>OY756938.1:42524628-43142128 GCA_963580275.1 Crataegus laevigata
AAAAAGATGCTAGTTTTAATTGTTTTAATGTCTTTGTGGGGGAAGGGACAAAAGTTGCAGTCAAAGCCATTGGATCAGTCAGATTAGAATTAGATTTTGGTTTCATTCTTCAACTAAGTGATGTCCTATATGTGCCAAAAATGAGAAGAAATTTAATTTCAGCCTCTAAACTTGTCAAAAATGGTTTTTCTTTCCTAGGGGATGATGATTGTTTGAAACTTTTCATGAGAAACAATT
The DNA here is from genome assembly GCA_963580275.1 of Crataegus laevigata. Lineage (NCBI taxonomy): Eukaryota > Viridiplantae > Streptophyta > Magnoliopsida > Rosales > Rosaceae > Crataegus > Crataegus laevigata. The sequence continues at coordinate 42,524,866 of OY756938.1, forward strand.
TTGATTCAATTTTGGGGACTGCTCAATTAGTAGAAAACTTATGGCAGTTAAAATGTAGTGTTGTTCTTAATGAGTATTATGCACTACACACGAGTACAAAAAGAATGTTGAACACTGACACTTCTTACATTCTTTGGCACAAGAGATTAGGTCACATATCAAAAGAGAGAATCACTAAATTAACAAAGTCCAACTTGATTCCTTCTTTAAATTTTGAAGATGCAACAGAGTGTGTGGATTGTCTTAAAGGGAAATTAACAAGTTTTTGAAATTTTGAAGCCAAGAGGAGTAAAGATTTACTTGAAATAATTCATACTGACATTTGTGGTCCTTTCCCAACCAAAACCATTTGTGGAAACAGTTACTTTGTTAATTTTATTGATGATTTTTCAAGATTTAGTTACATCTACTTAATAAGTGAAAAGTCAGCTGCTCTTAAACGCTTCATAATTTTTAAGACTGAGGTGGAAAAACAGTTAAGCAAATCCATTAAGATTGTTAGATTAGATAGGGGTGGAGAATATTTTGGCAGGTATACAGAGTCTGGACAACAGAAGGGCCCTTTTGCTCTCTACCTTGAAGAACAAGGAATCGTGGCACAATACACAACTCCTGGTACACCGCAACAAAACGGAGTGCAAGAAAGAAGGAACAGAACCTTGATTGGCATGGTGAGGAGCATGATGTCAAGGTCCAGATTGCCTAGTTTTCTTTGGGGTGAGGCCTTAAGGACTGCTAATTACATATTAAATCGAGTCCCGAGTAAAGCAGTGACAACCACTCCGTTTGAAGCTTGGTATGGAAGATTGCCGAGTTTTGGCCATTTTCACATTTGGGGCTGTAAGGCAGAAGCTAAGTTCTACAATCCAGAGGAAAGAAAACTGGATCCAAGAACTGAATCTTGCTATTTCATAGGCTACTCAGAGAAATCAAAGGGGTTCAAGTTCTATTGTGCGCAATCTCATACAAGGATCAAAGAAACTCATAATGCAAGGTTTTTAGAAGATCAAGATGTATTAGATTTTACTATAGAGAATTTCATATTTGAAGAATTAGAGCAGTCATCGAATGATTCAATTCCTACTTATCACTATCCTGTGATAGTAGTTTCTCAAGGCACGGATCAACATGTTGAGGTAGACAACAATGAAGACCTTCACCGTGTAATGCAACAACCAGAAGCAACTGAAATGGCGCATGAACTAAGTCAACATTGCACTGAACTGATTGACAGTGCAAAACAAAATGACAGTACTCAAGTGCAACCTCAAATCAGAAAATCCACAAGAATTAGAAAGCCTGCGATTGCAAATGATTTCCTTTGTTACCTCCAGGAAACGAATTATTGTATTGGAGACATTGATGATCCTATGACCTACTCACAAGCCATGAAGAGTTCACAATCAAATTTGTGGCACAATGTGATGAAAGAGGAATTGGAATCAATGTATACAAATCAGGTTTGGTTATTGGTGGAACCTAAGACTGCTAAAAGGCCTATAGGGTGCAAGTGGGTCTATAAGACTAAGAGGGATGCACAGGGACATATTGAAAGGTTTAAGGCTCGGTTGGTTGCCAAAGGGTTCACTTAAAGAGCAGGAATTGACTACAATGATACCTTCTCACTCGTATCCTCAAAAGATTCATTGAGACTTATTATGGCTATAACAGCACACTATGATCTAGAGTTACATCAAATGGATGTAAAAACAGCCTTCCTCAATGGGGATCTTCAAGAAGACATTTATATGGTTCAACCCCCTGGATTTATTGAAAGGGGGAAGGATAATATGGTTTGTAAATTACAAAAATCGATCTATGGTCTCAAACAAGCCTCCAGACAATGGTACTTAAAGTTTGATCAAGTGGTCACATCCAATGGTTTTGTTGAGAACAAACTTGATGATTGCATCTACCTAAAGTTCAGAGGATCGCAATTCATAATCCTAGTTCTATATGTAGATGATATTTTACTTGCGAGTTCTAACATACAGTTGTTAAATGAGACCAAAGCACTGCTCAGTGCAAATTTCGAGATAAAGGACCTTGGTGAGGCACACTTTGTTCTAGGCATTGAGATTGTTAGAGACAGAAACAGAAAGTTACTGGGACTCTCACAGAAAGCTTACATTGAAAGGATTTTGACCCGGTTCAACATGGAAAGCTGCAATGGGTGTCATGTTCCAATGAACAGAAGGGATCGTTTGTCAAAGGATCAATGTCCTAGAACGGATTTAGAAGTCAAAAGGATGTCTGGGAAACCATATGCTTCTTTAGTTGGAAGCTTAATGTATGCAAATGTTTATACAAGACCTGATATTGCGTACATAGTAGGAGTCTTGGGCAGATTTCAATCTAATCCAGGGGAAGCTCACTGGAGTGCTGCCAAGAAGGTTTTGAGGTATTTGCAACAAACCAAGAGCCATATGCTTGTGTATGGTGGGGAAGAGAAACTCGAATTAAAAGGATACACAGATTCGGACTTGGCAGGAGATGTGGATGACAGAAAATCGACTGATACATATGTTTTTCTGTTCGGTGGAGGTGCAGTATCTTGGAAGAGTGCCAAGCAAACTGTTATTGCGACTTCCACCACGGAGACAGAATTTGTGGCATGTTTTGAAGGAATGAAGCAAGGGGTGTGGTTAAAGAATTTTATGGCAGAACTGAGGGTTGTAGAGTCAATACAGAAGCCTTTAACAATGTATTGTGACAATAGTTCTGCAGTTTTCTTTGCTAAGAATAACAAAAAAACTTCTGCCTCTAGACTAATGGATGTCAAGTTTCTAAAAGTAAGGGAGACAGTCAAGAAAGGAATCATTGATGTGCTACATATCAGTACAAACTTGATGGTTGCTGATTCTTTGACCAATGCCTTACCTGTAGGTGTTTTCAAAGTGCAAGTCTCGAGATTGGGAGTGCTTGAGTCCTTTGATTAGCGGGAGCAATGTTTCATCAAGAATAAGTTATGAAAATAAAGTTGAGAAGAGACTGCTATTGTGAAGTTCAAAGAGCTGGTATAGCGGTGATGTTCTTCTCTTAAAATTAATTTTCTGTTTTAGTTTACTTTGTTTTTAGTTAGTTGCATTCAGAAATTCAATTCATGTAATTGTTTGATCTGATATATATATATATATATATATATATATATATATATATATATATATGTGTGTGTGTGTGTGTGTGTGTGCGCGATTGTGGATTCAATTGATGCTTTGAGAAATCTATATGGTTTGACTCAAGTAACTGTTTCGAATTCATAGGAATTGCGAACAGACAGGTTATTGTCTGTAATAAACTTAAAGAAATAGTGGGAGTGGATATTTCGGTCCACTGAGTACCAGCATGGTCATAATGTTATATATGCAAATCAGACATGAATGGTCTAAGAGCGTAAGTTGCATATTGATTGTGACTCTGAGCTTTCAGATTCTGTGTTTTGAAATGCATATGTAGATTGTTTATGATGCTATGAATAAGGCTTAGTGATCACCCTATCTGTAGTCTTAATTGAACTAGTTTCCTGGTTCATACTTGCTCAAGTGGGAGAATGTAAGAATATGAGCATGAGTATGGATATGTGAACTTAGTTACAGGATTAAAGGCTAAATAGGAAGTCTTATCTGATTTGGATTTATGAATCCATACCGGTACTGAATTGCTATTTGATAGGAATTGTTTTTCCATGTGGATTTAGACACGCCCCGGTCCCGAGGTCCTGTAGACCTCGGGAGGGTCACGTGCTGGCCGACACCCGAGGGGTGACGTAAGCCATTTAGAGTGCATAAGAACGAGAAATAAGAATTAAATTGAACATTAATAAGCATTTAAGGAACGTGTTCAGAGCATACAACTAATTTGAAATACTAAAAGGAATAATATAAAATTGAAAGCAAAAGGAGTAGGTCCTACACCGAGAGGACTCGAAGATGCCGAAATGGAAGTGCCTTGATGCCGTAATTGTACGCTTCGAATCTAAGACCTGAAGGGGGCGCAAAAAAAAGGTGAGTGGACCAATTTGATATACATATAAGAAAATAGCTATCAAGATACTAACCCCCAAGTTAGAAAACAAAACATGATGTATATAGGTAAGTTTTCCTACGCCTATCATACATTTGCAATATCTCAATCACAGCCATAACAATAATCATATCTCAACGCATAACTCATATATTATAACTATATTCATAAAGGAATAATCACTAGTGAATGTCCAATATAACGCTTCAGTGACACGCCCCGGTCCCGAGGTCCTGTAGACCTCGGGAAGGTCGCGTGCTGGCCGACACCCGAAGGGTGACGAAAGCCATTTAATTAAACGTTAAACTCCAAAATTATTCACAAGCATGCATAAAATATCTCAAAGCTATCGTAAATAAACATAAAGCAGCAGAAACATAATTACACTAACATAATATTCAACTGCCAACACTGAAGTTAGCAGGATACAACAGATCGTGTCCAGAGCATACGTCTAATAGATTACAAAGGAAAGAATACGAAATTGAAGTAACATAAGAAGTAGGTCCTACACCGAGAGGACTCGAAGATGCCGAAGCAGAATTATCCTGACGCCGGGATCCTATGCCTCGATTCTAATCCCTGAAGGGGGCGCAAAACAAAGGTGAGTGGACCAATTTGATATACATATAAGGAAAATAGTTATCAATATACTAACCCCCAATTTAGAAAACAAAACATGGTATATAGGTAGGTTTTCCTACGCCTATCATACAGTGCAGTATTTCAATCACAACTCATATATTATAACCATAATCATATAGGAATAAACACTAGTGAATGTCCAATATAAACGCTTCAGGTCCCATGCCAGCTCCCCGTCCCTGAGCAAACAGTCAGAGGAAACCACACTTCAGGCCCAATGCTAGCTCCCCGTCCCTGTACTCAAAAGTCAGAGGAAACACACTCCAGGCCCTATGCCAACTCCACCGTCGCCCGGGATGGACCGGAATCTATCCCTTCATCCCGTAACGGAAATTGGACCACTAGGTAATATCAGATCAATGCCACATATATTTATTTAGACTCAGCACCATATCACAGTATTCAATACTCAAACATCATATCACACTATTCTATATTCAAGCTCTGAAATCATGGAATTTCTTTAAGTAAAATAAGTATTTTAGAAGGGGTCCACTCACAGTACTTAGCTGTCCAACGCTGCGCTGCTAGCGAATCTAGAAAAGCCCCAATAGTTGCCCATAAGCACATAAAGGGTACAACTTAGTCAAACTCTATTCTAACGATTTAATTTGGGAAAACGGACTTCAAAAACGGGTCCAGGACGTCGAAATTAGCCTAGGAGGGGTTCCGGACGAAACCCGAAAAAGTCAACAGAAAAGTCAACGTTGACCGTTGAATGGTCAAAGTCAAAGTCAACCGTTGACCGGGTCAACGGGTCAGCCGGATCGGGTTAACGGGTCAACCCACGGGTCACTGGGTCAACCAACTCGGGTCGGGTCAACCCGAATTTGGGTTGGATACGGATCTGGGTTAGGGTTTGGGCTTGGAGGGTTTGACCCAATAGGGTCTTGGGTTAGGGTTTAGCCCAATGGGCTTCTGGGCTTATGGGATTACGGGCCAAAGGCCCTGCTGGTTTGGACAACAGCCCAAGGCTTATAAGCCTTGGGTTTGGGCTTGGGTTAAACGGGCCAAAGGCCCTAGTTTTTCTGAGGCCCAAGGCCTTAATTAAATTAGGGTACCTTAAACAAAAAATGCTACGGGCTAGGGTACTGGGCTAGGCCCTAACGGGCTTAGGGCCCAAAACTTCCTAACAAGGCCCAAAGGCCCTAAACCCAATTAAATTAACAGAATAAAATACTATTTAATTAAAAAGGGATTGGGCTGGGTTGGTTACAGGCCCAAGGCCCGAGTGGGTTGGGTTTCGGGTTCTGGCCCAAAGGGCCTGATTTGCATGCCGGAGAAGACAGGGACAACGCCAGAGCTTCCACAGCTCCGGCCGACTACCAACGGAGACCCTAAGCTCCGATCTATGCATAAAATCGAAGTACGAAGTGAGGGGAGTAGAGTGATACCTTCAAATCGACGAGGAACGAACGGGAAGTGACCGGAAAAGTCTCGAAACCTCACGGATTCGCCGGAAAAAGGGTGTACTCACCCGAGCCTCGATTCCGGTCTAAAACTCAGAAATAATTCACAAATTAGTTCCTAATTTCTAACCTAGACACAAAATGAGTGAAAGAGGTAGTCGATCGTGGCTTACCTCGCCAGAAAATGCAGAGAACTCGCCGGGAGGTTTTCTGGGCTTTCTCCGTTCGTCGCGATGGCACCGAGAGAGGGAGGGAAAGACGAGATGCGCGAGAGAGGATGAGGGTGCGTGCGTTCGTGATGGCGAGATCGAGCGAGAGAGATAGGGAGAGTGAGGGCGAGAGGGAGGGGTTACGGGAGAGTGAGAGTGCAGAGAGAGTTCGAGAGTTTGAGAGGGATAGCGAGGGAGAGAGAGAACAGAAAGATGAGAGGGACAGAGAAGAAAGGGAGAGGATACGGGAGAGGGAGGACAGAATCCGGGTGGGCCCATTGGGCTCACCATTTAAGACCAAAACAATTTAAAAATTAAAAAGGAATGGGGGATAAGTTTTAAGGACCAAATTGAAAGTTTGTAAAACTTGGGGATTAAAAATGTATAATTGAAAAAGGTTTAGGGGTCAATTTCTAAAATTTAAAATATAATTGAGGGGCGGGTGTGTCATTCAGGCCCCATGCCAGCTCCCCGTCCCTAAACAGACAGTCAGAGGAAACCACACTTCAGGCCCAATGCCAACTCCCCATCCCTGTACTCAAAAGTCAGAGGAAACACACTCCAGGCCCTATGCCAACACCATAACCGTCGCCCGGGATGGACCGAAGCCTTATCCCTACATCCCGTAGCTGAATCGTGGACCACTGGGTAATATCAGATCAATGCCACATATATTTATATAAACGTTACATCATATCACAATATTCAAAACTCAAACATCATATCACAATGTTCAATACTCAAGCTCTGCAGTCATGTAAATTCTTTCAAATAAAATAAGTATTTTTAGAAGGAATCCACTCACAGTACTTAGCCGTCCAACGCTGCGCTGCTAACGAATCTAGAAAAGCCACAATATATGCACCTAGCACATAAATGGTTCAACTTAGTCAAACTATATTCTAACGATTTAATTTGGGAAAACGGACTTCAAAAACGGGTCTAGGACGTCAAAATTAGCCTAGGAGGTGTCCCGAACGAAACCCGAAAAAGTCAACTAAAAGTCAAACTTTGACTGTTGACCGGTCAAAGTCAATGTTGACCGGGTCAACGGGTCAGTCAACCCGGGTCGGGTCAAGGTCAAACGGGTCAGGGTCCACAGGTCACTGGTTTGGGTTGGATCCGGGTTGGGTTAGGGTTTAGCCCAAAGGGTTTTTAGGGTTAATGGGTTTGGGTTTTAGGGTTAGCCCATAAGGGCTGTAGGGTTTAGGAGTCACGGCCCAAGGGCCCAAATTGAAGGAACCCAAGGGTTCCTTGGATCTCAGTTACACAGGCCAAAGGCCCTAATTTCCCTCGGCCCAAGGCTTTAAGCCAAGGGTTTTGGGTTACAAACAACACGGGCCGAAGGCCCCAAACTACAAAGGCCCAAGGCCTTTAATACTTAAAATAAAAACAGAAAATAAAATAAGAATGGATTGGGTTTTACAAACGGGCCTAAGGCCCGAGGGTTTAGAATGGCCCAAAGGGCCTGGGTGTGAAAGGGATTGGGCTTGAAAGCCTGGCCCGAGTCCAACATATGGGTCACCGGACCCAAAGGAAGAGGAAGGCCGGAAATTCGGCCCGAATACCACACCACCTTCAAACGTCCATAACTTTACCAATATTCAACGAAATCAAGTGAAACAAAAACGAAAGTTGTAGTTCTCGAAGAGATGAAGAGAATGATACCTTACACGACGTCTAACTCGTCGTGGTTTGGCCGAAAATCGCCTCGAAAGCTGTCGTACTCGCCGGAAACTGGGTAAGATTCAAATGAGTATAACTTCTTCAATACTCAACGAAATCGGGTGAAATAAAAAGGAAAGTCGTAGTAATCGACAAGACGAAGAGATTGATACCTTGCACGCCGGCCAACTCTCCGTGGTTTGGCCGGAAATTGGCTCGAAAGCCGCCGGAGTCTTCGGAGCCTGGGTTTTGGGTGTTCATTCTTCGTTTTTGAGAGCACAAGGGTGATGGTGATGATGAGGGAGGTGAAGGTGACTGGCGTGTGTGTGTGTGTGTTCACAGGAGGGTGAGGGAGATACGAAAGAGAGAAGAGAGGGAGGAGAGTGAGTTCGAGAGAGGGAAAGGAGATAAAGGGTACGGGAAAAGGGAGAAGAAAATCAGGGTGGGCCCCTGGGCTCACCATTTAAGGCCCAAAAACAATTTAAAAATAAGAAGGAAGAGGAGATAAGATTTATGGGCCAAAATGAAAGTTTGCAAAAACTTTAGGGATTAAAAATGTATAATTGAAAAAAGTTTAGGGTAAATTTCTAAAATTTAAATATAATTAAGGGGTGGGTGTGTCAGATTTTAATAGGGAAACCCTTATAGAAGAGGGCTAGGATTATATAGTATATACATAGGTAGTGGCGTCTGCTCTGACTGACAGTGCACTAAGATCTATTATTAGTTAAGAGCCTTGAACACTGAAGAGAGGAGAAGGCACACTGTGTTTTGTTGCAGAGCTCGAGCATGGCATCCGGATCGAATTCGTCTGCAGGTATGTTTTCTTTGTAGTTTAACCGTTGAATTATGTGCTGTGTTTTGGATGCTGTGATTCGAGATGTTGGATCTTGGTTCTGTGTTTGTTCTTACAGATCATCCTCACATAATTAAGTGTTATACATAAATGGCTCCATTAATGATGGGGTTTTGTACTGCAGCACAGTCCGTATCACGTTTCTTCTATGCATGGAAGATAGCAACATGGGATAAAATTGGAAAACGCAGACAGAACCAAAATTGGGCCTTTCCGCAGGAACTATGCCGCCGCTTTTCGCTGGCTGAGATCTTAGCAGCCACCGAAAGCTTCAGCGACAGGTTTTATGTTGGCAGTGGTGTCTTCAGCGATGTCTATAAAGGATACATCAACGGTGGGGCTACTGTTGTTGCAATCAAGCGATTTGCAGGTAGCACACAAGACTTCAGGAACGAGGTGCAGCTGTCCTGCCAGCTGCGCCACCCCAACCTTGTCCCTATTGTCGGATTCTGCGAAGAAAAAGAGGAACATATCCTTGTCTACGAGTACATGCCCAACGGTAACTTGTCTTCTGAGCTGTTCAATAGAGCGGATCGTGATCGGCTGCCCTGGAAGCAGAGATTGAACATATGTATCAGGGTAGCAAGCGCGTTGCACTACCTCCATGCAGGGCTAAAGCGCGCTATCATCCACCGCGATGTGAAATGCGCCACCATTCTATTGGATGAAAAGTTAGACGCCAAGCTTTCGAACTTAACAGCATTCAAGATGGGTCCTCCTAGTTTGTCAAATGCAATCATCCGAGTGACCTCTTGTCGGGTCGAGGGTACTTTTGGTTATATTGATCCAGAGTACTTCACTTCGGGACAAGTTACAGAAAAATCTGATGTCTACTCGTATGGAATGGTGTTGTTGGAAATTTTGTGTGCCAAACGGGCAATAGAGCTTTTAACATACATGGGAAGACCGGACACCTTATGTGATGTAATGGACCCTTTTTTGAGAGGTAAAATATCTCCTGATTCTTTAAAAAAATTTATGGATGTCGTCCAGAGATGTGTGCGTCCTACAGGGGCAGAACGACCCACAATGGGCGAAGTGGAGGTGGAACTCGAGTGCGCATTGGAGCTGCAAGACAGTGCAGATGTCGGGAAGGATAGTTCTGTTGGTCTTACAGGTGACTATAGCTACCAAGGGATGTCAATTTGTGAAATTGAAGATATTTTTTCATTTTTGTTTAGGCAGCCATTAATTTGAGATGTTTCAGCCTTTATTTGAATAATATCTGGTTTTTCAGTTTCTGATGATGGTAGCTTCAAATCCGACAGGGCAACAATAATGTAGACATCCATTTGTTTTTACAGTAAGCTCATTTACATACTTTCAGTACAATATCGAAGATTCGGTAAACTTTGTTTCTTTTTCTTCTAACTTATCTGAAAAGTAAGATAAGCGGGGCTTGACAATTCATACCCATCAATAAACCGAGAGCAAAAGACCTTTTGCTTGACTCCGTGCTTAAGTCATTGAGTCTTGAAACTGCCCTTTCTAGCGTGTACAAGCTATATGCGTTTGCCATAATTTCGAAAAACCTGCAGGCTTCACGGGAAGTACTACTTCTGGGTCCTTCATATATACGTTTGATCTTTAGAGTACTGCCGGGCGTTTATATTTCAGTCTAGAGTTCATCACATTTATACAATCTTTTAACATTGTTTACCGTCTCAACGTTACACTGAAAAGCCATAATTTAGAGTACTGCCGGACGCTTATATTTCAGTCTAGAATTCATCACATTTATACAATCTTTTATATTTCTGCGTTCATCGATGTGGAACTCTTTTACCTTTCACATCCTTAGAGTATCATAAACAGTTCAGTTGATTGACTTAGTCTTGCTATTTAGGAAGGCATCAAGACGCGGTGTAAATGAATTAAGATCCATATTACATTTTCTGTTATACACTAGGGGATTTAGTAGTAGTACTGCACTGTCAGTTATGTCACATTTCTTCAATAATTTTTGGAAGAAAGGTGCACCATATTCGTCTGATCATAGAAGAAAATCAACAGATACAGATAGAGATGAAGCTAAATGGGCGTTTTCAGAAGAATTGTGTCTTCGGTTTTCACTCACGGAGATCATAGCAGCAACTCAAAACTTCAATGCTAGGCTACGGGTTGGCAACACCAGAAACTTGTCATTTGAAGTTAATGGCCTAATAGAAAAGTTTTTGGTGTTTGATCTCCTTGAAGGTCCGAAAACAGAAGGCGGTATTAATGTTAGTGCTGCAGGCGTCTACAAAGGATACACCAACCTCAACGGGGCAACTTCCACGGTAGCAATCAAGCACATTCCCAGCACACAATCAGATATTCAGCAGGGACGTGAGTTCAAGGCAGAGGTGCAGCTACTGTGCCAGCTGCGCCACCCCAATTTAATCTCTCTAATCCGATTCTGCCAAGAAAAAAGAGAGTGCGCCATTGTTTACAACTACATGTCCAATGGTTCCCTTTCTAATTCCCTTTTCAATCCTCATAAAAATAGTAAGGATCCGTTGTCTTGGAGGCAAGGGCTGAATATCTGCATAGGGGTGGCTCGTGCAATACACTATCTCCACGCAGGGGTTAAGCATGCTGTAATCCACCGAGACATCAAATGTGACAACATACTCTTGGACCAAAGCTTAGAGGCCAAGCTTTCTAACTTCCGGCTGTCCAAGATGGGTCCTTCTGCTTTGTCAAATTCATTAATCAGATTGAACTCCCATCTTGATCCAGAGTATGATTTGTCTGGCCAGCTTACAGAAAAATTTGATGTCTACTCATTCGGAATGGTGTTATTCGAAGTGTTGTCTGCCAAATATTCAATAGAGATACCAGGAATTGTAGAAAATGGGAACCAGATTTTGAGTTTAAACTCACTTTTTATTTCATTCATGATTCAATTACAAGAACAAGGAGACTTATAAAGAAAACAGCAGCACAACCCAGAAACCCTAACCCTAATAACAACCTAACGGATATAAGCCTATCGCCCTTTCTTGGGAGTGTGCACCGTGACTTATGGATCACTCCAGAGATTAAGGTGGCTGTAAGATAGGATGCTTAACAGGAAAGCAACCAGCTAATCAAGGTCAGTAGGGCAGCAGCTTTAATCCAGTGCTTAATGTCCTGTATTAGGGTTAAAGACTGATACTGGAGGGTAAAGACTTGATACTTCAATAGGAATACATATGGCTAGCCCAGCTGATATTCTAGACCCATTTCTCATGGGAAAAATAGCTCCGGATTGTTTGATAAAATTTTTGGACATCATCCAAAGATGCGTCCGCCCTACAGGAGCCCAACGGCCCACGATGGGTGAAGTGGAGGTGGAACTTGAGCTTGCACTGGAGCTGCAGGAGAGAGCAGATGCCGAAAAGGAGTTGAGGACAACTAGCACTCCTCTTTGTCATCCTGCTGACTCTGCCTACGGTTATGATGGGATATCAGTTTCCGAATTTGGAATTTTCTTCGTGGGTAGACACTGTCAAGTATTTAGCCCAACCAGGTCTGCTGATTTTTCAGTACTTTCTGATGACACCTTCAAGACATGACATGGAAGACTATACCTACTAAGATACATCATTTACTGAGATCAGTGAAAATTTCTCAAATGTATATTTGCGAGAGTGGCTGTGAGATTCATTTAGTACTGATTTGTTAGTGCATAAGAGTAACTATTACTTCTCACTACAAGAACATTACAAAAGGTACAATGAAATAACCAATGAAGAAATAAACTCTTTTCTTTTACACTCTTCAACAATTCTTACCGAATTAACTTCAGTTGCGAACTACAATGGACGGTACGTGTTGCACTTTGTAAAAATCCTCTCCTTCACTTCCAATGTTGATCTTGAATAGGCATCCGTATATCTCCAATTCCTGAAGTGTTTTCACAAACCTCAGAGAATCCGGAATCGTCTTCAGTTTGATGCAATTTGATATTTCCAAACGACAAAGACTAGGCATGGCTCCTTCTTCCGTCGTCCAATCCTCTAACTTAGAAAACCCTCGGAGGAGTAGAGACTTGAGTTTTGGGAAACCTTGGTTAGAGCAGACCATTTTCTTCCCCATGAACATTTGCCATCCACTTAAAATTCTCAAGTTCGGCAGTTTTTCCAGTGTTGGCATTGGATCTTCCTCAAGTTTAGAGCCCCACAACGTTAACTTGGCAAGGCTTGGAGGGAACTGATGGTATTCTGGCAGCTTCTCTATCCGCCCTTCCACATGCAATTTTTTAAGACGACGACAGCTTAACATTACTTGTGTAACATCAACAACCTCATCTGGGAATGAAAGTGTCTCACTTGTCAAGGACAAAGACTCGAGGCAGCTTAACATTCTGCTTTGGGGATGGAAAATTTTCACCAAACTATTGAAATGTTTTGGATCATTCAACACCAATTTTCTAAGATTGGTCAAATTGCGAAGATATTCTACGTCGCATTTGTTTGCAGGAAAGTTTACGAGTGTCTGCAAGTTGATGAGATTTCCCAGTTGCAGCTTATCAACTGCATTGCCACACCACTTGGGAAGATATAAATGCCTTAGCCCTTCCATCTTCCAAATCACATTTGGAATTTGCACTGTCGGGTCCCAACTCAATTTGCTTATGGTTTGCAAATTTAGAGTTTTCAAGTGGATCAAATTGCCTATGGATGATGGCAATGCTTGTATATGTGTTTTCTTCAAACTTAGAAACTGCAACTGAACCAACCCCCCGATATCGTTAGGTAACTTTTCATATGGTCCCTTGACACCTTCAAGATCGAGAACTTTGAGCATTTTGAACTCCAAAATTGTTTTTGTAAGCTGCCAACTTACCAATCTACACTTTTTTGCATGGAAATATATAAGTGACCTGAGACTGAGGTTGGAATCTTCTTTGTACTTAGACGGGATAAGATTATCGACATGTGAAGGTAAGAAGACAGCAAGTCTGCGAGTTTTACCAGTTGATATTGCTTCAGAAAGCATGCGAGAAGAAGAAGAATCCACCATCATACCTTCGTCTGAATAGCGAACAGTCTGGAGAAATTTTTCCTGCTTTGCTTTCGACAAGCACAAGTCGCGCATAAGATCATGGAGGCGGCAAGTTTTAATTCTTCCGGTTGAGCCAAGAGCCCCCACTTGAACCATGCACCTATTAATCAAGTAACCCAAGTAGCGTTCCGCAACATCCTCTATCGTTTCATCTCCCTCTGCTTCATGGTGTGGCGATACAATGCCTTCTGCAATCCATAATTGAACCAGTTTTCTCCTCGGAATTTCAAAATCTTCCGGAAAATGGCTCAAATAAAGGAAACAGGGTTTCAATTGAAAAGGCAAATCTTGATAACTCAAAGCCAAAACCTCAGGTACCGTAGAGTGTTGCTCGTGCCCTTTGGCTCGCTTTAGATACGAAAGAATATCTCTGTGGACGATATCCCACTCGTGCACTGTTTCTTTAGTGGCCAACAGTCCTCCAAGCACAACAATGGCCAAAGGCAAGCCAGAACACTTTTTCACCATTTCCCTCCCTAACTGCTCCTTATCTTTGCTTCTGATAAAATCTGCAACATTAAAGAAGAATTTAGCAAAACTCTCTCAGTTGTGAATTGCAATCCTATAAGAAAATGTGATGAAACTGAGTATGCACATAAGGGGATCAACAACTAAACAATATATGTAGGTTCCCAAGTCGTTAAAACTGCCTTTGACGTTCAAAATCGCAAAACGTTGTTTTTTGTTTTGAAATCCTTCACATATAGAAGATCAATCTGTTAATTTGTTTTAAAATCCTTCACACATAAAGAACCAAGACTATGAATTCGGATCGGTGAAACTGAAGAAATGACTGCAAAAGTGAAATAGTGATGACTTTTCATTCATTTAATGACAAACTTCAAATATATCTTGCAAGAAGAGGAGTTATTAATTTCTTGGTTAGTGTCGTATTAAGTTTCTAACTAGTTAGCGCTTGAAACTATTTATACAATTAGGAAATGTGCGTAGTAAATTGGAATGGTAAACTACCTGGATCACCATTTCTTGGAAATGCCTTCTTCTGAAGCAACTCCCAACCCTCTTCTTCAGTTAAATTCCTCGGCTCATGAATACCGCTTCGGTCTACAAAGGAAGCTAAGTCTTTATTACGAGTTGTAAGCAATATTCTGCTGCACCCTTTTCCTGACGATGGGAAGGCAGGACTTAGAATTTTCCAGGCCTCAATCGACCAAATGTCATCAAGAACCACCAAATATTTCTTCTCTATTTGAACTTGATAAAGCTTCCTTGCAAGCTCTTCGTCTCTCAATTTCAAAATGTGATCCCTCTCCTCTTTCGACGGAGAGGTTAGCTTAATCAGAATGCCTTCCCAAACATCTCTTGGTTTGCATTGTTGAGATATATAAGCCCACGCAGAACCGTCAAAATACCGCCTAACATGATCGTTGCGGTAAACTTGCTTGGCGAGAGTGGTCTTTCCCAAACCGCCCATCCCACAAATGGACACAACTCGACCGTGTTTTTCTTCATTCATGAGCTCCGCCACCAGTTCGTTTATGTTTCCTTGCAAACCAACGATATGGTCTTCAATAACATGGGAATAAGACCACCTCAATTGTCTTTGCTTCTCAAACGCAATACTCGACGAGCCTTGATGATCTCTTACAACAGTCAAGCCGTAAGTTTGTGTACTTCTAGTAAGGTCAGAAATTCTAGCTTTGATGGCCTCAATCTCAGACCCAACTCCATAAAGGTTTGAAGCTCGGCTGAAAAAACAAGCGTACCTTTTTAGCGGATTGGAAATTGGTGTCGCAATTTTGATGGTAAAAGTTCCAATGACATCCTCCGCATCATAAGCAACTTCTCTAATCTCGGAAACCCAATTCCGAATGCTATCATCCTCGTCTTGCCTCTTATCGGCATCTTTCAAGAAGCACTGCATCCGACTCAGTTCGACTCGGATCTGCTCAACGTTTTGCTTGACCCCGTCTAAGAGGATGGCTTTTTCAATCAGCAGGTCCCCAAGCCTGTTAACAACAAAGGATACCACAGACTCTGCCATGCTTTTTGCTTGCTAGCTACTTCCTGATCCTCAAAATTACAGCAAAACAAAGGCTGATTTTACACACACAAGAAAAGAAGAAGAAAAAAAACTCTTCCCTTCTTTCTTTCTTTGTTTCTTTCTTTGTGATTTGTATGACCAACTGGCAAATATTTTGATATTTTCCACCGCCCAATCTCATTCGGTGGAGAAAGAAGAAAAAAAAAAAATTGGAAACAAGACCAAGTCCCTTTCAGTAGGTAATTGTTGGGAAGATTCATAGCTAAATTATATATCTCGAGTTTATATCCGCTTGTGTCGGTCTATACAGCAGGAAGTTTCTCCTCTCCTGTTGGGAAGGTGGCGAATGGTCCAATCTGGCGTGCGTAACTGGAAATATTTTGACGTGAATGTGGGGCTATTATATCATCATATAATATCCACACAACCCTTCAATTATTTTCCGATTTAGAGTAAATTAATATTAGAGGGCAACGCGTGAAGAAAGAAGAAAAAATAATTCGAAACAAGACCAAGTCTCATTCAGACCATCTCCAATGGGATAAAAGTCAAATTACTCTTCAAAATTTTCTCCTAAACTCACTCCAACCTAAGAGGAAAATTTGAGGTAAATGCTAAACCAAGGCCAGATTCCTCCTAGAATTTAGCCCAGAAATCGGTGTGGACTCCACCAAACCGAGTGAAAATATTTATCAGTATTAAATTTTTTATTTATTAAAATATTCATAAAATTAATTTACAATAGTCTACATATTTATTTATTTTTTAATTTAATTTAAGAAAAAAAATAGCCTAAGTTTATTCTTTAATAATCACAGGCTAAAATTTTAGATTAAAACTGTTGGAGCAAAAAAACTATTTTTGAGCTAAAAGATAAATTTTTCAAGCTAAAATATTTAGCTTTTAACTCAACCATTGGATATGGTGTCAGTAGGTAATTATTGGGAAGCTTCTTAGCTATATATCCCGAGTTTATATACGTTTGTGTCTATCTCTCTGTCGTTACAAGGGGATATACAGCAGGACCGTCAACCTCCACTTGTTGGGAAGGTGGTGAATGGTCCAATTTGGCGTGCCTGACTGAGAAATATTTTGATGTGAATGCGGGGCTAGTGCTATTCCATCATCATATATTATCCACACAACCCTTCAGTTATTTTCCACTTTAAAGTAAATTAATATTTGAGAGCAACGCGTGAGGTCCTTGTCATATATGTGTGTCCATATACACATACATATACAGTGTCTTTCCTTCATAGATGATCTCTTCTAAAAATTACCAAAATTCAAAATTACATGACTGTTGGATTCAATAGTAGTTATTTTAAGTGTTTATTTTTAGAACCATATTCATTCATTTTCTTCCTTATGAATGTGATGCTTATTCCGTAACATTTTTCAACGATTCAACCGTTTATATTTTATTACACATCATTCATAGATCACATTTGTAAAAGTTTAGACAAATTCAAAAATATTAAAACATCTAATTGTAGCGAAGAAATGAACGAATTTATTTTTTCAAAGAAGTATTATTACGATTACCATTTAATCTAACAGTTAAATGATTTTGAATCTGGGTGATTTTTGTAGAGATAATCTTTGAGGAAAAACTTAAAAAATTAACGATTGCATCGTTGAAATCCGATGCGGAGTAAAACCTACACAGGATCCCTCAACGGTCGTGCCAAAGGAAGGCGTCAAGATTAGTTAGCCTAAGAATCTCGGGATATATAGCTAAGAATCTTCCCAACAACGGAAGGTATCAAGATTAGTTAGCCGGCGCGGTTTAAACGAATTAAGATCCATGTTATATTTCTGTTTTATGGATTATGGGATTTAGTAGTGGTACTGCACAGTCAGTTATGTCACGTTTCTTCAATAATTTGTGGAAGAAATGTGCACCATATTCATCTGATCATAGAAGAAAACCTACAGATACAGATCGAGATGAAGCTGAATGGGCGTTTCCAGAAGAATTGTGTCGTCGGTTTTCACTCGCAGAGATCATAGCAGCAACTCAAAACTTCAATGTTAGGTTACGGGTTGGCACCAGAAACTTGTCATTTGACGTTAATGGCCTAATACAAAAGTTTTTGGTGTTTGATCACCTCGAAGGTCCGAAAACAGAAGACGGTATTAATGTTAATGCTGAAGATGTCTACAAAGGATACACCAACCTCAACGGGGTAACTTCCGCGGTAGCAATCAAGCGCATGCCCGGCGCACAATCAGATATTCAGGAGGGACGAGAGTTCAAGGCAGAGGTGCTGCTACTGTGCCAGCTGCGCCACCCCAATTTAATCTCTCTAATCGGATTCTGCCGAGAAAAGGGAGAGTGCGCCATTGTTTACAACTTCATGTCCAATGGTTCCCTTTCTGATTCTATTGAAGTGTTATTCAAACTGCATGCAATCGCATGCATGCTCACTGCATGCTGTATGCAATCACATGCTCACTACATGCTGTACAGGTTGGAAGAATAACTCAAGGTGGATGTACAGTCACAGCATGTGTACAGATTGGAAGAATAATACAAGGCTTCGGCTTTGTCTTGCTGGATTGCAGCCTTATCTAGTCTAAGTACTTGTAATCCTAGCTGTAGTTAATGATGTATTTCTTATTTAATGCCTACTTTAAGTATAATAAGCAGGTATGATTCTCTATGTCTGTAAGGATTGATGAGCTATCTTTTATAGCTTCCTCTATTTATTCTTCTTTGCTCTTGTAACAATATTATGATGAAATAAAAGATTAAAGGTTCAGTTAGAACTCAAACATCTGGTTCTAGTTTTTCTACATGGTATCAGAGCAGTGATCCCTCTCGGACCTGCTTCTGCATCCATTCCAAATCAAAACCAGTCAAGCCATTATGGCAACCTCAGCAGAAAGCGAAAAAACTTCTAAAACCGAAGCCATGGATACCAATCCAACTCAACGTTTAAGCTCTGTGCTTCTAAACGAATTCAACTATCTGCCATGGTCACGAGCCATTACACTCGCCCTCGGAGGACGGGGGAAGCTTCCATTCATTCAACAGGATAACATCACGCCTACAACAACTTCACCAGATTATGTAGCATGGGTGTCCCAAGATCAACTGATCATGTCGTGGCTGTTAAACTCTATGGAACCTAAGTTGGCTGAGATCTTCAGCTATTCTGTGACTTCTTATCAGCTTTGGCTTTCTGTACAAGAAATGTATGGTGATCTAAACAATGCTGCGCGTGTCTTCCAGCTGAAGAAAGATCTTACGGAAATGCATCAGGGAAATCTCTCCTTTGTTCAACTACTTGGCACCTTGAAGGCAAAGTGGAATGAATTAGATCTCTACAGACCTCACACCACGGACTCAACCATTCTTCTAAAGCGTGCTGAAGAAGACAAAGTTTTTCAATTGCTCACTTGTCTTGGACATGAGTATGAAGACCTTAAGAGTCACCTCCTGATGTCACCAGAGCTTCCCACCTTACAGATGGTATGCAATGTTATTCAACGCGAAGAAGTAAGAAAGAAGGTCATGAATGCAGATGTAGTCATGGGAGAATCAGATCCAAAGCCATCAGAATCACGTGCCTTCAGCGTCTTCAGACCATACAAGGGAAGAAGACCGGACTTAAGGTGTTCTCATTGTGAGAAAATTGGTCGTTTAGGCATTGGACACATAAAAGAAAAGTGCTGGATTCTCCATCCAGAACTCAAACCAAAGTTCTATGATGATGGAAGAACGCAAAGAAATCAAATGAAGCCTGCCTACATCCCTAGAGCAAATCTTGCTTGCGACAAAGGTTCCAATAATGTGATGAACTCTTCCCTTAATCCCATCACACTTATAAATGATTTTGCTAACTTCCTTCAACAGAAACAAGGAGAAACAAATGACATGACAGAAAATCCCGCAGCTATGCTCGGCAAGTTTGCTGGCTTCCTTGCTCAATCAAACTCCGTGTCATCAAATGACATACCAGGTATTGTTGCAACTATTTCTACTGCACTTAACCTTAGTAGTAGTCATGATTTTTGGATTGTAGACTCAGGAGCTTCAGATCACATGACCAACGATGCATCGGTATTAAAAGATTTTCAAAACCACTCTACTCCTTCTTTTGTCTCCGTAGCTAATGGCACCAAAGTTCGTATCATAGGAAGAGGAAAACTCAAAATCTTCTCTGATGAAAAAGAATCCCTTGTCATGCATGTTCCTTCCTTTCCTTTCAAACTTCTGTCAATAGGCAAGATAACAAAATTGCTAAATTGTCTTGCAATTTTTTCCACTCACTGTGTGATTTTCCAGGATCAAGTTTCGAAGGAAACAATTGGTAAAGGGTTCCTCCTCAATGGACTGTACTATGTCAACTTCTCTTCAAGTTTTCCAAAGCATTGCTACGTAAACTCAATCAATGAAAACAATGAGCTGCTGTGGCACATGAGATTAGCTCATCCCTCTTCACATGTTTTGTCTTTTCTTTTTCCTAAATTCTGTAAAATGACCCCAGATTGTGAAGTCTGTCACAAATCTAAGTTCACTAGGCTACCATTTCCTCATTCCCTATCCAAAGCTACCAAAGCTTTTGAAATTGTTCATTCGGATATTTGGGGACCTGCAACCATAGAGTCTTTTGATGGTTACAGATTCTATGTATCTTTCATTGATGATTTCTCTAGAACCACCTTTGTGTATTTACTTAAATTCAAGCATGAAGTTTTTCAGTGTTTTAAAAATTTTCATAACTTGGTTAAAAATCATTTCGAATCCAATATTGGCATTCTAAGGTCTGATAATGGCTCTGAGTACACTTCCAAAATCATGACAACCTACCTAAGTGAGCACGGAATTTTGCAACAAACAAGTTGTGTGGGAACACCACAACAAAATGGCATTTCAGAAAGGAAGAACCGAGATTTGCTTGAGAAAACTCGAGCACTAATGCTTCAAGCAAACGTCCCCAAGAAATTCTGGTCTCAAGCTGTGCAAACCGCTGCATACATCATCAATCGCCTTCCTAGCAGAACCTTGAAGTTTAAATCTCCTTATCAAATTCTCAAAGGGAAAGACATTGACTTAGGTCATCTCCGGATGTTTGGATGTGTATGTTTCGTGCATGTTCAAACCATTCACCGAGACAAACTTGATCCAAGGGCTATCAAATGTGCATTCCTAGGTTACTCAACTTCAAAAAAGGGATACAAATGCTATGATCCCAAGTCTAGAAAAATGTTTGTATCCAGGGATGTACGCTTTGATGAGGCAACTTTCTTCTTTCAGAAACCTGCTGATGAACCTCAGGGGGAGCCCTCATATGAAGTTTTTCCCACTCCTCCACTTCTCGATAATTCAAGGTTTTCAACACCTCACAATGAAGTTGGAGGGATAGAGCTAGCTCCTGAAAATTTGGAAGAAGACAATGAGGAAACTCTTGTCGAAAGGGAAGAGCCCCAACTTGAACTACCTCCTTCTCCACGAAGGAATCCTTCTCGAAATAGGCATCCTCCAGCCAGACTTGAAGATTTTGAAATCTACAAGCCCAGACATCCTGTTGGACAGATGGTTCACAGCAACATGGTCTCTCTATCTCATGCTGCTTTTGTAAATGAATTATCTCGACATTCGGAGCCACGATCCTTCGAAGAGGCTAACAAATCTCCTGTATGGAAGCATGCTATGCTTGACGAACTGAAGGCTCTCGATGAAAATCACACCTGGAGTATTGTTTCACTGCCCAAAGGACAACGTGTGGTTGGAGCAAGATGGATTTACAAGACGAAGTTTAACTCTGATGGAACCATAGAGAGGCACAAAGCAAGGTTAGTTGCAAGAGGTTTCACACAAACCTTCGGAGTAGATTACAAAGAAACCTTTGCTCCGGTTGCAAAAATGAACACAGTTAGAGTGTTACTTTCGGTGGCTATAAATTCACATTGGTCTCTACATCAAATGGATGTAAAGAACGCCTTCTTACATGGGGAGTTAGAAGAAGAGGTGTATATGCGTCTTCCACCTGGTCATGACCGAGAGAAGGAACAAGGAATAGTCTGCAAGCTTCACAAGGCCATTTATGGTCTGAAGCAATCCCCAAGAGCTTGGTACTCAAAACTGAGTTCTGTCCTTATGTCATCAGGTTTTAAAAGAAGCAATGCAGACTCGTCAATGTTCACTAGGTTTGGCACACATGGAAGATTGGTGGTCCTTGTTTATGTTGATGATCTTATTGTCACAGGAGATAATCCCGAAGAAATAGCAGCTCTCAAAGCCAACTTACATTCAACCTTCCAAATCAAAGATCTTGGCAAACTTCGATACTTTCTTGGAATCGAAATGGATCAATCTCAAACTGGTTTGTTTCTAAACCAACAAAAGTACATCTTTGACCTTTTAGAAGAAGCAAATATGCTGCATTGCAAGCCTGCCAAAACACCAATTCCCACAAATTTCAAGGATAACATCTCAGACATCCAGCTTGAAAATGCATCGGAGTATCAAAGGTTGGTTGGCAAACTCATCTATTTGACTATAACCAGACCTGACATTTCTTATGCCGTCAGCTTTGTTAGCCAATTCATGCATTCTCCCTCATCTCATCATCTGCAACTCGTCAAAAGAATTCTTCGGTACCTGAAAGGCACCATGACTACTGGGGTTTTCATGCAAAACAACGGACACTTCACCATTGAAGGGTACACAGACTCTGATTGGGCAGGCAACATCCTTGATCGCAAGTCTACAACTAGTTATTGCACTCTTGTTGGTGGTAACCTTGTTACTTGGAAGAGCAAAAAGCAATCTGTTGTAGCTCGGTCAAGCGCAGAAGTTGAGTACCGAGCCATGGCATCTGCTGCATGCGAAATCATTTGGCTCAAGAGCTTGCTACGTGATCTTAACATAATCTCCTCCAAGCCAATTCTTCTTCACTGCGATAATCAAGCAGCGATACATATTGCAGCCAACCCCGTCTTCCATGAACGTACAAAACATATCGAGGTTGATTGTCATTTCCTTCGCAACCATGTCCAATCAAAACTATTACAAACTGCATTTGTTCGCTCCAGTGATCAACTCGCCGATGTGTTCACCAAGTCTCTTCCTTCGGCTCAACTTGATCGTCTTCTCTTCAAGCTTGGATCCAGAAATTCTCTCGATCCAGCTTGAGGGGGAGTATTGAAGTGTTATTCAAACTGCATGCAATCGCATGCATGCTCACTGCATGCTGTATGCAATCACATGCTCACTACATGCTCACTACATGCTGTACAGGTTGGAAGAATAACTCAAGGTGGATGTACAGTCACAGCATGTGTACAGATTGGAAGAATAATACAAGGCTTCGGCTTTGTCTTGCTGGATTGCAGCCTTATCTAGTCTAAGTACTTGTAATCCTAGCTGTAGTTAATGATGTATTTCTTATTTAATGCCTACTTTAAGTATAATAAGCAGGTATGATTCTCTATGTCTGTAAGGATTGATGAGCTATCTTTTATAGCTTCCTCTATTTATTCTTCTTTGCTCTTGTAACAATATTATGATGAAATAAAAGATTAAAGGTTCAGTTAGAACTCAAACATCTGGTTCTAGTTTTTCTACAGATTCCCTTTTCAATCCTCATAACAATAATAAGCATCCGTTGTCTTGGAGGCAAAGGCTGAATATCTGCACTGGGGTGGCGCGTGCAATACACTATCTCCACACAGGGGTTAAGCATGCTGTAATCCACCGAGACATCAAATGTGACAACATACTCTTGGACCAAAGCTTAGAGGCCAAGCTTTCTGAGTTCCGGCTGTCAAAGATGGGTCCTCCTACTTTGTCAAATGCATTAATCAGATTAAACTCCGCTTCCGCAGTGGCAGGTACACTCGGGTATCTTGATCCAGAGTATGAGTTGTCTGGCCAGCTCACAGAAAAATCTGATGTCTACTCGTTCGGAATGGTGTTATTCGAAGTGTTGTCTGCCAAATATTCAAGAGAGATACCAGGAATACATATGGCTAGCCCAGCTGATATTCTAGACCCATTTCTCCTGGGAAAAATAGCTCCGGATTGTTTGATAAAATTTTTGGACGTCATCCAAAGATGCGTCCGCCCGGCAGGAGCCCAACGGCCCACGATGGGTGAAGTGGAGGTGGAACTTGAGCTTGCACTGGAGCTGCAGGAGAGAGCAGAAGCCGAAAAGGAGTTGAGGACAACTAGCACTCCTCTTGGTCATCCTGCTGACTCTGCCTACCGCTATGAAGGGATATCAGTTTCCGAATTTACAGAGGCTTTCTCGTCTCTATTCATGAGTAGACACAGTCCAGTAGTTAGCCCAACCGGGTCTGCTGATTTTTCAGTACTTTCTGATGACGGTAGCTCTGAATTCGAATATTCCGGCCTGTAAACAATTAGAGATTATGTAGAAAAATGCGATGCTATTGGAAAAAAAAATTAAAAATTAAAAAACTATCGAATGTATATTAGTCTTGTGTTTCTTGTATTAGTTTAAGGGGTGTGCTATCCACACACCCCATTTTACTTCTCACACACCCCTATTACTTTCTGTCCATTAGATCTTCTTCAGTTCATCCGATCCGATGGTCGAAATCCAAAAAGGTGTGAGTGGATATCACACCCCTAGTTTAATTGAATTTCGCATTGAAATTGGGGTGTGGCTTCCTAGCTAGCTACTAGCTACCAGTCGTTGGGTAGGTTTGAATGTTGAAGTTTAGGTTTGAATGTTGAGTTTTAGGTTTGATATGAATTTTTCCAGCTTATCAAATACAGTATTCAGCGCATCTGTCTGCTTTGATAGTGCCATTTACGACGTGTCTGTTTTGTGTCGTCTGCGTTGACTGCATCCCAATCCAATCCAACTCGAAGTTTGGCCAGTTTCGAAGAAATTACTTGGTTCTGAATTTTCTCGCATTTCTTTCCATGTCCCCATTACGTATTCACCGCGTATGTGTGCGTGAGTCTCTTCTGAGTTGGAAAGGTATGTTGAGTTGACTTTGGGGATGCCGCTTCAAAAGTAAGTCCTCTTTGCCCAGGAGTGCCAAGTTTTATGACCATCATCAATTGATTCTTAATGTCTACATCTAAGATTTTGAGCTCCTGATATTGGAATTAGACAACAGTTAGCACAGTGATGGGTTTCAGTACTACTGCAGAGTCCGTCTCGTGTTTCTTCTTCTCTGCATGGAAGAAACTAGCACCATGGGATAAAAGTAGAAAACGCAGATCAACCCAAGATTGGACCTTTCTGGAGGAACTATGCCGACGATTTTCGCTAGCTGAGATCACAGCAGCCACTGAATGCTTCAACGACGAGTTTCTTATTGGCAGGGGTGCCTTCAGCTCGGTCTATAAAGGGTACATCAACGGCTGGGCAACTGCTGTTGCAATCAAGCGATTTACAGGCAGCAGACAAGACTTCAGGAATGAGGTGCAGCTGTCCTGCCAGCTGCGCCACCCCAACCTTCTCCCTGTTATTGGATTCTGTGAAGAAAAGGAGGAACTCATCCTTGTCTACGACTACATGCCCAAAGGTGCCCTCTTTTCTCAGCTGTTCATAAGAGCGGATCTTGATCCGCTGCCCTGGAGGCAGAGGCTGAACATATGTATTGGGGTAGCACGCGCATTGCATTATCTCCATGCAGGGCTAAAACATGTTATTGTCCACCGCGACGTGAAATGCTCCGTCATACTATTGGATGAAAGGTTCGAAGCAAGGCTTTCAAACGTTGGAACGTTGAAGATGGGTCCTCCTAGTTTGTCAAATAAATTAATCCGAGTGACCTCTGATAGGATCGTGGGCACTTTCGGGTATATTGATCCCGAGTATATCCATTTGGAACAATTTACAGAAAAATCTGATGTCTACTCGCTTGGAATGGTGCTGCTGGAACTGTTGAGTGCCAAATGGGCAAAAGAGTTTCATACATACACGGGCATGCCGGACACCTTATGCGATATAATGGACCCTTCTTTGAGGGGTAAAATAGCTCCCGATTGTTTGCAAAAATTTATGGATATCGTTTATAGATGTGCAAGTCCTACAGGAGCAGAGCGACCCTCAGTAGGCGAAGTGCAAGTGGAACTCGAGTGCGCATTGGAGCTGCAAGACAGCGCAGATGCCAAGAAGGACGCTTCTGTTGGTCTTGCAGGTGACTATAGCTACCAAGGGATGTCAATTTGTGACATTGATGATATTTTCTCATTTTTGTTTAGGCAGCTATCAACTTCGGATGTGTAAGCTCTTGATTTTTCTGTTTCTGATGATGCTTGCTTCAAATCCGACTTGGCAACAATAATGTAGACATTTTTATGTATACGGTACTCCATGCCCTTAAATCCATTTGTTTTTAATTACAGTATGCTCATATTTACGTACTTTCGGAACAATAGCGAAGATTTGGTAAATTTTGTTTCTTTTTCTTCTAACTTAGGTGTTTCAACTTGTCTGACCAAAAACAAAAAGAGTTGAGTGTTACTGGGAGCACTATATCTACAAGCGGGGCTTGACAATTCATACAGCTATCAATCAACGGAGAGCAAAAGACCGTTTGCTTGACTCCCTGCTTGAGTCTTTGAGTCCCGACACTGCCCTTTCAATGGTTGCATAAATGCTTTGTATCATCCAATTATAAATTTTTTTGGGGTCTGAACTTTAGATCAAACCCTAGCCATCAAGGATACAAAGGAAAAGAAATCAGCTATTACATCCAGTGACTTTTCTCCCTCTGTCCGATGGGTCACGCGTCGAAATTCATATCGACAACAACGTGGAGCCAGTGGGGTTTTACCCATCGCGCGGGGTTAAACAGGCACCCACTTAATCACATGGCATCTTTGGCCTACGTGGACCATGTGGAATTTTTCAAGTCAGCGGACTAAGAGCCCACTCCAACAACGTCGATACTATCCCCTCCTCAGGTGTGAAATTTTATCACAAAGATCTCGATATTAGTTAGAGTGAAGTAATTCTATTTAAAATACTCTTCTCTTTAGTGGCGAAGCGACGTGAGGGCGAAGACTGGCGGCTACCACTCCCTTCGCCGGAAAACATGCCTAGGAGGGCTAGTTCAGCCCCTTCGATCTCGTCAAAATCGAGGGTCAGGTGCTAGTTCGGTCAAAATTTGCAGACGAAGGCGTTGGATTTTCAGAGGAAGGCGTTGGATTTTCAGAGGAAGGGCGATGAGGGAAAAGATTGGGTGGAGGGAACGAGGGCGTCGTATTTTCAGCTGCTGCAATGTTCTGGCTTTTTCTACAAACCAGAAAGAGAGAAGAAGACAATCAATTTCTCTTCAAAATGTTATCTAGTCCACGTGAGCTTTTTAAGTAAAACAATGGGCATTGATTTGATGTGTTGTACACCACTAAGGTCCGTGGGAGGCTAATAGCCTTACCATTTTTAATTAAAACAAAAAACAAAAAAGCTCAACTTTGTAAGAAAGTCCACCCCACCCAAATTAACTCCCTAATCCTCCATTTCCTAAATCACACTCCACCCAACCGAAAGTCCACCATCATCAGCACACTACCAATCTCTTCCCCAATCTTCACGTACTACACTTCAAGATCAACTTATTTAGGCATTTTATGATCAATTTGATATTTATATTTATTCTATGAGTTTGAGAAATAACTTTTCTTAATTATTAATTATCTTATTAAAAAATAATGAAAAAGGGTTACACTAAATTGTTTGTTTATATAAAGATTATGAATAAAAAGTTGTAATTTATCGTTTAATATTTCAATGGTATTTTCATTTAATTTTTTTTAGCTTGAATATTGGGACCACTCAATATTAAAATCCTGGATCTACCACAACTTGGAGGAGAACACTGCGATGAGATCGATGAAGGGCTTCGAGTTTTTTAGAATCTAATCATAACCAATTTAAGTTTCTTACATAGTTTTGATATTACCGTTTACAATCACTTTGGTGAAGAGACAGTTTTCTGTTATGAATATTGACTCAAAACTTTGCACTCTCCAATGTGAAAGTAATCGCTTCGATTGAACCTTGCACTTTTTAAAATTTCGCCCCTCTCCTAAGTAAATCCTGGCTTTGCCACTGCTTCTCTTCGCCCCTTTTTCCGACGTGGGACAAATGAGGTTCCAACATTGATCAAGTCAGAAATGGCTAAAACTAAAAGCAGGATTGAAGAAAGGAAGGTACCCTACGCAACATGCCAATTATCATGCGGGCCTTTTAGGTCGAGGTCCAACAACATAGTTGTTTTTTAGGCTAGGTTCAGTTATTCAATTCCTCTTCTTATGCCAATTTTGCCATTTCAGATTAAAAAAAATATTTAAATTTATATCAAGCCTACTCTTATCATATCTACTTCAGATTTCGTTTGCGCACAGGCTATTACCTAAATTAGTGTTGGATTAGCAAATTATGCTTATCACAGTGACGGAAAGAAATAATGTCTATACATTATGGTGCGTGTTTGATCCTCACTGCTCATTTGTCCCTAATAACTAACAATTTAACCTACTAACAATATCATTTGTATTAAAAAAAATAGTGTATGTATTAAATTATAAAATAATAAAATGAGGAGGTGTGTTAAATTAAAAATTTGAAGGATTTACAAAAGTTATAAACATAAGGAGTTTGATGGAATTTTAATGTATTTGCATGGACCTCCTGTGAATTTTGAGCAAAATTCCTCCAAAATCTCACTTGAAGAAGCATAATTTTGTAGACTAAATCAGACTATATATGAAATTCATCAAAATCCTTCAATCCTTTATAGGTTGCGAATTAAATTATTTTACCTTTTCCCCCACAAATACATTTTCACATACCACGTCTATGCATACATAGGCTATAGCAAAGGTATTTTAACGTGAACTTAACCTTACGATATTATTTTGTAATTCATGTTAACTTCTAATTTGTTTAAAAAAAAAAAACTCGAATATAATCAATTGGAAGAATTAGTGAAAATAATATTTTAGTTAAAGTGAAAACATTTTCACATACTAGCTAGGTTTATGCATGGTCGTTGACGTTGTTTTCAATTTACTTGCGCGCCGCGCAAATTATCTTTTTTTTTTTTGGACAAATATCTTTTCTTTTCTTAAAAAAGTAAATTCTAGTCAAAAAATGCAAATGAACATTCCTAAAATATATGAAGCTTTAAGGTGGGAGAATTAATACTATACATATTTTTTTATATAAGAGTATTAATTATATTTAAAGGTATAGACTACCATCATAAACTTGTAAATTTCTATGGAGCGTAGAATTCATGCTGCTTCTTCATTTTTTTTATAAGAAATCAAGTGATTTTTCTAAACTTCATTGCATTTTATAAATTTTGATAAGTGTTTGAGATACATTTGCAGATAAACAAACAAAAAATAGACTTGGGAACACCATTTTTTTTCATTTTTCATTTACAAGTGTAAAAAAATACCCATGAAGTTGAATTTCTTTCCTGAATTCTCAAGATTGAGATAAATACATAGGAAAATTCTAAAAATTAGAGATAATTAAACAAGCTAGGAACTAGTTAGTAGCAGTGAGGTCCTCTCTATAGCCTGATTTGCACGGCCGGTCTTCCTCGCCACCCAAAGACTAGTTGGTAGCAGTGAGGTTCTCTCTATAGCCTGATTTGCCCGGTCTTCCCCTCCAGCCATAGACTCCGGACCTTCTTCCTCATCTAGGGTTGGCAAGCCATGAACTATCTCTCGTATATGCTACGCTCCCTGGTTCAACCCACGCGACGAGTTTATACAGTCTATCAGTACATGGTATTGTACTGTGACTGGGCCTGTCGTCGTCGATGCCCTCGGCATGGGAAGATGTGGATACCAAGAAAGCTTGATATCCTAACCGCAACTTCAAGCCAAAATGTGGACACTCGAAAGAATTAGAAAACATGTTCCAGATTATTTATTTGCAGCAAAATTAATCAACAAAATCCCTTTAGAGATAGAATATACGAAGATCAATTAACAGAACCAATTATTTGCTATTAGATTAATTTCTGGACTAAAAACCGCAAGATCCAAACAAGATGTCAAACAAGAGAGACATGCAATTCTCCAGTCAAGATGTCATACAGAAATGACTGGCTAGGGTTAAGTATATACCTAATTCTGGTAAATCATGGATGCGATTGGTGGTTGAGGACAATCAAGATCATCAACATCGTCTTGGCCTTCATCTTCATCTAGGGTTTCCAGAGCTACCTCACACATTCCAACCACCATCTCTTATATTAGAAGAAAAACCCCCTAATATATAGAACCCCCAAAACACATGTAAGAGACTCAATACTGTTGGTATTGACGGGTTAGGGTTGGCTAACTCAATACCAAGTGAATCGGTGATAAGTTTACAAACTTAACACACCTTGTCTTTCACACTCTCAATTCTCTCGGACAAACAAGTAAAGGGAGGATAGAAAATAACAAGTTTGCACACAACACTCTTTGATTGATAAATGAAAGAAAAAAATAAGTTTACAAAGCATGAGCAACCGAAGCTTACAAGCTTCTAACAACTTAGAGAAAATACAATCAGAAAAACTGGGATACTTCCCTTCTAATACACTCACTCTCATAAAACCCTAACAAGATAACCTACTTATACAATGCAGGAAAAACAATTAATCATGGCAGCTAGCACATGCTAGCTGCTGTCCATCTTCTCACATGGTCCGATAACCTTTGCTATCTTTCACTCATGACCAGTTATGGATACACACACATACTGCAGCTTTACAACCATTACAGCTTCATTATCACATGGCAGCATGGCTACTGTGTGATCTTGTATTCAGTTGGCACAAAACAAGTCTTATTATAAGACTAGTGTAAGAAACACAAGTGAAGAACAGGCTGGCAGCATGTGGGGGTGTTTTTATTGAATATCCAATACTCCCCTTCAAATCAAAACACCTTCATTCCTAGCATTTCACGCATCACTCGGAATGAATCAATTGGCAGTGCCTTTGTGAAGATGTCAGCTGCTTGTTCCTTTGTGTGACAATAGACAAGCTCAATTGTCTTTTGTTTCACATGATCCCTTAGAAAATGGAACCTAGTATCAATGTGCTTGCTCCTTCCATGTTGAACTGGATTCTTTGCAAGTTTAATTGCGGATACATTATCCACATGAACCAAAGTCGATCCCTCTTGTGAATGACACACTGATTTCAACAGGTTTCTTAACCATATTGCCTCACACACGGTTGAGGCTACAGCTACATATTCGGCTTCACATGAAGACAAGGCAACGATTGATTGCTTCTTTGAAGACCATGAGAAGGCTGTTGAACCTAGGAAGAACACATAGCCAGTTGTGCTTTTCCTTTCATCTTGATCACCTCCCCAATCACTATCCGAATAACCATATAATTTTGCATCTTCACCAAAATTATAAAATAGACCAAAGTTTAGAGTACCTTTTATGTATCTTAGAATCCTCTTGACAGCAAGCCAATGAGACTCCCTTGGTGTTTCCATGTATCGACTAACAAGACCAACACCATACACTATATCCGGTCTTGTGATTGTGAGGTACCTTAGGCTTCCAACTAGGCTCTTGTACACGGTTGAGTTTACAAACTCACCTTCTCCTTCTCTGGACAGCTTCAGTCCAGTTGCAACTGGAGTATTGACAGTGTTACAATTGTCCATATTGAACTTCTTCAATATGTCTCTCATGTACCTTTGTTGAGAGATGAAAATGCCCTCACTTTCTTGCTTCACTTCTATGCCAAGGAAGTATGACATTAAGCCAATGTCAGTCATTTCGAACTCACTGAACATGGACTGCTTGAACTCATTGAACATTCCCTCATTATTTCCTGTAAACAATAGATCATCTACATAGAGACATATGATTAGGAACTCTCCTTTCTCACCTTTCTTCATATAAACCGAATGTTCATATGGACATTTCTGAAATCCATTGTGGTGAAGGTAGTTGTCAATCCTTGAGTTCCAAGCTCGTGGAGCTTGCTTGAGGCCATACAAAGCTTTCTTCAAGTGATAGACTTTGTCTTCTTCCCCTTGAATTTGAAAACCCTCCGGTTGTTCTACATATACTTCTTCTTCAAGCAATCCATTTAGGAAGGCTGACTTGACATCTAATTGATAAATTTTCCACTCATGATGTGCTGCAAAGGAAATTAACAATCTTACCGTGTCAAGTCTTGCAACTGGAGCAAAGACTTCATCATAGTCTACTCCATGCTTCTGTTTATAGCCCTTTGCTACAAGCCTCGATTTGTACCGATCCACACTTCCATCTGCAATGCGCTTGATCTTGTACACCCACTTGACACCAATAGCTTTCTGATTTGGTGGGAGCTTTGTCAACTCCCAAGTGTCATTCTTCTCGATGGCATGGATCTCTTCTTCCATGGCTTTCTTCCAATGGACCTCTTTCACAGCTTCATTGAATGAGAGAGGCTCATGGTCTGCATAGAAGCAGAAAAGATTGGTTTCTTCTTCTTCTTCTTGTCCATAGATCTCAGTGAGACTCCTTAGCCTTACTGGAGTTGATGAACTGCCTTCCTCACTGGATGTAGGACCACTCCTTGCATTTCTGTGCACTGGAGTTGATGAACCTGTTTGAGTAGGTTGTGGCTCGACTTGTGGTGCAACTTCTTGTTC
Organism: Crataegus laevigata; assembly: GCA_963580275.1. Lineage (NCBI taxonomy): Eukaryota > Viridiplantae > Streptophyta > Magnoliopsida > Rosales > Rosaceae > Crataegus > Crataegus laevigata. The sequence continues at coordinate 42,557,327 of OY756938.1, forward strand.
TTCAAAGTCAGTGGAAACCATTCTTTCCTTACTGACCTCTTTGTTGTTCCATTTCCATGTCTCTTCTTCACTGAAGATGACATCTCTACTAACCACTAGTTTGCTAGTTAGTGGATTGTAGAGTTTGTATGCTTTGGACTCTTCACTATAGCCCACAAATACACACTTCTCACCTCGATCATCAAGCTTCCTTCTCTTGGCTTCTGGAACTTGAGCATATGCTACACATCCAAAGATTTTTAGGTGTGCAACATTCGGCTTGTGTCCACTCCAAGCCTCTTGTGGTGTCATCCTCTTGACACTCTTTGTTGGACATCGATTCAACAAGTAAATCGAACAAGCAACAGCTTCTGCCCACAATTCTTTTGGCAGGTTCTTCTCCTTAAGCATGGACCTTGTCATGTCAAGGATGGTTCGATTTTTCCTCTCGGCTATACCATTTTGCTGTGGTGTATAGGCAGCTGTCATTTGGTGCTTAATCCCTTGCTCCTTGCAATATGCTTGGAAAGCATTGGAGGTGTACTCTCCACCTCTATCTGATCTCACGGTCACAAGCTTGTGATTGCTTTCAGTTTCTGTGAATGCTTTGAACTCCTTGAAGACTTTAAGGGCTGCTGACTTCTCCTTGAGAAAATAGACCCAAGTCTTTCTACTAAAATCATCAATGAAGGTAATAAAGTATCTATTACCTCCATAGGACATGGGATCCAAAGGACCACATATATCCGTGTGCACCAACTGCAATGGTGCCTTGGCTCTCCATGCACTACCAACAGGAAATGGCAACCTTGCTTGCTTGCCAAGTACGCAGCCTTCACACACTTGGTGTTTGGTTTCAATCTAAGGTAGACCACGCACCATTCCTTCATTTGACAACAGTTTTAGGCCATTGAAATGAAGATGGCCAAAGCGAAGATGCCATCTCCAAGACTCATTTTCAATCTCACCAATGTTGCAACTCCCAATCCTTGTATTCAATCTCAGTGGGAACATACGGTTCTTTGACATTTGAACCCGTGCAATGAGCCTTCTTCTTGCATCTCTTAGAGTGAGAAACATATCTTCCATATGTATGATGTATCCTTTCTGAAGCAATTGACCAATGCTCAGAATATTACTCTTCATACCTGGTATGTAGTAGGTATCGGAGATGTATTCTTCTCTACCATTTTTCTGGATGATTTTGATTCTTCCTTTGCCTTCAACTGGCAGCTTTGATGAGTCACCAAGACTTACAGATCCATAGGCCTCCATTTTGAGTTCGGCAAAGAATTCTTTCCTTCCACACATGTGGTTACTTGCACCAGAATCCAAGTACCAAACATCCTGTTGGCTACTGGAATCATGGTGTGCTAGTAGGACAGTGAATTCCTCACCATCATTCCTACTTGATTCTGCCAAGTTGACATGCTCACCATTTTTGTATGAACATTCATTTGCATAATGTCCATATTGCTTGCAACTGTGACATTGGATGTGTCCCTTTCCTCGAGTGGATCTCCATTCTTGAGATTGTCCTCGATTATGTGCATAGCCACGACCTCTTCCTCGAGCTCGTCCTCGGCTGCGATTGGATGAGCTTCCTCGTCGTGTGTTCCATGTCCCACGGCCTCCACTTGGTTTGTCAATACTGAGCTTTGTCTCTAAGGCTTGTTCCAGTGTTGAGGGGCTTGCATTTTTCTGAATGCGTTGCTCATGAACTAGGAGTGATCCTAGTAGCTCTTCTGTGCTCATTGTCTCCAAATCCTTGGATTCTTCAATGGCAGTCACCACATGTTCGAACTTGGATGTGAGTGACCGGAGTATCTTCTCCACAACTCGTACTTCATCGAGTCTCTCGCCATTTCTTCTCATTTGATTTACTATCACAGCGAGCCTTGTGTGATAGTCTGAAATGCTCTCTCTTTCATTCATGTGAGCAGTTTCAAAATCTGCTCGAAGTGATTGTAATCTCACTTTCTTGACTCGATCTACACCTTTGTAGATGATGCTCAGTGTGTCCCATACTTGTTTGCTCGTTGTTGCTTCTGCAACCTTTTCAAACGTTGAGTCTTCTAATCCCTGATATAGAAGATACAACGCCTTTTGATCCTTCTTTCGTAAGTCCCTGAGTGTGTTACTTTGATCTGCAGTGTATGCAGCTTCTTGTGTCGTAGTAGGTGCAACATATCCGCTACTAACAACATCCCACAGCTCCTGTGATCCAAACAAAGCCTTGAATTGAATACACCATCTTTCATAATTTTCTTTCTTCAATACAGGAACTTGGAGTTGCACAAGATTTGATGCCATTGCTGCTGCGCTTGCCAGAAGGTATTCTGGCTCTGATACCAAATGTTGGTATTGACGGGTTAGGGTTGGCTAACTCAATACCAAGTGAATCGGTGATAAGTTTACAAACTTAACACACCTTGTCTTTCACACTCTCAATTCTCTCGGACAAACAAGTAAAGGGAGGATAGAAAATAACAAGTTTGCACACAACACTCTTTGATTGATAAATGAAAGAAAAAAATAAGTTTACAAAGCATGAGCAACCGAAGCTTACAAGCTTCTAACAACTTAGAGAAAATACAATCAGAAAAACTGGGATACTTCCCTTCTAATACACTCACTCTCATAAAACCCTAACAAGATAACCTACTTATACAATGCAGGAAAAACAATTAATCATGGCAGCTAGCACATGCTAGCTGCTGTCCATCTTCTCACATGGTCCGATAACCTTTGCTATCTTTCACTCATGACCAGTTATGGATACACACACATACTGCAGCTTTACAACCATTACAGCTTCATTATCACATGGCAGCATGGCTGCTGTGTGATCTTGTATTCAGTTGGCACAAAACAAGTCTTATTATAAGACTAGTGTAAGAAACACAAGTGAAGAACAGGCTGGCAGCATGTGGGGGTGTTTTTATTGAATATCCAATAAATACTGGATCAATTTATAGAGATGATAGGGGAGTTGGAGTAGTAAACAATAGTTACTGTTTGACAAGTTTGCTAGCGCTATCCCTACTCAGTATTCACCAATTTTATTTCTCCATAATTACGGTTAAACTTTTCCCTTAAATTATGAAAAGGGATGCTATAAACCAAGGAAACTGCATGATAAAAAAAAAATGAAAAAGCAACTCAAAAAAATTGTTCAAGTCATAAAAATATTTGTTTAAATTGATACTTGTCAATAAGTACTCATAAGAAAAGAATATTGGAAGTTCCAATATTCTTTTCTTATGAGTACTTATTGACAAGTAGTGTTATCGAAAGAATATTAGAAAGGCGTGACTTCGTTTGCATGATTATATGTACGTACTGAATGTAAAAGCTTTTTTTTTACTTACGCGCCGCACAAGTTATCTTTTATCATTAAAAAAACTATTTTGTAGTAAAAACAACTTTCCTAATAATTCGAATCTTGGAGGTAATTTGTATTTAAGATGGTCAAATTTAACCAAGGGAGTTTAGTGGATTTAGATTTTATATATATTTTTACAGAGTTTTTTTTATATTAATTTATATGGTAAAAAATATATGAGAAATAATGAGCGATGTATTCTTCTCTTAATAATAGATAAGGTAACAAAGTATACTATACAAACTAAGTGATTATCTTTATAATATATAAGGTAATAAAGTGTGCTATACAAAGTAAGGAATTAGTTACCTATATCCGATATCTAAAAGAACCATGCATATATAAGATTTTCTTCATCAACATTATCTTCATCTGGATGTTATGAATCTATCATCCACTTCCCAACTGCCATGTAAGGTGTCTCCCGATTACATACTAGAAGAGTATTTTATTCTTTTCTTTTTTTTTTTTAAATTTTTTAACAAACTATAGTATCTACACTAAGGGGTGGATGAGTGGGCTAAACCTTATAATGAGCTTGCTATAGTAATGTGGTTCAACTTTGCATTTCACGAGAATTGAACCTAAGACCTCTCGCTTACAAATGGAAATGAATACCACTAGATTGTAGTACTGACACATACAAGAAGAGTATTGTTTGTGCACAAACACTTAATTATCAGTGTTGAGTCATTTTGTAGTTGGGGTGAAGGGTTGTTAAAGAAGGTTAGGGTTAGGTTTTGGATTTTTTTTTTAGCAAACGATAGTATCTATACTAAGAGGGAGAGGGTGGACTTAGCCTCACAATGAGTTAGCAATAATGTGGTTCAAATTCACCTTTGGCGAGAATCAAACCTAAGAACTTTACTTAATTACAAGTGAAAAAGAATATTACTAGACTGTAGTACTAAGTGACGGAGCTAGATAGAAGACTACACTGGGCTCCGGCCTAGGGGAGTTTTATGCTCCAATCAATTTTACCTCATGTAATTTTTCATTTATTTTTCCAGTTTAGCCACCTCTAGCCCACCCATATTCACATTGAAAAGCTCAATGTCATTGATCATACAACAAACTTCCTTGATCCAAATGAGTCCAATGTTATATTTTTTTGGCTTTTATTATAATAAGTTAGTTCAATACTGTTATTCTTTTTCTTTTTAAATTGCTTACTAGTTGTTTTTCTCATTAATTGGACAACAATAACATCTTGTTTGATCATTCATTAGTCTCCTTATAGAAGTTAACTTCTGCAGTAAAAATATTAGCCCATCCAATAAAAAATTGCTGGCTCCGCCCTTGGTGACAGGGTTTTGGATTTCTCATGTATACCACGTACAGCGTATCCTTTTTATTAGAACACACAACAGGTATCTTCTTGTATTTGCTAATTTTTCTAAGTTTTCATGTTTGTTTCCTTTTCCCCTTGTTTTCTTTTTTACTGTTTGGAATTAGTTGTGTTAATCCCGCTATCAGATGGACTAATAGATGCACTTGATGACAATAACAAAAATAGAAATCAAAAAGGAAAATAAACAAATGTAAAAAAGTATTAGAACATTCCACTTTTCTTGTTTCTAAACTTGTAAGGTAATCTAAAACAAAATAGAAGTTGGAACTATATAATTAACCGGGTTAAGCTAGGAAACAATACCCTACATGCATGGCGACACATCTTTTTTGTTTTTTCACACAATTGATTAGGGGAATTCATGAATTCGAAACCATAGGTCCAAGAATCAGGGTGCATGTTCAAGAAAAACACGAGTCCCCTACTCGTTAATGTCTATATGTTTTTTTACTAAATTGTTTCATTTCTTAAAACTAATTAAGCCTTTAAAGATTATTTTATCACTCGTGCGCCCTCTATTACTTTGTACAAATTGTTTTTACAGTGGCGTTAGTGTTTGTTACTTGCATATGTAGCTCGACAAAGACAATTAATCTCCTAGTCTAGTCATCACTCGTCAACACACACTTGAGTTTATTTCCTTGATTCCCATATTCTTAAATTTTGTGTTACGTTTTAAAAATTAACTTTACACTCTACGTACTAATTATCTGATGAGTAATGATAAATAGACACCAATTTTTTAGATTACATTTAAAAACCATCAATAGAATATAAGTACACAAACACTATGTATTTGAGTATCTACCACTCACTATAAGTAGTTAGCAAATAAAAAGAAAAATAAAAGAAAGATATTTAAAATATTATCCAAGATTGAACTTAAGTAGTTATAGCAAATTTGTTAAAAAAAATAAAGTAGTTATAGCAAATTTGTTATAAAAAAAAAAGTAGTTAGCAAATAAAAAGGAAAATAAAAGAAAGATATTTAAAATATTATCCAAGATTAATTAAGTTTATTGCCGTGTCCTAAACCAATTTGATCAGACAGTTGCATCTGTCATGCGACAATTCAAGGAGTTGTGAGAAATTTTATTTTTAAATTATTAACTTTTTATCACACATATCTCATAATTTATATAATAATAAGTAATATATCATCTCGTATACCGATTACACTGAAAAATCTCTTTAATTCAAGTCGTGCAAGCAAGTCTTTAGACATTTCTTATGATTTGATGACTCGACAACGTACCACCAATGACAATGAGACATAACAATCCCTTTCAAATCTTCAAGCTGACAATTCTGACTAGAGCACAATATTGCTGACCTTGACAAGTTTGGACATCAATAGGAAATTCATGCCAAACCTTATCTCCATTTTTTTTTTTTTTTTTTTGATTCAGTAAAGGATCAAAGAGCTCAAGCTAGCTTGCTTACTTATTGCTTGTTCTAAGATTTCGAAAGAAAAACTAAAACTCCATTAACCACATATAATGGACCTGTTTTCTTTCTATTATTTCCTCTATGCATGCCTGTGTACGTCCCTATTTTATCAACCAGCACAGGCTCAGCAGGAATACCTCAACAACACACAGTTCAACTGCTCCAGTAACCCTGCCATATCAAAAGGGTACCTCTGTGATGGCAGTGTCAAGTCCTGCCAGTCCTTCGTCACGTTCAGATCGCAGCCGCCCCATGACACCGCCATCAGCATCGCCTCTCTCCTCGCCTCCGAAGCCTCAGAGATTGCCTCAGTTAACAAAGTTTCAGCAAGTGACAAGATTCCAAGCAACAGGTTGGTTGTAGTTCCAGTTTCTTGTTCATGTTCGGGCAATATCTTCCAGCACTTCTCTCCTTACACCGTGATAAAAGGCGACACGTATTATTATACGGCCCTCGACACTTTCCAAGGTCTGACTACATGTCAGTCTCTGATAGGTCAGAACTACTATGACCCTGAAGATATTCCGGTGGGAGCAGTGTTAACAGTTCCGTTGAGATGCGCTTGTCCAAGCGCAAATCAAACTGCAGAAGGGATTACATCCCTGCTGACATATATAGTAGCCATGAACGACACAATTGCAACAATCGGAGAGATGTTTGGGGTCAACAATCAAAGTATACTGGAGGCAAATATGTTGTCACGGGACAGCATTATCGACCCTAATACAACTGTTCTTGTTCCCCTCAAAAGCACGAAATGCCCTACTTCTGATGGTAATTTCGTTGCAGATGCGAGTATCTTAAAATATGTCGATTGCATTCGCAAAGGCAAAAAGTTTCCGGTGAAGCTGATCATACTGCTAGGTATACATATCTATCCTCTATATCTTACACAGCCTGGCAGGCCGATGTACAAAAATGCATCGATGTAATTAGTAGTAAAATTATTCATTATATGTCGTATTTTATTTTGTCACGTTTCAAATGTCGGATTTGGCATTCTTCTAACAACTATGTGGATTCCTAGTACTTGAATTTTCAACTTGACGTGAGCTAATTGGTTTTTCTTTGTTGTCTAATTTACTTGACAGGTATTGGCATTGGGTTTGCATTCATATGCGTGTCCCTTTTATGCTACTATTTATATCAATGCCTGAAGAGAAGGAGAACCAAAACCCGTAAGGAGAAGTTTTTCAAGCAAAATGGGGGCTTCTTGTTGCGAGAAAAATTCTCATCTTATGGTAGTAGCAATGCAAAACTATTTACTGCAGAGGAGATGGAGAGAGCAACAGATAACTACAACGAGAGCCGGTTTCTAGGGGAAGGAGGCTATGGCACAGTTTATAAAGGGATGTTACCCGACGGTACCATAGTAGCGGTTAAAAGGTCAAGGGCGATAGACGAAAATCAGATTGAGCAATTCATCAATGAAGTTGTCATTCTAACTCAAATCAATCATCGAAACATCGTGAAATTGCTTGGTTGTTGCTTGGAGACGGAGGTTCCATTGCTAGTGTATGAGTATATTTCTAATGGAACTCTCTCCCATCATATCCGTCAGAAGAAAGACTCAGCCGAATCATCACTTTCGTGGGAAAGCCGTTTAAGGATCGCTTGTGAAGTTGCCGGAGCAGTAGCGTATATGCACTCAGCAGCTTCAATCCCCATCTATCATAGAGACATCAAGTCGTCTAACATACTTCTAGACCATAACTACAGTGCTAAAGTATCCGACTTTGGGACTTCCAAATCGGTTCCCCTCGACAAAACTCACTTGACCACACAAGTACAGGGGACTTTCGGGTACATGGATCCAGAGTACTTCCAATCTAGTAGATTCACAGACAAAAGCGACACCTATAGCTTCGGAGTTACGCTCGTGGAGATACTAACCGGACACACCCCATATTCTTTTGCAAAAGATGAAGGAGAAAACCTGGTTGCATCGTTCATTTCATTGACGAGGGAAGATAAACTCGTTCAGATTTTGGATCCTCAAGTGGCTAGAGATGCAGATGTTGAGCAAATTCGCACGATTGCAGAGCTTGCAATACGGTGTTTGAGGCTGAATGGGGCAAAGAGGCCTAGTATGAAGGAGGTATCAACAGAGTTGGAAGGATTGAGGAACGCTCAAAGATGCCATGAAACGTTCCGAGAAGATCCTATATAGCAAAACATTGATTTTCCCATGGAAATTGAATCTGCATCGCTTTGAATTTGATACACAACTATTTTAATTTGCTTCCCTAGTTTTTTGTAGTTCCATTCAGTACGACGTAACCAGGATTTGTACGCTAATATTTTGTTGAAATTTAGCATAGTCGTATCAAAATTTTGTAAATTTCTGAAGCTGCGGTCTAGTGGTATTATACTTCTATTAGTGGAATTACAGAGACTAAAATTCGTTTAACAAATTGCCTGACTAACAAACTGTGTACACCACCTTTGTACAGCTTCCCGTAAACAAACAGATTTCCACCTGCCAAGCTACCTACGATCATCAGATATAGTCTCTTCAGAAGAACCATCGCTGGCTATAACAATTACGTTGTCTTGTTTACCCGCACGACGAGAATGATCCCTTCTCTGTTTCCCCGTCCCAAGTCCTACCGATGAGTAGTTGAAAAGCGGAGCATTTACTCTTAAACCACCACATGTAACCTGCATTTCATTCCTTGGTGCCAAATGTGATTCCCGACGATCAAAACCAGCGAGGGTGACATTCAACCTGTCTGAATGAGCAATTGATGAAACAGTTGAAGGCACAGTTGGGGTTGGAGAAGCAACAGCTTCTCTGAGCCAGTGGGGCAAATTTCCCTGTGCTCCAGTGCAAGTTGTGGGGACATCGGTCGATAATAACTTGCCCCTCCGAACACTTCTACTTCTATTTAGAATACTAAATTCATCATCTTCATGTGTGTCCCTTCCCATTTCAAAACGAGATGTCCTCTTTGTGTAACCAAGAGGCCTCCGGTGGTTTTCATTGCCATTGTTGCAAGTATAAGCCGACTTGAATAGTGGCCTCCTCGAGACATCACCTCCTCTACAAGCATCAACATCGCCAAGTGAAACTTGGGTCATGTCTGCTGTATTTTCTTTCCATATTCTGCTTTTTGGACCCGAGAAGTAGTTGCATCCCAATTGGGGAACACAAATGCCACTAAAAAGTTTTGATTGTTCCTCTTCCCACCGCTCAGCTAGGTCCCTTGCCACCCTCCATGGTGAGAAGTGCAATCTTGGATCCCTTAACATAGCATTCCAATTGTTCCGTCCATATCTTCTCACGCCCATCCATAGAAAATCCAACTCTTCTTCAGACCACATTGTATTATATGGCATATATCTGTCATGAAAACTACCCCCTTCATTCAAAGCTCTTGCTTGGCTTACTACACTGTCGTGCATAAGCTTCTGCCTCAAAACTGATGATAAACGGCTTGAAGAAGATTGGAGCGCTGCATCTCGGATGAATTCTCTTGTTCCAATGATGGAGTTCAAGAAGGGAGATGTATTGAAGCAGGTATTGGCAGCACATCCTGCAAATATAGGTTTTTCGGTTAAGGATGGACCCAAAAACATAGGAGATCCTTGTTTTGGTTGATCATGTTGGCCTCCGAACTGAAGAACTTTTCTCCGTTCTGAAGCTACAGAAGCAACTACCTCGGGATGTGTTATCACCGGGAAAAAAATGTCACTGGTTTTTTCTTCTGGAAACAGCTGAAATGATATAAAATAAAATTATTTGGCAGGCAAACCATTCCCAAATATTCAAACAAGATGACTTACAAAACGTACCTGCAGACATTTATTTTTGGAAGTATATTCCTCGGAAATCAGAGAACCAACTTTATCATCATCATCTTTGCAGCAGGCACCAACTTCTAAAAATTCAAATCCCTCTCCGTGTAATTGAGAAGCTTGAGTTTCCACTCTTCCAGTTCTCTTAGTCGACATTTGTGGAGGAGACAGTTTATGTAATACAGCGGCATAATTTCTGCTTGTAGAATCCAATGAGTCCCCCACAGTTTTTGGCGCATAGGTGTCAGGTTGCTTAGCAGGACTCAAGTTTAAGTCAAAATTGCAGTCCACAGTCCCGCATGAATCTGCTAGTAAGAATGTCTTGTCAGTAAAAAAGGAATGTGAATTAATAGTGTTACTGGTTCAATAATGCACGCCTAGAAATTTATGAAGTCTTACCAGTTGGGATAACAGACAGGTCCAAGTAAGGAAGTGATCTGCCTAAACGAGGGATTTCTGTCGCTTTAAGATCATCACTTGACAAAACTTGAGCTTCGTCTATGGAGTGCTTCAAATCTTTCTCATGATTTACTAAGCAGTTTTCAGGGTAAGTTTCGTCACACGAAGCGGCATTTGCACAAACAGAATTACTCAATTTGGTTACCAATGAGCAATTGTTTTCCACAGGCACAGATTTGCTTTGTATATCAGACTTATCCGTATCCCTTCTTCTTTTTTTCCTTCGGCAGAAAGTAATCAATGGGGCAGTCGACTTGGTCTGCACAGCTGAATCACCACATGAGTTATCTACCTTATTTTTAGAGAGTGAATCAGTGTTTTCCAGGTTTGATACATTCAATCTTAGCGATATACCAACACATTTAGAGCCACTTTTTCTTTCAAATGATGATGATGACGATGATGATTTTGGTCGGACAAAATCAGCAGTCATTTCAGTGGCATTCCCTGTCAAACCGCAAAGTAACCTCCCTCCAACATTATTATCATCAACCAACGCTTCACTATTAGTATTTGAGGACGAGCCAACTTTCTGGTGACTTGACTTATTCTCCAATGATAGGTCCATAGAAGACGATCCATACGCATTCCTTGACTTATTCTCCAATGATAGGTCCATAGAAGACGATCCATACGCATTCCTTTCGGAGGGACCCTCATCGAGACTAGTCAGAAATTTATGGGAATTAATTGTCAATTGTCTCGGCTCAGACACTTTAACTTGTTTCTTATCCTCCAGTCCGCTATAGTCTTTGGCTGAACGCTCTTCAACCAAATGAACTTGCAAGTCTTCTCTACATGGAGAAGTATCACTCGGAGCAACAAAAAGAGCATTATGGCACTCATGTCCCTCTACAAGACCTTTTCTTGATTGCCGCTTTCGCTTGTACGTTAAAATCACTTTGGTCCCTGACATTTAAGCTTCTCAAGAGAACTATTGCAGCAATTCCAAACCTTAGGACCCCATCCAAAAACACACTTCTACAACATGAAATATCTAGTTCTTCCACTATTCATTAACATTTACAACACAGAAAAACCTGCAAAAGTTAAGGAAGAAGATCTAGTTAACTAAAAAGCAACTTAAAACTCATATAAAACACAATACAATGACAGATGAAGGCAAAAGATAGATTCCCATTCTATTGGCGATCAGTCTTACAAGGACTGCAGCAGATACCAATGGTACTTGACATTTTTAAGCGCTAATATTTGCTAGCTAAAAGCATTTAAATTTGAAAAAACCACTTCTACTTTTCATATATTCCGTCTTTCTTTTTTCTTCATAGTAATGATATTCATTGTTGTCAAACATAGGCCCTATAGTCCATGCCACCATGTAGAATTCGACTACTTTACTGTAAATCCTTAGTTCTATATGCTAAGGAAGAGCTGCCAATTCAAAATTTATCCAAATCCAAAACCGAAACATGCACACTTACGCTACCCCACACGAAAAACCATACCTGTTTCCAAACATTCAAACAACAGATGCTATACCAAATTAAAACCCATAAAACATTCCAAGAACACAACTCTTACTTTAATATTCCACTTTGAATTCATGAACTTCAAGGAAGAGCTCGAAACTCAACCAAGAACACAACTCTTACTTCAAGGAAGAGCTAGAAATTCAAAATTTACCCAAAACCAAAACACGCAAACTTACACTACCTAGCACACGAAAACCATACCTGTTTCCAAACAACACATGCTATACCAAATTAAAACCCATAAAACATTCCAAGAACACAACTTTTACTTTGGTATTCCACTTTGAATTCATGAACTTCAAGGAAGAGCTCGAAACTCAACCAAGAACACAACTTTTACTTTAACCAAAACCCAACACGAAAGCACACCTGCTTATAAACAACACATGCTCCACCAAATCAAAACCCATAAAACATTCCAAGAACACAACTTTTACTTAAATATTCAACTTTGAATTCATGAACTTCTCTCTAAGCTAAAAAATTGCAGAGAACTCCACGTCCTCTGGCAATTCGAGGGCGATTTACACACATTTTCTCACACGGACTTGCTAATTAAGCACCCAAAATGTTCCATTGAGCAGCCAAGCATCATTCTCCTTTAAATTTTCTAAATTTGTTTTTGTTTTCCAGCACTAACCTCGTTTTCCACGAAGCAATTAAAAAATTACCTCATTTTTCACGAAGCAATCAAAGGAAAGTTGTGCAATTTCCACAAACAAACATACACTTGAATAGAAAGCATCGGATAAAAAAGGGAGATGGATCAAACCGGAGCTCAGCGAGCAAAACGACGTCGAAGCGGTGCACCGACCGCCGGTGAGACCTCTGTTTTTTTGTAGAAAAATTTGAGTGCTTTACTTGCTGTTCCTCAGTAGGAAGACAGAGGAGAGAGAGAGAGAGAGAGAGAGAGAGAGCATCTATCAGTGACTGTGAAGTGACAGAGTGACTCATCGAAACGTTTCTTCTTTTTTCGTCTTTTTCGGCTTCTAATTTTAAACGTCTCCCCATCGACAGTGGTGGCACCGTGACTTTTTAATTTAATAATATACTATTTAATTTAATTTATTTATATATAAATTGCTCTCTTATATTAAAGAATGATTAATAATTTAATATCACGTTTTTTTTTTGGAAACTATGATTAATATCACGTTTAATACTTAATGTGAGTACAAAAGGTACCCAAAAAAATGTGATAAATTATTAATGTGAAAAACATCTCCACTTGTTAAGAACTATCATAGTAGGGTATACTATGAGCTTGTTTGTAAATATTTTTAAATAAGAGGTGTGATATTTACACACTTTTTTTTATTTCTGACATACCTTCTTAATTTTCGGTCGTTGAATTGAATGAATTGAATGAAATCAAATGACAAAAATCAATAAGGGCTGTGTGAGAAGTAAAAATGATGTGTGAATATCAAACCCCTTAAATAATTGAAAGCGTTTTTTTTGTGAAAATATTTATAATCAATTTTTAGTAAAAATTCAAGTAGATCTTAAAATAGCACTTTTAAAGTGTTTTCTGAAAAGAAAAAAAAACACATATTGGACATTCTACCAAAAAACACTTAAAAGTATTTTTAGAACCCAAAACTAATTTCACCAAAAATATTTTCAGTTATTTTAAAAGCACTTCTAAACGAGCCGACAACGATAACGTATTGTGAAAATGGTAGAATATATATAAGGAAAACAAATGAAAATGGCTTTAAAACTTTGAGTTTTAAGGATAAGAACAAAATAAGAGGTAAAGTGAATAATACCATAATTAACTTTTTAGTATAAAATGTGGTTTTTCGTTAAAGTGAACAATACCTGAAATTTTTCATTAAAGTTCCTTAAAAAATATTGTATACATAACGTCAACGGATATAGTCCTCAATATAGTGAAAGTACATTCGTGTCATATAAATTTTTCCTTTTTGTCTTGCACAGTTAACATTAGTTTGTTGTAATCTAATCAGAGTGATGTTATGCACACTCATTTTTACCTCCTACATACTCCTTGTTAATTTATGTGCTTTAATTTTTTCAATTCATTCGATTCAACAGTTAAAAATAAAGAGTCGCCATATATACATGCGCACATTAACGTCCAAACTAGACGAAAATAACCAAAAACCATGTAAGGTTGGTTCCTACTCAACCAGTAATCATTTGCCAAAGTACACAAATTGCTTTGAATATTTGAATTTAGGCTAGCTTCTTGCCATTGAACAATGAGAGTTCAACCCCAAGAAAACGTGTCAAAGTAGAGCTCAAAACTTTCACAGAACATTGTGCGAAACGAATTAAAGACGATTTATATATCACACAAGTTTTCCAACCCCCCCAAAAGCGGCCCGCGGGGGCGAGTGCTGCACCTGGACAGCTGAAATCCGATCGTGTAAGCCGGACTCAAATGCATCAGTATGTAACTTACATGTATGGAAGGAGAGAAAAAAGGAGGCTCAATACCATGAAGAGGTACATTTAAGTAAGATATAGAAAGAAGAAGCGGGCAAGGGAGAAGGGAGAGAGATATAGAGGTTAGATTTAACGATGTAAGGGCAATATGCCCCATTGGTGCAGAAACCCTTCTCCGGTGGTGACTTCTAGGACCAGAAGAACCACCACTGCCAACATAGCTGCTCTTCCGTTCCAAGTCTCGGCACTCTTTGTCCAACCCCATTCCCAAACTGTCACAGGTGCCGGTAGCTCCCTACGCTGCGAATCATATGTCGCTAACAACTCTTCCACACTCCCAAGTGGAACTAAAGACTGCAATAAAATACCCAAACCACCATCCAAAGATAAACAAATGAAAACTGATACTATAAAACAGCAGGGTCAAACAAATGAAAACTGATACTATTAAGTCAGCTTCTGCCACCACCCATGCACTCAAGCATGCAGACAGCACACACGACCCAACATTGTCAGGAGAGAGTTTACCTGTCGAGCTTCAATATGTGAGACTGCCATAGCTCCAACATATGGCAAGCTCTCAATCACCGCGTCTGCCAAGTCAGAAATGAAGGTGGCTTCACATCCTAGTGCGGGAACACGCCCCCAGACCTCTATACCAGATTTCAGAGCCAATTCTTTGTACTCAACATCGATTTCTTCTAGAGTTTCAATATGCTCGCTGACAAAGCTGTGGATCAGGCATCAAACTTTAATGACACGGAACTAATTTCCACAATTCATACATATGTTCAAATGTGGAATGGGTTTAATGGCACGGAACTAATTTCCACAATATGAGAGGATGCAGTTAATATATAGCTAGCAATGGAGGAAACAAAAGATGACAACAATTACCTTATTGGGACTGCCAGCAACCTTTTAACTCCCTTCTGCCCAAGCTCAATTATTGTCTCATCCGTGTAAGGTTTTAACCATTCCACAGGTCCAACTCTGCTCTGTAAGAACATTCACTTGTTGAGAATATCGCGTTTAAGAATGGGAAAATAAGAACAAACTCCGGAAATCGAGAAACAAATAACCAAGATAAATAACACCAACAATTTACGTGGTTCGGCAATATGTGCCTACGTCCACGGGACAGCAACAACAATCTTTCACTATATCAATAATGAGTACAACCAATAATCTTGCCAAATCTCTAGAACTAGGACTTGACGAAAAACCTGAAAGAACAAGAACAAGAAATACTCTCTTTTCTTTTCTCTCACACTTATTGTTTTGCTCCTCTCATTCAAACCTAGTACAATAGCCCCTTTATATAGACATAATAAAGGTCTTCTTCAATAAGGATTACTAATCCTAATTGGAATCTAGTTAAGAATCCTTCTCCAATTGGGTAAACAACTCCAATTGGGTAAACAACTCCAACTGAAAACAACTCCAATTGGGAAAAACAATTTAATCCTCTAAGACTATTAATTCCCAATAGACTTAGGACAACTTAACATGGGCTGGAAAAACAAACCTAACATCACTAACTATCAACCAAGTCACAGAGAATATATCATGGATGTATAAGACAGATATGGAATACAATAAATCAATCTAAACAAAAAATGATAAGTACATGATATTTGAAAATCCTATCCCTATTCATGAAAGCCCTAACGAATCCCTATTCATGTTTCATAGGATTTATTTAGATATTATTTCCAATTTTGAATTAGTATTTTGTTTTCTTGTTTATCAAGGATCACTTTCTGATGTACCTCTTTAAGAACAAAACTCTTAAGTATACATGCGCATAAGGGGCTACAACAACTGCTACTTCTTTTATTTACATAAATATATTGTCCAGAATTGCTTTGCACTCTTCCACCTCTCCATCACTGCGGACTCACAAATCACAACTCAATGGCCATTGCATCTGCACTAAGCAAGTTCTAGTTTCCCTTTCTTCTCGTATATTATGATGTTTTGATTCGTTCCATGACTCTTCTCTTCATTTGAATATACTTACCAGATTGTTTGGAATTTAAAAGACAAAAAGAGCTCTAGATAAAGTGAACTTTAATTATTGATAATTCTAAATTGAAGATAATTAAAATCAGATCAAATTAAAAGCACAAACGCACCTGATAGGCAAGGGTGTGCGCATTAGTTATTTTTCTCGTTTCCAACTCTTCCATTATCAAATCTATGCATTCCTCCATCTCCGCCTTGTATGGATCACCAGCCTCTTCCACATATGCAAGCGGCACACCATGCGCGCTAAAGAATATCATTACCTGCAATGCACATTACTAAATAAGCACACTGACATTTACACCAGGATGATACAAGTAATTTTGTTTTGGAACTTCAGTGTCAGTAAGAGAAAAGCTACAGCAGAACAGAAAAAAATTGAATATTATACCATACATTTATACACCAAAACTGAAGAGGACATGACTGTAGTCCCCCGCAGCACTAAAAACTTACTACAGTAACACTCAACCGCTAAGAAACCATATCCAAATGTGTCACTTTATAATAGAAGAAAGGAAAGTTACAGCGAGATAGCATGCCTATTGCGGCAGCCTCTTTCGTAAATTTATGAGCAAACATGGCATAGTAAGACGATTCCTAATATTCCCCATTAAATAGATATTAAAGGAACATTTGGTCTGCCATGAGAATTGTAAAACCCTAAGAGGTAGTTTTTCTTTCATTTAGTTCAAAATGCAGGATAAGTGACTCACTTAGAGACATGAAAATCAACGCAAAAAATAAGGATTTAACAGTACCTTCTCAGGGCTGTCAAATCGCTGAAGCTCTTTTTCAATCAAATTTGCCATTGCCGTTATGTACCCTTCACGCTGGTACCAAGATGGTATAACTGTGTGCTGCATGTTGACAAGATATTCATCCTCCCTGATGAACTTATCGGGTCAGTTTAAAGATTATAATTTGAGGCACTGATATGGGAAAACATAGTTAGAGTTAGACATCACCGGAATATACTCTCCAAGAGCCGAAGGCTTGAACCACTAGTCGATATTGAAAATTGCGGATAAAGTGGAAGGACAACAAGCTTTGTTATTCCATCTCTTTTTATCTACAAAATATTTTTAAAATCAATAACCAGATCCATGAACTTTTAACCCCAATCGAAAATCTAAATCTCATAACACTTTTGCATGTTACCTGTCCAATTGGACTTAACCTAAGACTTGACAACAGTGCGGAACAACCATTATTATTAAGTGGCCACCATAGTTAAAGACAGAACAGCATGTCTCAAGTAATTTGTCAAGCAAAAATTGAAGTGGGATGATTCAACAAAAACTATATATTTGTTTATGTACAAGACAACGTAAACTCTAATAAGTACATAACTCAGATATCATTGACAGACACATCGAAAATCAAGATGAAAGCATACCAAAATACCTCTTCTATAGCTTCTTCAGTAAATGGATGCCAATAACGCATTCCCACGTACACTTTTGCCGGGACATCCTTCGCATAAAGGGCCTTCCTCAACTCTTCCGCCTGAATGAAGAAAAGAGAACCAAATGAAATTCAGATTAGACAGCATTTCCATCAAGCTCAAAGCGCTACGCTTTCTACAATATGCATGCAATTTAAGTTATCTAACAGAACTTGAGGTCAATGTGAAGAGACAGTTAGAGAGTTCATGCCTGTGCATCAGTTATTCGTCGCAGAGGAGAGCCGCCACCAATGGAGGCGTAGCCTTCTTTGCTCTTTGGCGCCCTCAGTGCGGATATAAATTGCGCCAATGGCTTCTGAAGAAACCGAAACAACCTTGGCAGTCTAATGATATCCTGCCCATTTTTCCACACACATTCAAAATCACTACCCAATACAATAAGTTCCAATTTAAATCCACACACATTAAAGTTACTAAATTCAAATTCACACACTTTAAATTTACTGAAGTCAAATTCATACACTTAAAATTTACTAAATTCAAATTCAC
The DNA here is from genome assembly GCA_963580275.1 of Crataegus laevigata. Lineage (NCBI taxonomy): Eukaryota > Viridiplantae > Streptophyta > Magnoliopsida > Rosales > Rosaceae > Crataegus > Crataegus laevigata. The sequence continues at coordinate 42,575,641 of OY756938.1, forward strand.
ACACTTTAAAGTTACTAAATTCAGAAATTAAACTAAAAAAATCCCGAAAATAAAAGCCCGAGGAAGTTACCGGGTCGGCGAAGAGGTTAAACAAGAAGGGCTGGACGTCGTCGAGAGTCTCGGGCCCACCGAGGTTAAGCAGCAAGACTCCGACTTTATCATCTCCGTTGATCGGCGTCGCTGCAACATCCAAAGTTTCCGACGCCACCAACGCCTTTAGCGGCCGCAGGGATTTCCGAAGCGAGCTTTTGGAGAGCAGCAGAGCGGATTGCGTCGAGGAGTATCTGGCTACGACGCAATTTCTAGCTGGAGCTGCCAAGGTGTGACTGTGAGAGGCACAGAATAAACCTCCGCGCCGCGGAAGGCGGTGGTCGACGGAGGAGGAGATTGTCCACGGTAGCCTTGCTATGGATTCGGCCGCCATTGCCCGAGGCCTCGACTGAGAGTGAGAGGGCAAGTTGCAGAGTGTACAGAGAAGAGAGAAGAACAAGCGGTAGGAGTTTGGCTATGGGTGCTGAGTGCGCGGTTAATACACGTGGCGTGCTTCGAGCCACTCTCACTCTCTCTCTTTCTCTTCTGTAGGATTTGAATCCCCATTCAATCGGGTTTGAACCGGACCCGTGACGCTCCCATCAGTGAAAAACAAATCCTACCCGGATTCGCGGTAATAAAAATCCATTTTTCCCGGTTGAGTTTAATACGTTGTATTTGGCGAGAGATTTTTTAATAATATCACGTATTGTTATACAAATTATAAAATATATGTGCTAAAAAATTAATAAATTAAAAAATAAAATTTTTCATTACTTATATTAAACACGCAGTGTAGTGTACTATTTGCATTTCCGTAAAAAAAAATTTCTCGTATTTGGCGCCCTCTCGTTGGATACGTGTCAAGTAGGCAATTCCAACTGCTTTCCCTCCACGTGACATCTCTCTCTTTTCTTTTATCGCCTTGTGCTTTCCGACGGCACCAACAACTCGAAGCAGAAAGAGCATTCCGGTACCTTCCCCATTTATCGCCAAACCTCGAGAGAGAATCCGTCTCTCGCCGTGAATCCATGATGGAGTCCTCCGCCGACGACGGCCGGAGCCATTCCGGCAGCTCCAGCGACATGTCCGTCTATTTCGAAGCCGAAGTCCCTCCCAATCCTAAGGAAGTATATGCCACCGCTTCCTCAGGTTCCGTCATCGCGTTCTTCTTCTTCTTTATCGGCATTGTCTTTTTCGTAATTTTGGTTTCGAATTTGTGGAAAAATTTGGATTTCGTAGGGAAGTTGGAGAGGGATGTGCAAACAGTGAGAAATTCCGGAGAATCATCATCCGCCGTCCGTACATCGTCCGGTTCGAGTCAACTCACTGCGAGCGCGAGATTGAGTCAGAACCAGGCGTTGTCTGTGAATCTCGCCAAGCTCTTCGATCAAAGAACTCCTTGTAGAAAAAAGGTGCTGAATTTAAAATTTATAAGTTTTTCAAATTTAATATTTTTAGAATTTACTACTTGAAATTTCTAGGATTTAATTGGAACTACATTGAAATTCTGCAGCGGAAATACATAAAGCGGCTGGCAACAGTGAAAGATGACGGAACGGTGCAATTTGACGTTCCGGGAGATATTAAGCCACAGTATCTGGATTTCGGAACTGGAGCTGCTCACAGTGAAGCAGCTTCTGGTGCAGAAGCTTTCGGCGAAACAGAAGCTGAAGTTCGTGATATACCTCCGTTGCAAATTGTAATGCTTATTGTCGGCACACGAGGAGATGTGCAGCCGTTTGTTGCCATTGGAAAACGTTTGCAGGTCTTGCATTGATTTGCTTTTAGCTATTTAGAACTTATCAGTGAAATGTTTCATGATTTTGCGTGTAATTAGTTACTTAGCAATGTTGACATCATTTGTGAGAGAATTTGTGATCTTTTGCTGGATATATGCTCGTGTTCGGGTTTCTTAGTGTTCTCTGCTGGTGATTAATTTTATGATGACAATTGATGTTGTTTCAGTGAAATTTCAGTTGTTTTTCGATTTATTGCTTGGTTTGTACCTGTACGGTATTGTGAAAAGTGTTGCATGACATTGATTTCTGGATTCTGTGCAACGTTTTGGATTTGCTCACATTCATTTACTTTCGTATGCGCGTTGTGTTTGTTTAAGCATAAATAGATATAATTTAATTGAGTACTTTGGAAATTTGACTTTTCATGATGGAAATTTCAGAGGCGATGAGTGAAAGGAAAATATAGCTCTTCTTGCGAAGCTTATCCCTTACTTTTTGTGAATTGATGGATGTGTTTTGCTTGCAGGAATATGGCCATAGGGTTAGGCTAGCAACTCATGCAAATTTCAAAGATTTTGTCCTTTCTGCTGGGTTGGAGTTCTATCCTTTAGGTGGAGATCCAAAAGTTCTTGCTGGTTGTAAGTGCAGATTTTGTTTTCTTTTCCATACCCTGTGTAATTTAATGATGAGTTTTTGGTCTGGTTATTTAATCGTTTGGTAACTGCTAAAATTCTTGTTTTGCAAACTTATTTAGACTTTGAGGGTGTAATTTTCATGTACCTTGTTCTCCTTGCTTGGATCAGTACAAAACAATCTTGGACGTATAAACACATAAGATTCAGGATCATTTGTTTGTATGTTCCTTAAAAACACACACAAGCGTAAACAGGCCTGTCTTTTTATGGGTTTTGTATTGATGCTATGCATTTGTTTCTTTACAGATATGGTCAAGAATAAAGGTTTCTTGCCATCAGGACCTTCAGAAATATCAATTCAGCGACAGCAGTTAAAGGAAATAATTTTTTCTTTACTTCCTGCATGCAACCAACCTGATCCCGATTCCAAAGTTCCATTTAAAGCAGAAGCAATAATTGCCAACCCACCAGCCTATGGTTAGATTTCATCATCTTATAATATTCTTTCGGGTTTTCAAGTATCAATCATTCTTCAAAAATTTGAATTGGCCACACGCAATATTTGGCTTTAATAAGAGCACAAGGTATTTATGTGTTTGTGGTTTCTATTACCGTTGAAATAATTGAAGAACCTTTCAGCACATATTGATGTGTTTAAGGCAATCTTCCACTGACAATGATGATGGATGCATGGGGTCATAGCCTCAACCACTTGAAATGCTCCAAAAGTCTCCATCCCTATGTTCTTTGGAGATAACAATTAAGAGAATATCTTTATATATTATCTGCATGGTTTACTTGATATCAAGTGAAGAATGAATATTTGTGTTGTTTGAAATCATTTGGTGAACTTCTAACTTTGCCAACACTTGTCCAGGGCACTCTCATGTCGCTGAGGCACTAAAAGTACCACTTCATATATTCTTCACAATGCCATGGACGTAAGTGTTGTCTCCTGGGTTAGATCAAATGCTGATATATTTTGCTCAATGAATATCTTGTTGGATTTCAGTTGCATCGTCCATTGTTCATTTTGGTGTGACACATTTCTCAACCACACACAGTTGATTATTCAATATATGGACTGTTCATACATATTTATATACTTTAAAGGTACTGATAAAAGAGAGAAAAGCAGCTAATCATGAAATATTCTTTGTTGTTTGATCAATCGCTTGATAACTATTTACCTTTTATCAGGCCTACGAGTGAATTCCCCCATCCTCTATCCCGTGTCAAGCAATCGATTGGATATAGAGTGAGTCTCATATGATTTCCTTTTCTACCTTACTGATAGTGATTATATTGATGCTTTTGTTTGCCAGGCCTATATTATGTAATTAAACAGATTTTTCTTTTCTTTCCAGCTATCATATCAAATAGTCGATGCATTAATTTGGCTAGGAATTCGAGACATGATAAATGAGTTTAGGAAGAAAATGCTGAAGCTGAGACCTATCACATATTTAAGTGGAAACTATAGTTCTCCTCCTGAAGTGCCCTATGGGTATATATGGAGTCCTCATCTTGTTCCCAAACCTAAAGGTCGTATATTTAAATCTTTTTCCTTCAGATGAAAACTTTGCATGTATTGACTTGATATGAAGTCACAGATTCTTCTATGTTATATGAACTGATATTGAATGTCATAATGGAAAATTATTTGGTTAGAATTTCTTGCTGAAGACATGATAGAGATACATGGTCAGTTCAAAATACTCTTAGTGGTTGCAAACTAGATAAGCTTTGTCATGATACATGGGCTTCTTGTTCCAGAAATAGTGTGCTAATATTATTGCAGAAGCCTCCTGGAATTTGATTTGATAGGGTAGAAATATACTAGCTTGACCAAATGAGAACACAGTATGCTGATTATTTGCTAATATGCTTTGGTTTTCACTTGTCTGGCAGATTGGGGACCGAAGATTGATGTTGTTGGGTTTTGTTTTCTTGACCTTGCTTCAAATTATGAACCACCAGAGCCACTTGCGAAGTGGCTTGAAGCTGGTGACGAGCCTGTCTATATTGGATTTGGTAGCCTGGTGAGTTTTTTCTTTGCAGCTTTTTCTGTTCATGTTGTTAGCCAAAACCACACATCACCACCGAGTGATCGCCATCATGTTGATCCCCCCCAACCAATAGGTTGTGGGGGTTCTATTCATGACAAATTGTCCACTTTGCTCGGTTGTTCAATATCTGATTTGAATGAGAAATATCTGATTTGTTGAGGTATTGTAACAGCCTCTTCAAGAACCGGAGAAAATGACCAATATTATTCTTCAAGCTCTGGAAATAACTGGACAGAGAGGCATTATCAACAGAGGCTGGGGTGGCCTTGGTAATTGTAAGTCTTGATTCTTTAATAAAACAAGATAAATATATACATATAATATTATATCTATGGTTTTCACAAGCACATTGTTGCTTCTTTACATCTGAAAACCATTATATATTTGTCTTTCCAGCGGTAGAACCAAGTGATTCTGTCTACTTAGTGGACAATTGCCCCCATGATTGGCTATTCAAACGATGCTCTGCTGTGGTAAATTCTAATTTGCTTTTAAACTCATTTTGATTGTTTGAGATTTCACTGCACGGTGTGCACGACGTCATTCTCTCACAGTTGTGCTGAAATGGCATCTCCTTTGCAGTCTGTTGTCACTTGTCATGCATGAGCTGGACGCACTTTTTTCGTCGTTGGTTTTTCCCCCTTCGTTTAGCTTTTGCGTGTACTTTGTTTGCTTTCCGAATGAACTTGGTTTCAATTCATTTTAGGTACATCATGGTGGTGCTGGAACAACCGCTGCTGGTCTGAAAGCTGCGGTAACTGATAATACTATTCTTGGGAAATCTTACATTTGTGAATGATTTAGTGGCTTATATATGGGTGATACTCATGTTCTTTTTAGTGTCCAACTACAATTATACCATTCTTCGGGGACCAGCCATTTTGGGGTGAGAGGGTGTATGCCAGAGGTGTAGGTCCTGCACCCATCCCGGTTGAGGAATTCTCGCTTGACAAGTTGGTTGATGCCATACGCTTTATGTTAGATCCAAAGGTATTTACCGTTTTATTTTCGAACTTCAAGCAATTCACATATGTTGGTGCTTTGAATTTCATTTTTTTCGTGTAAAATTCTCACACCTGCACACGCAGTAGTTTAACAAGTACTTCTCCATTGAAAGGTTAAAGAGTGTGCCGTAGAAATTGCAAAGGCCATGGATAACGAAGACGGGGTCACTGGAGCAGTGAAGGCCTTTCATAGGCACTTTCCTTGCAACAAATACGAAGATGGTGAACCCGATCAGTCATTGCCAGCTAGAAAAGGGTTATTAACTATCAGGAGATGTTTTGGCTATTCCCACACATGATTCTCGACAGCGACGATTCTATGTATGTTTAGGCTGATCACTAATCCAGTACTAATCAGACCATGTCAAGTTCTGCTATCCTGTAATTGGTAAGCGTAGGTTTCTTTAACGTTACACCACCTCCATTGCCTCACCGCATCCATCGAAAGCATGTTAGTATCTTTTCGCTTCCAATGGTAGAATACTTGTTCCTAGTTTCCTGGTTGATAGGATTTTCCTTTTGTCGGCTTGGCTGCTACTTGCTTTCTCTGCGTTGCATTGCTTCTTCAGGTTGTGGATTGGTTTTTTGGCCGAGTTCTGATTGCTTTCTGGCATAAAATTTGTGTTCGAGATCCTCGAGTGGGTTCGGTTGCTACTAAGCAGGTTCCGGCGCTTGAAATTTAACTTAGCATCTGCTAAAATGGAGCAGCTTCAGATAGACTACGATCAGGTGACATTTGATAAGTTCATCAGTATGTTTCGTCAAGTTAGTTAACTACTGGAGTAAGTCCTCCCGTTCGTCGAGAATTCCGAGCAAATTATCCTCATTCATATGAGAAACTAAGTAGATTGCCAGATTTTACCAACAATGCTGATTAAGAACTATATTGATGAGTTGAATATGTTTAAAACGCACTATACAAACGCATTTTCCTTCCAAGTTTTGCAACCCTTTTCTGTGGCACGACCGCGGGCATGCACTTGCATCTTATTAAATAGTACCGCCCTCTCAATTTATAGCATTATCTACAGACCTCACATCGTCGAGCATAAGATTTAACCGAAGCACATCAAGCACATCAGAACGTAAATCTCAGCCCGTTTAGATGTATGTAGCTCGACTACGATAATCAAGGATGAGCAGAAGAAACCTCACCTTTCTGACCGACTAAAGAATCCCCTTCTGGGACACCGACGGGCGTATCCACTTCAAACGAAGGCATCTCCAATGTGGGAACTATCGGAGGTTTTATCCTCCTAGTGACTGTCATCTTCAACCCTTCCGTCGTGTGAATGGTGGCTCCCGTTGTCATCCTGACCTGCTCAGAGAACCATTCGTTAGATAGAGTCATAAAACTTAGTCCTGGTTTGGTACTGAGGTGTTTCTGAAAAAAGTGGATATCAAAAAACGCTGGGAGTTTTTTTGTGTTTGATAAACATTCAACTTCAGCTTTTTTTCATAGTTAGCCAAAAACACAAAGCTACAAAACCCATATTCGAAAAACCAGCTTTTTTTCACATCTGTTTTACATAAAAGTTTATCAAACACTATAATACTGCCTTTTTTTTTTTTCAAAAGCACTTTTACAAAAAAATTTACCAAACACTCTGCTGCTTTATTTTACAGTTGCTTATTCTCACAACACAGCAGAAACAGTTTTTTTTCAAAGCACAACAATACCAAACCGGCTGGTGCTTCACAACGCCACCAACAACTACCGTGTTTAAGAATCATGCTTCAAAAAGCCCCAGTTAGGCTATAAATAATACACGCACGAAACAACAAAGGGATACATACCTCGGGAGCGCCTAGTGCCATTTGAAAGTTAAATCTTCGAACAAGCATCGAAAGAGCTACAACAGTCTGTCAATCAGCAACGCGAAAGTTTGTAAACGGTCATCGTGAGAAGCATGAAAAAGTAAGTGTTTCTCATTCACCAAGTTCAAGTATTTACATTACCTCGAATGTGGCAAACATGTCACCTACGCATTTCCGTGGTCCTCCACCAAAGGGCAAGTAACTGAAACAATAACTACCAGAGTCATTCATCTGTAAAAAGACATAGATACTTTATATGAAACCTCAAGAGAAAATCCAACCCTCAATCCCATCTCAACGAAGATAGCACAGAATAACTTCAAGCAATAATAACAACAAAGTCTTATCCCACTAAGTGGGGTTAGTTGTATGAATCCTAGAACGCCATTGTAGTCGAGTGTTATGCCAAGTCCTCCGTTAGCTCCAAAACAGAATAACTTCATAATTAACTTAAGAAACTTAACATTTGCAGTAGTAGCCCATTTTATAATTTTATGTCAGATTTAAAACAGAGCGCAATGGCATTCTAGTCATACAACCGACCCCACTTAGTGGGATAAGGGTTGTTGGTGAGTGTTGTTGTTGTTGTATGTTTCACATTTAAAAGTGTAATGATACCAGACATTATCTTGGACATGAATCCGATTCATGCAAGAGGCAGAGAGAAAAATTACCGAAAATTTTGGTTCGTCTCATTTGGATTGGGTCCATCTAATGGCCATCTTTCAGGGTAAAACTTATCTGCATCATCCCATTGTTTTGGACTGCGATGCAGATTCCAAATACAAATGAATATATCCTCATTCCTGTAAACGAAAATATAATTAAGGAATTAGTTTTTGCATAGTAATATTCAATGTATGTGTTTTTCTAAAAGCATGCTTCTCCAATAGTATCAAATAATCTATACATGAAACCCAACGTGAATGCTAGGTACGATAATTTCATACTATCAAGGGAGAAATTTTTCTTTTGAAAAATAGTATGCTCGTTTAAGAAAGAAAAAGCTAGAGTTCTTGTAAAGTAAAAAAATATATCAATAGATCCCAGGTATGACCTTTTAATAGCGAAGTCTCCAAGCTTGTCATCCTCAAGAGAACGACGAATTAGCACAGGTGGTTGTGGGTAAAGCCTCAAGGACTACATAGGAAGAAGGACGGTCAAACCAAAAACAAACAATCATATTGAAAATCAATTAGAAGGTTAGCCTTCTAATCATTCTGAGAAACGATGATCTGCTTACTTCGTTAATCACTCGAGTTGCATACTTGAGTTTCTTCATATCTTCAATGGTTGGAAATCTATCGCCTAGAACGGAATCAACCTAAGAACATGAAGTGTTATAATTATAAAGAAACAGTATGATATAGGCTAAAGTATTCACGACTCCTATCGATTCTTCTCGTAAAAATATGGATGCATTAATATTAAGACATTAACATACCTCCTCTTGGAGCTTAGCCATGACCCTAGGTTCCTGCAGCCAGTCAAAAATTTAGCAAGCACCCGAGATTTACAAGTTGTTATATTTATGCATTTCAAGTAAAAAATCCGCATTACAATGTTCTAAAGAATATAAAGTTGAGAAATTAGTTCCATTAACAAGTGTCAAATTTGCTACCTTGGAAAGAAGATAAAACGTCCATGTTAAGACTGCAGCTGATGTTTCATGTCCAGCTATTAGCATTGTCATCAAGTCATCACGGAGTTGCTTGCTAGAAACCTACAAACAGTGGAGCAAAAAGTTCAACCATATGATCTAGTGACAAGCATGTCTGATAGTTTGTGGTTACATACATCATCGCCAGATGCCAAAAGGTTTGTGGTTACATACATCATCGCCAGATGCCAAAAGGAAATGGAGAATACTAGGATCTTGTTCATTCATGTACTCCTCATGAAACTGTAGCTCTTCTTCGTCTACCATTCTCTGCAGATGACAGATGACAGATGAAAAATAAAAAATAAAGCAATAATGCACCAGATTAGCAGCCATGCCCAGCCATGTATGATCTTGAAGGAAAATACATACGCGTGAGTGTGATCAGAAACATGTTTTGCCAAACAATTGAGATGGCTTTACCTTGCAAATTGCTATCAAATCATCCAGTGTAGTATTAATTAATTTGAGGGCTGTTGCGACTTTTCTTTGTCGTGGTGAAATGTCTTTCCATATTGGGATATCCCATACTGGTATTGGTGAAACACTGCGATCTTCTGATTCCCTCAGGACAGTGTACACAGCCTGCTCTAGCCAAAATAGATTGACACCAATAAATGATCATGAGAATCATTTGAAGATAAGTTGAAGCTAAACAGAAAAGAACCTCGTATAACTGGAACTAAGATAAAAGGAATGGAAAGGAGTACCTCGACGATCCCAGTGTCATTTGTTAATGAATCAAAATCATAATTAAAAAGTGCCTTGCCAATGATATCCAGTGTCAAACGGGAGAAAAGTGACTCCATCTCTACATCTTCCCCATCAGATGCAGCAGCATCTAGCTTTTGGCAAAGCCTGTCTGTAGCTTCTCCGAAGAGATTAATCATAGCTGTTACATACTACAGTTACAAAATAAGAAAATAGATATCAACAATAAAAATTGATCAATTAAATGAAAGTTACAAATAGTTCCTATGTCATGTGTCAAGGTTTACATTTACAGTGAGGTAGCTTCAAATTGAATGAGAAAATGAACAAGTTCATAAGATTCTTATGTGCAGTTTTCTTAATAATCAAGTGTGTTTGTTATAAAGAAAGAGCATTTTTTTTAATTTATGAACAATATCAGTACGCTCTTCAAACTTTTGAAGATTGGTTACAGTTTACAATATTTTAATCTTAGAAACTGCAAGGAACAATTTGGAGGAGTTGCCATTCTAGAGAAAAACTGAATGCCTGTTCTAGAATGACTAGTCCTCATTATTGCTCCTTCTGATAAACAGAACCATGGCATCAGAATTTCAAGGTGCACACCTCCTTCTCATGCAAGTAACAATTGAAATTCTCAGAATCATTCTAATTCCGGTTTCCATATCAGAGATCTTGATCATGTTTAATATCCAACTTTTCCCCTGTACAACAAATATAGATATGCAATTTTAAAAGAGGTTTTGTCCTGGGGATGCCTTGCCCGATGGTTTTGCTATTAGAAACATTGAATTTATGAAAACAGAGACATTTTTCCATAAGATTGAAAAGGTGCAACTGAAATAGAAAGGATAAGAACGAACTACCTTCTGATGCAATGCAGGAACTATAGCACGTCGCCGTCTGCGCCATATTTCCCCGTCTGCTGGAATGAGACCAGTCCCCATGACAAATTCTAGAATTTCAGCCAAGATTCCCTGTGCACAAAGTATCTATTAATTGAGAGAGAGAGAGAGAGAGAGAGAGAGAGAGAGAGAGAGAGGACAGGAAAAGAAATTAACAATTTGTTCAACCTTTGAATAAGCCTTTGAATTCTCCCTTAATATATGTTTGGCAATCGCCGGATCAGAAACTATCAAAAAGGACTGCAGCAAGAATCAACAAGTAATTCACTGAGAATAGCGACTTCTTTCATCGGAACAATGTATTAAGTTTGAGGTCTAAATTAGAAATAAAAACCTTTGGTCCAAATGTCAGCCTGTAAATTCCACCATATGTGAGGTAAAACTCAAATAGTGGGATGAAAAAGGCCTCACTTCGAATGGCACTGGTCCCTCCTTTTGCCTCTGGAATTTTTGGATAGTCTTCAGGTGCATCAGCCCAGCTGAACAAGAAATCTAGTATCCCCGTAGGAACACCAACCCTCGACAAACCGCTCTTCAATTGAGATGGAAAACTAATTACAACATTCAAGAGACTCAGGGTTACGAATGCATAAACACAAATGTGGATGTATAAAATACAAAAGTAAAGGTACCCCAGATAATAATCTTCTTCCACAAATCCAACAAAAGAAAGTAATAGACTTTCTCAGACAACTAAGAACACCAAAAGTTTTCGACTTTTCACCACCAAATACATAACATCAAAGTAAAATTGAACTTATACATCTTGCTTTTGCTATAATTAAGTATAATCAAAATTCATTAAACAAACTATTAAGCAAATTTAATCATACGCAGCTGAAACTTCCAAAACAGATCAAAACTAAACGCAGAATTTCAATCACTAATAATCATTTACCCAGATTTCTCCACTGTAAATTCTCCTGAGGCAATCGCAGCAGAAAGCTCAGCGCGTCGCTTCTCTTCCAGCAACCGCTCCACGCTCTTCACACCGATGTCGACAGAATCAGGCTCTTTGCCATTAGAAGAGGAGCATGTAATCGTAGACAACCCAAACCTTCCTGCAAAACCCACCAAACTTATCAGCAAAAAAAGGATACGAATTAAGCAAAATAAGCTCAAAGAAGGAAACTTTTTCTGGAGAAAATGGACCTCTCTGTTTGGTGGGTCGGAGCCTGTTGGAGTGGAGCTTGGCCTGGAAGGTTTTGGCGGGGACGAACTGCAGCAGAGGAATAGTGGCAGCAGCGGCCATTGGCGGTGTCCCTTCAGCCGTCGGGATTGGCGGTTGAGGACGAGAGGAAGGGAGGAGGAAGCAGAAGATGATAATCCAGAGGCCAAATGTGGCCGTTTTCAAGCGCAACAAGAAGTTGGCAAGAGAGTATCTTTTGGCTGGGTTCGCAGAGATACCCGCCCATTAAAATCCAATTGCGTCGGGATTCGGTATCTTCTCACCCACCCGACCCCAAACGAATGCAATCTCAAAATATTCTTGTCATAAAAGACACTAATCTGTTGTCTTGTTTTCTAACAAACAAAAATTACATAATTTATTGCTAAGGCCACGGTAGCTAAAATGGCTAGAGCGGATGTGTTCCTTACTCCATATTCGAATTTAAATTCTTTTTGCAGTGTAAAATTTAGAAGGATAACGTTTGTGTGCCAACTTATGTGTCCATCTACTTAAATTAATGAATATTGACTGTTCGAATATTATAATTCAAACTGTGGGGACTAGCTTCTCAATCTGTACATGGAAAAAGAAAATGATTTTCACACATTATATTTAAATTCTCACTCACCCCTCTTTATTTATAATTATTGAATTGAACCGGCCTTCTCCTAGCCTGGTGGATGAGAGCATAAACTGGCTTCCATTAGGTCTTAGGTTCGAAGGCTGGTATCTTGTTAAGATGGCGAGTTTGATGATTTATGGTGCTAGAGAGTTTATAGAGAGTCGACTTTTCAGAAAGTTTCCTTAGCATTTCTCGTATAACTATTGAATCGAATAAATCAAATGGAACCAACAGGCGAAATTATGTAAAAATAGGAAGTAAAAAAAAATGTGTGTTTATCCTCACAACAAAAAAAAGGCCACTACCTTGTTTTGTCCCGCATTGCTCTTATGGCTTATCATTCTCCCCCTGCAACCACAAAAAATAAAGCTGAATATATTAATATATTTGTTATTAGCTATTTTCGAACTTAATTAATTGGTACGTATAAACCCTGATTACTGTAGAACTTCATGAGAATACCCACCATTTTCACGCCTCTGCTGAGCAAGAAACATTCGCAGATGCGGATCAATGGGCAACCCCATGGCTTCGTACTTCGGATCATACAGGGAGTTCTTGATCGCTCTGCAGGAAATTATACATAATTAATTTGAGAAGATTACTGCTGAATATAGAAAGTACACAAGACAGTGAAAGTAACATGCTTATGAAATTAATTTAACAAATGAATTTGATAATAAAAGATGATTAATAATTAATTACCTTGGGGGAGGAGCTGGAGCACTGTTGCTATAGTTTGGAACTGGAAAATTCATGCTCCCTTGCCAGTTGTTCATTGGAATCTATGTATATGTAATGGAGAATATATATCATCTCACTGATAAAATGAAATAAAACGAAAAATCACCAAGTTAGATTAATTAGAGTAGTACGTACCATTGCAGCAGGCGTCTGAAACTCTCCCGCTAGCTGGTCGTACGCATTCACGTTCGTAAAGCTCGAAGGCATCCCTTGCTGAAAAAGGATTTGGAAACATATATATCGATCTGACGGTGGTGGAAAGTAATGTGTATGTCTGCTAGGTCTAAATATTGCTACATGTATTTCTATGGAGGAGGCAGAGCTACTATCTATAGGTGAATATGATGATATTTTGAATATTTTTCTAGGGTTTTTTAAGTGTTACTGGTATGTAAGGTACTTAAAGCACGTTCCTGTGAGGACCAATTAAACGTAATCAAGAACAAGCAGATCTACTTCATAACTGTGATATATATGTTTCATGATATTGTCAGTGTCAAAAGAAACAAAATTTGAGATATATAGAGAGAAAGTATAAAGTTTAGGAAGAATAATGCATATTTGTGATATATATGTTTCATGAAATATATATAAACATATAAAGTAGTACACGAGAGAGATAATACAGCAGTTGAAGAGAAAGGTGACCATGGCCCTGCTAATGTAGAATCAGTGGAGAGTGAAGGGATCCCGTAGTACCCTGGAGTAACCGAACTGTTGCCAGCGCCAACACCGATCTCAAATGCCTCTTGGGGTTGGGCCTCTTCCACCGCCGGCCTATTTGTGTATCGTCAGATGTCATTTAAATCTATGATTAGTCCCAAAATTAGCGAACGAATTAATCTATAGTACAACGATGTGTGTAAATATTACTGTTCATCATGAGACTGAAGCAGCATTGCTGCAGAATCCTGCTCATCATCATCGAATCCGCTGCTGCCAATTAAATCCTCTTGGTTCTCAGAAATAATTGGTTGCTCATTTGCCTGTTCATCCTTATTCATCGTCTCTATTTGCTCAGCTAGATCGTCCTCTTGTTCATTGTTCAGAACAACTTGCTCATCAATTGCAACATTCACTTGTTCTTTAAAATCAGGATCAGCCACATTTTCATCCATTACATGCTGGTCAGCAGTTTCTACTTGCTCCTGCTGCAGGCATTTAATTATATGAAAATTTGATCAACTTGTTTAATTATTTACAATTGATCAGCTTATTTTTATACAGAAATTAATTAGCCAACTTTAGTACCATCTGTATGCTCTTGCTGAAAAATGATTAAAAGTAAACATTTTAAAAAATAAATAAGCGAAATTATAATACGGTCTCGTTGAACAGCGACTCTAACATAAATTAATTTCATAATTAATGAAAACTTATAAGGAAAGTCTAAGGCATTCAAACTGATGCTTGACGTTGCCATGTATGCTCTTGTTTTTGTATTTAATGAGTTATAATTAATTTTTTATTACATTAAAATAATAATTAATTGTTAAATTCTTAAGATTTGTATATACAATGGGAGGCAAGCATGCATGCATATTACAAATCCATTTATATTCAGAATATCTCAGCTGACAACCCTAAACTATAATTTGCATTTAAAGAGCATTCCTGGCGAAAACCTTAAGCTATTTTTTGTACATTCGAAATTCCAAATGGTAACACACTAAGGTGCCTTTAGCATTTCCAGAGCATCTTAAACTACTTTATGCATATTTGCCCACTCTTTATTTTGGATAAACTTTGAATAAACTAGTACTTACGAGATATTGAAATACTACTAGAAAACAAAACATACAAAGGACTGAATTTTGGCGGAGGAGGCGTTGCAGCCTTGATTCTTAAACCCGATAAAATATTTATGTCCATAAATATATATATAGGCCGGCCGAAATACTAACTTTGGAATTTTCAGTAAAGAAATACTAAAAGGAAAGAAGATGAAATAAAAAACTAAATAAGGAAATCCCACGTTGGCGTTAATATTATTATTTACCATGAGTAGTATAGTATTTAGAATTAGGAGGGAAAACCCCAAAAGTGACACACCCCGACCCAGGGTCGGAGCGTGCTGGCCGTCACGTGCGAGTGACGTAGCCAAAAACGTCAGCGGAAGGTAATTATGCATGAAATGCAGCAGTGAAGTCAGGTTGATAATATACATATGATAAAAAGTGATAGGCGGCGGAAGTGAAATAGTTAAAAGTCACAGAGCCGATCCTAGGTGCAGTCACTTTAAACAAAATGATACTACTACAGTAGAAATCCTACATCAGTGGTGGTCTGTCAGAACTGCTTTGATGCCTCGATAGCCGTCCATGTCGCCGCTACCTAGAACCTGGAGGGGCGCAAAACAGAAAATGTGAGTGGGCAAAAACAAAGTTTTTCCAAAACCATTTCATAAAATCCATAAATAACCCCGCGCTGTAAATCAATATAATTTTCCCAGAAAATAATACGTACGTAAACTTATATACGAAACTCGTCTCAGAATCAAAATTCATTATCAAACTCGATGATAGGCCATGTCGATATACCAACTCAGAAAATCATTATCATCAGGCAAGTAATGTAATCAGAAGTATCCCTAATGTAACGTCAGCCGGAGTCACCTCTAGTGACATGTACGGCTGAATCCTATAGCTCATCCATCATACTCAATCACTATCAGTTATTATCCTGCACACGAGTCGGAACCACCTATAGTGATCTGTACGACAGGCTAGATGCATAATATTACGCTCAGTGCTACGATCACGTGAAGGTTGTGCGACGAATCGCGGGTCACCTACGAGTCGGAACCACCTATAGTGGTCTGTACGACAGGCTAGGCACCTGCCTTGGATCCAAGGTGAGCGTGCGGTGCGTGAGGTGAACGATCACGTGAAGGCTAGGCCCTACTCTGGCGGAGCACTAACACCCGAGGTGCAGGTGATGAGCTAAATCACTATCTATCATCATCTCAAGCACTATTATCATACTTACCTGACTTACCTGGCCGTCCTCGGCGTCGGAGCGTAGCAAATGCAAACATAATCATATTTATAAAATATAATTGGCATACGACATGGCAATATAATTATAAAACCAATTCCGTTCATAAATCATGAAATTTGCGTTTCTGGGAAAAACGCCAATTATATATATATATATATATATATATATATATATATATATATATATATATACTGAAAACAAAAGCCCACTCACTGGTATGTCGACGGGTCGTATCCCCCGAGCCTAGAATGAATGCGCTCGTCCTCTGGGTACGTCTCACCTATATGTGAAACAACTGCAAAACCGTCATTAACAGCACATAAACGAACTACGTAATTAACTTTTCATACGAAGGTCAATTTTGGTATTTGAATATACCAACGCGACCTACACGACGTCACGAACGTCGTGATATTTTTAAAATAATTTTTTACTGTGGCACGCGCCCCCACGCGCATCACGTGCTGCGCACGCGCGACTAACCCTAACGGCGTCAGGAATATTCCGTTATCTTCTAACGGATTCCGTTAGAACTAACTGACGGCGTGAGGAATATTCTGTCAACTTTGACGGAATATTCCGTCACCCCCAACCTCCAGCTCCGGCGACCTTTTCCGGCGACCGTCGCCGGCGCCGGAAACTGGGTAAACTTCAAAACGTCCGTTCTAGCTCGTTTTTAACCCAAAATTCATGAAATTTATACCAAAATGCTCCAAATTCAACGTAGAACACATTTGTACCTTCAAATCCTTCGAAAACCACAAGAAAATCGTTGGAAAAATTCACCAAAATCGGTCCAGCTTCGAAACCTCCAACTCCGACGTCCAAATCTTGCCAACGATACACTCCGAGGTTCCTGAGACAATTTTAAGACGAATGGTGATCTTGTTTTCACCTAAAACGTAACTAATCCAAAGTTGATGAACAGTACCCCGAGTTTAGGTCACGGGTTTGGTATGTTTTCGAAGGTTCCCATCCACAAAACCAACATATATAAACTCAGTAGGTCCCAAGGAATAAGTATATACTTACCTTAGTCTCGATCTGGGTCGAGGAGGTGTGGTGTGTGTGTGTCCGTACGTTTCAGATGAGGTGAGGGATAGAGAGTTCGAGAGAGAGGGGGAAGGGAAAACAGAAACAATGCACATGTGTGCATGCTGCGTACGTGTGTGTGTTAAAAATATCAGCCCAATCTTTGGGCTTAAATAATTAGGGCACCCAAGCCCAAAACCAAACCCAAAACCATAACCGTTCCCGCGTATTCGAGGGCAATATTGTCATTTTACGTCGAAACTATATTTAAACTCGGAACGGGATGTCACAAAAAGGGAATAACATAAATGTTGTAACTATATGCATGCATATTATACATAAAATAAATTTAAAAGTTTTTATATGATAATTCTGCTAAATTATAAAAATTAATAACGTAGACAATTAGAATAAAACATAGAATGTATATATTTAAAAAGCTTCCATAATTGCATAAATATATTGACAAATCCATTTTTTAACGGCTAGTACGTATGGCAATCAAATTAAATTCCGTACGAAAAACTGTTAATATAAGAAGAAATAAGATATGTGCATTTAACAAATTAATGAAATATCTAGCAATAATAAGACCACATGATTATTTATCGAAGACCACATGAATAAAGATGAGAGTACAAGAGACTTATCCTAATCTATTTGTCAGTTCCTCATCTTGTATATAATTAAACATAAGTATAGGCTGCGTTAGGAGATGAAATTCTATTTTTTACAAACAAAAAAAAATAATATAAGTGGAGTTCACTCCTAGTTCTTTTACAACCATTCGTGCTGTGTCTATTCTTTTCCTCTATAGATTGTGAGAAATGTGTGAAAGGTTGTGAGATGTGTGAAAGACAAAGTCTAGTGATAGGTCAAAATTCGTACAGGCTTTGCCTTTGTACTTTTTTTGTGCAGTTTGGGTGGACAATCTCAGATAGATAGTTTCTATGAGCCGTAGGCCTCCCAAAAGATAACAAACGCATGTAAAGGTTTTCTTCTTCAAGTCAAACCGAGATTGGCTCTCGACTGCAAAAAAATCTGAAAGGAGCTCGAGTGCAAGACCCACCCCGAGTGTAAAACTATCTTAAAAGTGGCACAGACAACAATCCTAACATTGATACCCTGAGATAAAGTCATCGAGACCACACAAATCACTTAAGCGACACAAACAGATCATCGGCGCAACACAAAATCTACCAACCCAACTCGCTCACGAAACAAACACTTAAAGCTAAACTAAAGTCGATGACGTGTCCCCAGGGAAGACACAAGTACATACGTGGCAAAAGGCGTGGTTTGCAAGAACATGTGGGTGCGTGGGTAGTAAGTAAGGACAATAAAGGATTGGAGCTAAAGTGGCAGAGTAGATCCCATAACATGCCAGAGCCACCGTCGACATTGTCTTCGTCGCCACCACGAGCCCATAGTAACACGTATAAAATCGTTAGCACCAAAAGCCGCCAAGGGTTTTCGCTGACTGGGAAAAATATAAGATCTATGAACACCAAGGCCACATGAAAAAATTGAAATCTTTCCAGGCATCTTCTGCATTATTCCGACAAGTACCCATAAATTGAAGCAATGACTTGGGCAAGTGTGCATCAAATTTTCAATGGCAATGGCAAAGGCCTCGACTTGGAGGCCATCTGCTTGGCAAAGACATCAAGGAGTGATGCATAGGAATGCGACGCCAAAGCCACTGACAACACCGTAACGACGTTGTAGCCAACCAACATCACTAACCTAAAACCAAAGGATCGAGCTCAAGCTTCCAAAGGGCACGCCTTAGTAAACCCAATCCAACCAACAGAGAGCCTTAATAGCTTCAGTCATGCACATCGAACAACCACGAACACCCGAACTACCATCTCTGTGGACACGACCAACATGCTTAGTGCAAGAGAAAACAAAATTAGGTCGTTATCAGTAGGAAAGATAATAACCTGACTCTACTCAACTAGAAAGAGGTGTTGTGGAAGCCGATAGAAGAAGAGGAAATGGGATAGGAGATGAGGCGGAGGAGGAATCGGCTAGAAGGGGAAGATATGACGAAAGAACATAGGGGGGTGAAGGTGAGGAATGAGGACAGAGGGGAGGAGGAAGGAAGGCTAGTAGAAAGGAGTTGCCACCAGAGCAAAGGGCCCGCGGTTGTGGAGCTTCTAGATTTAAGTTTTTTTTGGGAAAGAGAGAGGTGTGAGTTTCTTCCCACCCAAGGTTTCACTGAACCAATTGATTGGCCATGTTAAATCAGTTTTTTTTTTTTTTTCGACGTATCAATCCGATATTGGTTTCTTTCTCATTACCCTAGTTCTTAAGGCAGCAACTAACCACTCAACTCAGATCCAACGAAATGCTTATGGCATGTCTGATATCCAACTTGGATGCAAAATTTTTATGTGTCGAATTCAAAAATTTAATGTTAATTTATGGGATGTTTGAGTTCGACTTTTCAAGTAGGATCATATTCCGTTCCTTTTTTTTTAAATATAAATGCTAATTATGAACATACAACATATTTCATAACTATATATATCTTTAAATTAACTGTATATTATAGTCTTTTCACCTTTTTTCAGACTCAATTCATAAAAGACTATAACGTACACTTAATTTGAAGATGCGTGTAGCTATGACATGCTCCACATGTGCATACATTTTTCTATCAAAAGAAGTGAAACATGATCCTATATGGAAAGTCGAGTTCGAACATCTGATAAATTAATTGATAAGTCGGATTTTGTAGTTTATCTACATTCTACAATTAAATATGATTTAAAATAGTAATTGTACATCGCTGTCATCATCTTTAAGAACAAAATTTTATAAAATCTGACAATTAGGTAGAGGTATAGCATGGAAACTATGCCATGGATGAATATTGCATTGCAAGTGTCAAAGAAATCATGCTGCCAACTAAGAGAGGTTAGCTAGTAGGATGCTGAAACAGTTTATGCTATGCATGCACAGATCTTACTACAAGTGTCAAAGAGAGCATACTGACTTTTTAATTTTTGTATCTTCTAGCTAGTTGCTTGCAAGAATTCTTCCAAGATTAATCTAAAGCTTGAGTACCTTGAATCCTGTAGATCATGATGAAGAGAGGAGGGGTTAGAGTGAGTATATAACAAGAAAATATAGGGTACACATACAGATCTTAAATAACTATTCATTAAGGATGGATAACATGATCAAAAAGTATGATATGATTGAGAAAAAGAAGAAGCAAAATAGATAATCATGAGAATGGTATATACAAAGGTTAAATCTGCATCACAGAAAAATGAGAATTCTAGCTACATAACAAAGGTAAATCTACACAAAAAATGAAAATACATAAATCAAAGCTTGTTTAATCAGTTGGTTATCTGTGTGTCTGATTAAAAAAAAAAAACAGTGAAAAACAAAAGATGATGAAAATGTTATATGGAAGGCTAGATACGCAACACAGCAATCAAAACCAAAGCCTTTTAGTTGGCTATTTGAAATGATAAACATTAACAAAAGAAAAATGAGAATGCTAGCTATATAACAAAGGTAAATCTACACAAAAAGAAATCACGTAAATCAGAGTTTGTTTAAATAGTTGGCTATGTTTCTGATAAAAAAAACAGTGAAAAAAAAGAAAGAGAAGATGATGAAAATGGTACATAAAAATGGCTAGATCTGCATCATAGAAATCAGAATAAAAACCTTTTAATTAGTTGGCTGAGCAAGTTTCTGATATCTCTGCAAGCCTTGATATAGCGAATAACTATAGGAAGCTAAACACTCACTAACCTTCACTGGCCACTTCGAAGTACTCCACTGCTGTGTCTTTGTAGTCCTATTTATATAACCTACAAGGAAAGACAAAGGCATCGAATAGATTAAAGCACTCATCTAGAAAATAATTTGATGACACATGTAATTAAGTCTAATTTCAGAAATGGAAATTTTTATTAACAAGTGTGCTACAGATGTCTAGCCTAGCTAATTACTCATATAAAGTTCATGAATTTACAGCGCATTCACTAATAAAGTTGACACAATGTAAATAGTACACTGTTTTCACTAATATATTTCTAATATCTTCCTGTAATAACATTTAGTAATGGAATCAGTTAAGGTAGTATTTTTTTGGCTAAGCAATTGAGGTAATTACATATGAAGTTTTAATTCTCTACCGTGAAAAGTTGGGAGGATGCATATAATTTGGTCGTATTTCTTGTATGCATATATGTTAATGTTTTCTTAATTACTAGATATCTAGTGTGGTATAAAATGATGCCCAGCTTTACTAAATTTACTTGGAAGGAAGAAGTGGTTGTAGCTTTGAAAAAGATGAAGCATAAAAAAGCATTGGGCCCAGCTGATATACCGATCGAAGTGTGGAAAGTCTTTGGAGAGAGGAGTATAGTATGGTTGCTCATAGACCTTTTCAATGGGATTTTGAAAACGAAGAAGATGCCAAATGAGTGGTGAAAGAGCACTATGGTGCCTATCTACAAGAACAAGGGCTACGTACAAAATTGCATGAAATATAAGGGGTTTTAAGTTAATGAGTCATACAATGAAGCTCTGGGAGAGAGCAATTGAGCATAGACTGAGGCAAGAGACACGGGTCTCGGACAATCAATTCGGGTTTATGCCAAAATGCTCAACCATGGAGGCAATCTATCTCTTACAAAGATGAATGAAAAAATATAGAGATATGAAAAAAGATTTGCACATGGTCTTTATATATTTGGAAAAAGCATAAGATAGGGTCTCAAGAGACATTCTTTGGAGGATTTTAGACCTGGAAGGATGGATTGCAGCTAACATACATTGTAAAACTCTCAGTCACCGAGGGTTGGAATGGTGTAATCTTTTCTGGTTTGCGTGTTGGCATATTTAGAAGTGGAGAAATTGTATTGTCTTCAATCCATTATATCAAGCTCCCTTTGACATTGTGAACACTATTTTGAAGTATGCTTGGGAGTGGACTGATGCTAATAAGGTTAATCATTCTAAGCCCCACAGAATTCTTGAAAAGTTGGCTTGGGTTTCTTCAAATGAGGGATGGTTGAAATTGAATATTGATGGTTCTTGTCAAGGGCAAAACCATGCTATCGATTCAGGAGGAGCACTTAGAGATCATTAGGGCTCTTGGATTGAGGGTTTTTCAACAAATATGATAGTATGAGAAGTCCTTGAAGCTGAGTTATGGGGTCTCTTTTTAGGTTTGAAAATGGCTTTGGATAATGGTGCTAGGAGAATACTTGTGAAATTTGACTCTGCTGTTTTAGTGTCACTCGTCAAATGTACTGGGCATGAGTTGCATCCCTTGGCTTATTTGTTACATGGCTGTAATCATTTGATTACTTAATTTGATCAATGTGATTTAAGTCATATTTATAGGGAAAGGAATATGGTGGCTGAAGGTTTGGCAAAGTTGAGCTTTTCTTTGGACTTGAGCTATGTTATGTTGGATGACCCTCCTCCTTCACCATTGGCGTACTTCTAGATGATATTTCCAGGGCTGCTAGGACTCAGGCTATTCATGTAAGCCTTTTGGGCTGATATTCTTCCTTATTTAGCATTTCTGCTTGAGCTTTGGGCCCCTTGATAACAAAAAAAAAGAGCGAAAATGGTGTATGATATTTTAATTTCGATCAAAGAAAATTAGTAAACAACTTATATGACAGCGTTAGACGAATTCATAATGTAATTTTAATAAATTAACAAATAACTTCAACAAAAATCTGATTATGATTCTTCTTCAATCCAACTTCTCCTCAATTCAGTTCATTAATCTCCATTCAATTCATCACACTCTAACTACTAGTTAGTAAAACATGCATAATAATAGTAATGCAGAAGAGAGGGAAAAAAAATTAAAGTTTTTTTGTTTTGGGTAATTTGTGTGCCGAAGCCCATCAAACTAAACCATATTGGGCCACAAAACCCTGCACGTCATCGACAACTAAACGCAGCCCAAATCATCATTAGGCCCAAGTAATCCAAGGCGGTCATATTTCTCTACACATTTCTGTGGAAATTGGGTATCAGAGCCGAGATAAAAAGAAGAAAATTGGAGGAAGAAAATCAAATCAATGGTTAAAATCGGTTTACACTCTCAGACTGGCCAATCGTAAAAACCTGGCCGCCACACTTTCCGAAGGCGGCGTCCGAGACGGCGGAGAGCGAGTATAAGAACCGGTTGCACGCTCGTAATTAAACCGCAACTCGTTTTTAGCTAGGGTTTTTGTTTGCGTTTTCTGGGTTTTTTTTTTTTTACTTGTATTATATATATTTCAGATTTTACGTTTCCGTCGTAATTTGAAATTGGAGTTGCAGTAAAACCCTAGACTGACTTGTTTGGGGGTTTTGAATTTGTGTATTAGGGTTTCTGAGATTCGGATTGAGATCTCGAAATGGCGCAGCACTTGGGCGGGGGTGCGGAGGCGCACGCCCGGTTCAAGCAATACGAGTACCGTGCTAACTCGAGTTTGGTGCTGACCACAGACTCTCGCCCACGTGACACGCACGAGCCCACCGGCGAGCCTGAGTCTCTATGGGGAAAGATTGACCCCAAGCACTTCGGTGACCGGGCTTACAGGGGAAGGCCGCCGGAGCTCGATGACAAGCTTAAGAAGTCGAAGAAGAAGAAGGAGCGGGACCCGAATGCTGAACCTGCTCCAGTTCGGCAGAGTAAGAAGCGGCGGCTTCATGAAGAGAGCGTGCTCACGGCCACTGAGGAAGGGGTTTATCAGCCGAAGACCAAGGAAACCAGGGCTGCCTATGAGGCTATGCTCAGCGTCATTCAGCAGCAGCTGGGTGGCCAGCCTTCGAGTATCATAAGCGGCGCTGCGGACGAGATTTTGGCCGTTCTTAAGAACGAGAACTTTAAGAATGCTGATAAGAAAAAGGAGATTGAGAAAATGTTGAATCCTATACCCAACACCATCTTTGATCAGTTGGTTTCAATCGGGAGGTTGATTACTGACTTCCAAGATGGGGGTGATGCTGGAGGGTCTGCCGTGGCTAATGGTGATGAAGCCTTAGATGACGATGTGGGTGTTGCGGTTGAGTTTGAAGAAAATGAAGATGATGACGAGGAGAGTGATCTTGATATGGTCCAGGAGGACGACGAAGAGGACGATGACGATGTGGGTGAACCACATCGGTCTGGGGCTATGCAAATGGGTGGTGGGATTGATGACGATGAAATGCAGGAAGCAAATGAGGGCATGAGCCTTAATGTTCAGGACATTGATGCTTATTGGCTTCAG
Source organism: Crataegus laevigata (assembly GCA_963580275.1). Lineage (NCBI taxonomy): Eukaryota > Viridiplantae > Streptophyta > Magnoliopsida > Rosales > Rosaceae > Crataegus > Crataegus laevigata. The sequence continues at coordinate 42,600,040 of OY756938.1, forward strand.
AGGAAGATATCTGAAGCTTATGAGAAACAGATTGATCCACAACAATGCCAGAAGCTTGCTGAAGAGGTGCTCAAGATACTCGCTGAAGGTGATGACAGGGAAGTTGAAACCAAGCTGTTGGTTCACCTTCAGTTTGACAAATTCAGCCTTATTAAGTTTCTATGTCAAAACCGGCTGAAGATTGTCTGGTGTACACGTTTGGCCAGAGCCGAAGACCAAGATGAGAGGAAGAAAATTGAGGAGGAAATGCTGCAGTTGGGTCCAGATTTGGCTGCAATTGTAGAACAGCTGCATGCCACAAGGGCTAGTGCAAAGGAGAGGCAAAAGAACTTGGAGAAGAGTATTAGAGAAGAGGCTCGCAGGTTGAAGGATGAGAGTGATGGAGATGGGGACAGGGGTAGGAGGGGCCTTGTCGATAGAGATGCTGACAGTGGTTGGTTGAAGGGGCCGGCAGAGCTACTTGACCTTGACAGCCTTGCACAAGAGCAAAGTAGACTTTTGGTGTCGAAGAAGTGTGTGCTTCCAGATGGGTCTTACAGACATCCCAGCAAGGGATATGAAGAAATACACGTGCCAGCCTTGAAACAGAGACCATTTAATCCTGATGAGAAGCTTGTAAACATATCTGCCATGCCAGACTGGGCTCAGCCGGCTTTCAAAGGAATGACCCAGTTGAACAGGGTACAGAGTAGAGTCTATGAGACTGCCCTTTTCAAAGCGGACAATATCCTGCTATGTGCTCCTACTGGTGCTGGAAAAACTAATGTTGCAGTGCTCACTATACTTCAGCAGTTTGCTCTGAACATGAACAAGGAGGACGGTTCCATAAACCATAGTGATTATAAGATTGTATATGTTGCGCCTATGAAAGCTCTTGTTGCGGAAGTTGTTGGAAATCTTTCTAATCGTTTGAAGGATTATGGTGTCAATGTGCGGGAGCTAAGTGGTGACCAGACATTGACTCGCCAACAGATTGAAGAAACTCAAATTATTGTCACAACCCCTGAGAAGTGGGATATCATTACCCGAAAATCAGGAGACCGGACTTACACTCAACTGGTCAAACTTCTTATCATTGATGAAATTCATCTCCTCCATGATAATAGAGGCCCTGTTCTTGAAAGTATCGTTGCTAGAACTGTTAGGCAGATTGAGACAACGAAAGATCATATTCGGTTGGTGGGGTTATCTGCTACTCTCCCTAACTATGAAGATGTGGCATTGTTCTTGCGTGTTGACCTTAAGAAGGGACTGTTTTATTTTGATAACAGTTACAGACCTGTCCCCCTATCTCAACAGTATATTGGAATCATGGTGAGGAAACCATTACAGAGGTTCCAGTTGATGAATGATCTCTGCTATGAGAAGGTCGTCGCTGTAGCTGGAAAACATCAAGTCCTTATCTTTGTCCATTCGAGGAAAGAAACAGCCAAAACAGCTCGTGCTATAAGAGATACTGCACTTGCCAAGGACACCCTTGGCAGGTTTCTTAAGGAAGACAGTGCTAGCCGAGAGATTCTAACAACTCATACAGATTTGGTCAAGAGCAATGATCTCAAAGATCTTCTGCCATACGGTTTTGCCATTCATCATGCTGGATTGAACAGGGCAGATCGCCAACTGGTTGAGGATCTCTTTGCTGATGGGCACGTACAAGTTTTGGTTTCCACAGCAACACTTGCTTGGGGTGTGAATCTGCCAGCTCACACTGTGATAATCAAAGGGACTCAGATCTATGATCCAGAAAAGGGAGCATGGACTGAACTAAGTCCTTTGGATGTTATGCAGATGTTGGGGCGCGCAGGAAGACCTCAGTATGATTCGTATGGAGAAGGGATTATCATTACTGGCCACAATGAGCTTCAGTACTATCTTTCTTTGATGAACCAACAGCTTCCCATTGAAAGTCAATTCATATCCAAATTGGCTGACCAACTTAATGCTGAAATCGTTCTTGGAACTGTTCAAAATGCTAGAGAAGCTTGCAATTGGATAGGATACACTTACCTGTATGTTCGCATGCTACGTAACCCCACACTCTATGGTTTGGAAGCTGATGTTCTCTCCAGAGATATTACATTGGAGGAGAGACGAGCTGATTTGGTAAGAATCGCTCAAACTTAGCATTATTTGCTGTTGACAGTTTCATTCCCTTGCATTATTAGTAATAGTAGTATAGTTATAACCATATTCTTAATTGCACTAGATAACAAACAAGTGCATATCAATGGAGAGGAAACACGCGAACATAAGGGGCTTGACATTGTAATGTCAAAAAGACTGAAAAGTAGTATTGGTTATAGGAATTTGCTTGTCCCATTCTATTAGATATTTTATGGCATTTGAGTCTGTTGACCATGATGGTTTTTGGGTTTTGATATATTTCATCTTTAATTCTATCTGGTTTCTCTTGGACTCATTTAGTTCTCGTCCATTCTGTTCTTATCGTTGCTGTGGCACTTTGTAGCATTTATCTGGATTCATGCATTCTGTATTTCTTATGGATCTCTCATTTTGTCGCAACCATTTCATTTTGCAGATCCATTCCGCTGCAACCATCTTGGACAAGAATAATTTGATTAAGTACGACAGAAAAAGTGGATATTTCCAAGTTACAGACTTGGGTCGCATTGCGAGTTATTACTATATAACTCATGGAACAATATCCACATATAATGAGCATTTGAAGCCTACGATGGGGGATATTGAGCTTTGTCGATTGTTCTCACTCAGTGAAGAATTTAAGTATGTTACTGTGCGGCAGGATGAAAAGATGGAGCTAGCAAAGCTTTTGGATCGTGTTCCCATTCCAGTGAAGGAGAGCCTGGAAGAGCCCAGTGCCAAGATCAATGTCTTGCTGCAAGCATATATCTCACAGCTGAAGCTTGAGGGCCTTTCATTGACATCAGATATGGTCTACATTACTCAGGTTTGTATTATTATTTCATGCTCATTTCTAGTTTATTGTTTGAGATACAATTAGGATTGTGCTGCCAGCTTGTTCTAGCTTACATATTTATTGTCTCTCTTATCCTTTTATTCATTTTTCTGCTTTTTTTTTTTCGGCTTTGGATTTGTTCAGAGTGCAGGGCGTCTTCTACGAGCTCTTTTTGAGATTGTCTTGAAACGAGGGTGGGCTCAACTAGCGGAAAAGGCTTTGAACATGTGTAAGATGGTTAACAAGAAGATGTGGAGTGTCCAAACACCTCTTCGCCAATTCACTGGTATTTCAAATGATATTTTGATGAAGCTGGAGAAGAAGGATTTGGCCTGGGATAGGTATTATGATCTCTCTTCGCAGGAGCTAGGGGAGCTTATTCGTATGCCAAAGATGGGAAGAACACTTCATAAGTTCATCCACCAGTTCCCCAAATTAAACCTTGCAGCCCATGTGCAGCCGATTACTCGCACTGTATTGAGGGTGGAGCTCACTATAACACCAGATTTCCAATGGGAGGACAAAGTTCATGGATATGTGGAGCCATTTTGGGTAATAGTGGAGGATAATGATGGTGAGTTTGTCCTTCATCATGAATATTTTCTGCTGAAGAAGCAGTATATTGATGAGGATCATACTTTGAACTTTACAGTGCCAATATATGAGCCCCTTCCACCTCAATACTTCATTCGTGTTGTGTCTGATAGGTGGCTTGGGTCCCAGACTGTTTTACCTGTTTCTTTCAGACACCTCATTTTACCTGAAAAGTATCCTCCACCAACAGAGTTATTGGACTTGCAACCACTTCCCGTGACTGCATTAAGGAATCCGTTATATGAAGCTCTGTATCAAGATTTCAAGCATTTCAATCCTGTTCAAACTCAGGTTTTCACTGTTTTGTACAATTCAGATGACAATGTCTTAGTTGCTGCACCAACAGGGAGTGGGAAGACCATATGTGCAGAGTTTGCTGTATTGAGGAATCATCAGAAGGGCTCTGACAATGTCATGCGTGTTGTGTATATTGCACCTATTGAAGCTCTTGCTAAGGAACGTTACCGTGACTGGGAGAAGAAGTTTGGAAAGGGTCTCAATCTGCGAGTTGAATTATTAACAGGGGAAACAGCCACTGACTTAAAACTGCTTGAGAAAGGTCAGATTATCATCAGCACTCCAGAGAAATGGGATGCTTTATCCCGCCGCTGGAAACAGAGAAAGCATGTTCAACAGGTTAGTCTTTTTATTATAGATGAACTCCACTTGATTGGTGGTCAGGGTGGTCCCATCTTGGAGGTAATAGTCTCTAGAATGAGATACATAGCGAGTCAACCTGAGAGCAAGATTCGTATTGTGGCTCTGTCAACTTCTCTTGCAAATGCGAAGGATCTTGGAGAATGGATAGGGGCTAGCTCTCATGGCCTTTTCAATTTTCCTCCTGGTGTGCGCCCAGTGCCTCTGGAAATACACATTCAGGGGGTGGATCTGGCTAATTTTGAAGCCAGGATGCAAGCAATGGCAAAACCCACATACACTGCAATTGTCCAGCATGCCAAGAATGGGAAACCAGCTCTTGTTTATGTTCCTACAAGGAAACATGTTCGACTAACAGCTGTGGATCTGATGACCTACTCAAATGCAGACGGTGCGGAGAAACCGTCATTTCTGTTGCGGTCTGTAGATGATATTGAGCCCTTCATTGAAAGACTTGGTGATGAAATTTTGAAAGGCACTTTGCGCAGTGGAGTGGGCTACCTGCATGAAGGTTTAGGCAGTTTGGACCAAGAAGTTGTGTCACAGTTGTTTGAAGCTGGGTGGATACAAGTTTGTGTCATGAGCAGTTCAATGTGCTGGGGAGTGCCGTTGTCAGCCCATTTGGTGGTTGTGATGGGAACTCAGTATTATGATGGCCGGGAAAATGTTCACACTGATTACCCTGTTACTGATCTGTTGCAGATGATGGGTCATGCTAGTCGCCCTCTGCTAGATAATTCTGGGAAATGTGTCATCCTCTGCCACGCGCCTCGTAAAGAATACTACAAGAAGTTCTTGTACGAAGCATTCCCTGTTGAAAGCCATTTGCACCATTATCTACATGATAATCTGAATGCAGAAGTTGTTGCTGGAATAATTGAGAACAAGCAAGATGCTGTCGATTACCTTACATGGACTTTCTTGTACCGGAGGCTCACACAAAATCCCAACTATTACAATCTTCAGGGAGTTACTCAGCGGCATCTTTCTGATCACCTCTCGGAGCTTATTGAAAATACACTGAGCGACTTGGAGGCAAGCAAGTGTGTTGCAATTGAGGATGACATGGACCTTTCTCCTTTGAATCTTGGCATGATAGCTTCATACTATTACATCAGTTATACCACTATTGAGCGTTTCAGTTCTTCTTTAACTTCCAAAACAAAGATGAAGGGTCTTCTTGAGATTCTAACTCACGCTTCGGAGTATTCACAACTTCCTATTCGACCAGGGGAAGAAGAGGTAGTTCGGAGGCTAATTAACCACCAGAGGTTTTCCTTTGATAATCCCAAATGCACAGATCCTCATGTTAAAGCAAATGCTCTGCTTCAGGCCCACTTTGCAAGGCAGCCTCTGGGTGGTAACCTAGCGTTGGACCAGCGAGAGGTGATCCTTTCTGCTAGTAGGTTGCTTCAGGCGATGGTTGATGTCATTTCCAGCAATGGCTGGCTAAGCCTTGCTGTCTTAGCCATGGAAGTCAGCCAGATGGTGACTCAGGGCATGTGGGACAGGGACTCGATGCTTCTACAGCTTCCTCACTTCACAAAGGAGTTGGCAAAGAGATGCCAGGAAAATCCTGGAAAGAGTATAGAGACAGTGTTTGATTTGGTTGAGTTGGACGATGATGAAAGGCGCGACCTACTTCAGATGTCAGACTCGCAGCTGCTGGATATTGCACGATTTTGCAACCGCTTTCCTAACATTGATATGCTATATGAGGTGCTGGACAGGGACAACACAAGGGCCGGGGAAGAAATCACTCTGCTAGTCACCCTCGAACGTGACCTCGAAGGGAGGACTGAGGTAGGTCCCGTGGATGCCCTGAGGTATCCCAAGGCCAAAGAAGAGGGCTGGTGGCTTGTGGTTGGCGATACCAAGACAAACTCGTTGCTCGCCATCAAGAGAGTTTCGCTGCAACGGAGGGCCAAGGTGAAGCTCGAGTTTGCTGCTCCTGCCGAACCCGGAGAGAAGAGTTACATTCTTTACTTCATGTGTGATTCATATTTGGGATGCGATCAGGAATATGATTTCACTCTTGATATTAAAGATGCAGCAGGACCTGACGACGACAGCGGCCGCGAATGATATGTTCCCTGTTCTTCCAAGCATTTTCCTCTTCTGTTAATGTTTTTCGATTTCTGCTGTTTCTGTTTCTTAAAAGTTATGGTTCGTATGTTCCATATGATGTAACATACTGGATGATGATAATTTTGCACGTATGCCTTTTAGATTAAAGGGCTCGTTGGGGCTGTTTTTTCTAACGATATATTTTCTGCTTATAATTTTGTTATTAACTTATCGAAACTTTGTATTTATAAAGTTCTAATTTGAAATGAATATGAAAGAAATTTGAAACAAATACGAAAGAAATTAAAATATACAACAATCAAACCTAATTTCACTAAGTGAGGTTAGTTGTATGAATTTTAGAATGCTGCGCTCGATTTTGCGCTAAATTGTCGTTAGCTTTTGATTTGAAGTTCTCATTTGAACCAGATATGAAAGAAATCGTAAATCGTATTTACTATAAAACTGTAATACAGAAAAATACAATCACTCTGGTGGAGGTCCTTCCAGTCGGATGTAGTCGTACATAACTCCGGCGAAAGGTCCCCAGTTTCTTGATTGAGTAAGGTATATGGTGTTGTATCCTTCTTGCAGTCGATAGCTCGGCACATCAACACTGAAAAGCTAGTACAAACCATGAATTCCATGCCTTGCTATGGCATTGTCCTTCCCTATTAGCCCTGTCGAAAAATGAGGTGTGTCGTTCTGGTTGTTGAATCGAACATGCAGTTCAGCATAGGTGGCTGAACCCAATGCCAATTGGAGCGTATAATCTCCGGTACTCCAAACATCTTCAAGTTGAAATACAATTTGCCATGTAGTTGCCTCGTATGTACCGTTTCTGTTTCTTGTCACATGAGCGTAAAACCAATCATCATTGTAATTATCTGTGCCGACGTTGTAGATGAGATCATGGTCAGGGTAGTAATCTCCGTATCGTTCCCACAAGCCATATTGCCTAAACTTGTTTGCGTAATTGTCAGTGAACAAACGGTTCACAAGGGTTGGATATGGATCCGGTATGTTGAACTCTGCGGCTGACCGATCGGGGATGCCAATCTCCCACAAGGTTGGACCATTTCTCGGAGGTTCGAAGGTAATATTAGCCAAGTTAATTTCACTTGCTGGTTCAATTGTAATATCATACTCGTACTTGTAGTCCCCAATGAAGCCGGGAACAGTTGCATACAAACTATAGTTCCCCGGTCGAACATCTTTCACCTAGAAATAACCTTGCTTGTCAGCTTGAGTCCAGAACTGATAACCCTTGCATTCCATTTGCCATGATCCCGCGTATCCGCGTGCAGCCAATCCCACATAAGCATAACTTGCTGAATCTAGGCCCTCGTGGATGTACGAATCCCGTATTAGTAACTGACCAGCAACTGATCCACGTTCATCGGAGCTAGGAAAGTCTTCGGACTGAGTGAAGTTGTACGGCCAACTCTTTACTTCTTCATACATCTGTTCCTTTGCATTTTCCCAGAGAGAGAAGGAGGCATTCGAGCTTGGAATGTCCGAGTTAAGATACACAAAGACAGGACCAAAAACCTTCGTCCATGCCTCACCTTCTGCGAAGGTCAGTCCAAAACCTCTCCCGACGTAGTGACTACTAAGAAACACAGTGAGGGAAGTTGGTCCCACATGAGAGGTAAGTTCCTGCTTGAACGACCCTGCTGAACGAAACTCAGTGCTAGGTGTGATCATCCAAAGACCTATAGCATCGTCAGTGCTAATCCAGCCGTGAACCTTGATGTCTTTGACGTCACTGGAGTATTGGTATTTGTCATCCACCTCTCCTTTAAACTCGGGATTGCTTGGATTAGTTAAAAGAACAGCTTCACCATAGGCAAGGGCCTGAGCGTGGTCTCCGTCGCGATCTTTGGCTGTTGGCATGAATCTTCGTCTGTCGTCTGATACAGCCATGAATTGAAATTTATCTTCTCGAAGTTTCAAAACCAGTCTTGTTTGACCTAGGTGCAATTCCGGCCACCCTTCTAGACGCTCATATATGGCATATGCATAGAACCCAGCGCGGCGACGCTGCATTATGTATCTTTTGTCAACATTTAAGGGTAGCGTCCAATCACCGAGGGAAATATCATAAGTTTTATTAAAAGAAATCTCTATTTGGTCTGCCGTCGATGTAACAATCTTAAATGTTGTTCCTTGTAGTCTGTCCAAGCCATTTTTCGAGACAAGATCCCAGTAACCTCTATTGCTTGGGGGGTTTTTGATTTCGAGCAAGTTGTCAATTCCCTTGTATTGAATTCCAGTGACATCTCCTCCAGGATAAGAAAAAGTGACTCGGACAATGCCATTGTTCAGCTCCACCGTGTTATGAGTTTGTTGTGTTAGCATCTGGTTGAAGTTGAGCTCATTACCATTAACACTCCTGAGTGCTCGCCTTCCAGAAATCGTTATCGTCTCAGAGGTACCATCATTATTGTGGAGGAAGAAGGGCAAACCCAGTAATGCGGCTGATAATGCTCCGAGGATACCCCATCTCCTCCATTGCCTCGCCTCCTCCATCGAAAAGCATGTCAGCCTCTCTCCGCTTGGAAAAATAGAATACTTGTTCGTAATAACAAATCAATGTAGTTTTTCTGTTTCGATATTATATGGTCAGGCACATTCCTCCTCATGTAGTTAGGACTCGTCGTGTTGTTGGAACTCCTAATATAGAGTTTGGTTTGATTTTCCTTAAATTAGAATATACGTCCGCTTTTATGTTTCTTTGTTACTTGAAAGTTTTCCTGGACGATTTAGGAAGTCTTGTTCCTTTTAATTTTCGGTAGATAATTTGTTTAGGATTTGGTTTGATTTTTCCTGGTTAAGTTGGGATTTCCGTTTGGTTGGTTTGGCTGCTACTTGCTCTCAGGTTAGGGGGTTCCATTTTTGGCAGAGTTTTGATTGCTTTCTGGTACATAATTTTTGTGTTTGAAATCCTCGGGTTGATTCGAGTGCTGCTAAGCATGTTCCAGCAGTTGATTCGAGTACATAATTATGAAAGTTACCTATTTTCTGTCTAAGTAAGTCGCAACTTAGGCGGGTGTCTAGGCGAGTTTGGGTGGGCTAGGCAGATGCCTAGGTGGTCTAGGTGCCCTTTCTTAATTTCTAAACACCTAGGCATTAATTGGGGTAGTGGCCGACCACCTAGCGCCTAGGCAGGGCCTAGGTGGCACTAGGCGGGAATTTTTAGAATAGTGGATTTTTGGCAGAGTTCTGTTTGCTTTCTGGTATATAATTTTTGTGTTTGAAATCCTCGGGTTGATTCGAGTGCTGCTAAGCATGTTCCAGCAGTTGGTGTCTCCCTTCGAATTAAACCTAGTATTTGCTACAATGGAGCGGCTTCGGATAGACTAGGATCAGGTGACATCTGATTTTCCTCTTTAATTTAGGATTTCTCTTTTCCTTCTATGTTTCTTTGTTAATTAGAATTTCCAACTACTAGTTTCCTGTAATACTCCATTGATAATCCGTCTAGTGTCGGTTTGAGTTTCCTTGTTGAGTTAGGATGCAAAGAAAGGTCAAGGTAGGTGAAGCTTGAATTGCTGCTCCTGCAGAATATTTTTCCTTCTGCGGGGAGAGGATGAGATGTTCTTTCTTATTTTTTTCTGAACATTTTTCCTTCTGTTATGTTTTTCGATTTCCGCTCTCTGTTTATATAACATATGGCTCATATGTTGGCTGATGGTAAATCTCGCATCTATAAGGCACGCGTTTGCGAAAATTCGCTTGCTTTCGGTTCTAGTGAATGGTTACAGCAACCCGTAATGCCTTATTTTTCTCAGCTTGTGGTTGTGCCCAGGATCTTCTTATGATATTCTTCTGTAGCCGCTTATGAATCTAAATTATTGAGAAATTGAGAATGAAAAAACTCAAAACAATAACAGCTTTTGAACTATTTGTACAGATTATTGGGAAGGATTTATTGACACTTGAATTTCCTTTACATTTGATACAAGAGAAAGAGAGAGAGACCAAACACTTTCTTGCAGTGTAAGGAACAATATCCCAATTTAACAAAATAAAAAAACAAAACGAAAAAAGGAACAAAATATCTCAACAACGGGATAAGGACTTACGTGAAACCCTAAGATGGTGGTGTTCCAAACCAATTATACGAGGCTTAAACATGTGCCATCGTGTTATTAATCTAAAACACCATGCGTCCTGGTAATGTAGGTAAGTCTCTCTCCCACAGTGGATACATTTGAAATGGAAAATACGTATATAACACAATTTTGAAAAGGAGGGTAAACATGAAATATGAACAAGGGACAGGACGAATTATATGGTATCTTTCTTGGTATTCATGCTTTTCTTGACCTGCTCAGCATTTTCTTTGACGAATTCCTTGGATTCGTCGGCCTTGCCCATCACAGTGTCCGCCGCCTTCTGGGCGGTGCCCTTAGCTTGGTTCCATGCATCTTGTGCTGTCTGCTTAGCTTTCTCAGACACATCTTGTGCGGTTGCAGACACCTTGCTGGCTATGTCTTTGGTTGTCTGCGAAACCTGTAATCACACGAAGAATCGTCAATTACTATAACTTCCCAAGAAATTTGTGGTAATCACATACTCCACAGTAGAGTAAGTCTTGTTTTTACATTTTCAGCAGCATTCCTAGTTTCATTGACTTCTGCAGCTGCATCTTGCTGTGAACTTGCCTGCGATCATGAACCAAATTAATTGTTCTTCAATACATGTAATGTCATTAAGGCCACTAAATTGCAACTGAGGCTCCGAGTTCAATTTTCCCTCCCTCAATATCGCTTGTATAAACAAAAAAATACAACAATAAAATCGAACATGTTTAGTGATACATTTTATACTTACTTGAATACGTCTAGGGGCTGTAGCCAAAAAAATCCTAGGGGTTGAAGGGGCGTTCCTTGCAACGGATGCTCCGACAAGGCCGGATTTGGGGAGGGTGGTAAACAGACCAGTTAAGCTTGCCATCGTTGTTTTTCGATCCTTAATTAATGTTGATTTGCTTCTTAATTCTTGTACTGACTTTGTAGAAGGTTGCAGGAAGCCGAGTATAAAAAGAAGCAAGAGACGTGAGGTGGTGTGGATGTGCCTGCATGCAAATTGCATGGAGGAGTATTTTCCGCAAATGGCTGGCTAGAAAATTGGTCTTTAGCGGTCAATAGGACGACCCGGTCAGTATGAAATGGGGTTCACTAATGTTGTCACTAAATTAATCTGAGGACTATAATTAATTGAGGACATTAGCTTCTTCTCATTTGCAAAATGCTAATTAATTAGTATAAATAGTAGGCTGTTCTTAGACATGACTTATTACACAGGGCCACAGGCTATATAGCTAACAATAGTTCGCCCTAAACATTGAGCTAGAAGCAAGAGGCTTGTAACTCAGTTTGTTAAGAGCTTTTACCTTTGAGGAACAATAGCTCGAGATCTGATTGTCGAATTCGATTCTCCCATACTTCATATGCCAAAAAAGGAACCTAAGCTAGAAAGTTTGAAATTGCTTAACTTAACGCCAAGTAAATGAGATGAATATCATGGTTTGATTGACACTTAACTGCACACCATTAAGTTTTAATATTGCCTTGATACAGGATTTGATTTATTGATTTTGATTCTCCCTTGATTTGATTAACTATTGATTTGAATCCTTCTGAAATCAAATAATCTCTCCAAGATTATGTTTTTTTATTTTTTTTTTTGTAACAAACGATATTATCTATACTTAGATAATTGAGTGGGCTAAGATTTTCACCCAAAGTCTTTAACAAATACCATTTTTTGTCAAATAATATTAATCTTTAATTTGCTATGTATACCAACCATTCGATAAAAGAAGGTAGTTATCCTATGCATATGCTCCACTATGCCTTGTGCTTCTAATTTCAGAAGCCGGCTAGCTAGGGTTACGCGTCCTAATATTTTTTACGAAGTATTTACATGCAATCATTTGTCACTTAATATTACGATTTTGTAGTATTCTTTTTCGTTTATATGTAAGAAGTAATTTCAAATTTTGTGAATGGGGAATTTACAAACAATTAATTTATTTTCTCACCGACTTATTGTAAATTTCTTCTTGTATAAACAAATTAAACAAATAAAAACATAGGGGAATAAAGGGAAGAAGGTTCATGAAGCTCAAAGAGAAATTCTTCAAACAAAATGACGGGCTATTGCTACAACTACTCTCCGATCATAGAGAATCCGTTGAGATGACGAAATTTTTAAGCGCGGCGGAGCTAGAAAAGGCCACGAACAATTTTGATGAAAACAATGTCCATGGCCAAGGAAGTTTTGGAACAGTTAACAGAGGAGTTCTATCAGACAACAAGGTGGTCGCCATTAAAAAGTCCAAAATTTGTGGCGAAATGCAAATCGAAACATTCGTTAAGGAGGTGATCGTGCTTTCTCGGATAAACTGTCGTAATGTGGTTAAGCTTTTAGGCTGTTGTTTGGAGACGGAGCTGCCCTCATCACGAACGGGACTCTTCACATCACAGCCATGATCGGAATCAAGGAGATTCTTCCTCGGTTCTTTCGTGGCAAACACGTCTTAAAGTTGCGAAAGAGATTTCAGGAGCTCTTTCCTACTTACACTCTGAAACTTTCATACCTATCGTAGATTCATACACAGAGATGTGAAGACTGCGACTATATTGTTGGATGAGGATTACACGGCAAAGATCTCCGACTTTGGAACTTCGAGGCTTATCCCGATCGATGAGTCAGTTAACTACGTTAGTACGAGGAACATTTGGATACTTGGATCCGGAATACTCTGTGAGGAGCCAGCTAACAGAAAAGAGTGACGTTTATAGTTTGGGAGTCGTTTGGTGGGAGCTGCTAACTGGTAAGCAAGTCATTGGTTTTTCGAGGCCGGAGCGTGAAAGAAATCTGGCAATCTATTTTGTTTCTCATATGAATGAGGATCGTTTGCTCGACATACTCAACGATCAAGTTGCTGTCAATGCAGAAAATGTCGAGCAGCCGATGGAGGTTGCTAACGTTGCACTCAAGTGCTTAAGGATGAGAGGAGAGGAAAGACCATCTATCAAGGAAGTCACAGCAGAGCTACAAGGAGTAATGAATAACGCAGCTAATAATTAGATAAAAGTACGTAGTTAGCAGCAAAAGGAATAGTTTTTTTTTCCCCCTCTTTCTAACCAGTTGATTAACTGTTTAATTAGGTCATTACCTTAACTTTGGTACATGTTTTCAAACAGTTCTCTTCCAGTAAAATGATTTCCGCAAGCCTTTTTTTCTCTCTGCACACCATATTTAATTTTATCTCTTTATTCTATTTTTATTGAATTCAAAGGACCGAAATAAATAAGTGCAAGAGAAGAAAAAAGATGTACTAAAGTCACTGTCCATTGTTAAGTATATATACTTCTATGTGCTTGTTTTGGATCAGCTTTTGCGTTTAGATTTTCCTAATGGTCTGATGTATCATGCAGTTTAAGAGCAATCGAGCAAGCACTCTAAAACTGTCATTCGTTTTGACCAAGCTACCAACGCGAATAAGTAATTAGAAAAACACGCCATCTTGGGCTTAACCGAGTTGGCTAAAGCAACGTTTTTCTCCCCTTGTACCCACGCTCGAGTTCCCCTCCCTCCCCGTAATTTAGATTAATTTAGCATATACAATTTCTTCTATTAAAAAAAATAGTAATTAGAAAAACACAAGGGATCAAATTATATAAGCCATCTTCATGAAACAACAAACAAGGCATCAATTATTTTCACCCACATATAACTTCACCATCAGTTAGTTTAAAGGGGAGATCAACATTGGAAGCTTGGTAAAGTCTATATTAAATAAAGAAGGAATAAAACAGATGAGAGGATGAATCAAAATTTAGCCATTAAACTCCCGGTGCGCTGGATCCCACCGACTTCCAGAGCTTCACCCAATCCGCCATGGCATCACCTGCACGAGCAAACATAGGATCTACCTTTCCCAACTGCTCCTTCACCGCCTTTGCCATGTCGACAACACAGTCTTCTGCAGTGACGGCTGATCGTGGCAACCTAACGGACTGAAAGAAGGGAACCACTTCCTCCATCAGCTTCACACCCTCCCACTCTTTCTTCAAGCTTTCAATGGCATCACCTCTTTCCTTTCTCCATACATACGGTATCCCAGTTTTTACGCCAATTCCCAGGTGATCGCATATTACCTTTACACACATTCCAGACCATATATCTTCCACTGTCTCCCACCTGATCTTTCCTTCCGCTGACAACCTCAAGGCCGGAAACAAAGCTGGCCCCACCACCTCACGATCAAAAGCAATGTTTATTCCACTTACAGGCATTAAAGATCTCACCGGAACAGTCATTACAGCATCCACATATCGAGAATTCCTCTGCTCTGGCTTGAGGGCCTGTGTTGGTGCATCATAGTCTGCCAAATTGAGCCACAGTCCACACGATAGCGCACATGTAACCCCACTCCTCAGGCTAAATGGGTAACCACGAACAAAATCTGCTCCCTTCCGATACGGATCATATAGTGTGTTAAAAAAGAAAGGGGTAGCTGGAGCTTTGAGATTGGCAATATGCTGTGCCACTACATCTACTATATGACCATTGTTGTCCTTAGCCGGGATGCAGTCATCATCAATTGAGATAATATATTTTTTCCTTGAGACCAGATAACCAAAATACCTGCACGAGTAACCAGAGAAGAGAATGGAATGGGAAGAGCCCACTATCCGGTTTATGTCAGATTTGGTAAAGACATCCACGTTAAATCCTTCTGGAACATGGAGCTCCCCATCCATATCAGGGTCTTTGACAATAATCAGATGGAACGGGGAGAATATTGGTCTCCATTCATTCAAGAATGGAGTCAGGTCGGAGTTGATTGCCGCAACCACGATGTCAACCTCACTAGGGTTGATGCTTGTATCAGACATCTTCAAACAGTTGTTGAGAGAGAAAAACAACAAAACTTGCACGTGCTTGTTTAATTAGTTGATCTTTGTCTTCCAAAAGTTATATACTCTGCTCACACAATAACACCCAATCTCAAAACTTTTCAGAGCATCCTGCACGAGATATTATTGTAGGTCAGAAGAAGGCCGCCAAAATCAGTTTCAAATATTACAGGGAAGGAAGGACACTGGAAATTTTCAAACAGGACTTACTGGTAGGAAGGACAGGGGTGAGGGTCTGCCGAATATTAAGTGCCTGGATTAGTGAAAGGACTTCTTCCTTGCCAGTTGCTACAAACAGCTTCAACACTTTCTCATTTAGCTTTCCGGCTCTCAAAGTTTTCTGCCATTAAACTGAATATTACTATTCCCATATACCAAATGCATAATCATACATGAAAGCGGAAGGCAAACAGAGACATTAGAAAGGCAAAATGACGAAGGTGTGGTTACAATTTTGACAAATGTCTCAAATCAACACAGCAGCATAGAAAGCAAGAAAGAAAAAATGACGACAGCACCAGACTATGAAAAAGTGATGTTCTGGTTTTCTCTTGATTAGGATCAAACAATCAAACATTATTTTTCAATTTCAGCTAAATCTGAAATTTCAATCTATAATTCTCATCAAGCACAACGTTACACAATGTAACAAACACAGAACACCATGCTAATCCATCACAATGGGGAGAGGGATCGGTTGGGGGCTGAGGGTGGGGATGGTGTTATTTTCTCTCTGCTAAATCGACATTATCCACTAGTGATCAATGAGAGCAATCTTTTACAACAAATTGCAGGAAACACATCAATCTTGATCATAGGCAGTCCACACCTGTCCCATGATTGACCATGTGGAGCTACACGATGAACAGATCGAATATAAACACTGGTAAAGTCATCAAATTTACATGATACAGGTCGAACTCCAAGATCCAGGAAGCTAACGCATTCAACATTCTTTACCATTAAAGATTAGACAGATAAATTGTCTTTGAAATAAATAATTCAGTAAATGTATGCAGGATGACAACATACATATGCTGTCACAAAAAAAAAAAAAAAACCCCCAAAATCCAAAAGAGGTAGAAATCCCTAAAATCCCCAAATCATGCGAATTAGCAATTCATTCAACCCACGTCGATTAACATAAAAATTTCAAAAATTAAGACAAACCCAATTCATATCTCACCAAATCAAGCCTACCCATGTCCACAAAAAACCAAACAATCCATTTGAGACCCAAAAGAAAGTTACTTTCGCGTTAAAAACAAGAACAAGAATACCAAATTACCAACCGGTCATGTAAGGTGAAAAGAATGAATGAAGGAAGAAATAGAGGAGGGTAGAGAGAGTACCAGGAAGAGATCGAGGAGGATGTGGTCAGGGAGAGGAGAGAGATCGGATATACTGGGGAGGTTAAGGACAGCTAAGTCAATGGTGAGAGATAGCAGAGAAGGCGGAGTTCTCATTCACTCTTTCGTATAAACATGAATATTTATGTGTAGAAATCACTCTCTCTCTCTCTCTCTCTCTCTCTAGAAAATTAATAGCAGAGAATAATTCGTCCAACGTGGTTTGTCCGGGATTGCAGAGACAGCAGGGAAGACGAGAGAAGGAAGATAACTTTTTCTTGGCTTTTTAGGTTTCCGAGATTTCTGACTCTGTTTTCTCCGTCTATCAAGGCCATTGATTGGCCACCTGTGTTTGGGTTTGCACGTCACTCGTCCGTCGCACGTGCGACCCACATTTTTTTATTTAAGCTTGGCCACCTATATTTGAATTTAGGTTCGATTCTCGTTAAAAACGAATTTGAATTATATTATTGTTAGCTCATTGTAAGACTCAGCCTATCCTCTTATTTTAAGTGTAGATAATATCAATTATTCAAAAAAAAAACAGAAAATTGATTAAAAAAATTATGCGATTATTTGAAAGTGCTTTAAAATTATTAAGAAAAAATGTTTTGGAGTTTCAAAATTATTTGATGTGCTTTCTAAAAACACTTGTATTTTTATCTCATATCATGGTATATATATATATATATATATATATATATATATATATATATATATATATATATATATATCTATATATGTAAAACTCACTCAGTCTACTATCAGATGTCTTAGTACATCATATAAGATCTGTAAAATGCCATAAAATTAGTGTTAAAAATACTTTAGACGACATTTAGTAAAAAAATCCATCGTTCTTCGAGATCATTAAAAACTTTACAGAAAGGCACCAATTAGGCAGTCACTTATAATAAAAGAAAAGTACTTTCCTACCAATATTTTGAATTTTTTTTAATTGTGACAGGGAACAAGTGATACATCACGTGTTTTAATAAAAAATTTATAAAATTTTATTTTTTAAGTTATTAACTTTTTAGCACATATATTTCATTATTTTTTAGTGACAAGTGATGTACCATTCCGTGTACTAGTCACACTGAAAAATCTCTTCTATATTCTAGCCTCTCTTTTGCCTATTTTTTTTATATATTTAAGTTGAATATTATATCCACTCCCAAGAACGAAATAAGAGGTGTGTTATCCACATACCCCAAATTACTTCTCATACACTCTTGTTAATTTCTGTCTGTTGATCTTCTTTAATTCATCTGATCCAATAGTCGAAAATTAAAAAAGTGTATGAGAAGTAAAATAAGGTGTATAGATATCACACCCCGAAATAAAAGGCAGTACAAGATGCAAAAGTAAGGGTGTTAGAAATCACTCCCCCCCCCCCAGCACTTACTAAAACCTTTGACTACTTATATGGCAACAGCCGACCCATTTTGTTAGGTTTTTTTTTTTTCAGTCGAAGTCAATTTGTTAGGTTTTCTGCAGTTCAACAGTTGAATTTTAAATCGCAATACCGTTGACATGTTTAGTAAACGCAAGATTTAAAGCCTAAAATAATTACAGAAGAAGCCATCATGAGAAGCAAAGTATATATCGATCGACGAAAATTGTACAAGTAGAGCAAATATACAACTCTTACAGGTACTTAAGTACACAGATAACTTGAGACTTCCGAGACTAAAGCGCACTACGGCGGCACCGGATGTGAAATCTTATAGTTTCTAGCTTGCGGGGAGCACAAACTTTGGATCAAAACGTTTTCTGGTATCTGCAGCTTACAAATGCGCTAAACCAATACACACGACCTTATGATCTACGAATTGCCCTTAATGCGACATCGAAACGGAAACGGACAGCACAAAATCTACAAGTGCAAGCCGCCGGCAACTCAAGAGTCCAGTTTAACTCCGATGATGGACATGAGAAAGCGAAGTTTGTGATTAACTTGTTCGAGATCAGGAGGGTCACTAAATGGTATCGTCGGGGGTTCTATACCGGTGAAGAGGTAAAGAGCCTTCAGTTCCTCTATGAATGTTGCATGGGGTGTGCCCTTGTATCCGACTATTCTTCGCATGGCACCAATCTTCTCCCATATTTTAACCTCATCGTACAGTACCTGAAGATGCAGCGAGTGAAGCAACTCAGCTATCGGTCACATTAAATTATTGAAACAATTTGCAACTTTAAATACACTTATTCGATCAGCAGGCTTTTATTACCAGTTTGTGTTTCCCTCTAAAACAAGGGCAGCAACTCAATAATCAACGAAACATGTAGATTCTCTTATTTTCAGCTTTCATATTCGGCTTACAACATCATTTCTATTCTGTTAATTGTCAATTTACTTCTATCATCTTGCAAACAATGTCTATAGTGTGACACGCCCCGATCCCGATGTCCTCGAGACATCTGGATGGTCACGTGCTAGCCGACATCCGAGGGTGACGAAAGCCATTTGTGTTGGCCAGCACGCGACCATCCCGATGTTCCAAGGACATGGGGATCGGGGCGTGTCACATAGAATGCTCGACATTCTGGGTGAAACTTGTGACAGAGCACGAATTAATCAACTATTTTATCAGAAATTAATTAATGTGATGACACACCATGTAATTGAATGGTATCATGCTACTAAGATTTATATGTGCCTAAGCATGCATATAGACTCAACAAGAACATTACAAGGAGAAAAGATCGGTGTAAGGATTCTCTTTTCCCTATTAATTTAAGAACAAGTTTATATGAGATTATTATTTTGGGAACTTTAACAAAAAGTTCCCGGACTAAAAAGTCAATATTGATACTATTCACTTTACTCTTTATTTTGTCCTTATCGTTAAAATACAAAGTTTTCAAGCCATTTTCATTAGTTTTCCTTATCATTTAAGGACATAGAACATGAAACAAACTCTAACCCCATTTGGTTGCATGTTGAAATCCTTTCCGGATGACATCCCAGAATCTGTAGATTCATGTGCAATGCCTGAAACGGGAAGCTCTGTAGCTTCATCACCCACATTACCTGAAGGTCCTCCAAAAGTATGAGTTAATACTAGAATTACTGAACTGGGAACACATTATTTGCAAGGGAAAGAAACTACAGTGCATAAAATTACTGTGATGATCGTTTTAAAAACTTCACCTTCAGAAGTTTCACAAGAAGCACACCAGTCTTGCTGACCAGAAACATTTTTGTCATCGAACAAATGAAGCCCGCCTGCATCTGAATTTGAGGATACCACAGTTTCCTTCTCTTTAATCAACTGAAAATCTACGTCACGGATGGTATCCTCGGTTCTCCTTCCTTGCTGTGCTGGTTCCTCTCCGATTATCACAGGCTTTTGCTCGTCTTCCACAATGCTGCTCACCACAGGTTTCATATTTCTCTTATCTGCCATTTTCTTTTCTTCCTCTAAAACATAGTTAACATTCTTGGTTTCCCCTATTGGCTTCTCCACTTCTAAATTTTTCTCAGCATTCTTGCTTTCCGAAACAATCCCAATATCTCTAGTCGGTTTGACATCTTCAGAAACAGTCTTTGCATCGTTCGCACATCTCATTTCTTGGAATCCTTGCATACCTTCACATTCATCTGGAATTTCCCCAACTCCATCTTCCATGATACTAGTCGGTTCTTGCGATCCAATATCAGCAATTCTAGCTTCAACTGGTATCTCAATGTCCTCAGCATGTGAACCAAATTTTTTATTTCTTACCTCCCCACCTCCTCCAGTTTCTCCCACATACTGCTTGTTCATCTCCATTGCATTATCAATGTTGCCTTCATTCCTTATTATTTCTAGCAATCCCCTTGTCTCTTCCACTAACTCCTCATCTTCTACAATATCACTTACTCTTTCTTGACCCTCGCTCTCTTCGATTACTACGGTAGTCACTTCAATCCGTGTCACTCCCATTTGATCATCAGTTTCATCATCCTCAATCATATTCAACACCAATCCACACACCTCGTCGATTTGATTCTCATCTAGTACAGAATCTTTCTTAAAATCATCAGTCAATCCTTCAAATTTCATCTCATAAATACTATCCAATATTAGCTTTTCCTCCTTATTCGTGGACTCATCAACATCCTCCTGATATCCTTTTTCTTCTCCAATTTCATCCACATCTTCAATTACATTTCCTTGTAAATCCTCCACAATAATGTCATCATTTTCCTCATCTACAAATCCTACTCTCATCTCACCGCCTTCGAGTTTATCCCTCCAATCCCATCCTTCTTCCTTTTCGATGTCAGTCTTCCCTCCTACCCATATGTCCCGTTCCCATTCCTCCTCTTGCTCGAATTCTTCGTTATTCAATATTAACGTTCCATTATTTTCCGACAAAAGAGGAGGTTCATCATAAGGGAGCAACTTGCTCATGATATTCTCAGCGCAAGCATAACTTGCCAAGACAACACCGGATGGAACAGAAACGGCAAATCCAATTGCGGACATAACCACAAGCGGCGGAAGAACAATTGGGGCAGAAGAAATTACCATACCAGTCACCAGAATTTTCTTCCCAAGTCCCCATCCCTTGTTCAAGATCCACCTCACCTTCCCACAGTTAGCTTCAAGGGAGTCTTCTTCTACCTCGGACTCCCCACTTGGATCCTCCATCCTATGCATATATCTGATACATGTAGCAACCAAATTATTGCCAGTTAATGAATTGAATTTTGGATTTCGACGAGGTAAATAAATTTAGAATTTTGATAAAACGTCGGAATTTCTAAATTGAAATACATCAATCCCCTTATTCACGTTTGAGGGCAAACGACAATGGATTTTAATAGAAATTATGTAACAATTCAATCTTCAAATAGGGTATCCTGGATAAACCTTATATATTCACTTGAATTGCTTGGAAATTGATTGGAAAAAGCGAAAAATTAATTTAAAGAAGAAATTTCTAGGCATCATATAGCAAGCAATCGAAAAAAATAACACTATCCCAAGTAATGAAAAATAAATAGAAACAAACATGATAAATTAATCCATTAATCTGGAATTTAGTTTTCCCCCAGCAAGACATATTCAAGAACCTCATCAAATTAACTAAAATAATCTTAAACGTAAGGTCTAATTACCTGATCGATCAGTACGAGCTGCTAGGTAAATCCAGGTAACAGTAAATTTAAATCTATTGGAATTTTATAATTACCACCACAAAGCTCTTCGGCTGAAGTGAAAGCATAGGAACCCTAATAAAAATAACTCGTAGTCGATGGACAGGAAGGGTTTAAAGCAGACGGCGGATGAAGTCTGCATGCGACACGCGTTGATAAAAGTCTGCATGCGACATGCAGACGGATAGGATCATATAATTGTCCTCAACGTGGCTGCAGAAGGCACCGCCACATACTCCTTCCATATAATATGTCAGGACGAATCGGTATGTCACTAGAATTTCTGAAACTGTTCGATCCTTGAATGCCCTTTAATTTGTCTCTGTTTTGAGAATTCAATCACCTATTGAAGCCTGTTTCTACCACGAATATGTAGAAATATTACTAAAAAATTAACTATTTTGACAAGAAGCACGTAATAAATACTTCATACAAGCCCTCTTACGACCTGAAATACTTAAGGGTGCGTTTGGTACGCGGGACGGGATGGGACGGGATGGGACGGGACGGGACGAGGCGTTCCGTCCTGCGTTTGGTACGCCTAAAACAAGTGGGACGAGGCGTTCCACGGGACAAGTTTTGGATGATTTTTGGTTCCACCTCACGTCTGTGGGACAGAAATTTTTAACATTTTAGGACAACAATGCCCCTTGTCTTTTTCAAAATTTACAGCATCCGTCCCGTCCTGTTCCGTCTCGTTCCGTCCCGTCTCGTCAAACGCACCCTAAATTTTTTCCTACTATAAACAAGCCACTAGTGAGGAACGTTTTTATTGGGTTTTTTGGTTGCACGGTTTTGGAGACGACCAAAGATGCTTTTACAACGGGAACTGCTTTTAAGTTTTTTTTTTGCTATAAGCTGTTTTTTTTTCTTTTCCAAACGATGATTTGCTATATGCAGTTGGAAGCGTGTTTAATTGTTATAAAATAATTTTAACATTTACAGAAGCAGTTTCAAACAAATTCTGAAACTGAATCGTTTGAAAGTGCTTTGAAAATGACTAAAAATGTTTTTGGTTATTTGGAACAAATTTTTAGTAAAAGTGCAAGTGAATCTTGAAAAAACACTTCAAGTGCATCCTGCATAAACACATAAAAGTGCTTCTTGTATAAATCACTTCAAATACTTTTGGAATTCAAATTTCAAAAACACTTTCAAACGACCCATCGTGTGCCACTTAGACTGAAGGCCGTGGCTAGTATTGGGCTTTGGTTGCACAGTTTTGGAAACAATATCTAGGCCCATGATAATTTTTTGGTGAAAGTCCCATGATTGTCATTATTTTTTTGGACTTAGCCTTACTTAGTATGCATTAATCGAAATTTTGAGAGATTTTAAAAAGTTTTGATGAAGTTTAGTTGATAGGAGAAATTTCACATAAAATTTTAATTCTTCGAAATTTCGTGAACATTAAAAGGTAATTATCTCGAATTCTTTACCTTTAAATTAAAAAAAAATCAATTCTTAATTAAAAACACTTAATGTTATAAAATTTATTTTTTAAATTCTAATCTAATACACTTTAAAGCTCAAAAAATTACTTCAAACTTACAGTACATACTTTTAATTTAAATTTATTAAAAAACATTAAAATCTCTCAAATCCTAATCAAATACAATTACGGACAAAAGACACAAGTATTTATATTTTCTTTTTGTTTCGTAGGGACCAGGTTCCAGGTTCCAAGTTCCAACTGAGCAAATACCGCATCCGCAACACAAGCGATAGCTTAGCTGCTACACAGTCCCGCCAAAACCCTAAAAAGCTTCTTCTTCACCTCCGTCGCACTGCTGCGTGAGCCCCTCTCGAATATCCGGCTTCTCCGATATAAACATGGCGGACGTCATGACGTACAATGACATAGAGGCGACGGCTACCCGAATCGGAATCGACCTCTCGCAGCTCGACCTCGATTCCATCCGCCTCCCTGCCGGCGAAGACTTTGGCATTATCAGGTAATCCTAGCTCCGACCCAAACCCTGACATTACAGAAATTTGATAGCAAGATTCGTTGTTTCCCAAACCCTATCGTATTTCCATAAGTTTGATAACAAAAGTTCGTTTTTTGGAATTTATAAATTTTGTGTTTTTGCTCTGTAGAAGCATGATTTGAGTATTTTTGTAATTAATTAAATTGTTGGTTTTTATGGTTGCGTAGTGATGATGAGGATATAGACAATGTGGACAATTCGGAGTTGGACGCAGGGTTTGGCAGCATAATTGTTGTTGATAACCTCCCTGTTGTTCCTTTGGAAAAGTTTGAGAAGCTCGAAAACGTCATTCGTAAAATCTATAGTCAGATTGGTGTGATCAAAGACGACGGCTTTTGGATGCCTCTTGACCCCGAAACCAATAAAACCTTGGGTTATTGCATCCTTGAGTTTAATACTCCTCAGGTATCTTTTCTCTCATAAATGACAAATTGTGTGTATGTTGTGTTTCCAGTGAAATTTCGCAGACTGATAGATACGCGTAATGAATAATCATCACTTGGGTCCCAAACTATGTCTGTGTGTGTGAACGATTGATATGTAACCTTGCATTGTTGTGATTGTAGGAAGCTGAGCTTGCCAAAGAGAGGACTCATGGATACAAGCTGGATCGATCACATATTTTTGTTGTCAACATGTTTAACGACTTTGATCGGTTCATGAGTGTTCCGGATCAATGGGCTCCTCCTGAAAGTAAACCGTATACACCAGGGGTAATTTTGCTCTGATTAATCAAAATTTTTGGACATCATGAACTGGAAATAAGCTCTAGTATTTATTATGTTATCTTCTTGGGCATCATTACAGGAAAACCTTCAACAGTGGCTAACCGACGAAAAGGCCAGGGACCAGCTGGTCATTCGTTATGGTGCGGACACGGAAGTGCTATGGAACGATGCAAGGCATCTGAAACCGGAACCTTTCTACAAACGCGCTGTAAGCAGATGTTTATTTCCCTTTTACAAATTGTTAATTTTTTCCCTCTAAACAGTCACCTTCTCTTATATTGAATACTTCAATAGAGAATAATCATATGTATTATTTGTTACAGTTCTGGACTGAGAGCTTTGTGCAGTGGTCCCCTCTAGGGACTTACCTGGCCACTGTTCATAGACAGGGTGCTGCAGTCTGGGGAGGCGCATCTACGTTCAATCGTCTCATGAAATATGCTCATTCCCAGGTTCTTTTTGGTTTTCGGTTTCAATTTTAATTGGTATCTGTATTTTTTTTTTCTTCCTCGGTCCTTACCTCTAACTGTCAACTGCAGGTTCGACTGATTGATTTCTCACCTGGTGAGAAATACTTGGTGACTTACAGCAGCCATGAACCAAGCAATCCTCGTGATGCAAATGTGAGTGATATTCAATACTTTTTTGTGGTTTTTCTTTTGCCTTGTTTCTGTTTCTAATGTGAACTTTATTTTACAGAGGGTCGTGATAAATATTTTTGATGTGAGGACCGGAAAAGTAATGAGAGATTTTAAAGGAAGCCCAGATGATTTTGCTATTGGAGGAGCTGGAGGTGTTGCCGGTGTGTCTTGGCCTGTCTTCAAGTAAGTTTATATGACATGAATATGAATTTGAGCGCTTTGAATGTTGCACAGTATTTTAATGCTTTACCTTGTCTTTTAATATTTGCAGATGGGCCGGGGGAAAAGATGACAAGTACTTTGCCAGGATGGGAAAGAATGTTATTTCTGTATACGAGACAGAAACATTTTCTCTTGTAGACAAAAAGTCAATGAAGGTGGAAAGTGTCATGGACTTCAGTTGGTCACCAACTGATCCGATTCTTGCACTTTTTGTTCCAGAATTGGGTGGTGGCAACCAGCCTGCTAGGGTGCGTGTCTTGTTTCATTTTACTTTCTGTTTTCCTGGATCTGGTCTTTTCCTTTTCCCCTTTTCGGGTATTTCACTGTAGGGTAGTTAAACTAATGCTTCACTGATACAAATAGGTTAGCCTTGTTCAAATCCCTGCAAAGGAGGAGTTGAGGCAGAAAAATCTTTTCAGCGTCAGTGATTGCAAAATGTACTGGCAGAGCAACGGGGAGTATCTAGCTGTTAAAGTCGACCGCTACACCAAAACAAAGAAAAGCACATACACTGGATTTGAGCTTTTCAGAATCAAGGAGAGGGACATTCCTATTGAAGTCTTGGAATTGGAGAATAAGAATGACAAAATTATTTCATTCGCTTGGGAGCCTAAGGGCCACCGATTCGCAGTAATCCATTGTGATAACACGAACGCGAATAACAACCCAAGGCCCGACATAAGTTTCTACTCTATGCGAAGTGCTCACAATACTGGCCGTGTTTCGAAGCTCACTACTCTCAAAGGAAAGCAGGCAAATGCCCTTTACTGGTCACCTACTGGCCGCTTCATCATTCTGGCGGGATTGAAAGGTTTTAATGGCCAGCTAGAGTTTTACAATGTTGATGAGCTGGAAACCATGGCCACCGCTGAACATTTCATGGCAACAGATATCGAATGGGATCCGACTGGAAGGTATGATTTTGGATATCTTACTTTTTAGTTGGTTTCTTATGTCTTTATTGTGACACGTTAGTTTTGTCTTTCAGATACGTAGCTACTGCAGTGACCTCAGTCCATGAGATGGAGAACGGATTCAACATCTGGACATTCAATGGCAAGCTTCTTTATCGGACACTAAAGGATCATTTCTTTCAGGTAACTCCATTAAAGAGGATGCACTGATTCTTATTCACATGCTCTTACTTTTGACATGTTACTCAATCTTTAAACAACTTTAATCATCTCTATCACATCAATGTTCTTACAACAGAAAAACAAATGAAGAAATTGGGTATAAAATATTTTACTTTTCAAATTCTTTTTTCTCATTGTAGTGTTGTATGTGATGAAGTTTGTGATAATAGATTTGGATGTACACAGATGCATCATAGGGCCCTTTGTGATAATAGATAAATTCTAGTTTAATAGATGTCAATCTGTGGTGACTACTTTATTAGAACGTGCTTGCGTATTCATTCTCTCTCGTACATGCTCTAACTGCTTTGCCAAAAGAAAAGAAAAGTGAGGTAGATGTTCTAATCATTTGCAGCAACACATTTGTTTGTTCTTTGTTATAGTTCTTATGGCGCCCTAGGCCACCACCATTCCTAACTCCTGAGAAAGAGGAGGAGATTGCGAAGAACTTAAAGAAGTACAGCAAGAAGTACGAAGCCGAGGACCAGGATGTTTCAATCTTCTTGAGCGAGCAGGATCGCGAGAAGAGAAGAATGTTGAAGGAGGAATGGGAGAAGTGGGTGGCTCAGTGGAAGCAGAAGCACGAAGAAGAGAAAGAGGTGAGGAGAAATCTTAGAGACGGAGAAGCAAGTGATGAGGAAGAGGAGTACGAGGCTAAAGCTATTGAGGTCGAAGAGGTGATAAACCAGGTAGAGGAGGTCGTTGCTTTCGAAGAATGAGTAGTGTTCTGATTATAATTTTGGAGCTTATGAATCTAGATCTTGTCTTTTGAACATTGTACAAGTCCATCTTTAGATTATGCTTTAGAGCCTTTGGATGAATTTTGATCTGCTTCCATGTTCTGTTTTTGTTTCCGAACTAATGTGATTGACCGAAAGCGTTATAAATTTGTTTCGGACTTCCAATGATATTTCTACATTACGTTATTAGTAATGTTTTATGTTTCCTATTTATTATAAATAAATGCACAATAATTGTGAGAAAACACGCCTCATAATTCATCAAATTCGCTCTTTCTCTACGCTTGCCGCATCTCTCACTTCTCTAGTTAAATCAAGCTTACAACACGTGAAATCCAAGACCAACTTTTAAGATTCTCACTGGTTAAAGACGTCGGCACTAGACGTTGCTGAATTTTTTTCATACAAAAAAGTTATTAAAGCACAAAAAAAAGAAACCAGATCTCCTCCTGAGCGCATAGGGTGAGGATTCTCCTAAACAGTTTTCTAGACTCTTAAAATTTGATTCCACGGCTACAAGAAAAAAAAAAAAAAAAAAGGTTTCTATATACGCGTCAAACTGTGATAGGTTTAATCTCGAGCAATAGAACGAGTCTACGGGAACCCAAGGTAAACGACCCAGGAGTCTTTCGCACGTGCACGGGCGCACCACTACCGCCACTCAAACCGAAAGCTTCTTAAGCTCCTCCTCCTTCGTCTTCCTTCCCCTCGTCGTCGGGACACCCAAAAATCTACACTTTCTCCTTCGAATTTATTCAGACAAGTAATCCTGTACAGCGAGGCCATGAAGATTGTTCGGAAGGACTATATTCCCGGCGGACCCGGCAGCGTTAAGGTAACCTATGATTGATTACTTCGTAATTATTACTGTTAATACAGTGATTAGTTTTTGCTGGTTTTGGTGTAAATTTGTAATTATGATTTGAATTTTGGGTGAATTTTGAATTGGTGGGTGTGGCAGATGATACCGCTGGATTCCGATGATTTGTGGTATGCTTATAATTTGATTGCTCCGGGAGACACAGTCATGGCTGTCACTGTTAGGTAAAACCCCTTTTTTTTTTCTTTTTCTCATAATATTTTGATTTACTGATGAATTGTAGTTCTATTGTTTATTTACTTGTTACATAACCAGCTGAATTCAAATTTAATAATTTAATTGGAGGAGTTTAAACTTAATTATTAGCTGCATTTAATTTGATTCTAAAAAAACTTTCATTGTTTTTTTTATTTTTTCGCTCGAAATGAGTGAAAACATTAGTGTATTTGTACTTGTGATAACATTGTCTGAGAAATTGTAGGAAGAAAGGACAAGTTTTACTTTGCAATCAGTGCAAGTCGACTGTTTCTATAATTCTGAGTGTATTTTTTCTTATATGTGGAGATGGTATACGAATTCTTTTTTATTTATTTATAAATTTGTTATTAAGAGATGCTCGGGAACCAGTTTGATTGGTCAACATGCATCCTGTAGCAATTTTCATGACAACTGTATGCATTGTGTAATAGGAAAGTTCTGAGAGAAGGGGCTGCTGGTGGAAGAGATGCAGAGCGCGTGAAGCTGAAGTTAGAAATCAAAGTCGAAGAGGTATGATGAAAAATTTGCTCTAATTATGCTTTTTGTTCGGTGTTATTTTCTTATTTCTTATGTTCCTTTTAGGTTGCTGATTATGACAAAGTAGGAGCTGTCTTGCGTCTACGTGGGAAGAATATCTTGGAGAATGAATATGTAAAGGTGAATGTCGTCTTAAATTGAATTTAATACCGATCAATTGGCAATTTTTAAGTTCTGATCTAAGCTTCTCATCTTCTTAATGCAGATAGGAGCATTTCACACTTTGGAGCTTGATCTGCACCGACCTTTTGTGTTAAGAAAGGTATGGTTTTTGTTAATCTGCACAAGTGTTTTAACAATCCATATTTTTTTCTGTTGGATTCTATGAATTTCAGTGATATAAACCTGTTATGCAATGCATTGACCTGTGCCGTGCTATGTTATATGTTTTAGGATGTCTGGGACTCATTGGCCTTGCACGAACTCCATCAAGCTTCCGGTATATAATATATTTTGCCTTCCCCCTCATCACAACCACCCCCGGCACCCCCCCCCCCCCCCCCAAAAAAAAATTGTATATATTAAAATAATAAAAAATTCTTTAGATTGTTAAATTAATGGTACTCCGCTGTCTTGTGATATTGACCATTTACTCTTCGAAATGGTTTAATGCATAGTGGAACCTCGTCCTTATTATAGGGATAGAGACTGATGTTTAGGCCTACCATTTACGTGATGCTTTATTGCTCCTGTTTCTACAATTTTCAGATCCTGGTGCAAGTGCTGATCTAGCTGTGATTTTAATGCAAGAAGGATTAGCACATATTCTCCTTATTGGTAAAAGGTGTGCCTAACTTCATCCCGAACATGATTCGTTTAAATGGTGTTGAGTGATGGTGATGGTGCGGACCCATTGTCCATTCCTATACATTACTCATATAGTTATTATTTTCCCCTCTTTTCTGGTAGTTATTTGCATTAGGATCTTGGTTATATCCTTAAAATGTGTGTTAGGAAGACTGCATGACAGATTGGTTAAAATCTCTTCTTTATGAAATTGTGGATTTTGAAAATAAAACTCAGAAGCCAAGATTGTGCATATGCACACTGTTATCCTGCATTACTTACCATGAACCTGAAATTATGACCTTATGTGACTAATGTTCTTGCAACTATTTCTGTCAGTATGACAATAACTCGTTCACGAATAGAAACTTCGATTCCTCGCAAGCACGGACCTGGGATTGCAGGTTATGAATCGGTACGTTTTTCTTTTAGAATTTGTTTATTCTGAAATCAAGTTTTCTGTAATTATTGTGTTACTAACATCTTTCCATCTTTTACAGGCTTTGAATAAATTCTTCGAGAATGTGTTACAGGTAATTTCAAATTGAGTTTTTCCCAGAAGCTCCACACATTGTCAAAAATAGCTTGCATCTAATGAGGCAGGTTTCTATATGTGATAGGCTTTCTTGAAGCACGTTGATTTCAGTGTTGTTCGGTGTGCTGTGATTGCAAGTCCGGGTTTCACAAAGGTGTGATATGACTCTGTATGAGCTTTTGAAAGTTATTAGTGTGCAATTGTGAAATGCCTTACTAGTGGACTAGCACTACATATAGAGCCTTCTTCTTAAATTAGTTACTTGTGGAATCAGTCTTTACCTGGTTTTACGAACTGACTTTTTATATAAATAGTAAAACAATTTATTTGATATTAATGTGCATTCTTATCTGCTTCAGGATCAATTTCATCGTCACCTCTTATTGGAGGCAGAAAGAAAACAGCTGAGAACTATTATTGAGAACAAGTCGCGGATAATTCTTGTGCACACAAGCTCAGGTTACAAGTATGGTCACATATTCAATCTACTACCATATTTGTGTTGTAACTGTTTTGGATTTCTTGTTCCTGTATCATTTTCATTTTTCAGTATTCATTTTCCATTGCTGGAGTTGGGGCTACTGGGGTTTCTTTTTAGCAATGAGCCGTGAACACATCATGTTTATACCTTTGTATTTCATAGGGTGACGGGATTTACCAGTTCATACATCCTGTACATGTGATACTTATTTACTCTTTATTTTTTAATCTTGTTCCTGAGTTGAAGAATCAATACACCATTTCAGTGATCATCTATGCTTTTCAATCTTAATGTACAAGTGTGCATTTTATCGTCTTGCAATGACAGGCATAGCTTAAGGGAGGTTCTGGATGCTCCAAACGTTATGAATATGATAAAAGATACTCAAGCGGCACAAGAAGTACAACACCCAACTTGGTTAATATTCGTAACTCCTTAATTGTCATTGCCAAAATAAAGAAAAATAACATTGTATTGGGCCCTTTCTTCTTCAGGTTCGAGTTCTACAAGATTTCTTCGGCATGCTTTCAAATGTCAGGTTCTAAACTGAAATATGTGTTGCTTTAATTTAAAGTTATACTTGGATGACAACTTACCATCCTTTGGAACAATGGTTGGAGGCTTATTCTTGATAAGCATGTATACTAAGTCATTGATAGTTAAAGACCAAAAAATGTGGGTTGTACCTCTTAGTAAGCACTGAAATTTGATTGATTATCTAAGAAATCACTTAATACAATGTCTTTGCAAAGGAATTTGTATATAGGTAGGTAGGTAGATACATTTGAACATATCTGGTTATAGTAAGAAAACTAAGATAGGATGGAGAGTAACAGTTAAAAGGCAGCTTCAAATTTCAATTTAGTAGTTACTCCCTCCACCCGAAAAGTTAATATATGTGTCTATTAGTCTGTCGGAGGGATAAAATCTCTGTAATTTCTACTCGGAGATTTTTTGTGCTCGGAAGAAAGCTTTATCTTATGTTCGTCTATCCTTTTCTCCAACATTCTCAAGCATTTTAGCATAGTTATTGAATTATTTTTGTCGTCTTGCAGGATCCAGATCGTGCATGCTATGGACCGAAGCATGTTGAAGTTGCTCATGAACGAATGGCTATCCAAACCCTTTTGATAACAGATGAACTCTTCAGGTTAGTTTAATTGTCTCTTCTTTACTATTAATGAACTGGTCCAAAAGATCCTGTTGTTAATGGACAAATGTAGTTTAAAGGCTGTAACAATAAGAGTTTCTTGATGGACAGGAATGCCGATGTTGTAGCGAGGCAAAGGTATGCCAATCTGGTGAAATCAGTGAAGGATTCAGGGGGCACTGTTCACATTTTTTCTTCTTTGCATGTTTCAGGAGAACGTAAGTATTTGCATCATTCATACCAATGCTGCTTTAAGTATCTGACACTTTTTATAAAAAAAAATTGCGAACCAAACTTTCTAATCATCTTATCATATGAACAGAACTGGCACAAATAACTGGCATTGCTGCAATCCTTCGTTTCCCTCTACCCGATCTGGACGATATAGAGATGTAACGGAACAAGCGATCCGTTGGAAATCATCAAGCTTGTGTTGTAACTTATATGTTATAGTTAGCCTTCAATTTGTTACACCTACACAAATAACAGTTGTAACGGGCTTATAGCAATTTCTTGTCATTTTCATTTGTTTGACCACGACTCGTTAAAATGTTACGAGTATTGTTTATATCGTAATACAATAATCATATTGAGTGAAGTATATTTTTGACTTTTAATTCGAGTACTCCCGGCTGTTTTAATTATCTTTAGGTGTTGTGGGTACATGAAAAACGGGGTGTTCCGAGTTGTGGTTGGTCACAAAACTTTTGCCACCTGGTGTTACTAATTCATGTACTATAGTTGACACTGAGCATATTATCGTGTTATGAAGTTGTATCGAAATTTCGGAACACCCCGTGGAGACAGCAAATCAATGAAAGTCAAAAGGGTTTACTATCCAGAATTACAAGAGTAAGTTCCATCTCCTAAATCTCCTCCTAAAACAGAAGATTATTTGACTAAGTTGGCTACAAACACAGGTGGTGAAACAAATGAATGGATAACCTACAGTTTTGGAACTTTATAATTTGAGGGGCTATTTTAAGAGGAACTTCATTGAGAATTCATCTGTACCCCGAAGAATGAGGGATAAAATTGAATAAACATGAGATACAAAGACTGCAGTTTCTTTGTTTCTTTCATTTCCTCGTCGGAGTAATCCACGCGAACGGAAGTGGTGGTTAGCTTTCTTATGCTCGAATGCCATGAACAATTATCTTAAATTCACAGCATTACTTGGCTAAGAAAGTTAATTACCTCTCCGTAGATTGTTGTTTTTGAGGGGGGCTAAAGTATTTGTATGGCTCGAATGCTATAGTACTTGCCCCCGCTTCCACGGCAAAAGTTTGGTTTATTACCAAACCCTTTCTTGAAGAACAAGAAACAAGAAAAAAAAAGGAGAAAGAAAAGCTTGTTTAGATTGTTGAAAAGATGTCGAGAGGGGCTGTCGTGGTTGTAAACGGGGTGAGGCAAAATAACGGTAACATCACCAACTTCGTGTTGGTGAATTGCCTGGTTGCTGCCTGGGCTGGTCTCCTCTTTGGTTATGACTCAGGTTGCCCTCAAGCTCTTATCATCCATATAATTTCCTTTTACATTTTGTACTAACATGTTATCAATACATTTTTCACCGCAATCAATACAATGTGGATGTGCATCCGTTAGTTTTGCATAGAGAATTTCTTTTAAAGAAGGTATTTATGTAAATGTTGGAAATGTTTTGCAGGAGGCGTGATTTCGAGGGAAGCTTTTCTGAGGAAGTTTTTTCCTTCGGCATTCAAAGAAAGGGAAGCGGACGACGAAAACATGTACTGCAAACCACATAAACATCTGCTGATTTTGTTCACCTCTTCTGTGTACATTGCAGCAACGGTATCCGCCCTGGTTGCTTCTCCAATAACCAGGGCCTTGGGTCGAAACATTTCCATGCGTATTGGCGGTGCTACCTACTTGATCGGTGCCATCCTCAGTGCCGCTACAGTGAACGCTGTAATGCTCATCATCGGTCGCATTTTCCTCGGCATTGGCATTGGTTTCGCCCTTCAGTCGAGTATAATCTTTTTGTCAGAAATGGCGCCGGCTTTTATCAGAGGAGCTCTCAACTTTATCCTCCAACTGCATGTGACAATAGGGATTTTAGTGGCGAATTTCGTCAACTATAGCGCCGGACATATAAAAGGTGGATGGGGAGGGAGAGTTTCTTTAGCATCGGCAATTATTCCGGCGCTACTGCTTTTGGTCGGGTCTCTCTTCCTGCCGGACACTCCCAATTCCATGCTTGACAGAGGCCAACCGGCTGACAAGGTAAAGAAACTGTTGCAGAAAATTCACGGCACGTCAAATGTGGAGGTGGAGTTCCAAGACCTTGTTTTCGCCGCCGCGGCTGCGAAAAAAGTACACTCGCCGATGAAAAATCTCTTGTTTCATCCCAAATATAGGCCTTACCTTGTCATGTGCATCTTTATTCCGATTTTCCAACAGCTCGCCGGCATCAACGCCATCACATTCTACGCGCCGGTCCTGTACAAGAAATTAGGGTTCGGTCACAAGGCCTCACTTATGTCCAGCGCTATAACCGGAGTTGTGAACGTTGTTGCTACGTGTGTTTCTGTCGCGGGTGTGGACACATTCGGACGGAGGCCCTTGTTTCTTGTAGGCGGCGTGCAAATGTTTATATGTCAAATAGCGGTGGCAGCGATGGTGGCGATCAAGTTTGGAATTTCGGGACATGGGAACATGTCGAAAAGCGAGGCGGATTTTTTGCTGATTTTAATTTGCTTCTACGTAGCAGCATTTGCTTGGTCTTGGGGGCCATTGGGATGGTTAGTACCAAGTGAAATATGCCCATTGGAGGTGCGATCAGCCGCGCAAGCACTGAATGTGTCTGTCAACATGTTGTTCATGTTTGGAATTGCTCAATCTTCCCTCACTATGTTCTGCCACCTCAAGTTCGGTCTCTTCTTCCTCTTTGCCGGATTCGCGTTGATCATGACAGTTTTCGTGTTCTTTTTCGTGCCGGAGACGAAGAACGTTCGGATGGAAGACATGGACAGTGTGTGGAGGGAGCATTGGTTCTGGGGGAGGTATATACCCGAACCGCAGGAGGTTTCTGACTGTGAGACGAATTAATCCAAAAGATCATCGCATGTTAATTTTTTGACAAAGTTCTAGGGTGCACTTTAGGTGCAAGTTAAATGTACAAATTTACGATGTGTACTTTCTTTCTTTGTCCATAAATTAACTTCTTGAGCATTGGTTCTGGGCACTATTTCTGTTGAGTTGTGCTATTAACACTCTTATTTTTTACTTCTCACACATTTTTTTTTATTTTTAACTGTCGAATCGAATGAATTGTAGGAGATTAAAAGATAAAAATTGATAAAGGGTTGTTGACTCTAAAAACTACCAAGTCTACGTGACACGCATGACTAGTAACTAATAAGCTAACTATGTCATTCGGTTGTGTGCGGGGCGTGCCAACTCGTCGGCCGAATTCGGCAAGGAATAAAATATGTTGACGTGTCATTGGGCGTGCTGACTTCTTGATCTTAATCGTGTGACTGCGGCCGAACGTCTCGGAGGTTTAGGGGTTTATGGGCAACTAGTGTTATTGACATGGCTATTTGAACCCTAAACCCTGTCCGTTGAACATCGAATCAGCGACGGCAGCCTGTTCGACCGTCCTTCTGGGGCTGTGACGTGAAGCAGAGGCCGGAAGGTAAGTCGACGAACCAACCATGGAACTCTGCTTGGGAGATGGCGGAGGAGATAGCAACGCGCTCGTATTGCCAGCCAAGAGAAGGATCAAAAGGAAGGGCACCAATCAGGTGAAAAGTTGAATTTAATTTACTGATATCACTGCTTTCTTTCTTTTCTGTCAATGAATTCCAATTAATTTGTTCCTGAATCTAATTTGATTTCACCCTAGGAGTGTGGAAAACCCAATAAAAGAAGAAAAGCGCCCACGGTTAGCAAATCCCAGCGGAGGAGGCTCAAGAAGTTGGAGGTTCGTTGGTTTATCTGGCTGCGTTGTCGGTTCGTTTTGATCTTTGTTTCCTTCTTCGCTTAATTTGATTTTACCGTAGGGGAGTGGAAAACCCAATCAATCAAAAGCACCAATGGTTAGCAAATCCCAGCAGAGGAAGCTGAAGAAGTTGGAGGTGTGGTGGTCTATGTATCTGTACATTTTCGTTTTGTTTCATTTCGGTTTTCTCTTAATTTGATTTGGATTTGGAATGGTTTGCTGTTTTTTAATTCTCCAGGATGAGAAGGAAAAAGCCCTTTCAATCTCCAAAAGCATTGAGGCTTTAGAGTACGCCTATAGATGCCTTCCTTGCTCCATCCCCTCTTTTTGTTTGATATACAGATGGGATTTGATGAAATTAATTTTGTGCTGTTTACGTTTACCAGGAAATATGAGCTTCCAGAGGCTGCATATTCTCTTCTGCAGTCTTC
Source organism: Crataegus laevigata (assembly GCA_963580275.1). Lineage (NCBI taxonomy): Eukaryota > Viridiplantae > Streptophyta > Magnoliopsida > Rosales > Rosaceae > Crataegus > Crataegus laevigata. Next base: position 42,636,156 of record OY756938.1, read on the forward strand.
AAAGAACATTGGCAAGGTTTGTATTTGCCAATTTTTAATAAAATTTTGATGCATTTCTTTATTCTTAATAGGAGTTTCATTCTGTTTAATTACTATGTTTTTAGGTTGAGTCTAAAAAGGAGAAACGTCAGAAGGCCGTACTACTTTCCAAAGCTGGCTTTGAAGCTTTCATGACTGACCCCCAACCATTTAACAAGGTAGATAGTGACCATACTTGTAGTGAAAGTGAACCTGAGGTAGAAAAAAGGCGGGATATTGGCAAGAATGACCTGGTGCAGTCGAAGATATTACAAAAAGAAATCCAAAAGAAGACATCTTTTTCTTTGGACTCATCTCAGGGTCAAGTTTGTGGCAGAGGGCAAGGCATCAATGGCGGAACTGCTGCTGCCTCGTCAGTCATTAAAAATGCTATTAGCAACAAACTTGACATGTCTTTGCAACAAGATACAAACATTTCTCTCACTTCATGTATGAATGGCGATGATGAAATATCAAAGACGGTATGTTTCTCTTCATCATATTATGAGTTCTTCAAAGTATCTTTTCTTCATGTTATTCATTTTGCTAACCGATTACATCAAATCCCATTATTGGTTGATACATCTTAAAAAGGAAATTTTTGTTGCTCTTTGGGCATATATTCTATTGTAGCGATACTCCCTCCTTCTCAGTTGAGAATAAAAACAGGAACAAACAAATAATGGCCTATGATCAATCTGATTTCACTTTGGATTTTGGATAAGTAGCAAAGGGTAACAAACTAACAAAGTGCAAAACACAATCAACATGCTATACTTTACTGTGTAACAGTAGTTAGAACTGTGGTATTACAATTTTTTGTCTATCTTCCGGCCGACATTCATTTATATATGACTGCTACCAACTAACTGTACCTGGGGATGGATTTGGATAGGACCACATAAAAGAGACACTGAAAGCAAATGTCAGCAGGGTGAGTAAATCATCAATTTCTCCTGCACCGAGGCCTCTAATTTCCCCAACCATAGTGCATGTATCAAGACCTGAGGAAGTTGAAAACACAAGGAAGGATCTCCCTATAATAATGATGGAGCAGGAGGTAATGGAGGCTGTTAATGACCATTCCACTGTTATTATATGTGGAGAGACTGGTTGTGGTAAAACCACCCAAGTTCCTCAGGTAGGTTTATTTCCATATTATTGTTTTTATATTTATCGTTACTGTGTATTCTTGGTCTTGATTTCCTTTACTCTCCCAATTTCTACATTTCGGTTCACATATTGCAGTTTCTTTTTGAAGCTGGCTTTGGTTCTAGCTCCTCTTCTGTACGAAGTGGTATAATTGGTGTTACTCAACCTCGCCGTGTTGCAGTCCTTGCTACTGCTAAGCGTGTGGCATATGAGCTTGGTCTTCATTTAGGTAAAGAGGTTGGGTTTCAAGTTAGGTATGACAAAAGGATTGGTGAAAGTTGCTCCATCAAATTCATGACAGATGGAATATTACTACGGGAACTTCAGGTTCAATAGCCAATCAGTTTTTTCTAATGCGTATCATTATATAAATAACTGTGCATCAAACAATTACTTTTTTGCTACTTGTCCTCTTTGTGTGCGCATGTGTGTGTGTGTGTGATTAGGATTTTTGGGCCAAACTATTTGCACATAATGTTACATCATTTGTGTGTAGGATTAGTTTTGAAGGGAACATGATAAACAGATGGTTTTAGATAATGAAATCAGACCAACAGTATCATTCCTTTTTTTGCTTGAAAGTGACACCCCCTTCTCTTCTCTCACATTCCTTGCTTGTTTCTCTCATCTTATCAAAAAGCCAACAAAGGATAAGAATGAAGCCATTAATGTCAAGTTGCAGTATTATGATGTATATGCATGTATATATTTATATACATACTATTGAACCATGAGGATGGAATTACTAGATCATTAAATATTATTTGCACAATATACTTTTGCATGAAGACGTTCAAATGGGCCACTTTTATTCAGCCTTGAACTGAACATATAATGGTTTTGGTTTTCCCCCTTTCTCAATTGTACAAGGATTGATCGTTACTTCTTGGGTTTCCATCCTTTATTTTTGCTGTCACATTTATGCAATATATGTTCAGCGTAGTTAAAGCAAGCTCTTTCCTTCTTTTTTTTTTTTTTTGTACAGAATGACTTTTTGTTGAAGCGATACTCTGTCATAATTCTTGATGAGGCTCATGAGCGGAGCTTGAACACTGACATACTTATTGGAATGCTTTCACGTGTAATTCGTACTCGCGAGGTGAAACTCAAGAATGTTTATTGCCAAGAATTTTGTTAGTCAAGGTTTTTGACCCTTTTGTTGTGCTGATTTGCATCTGGTGGCAGGAAAGATATGCAGAGCAGCAAAAAGAAATGCTTTCAGGAAGAACTATAAGTCCTGATCAACAGATTTTTCCATTGAAGCTTGTTCTGATGAGTGCCACCTTGCGAGTGGAAGACTTCATTTCTGGTAAAAAGCTTTTTCATGATCCCCCACCAGTTATAGAAGTTCCCACCAGACAGTTTCCTGTATCCATTCACTTCTCAAAGAGAACTAAGGAAAAGGATTATATTGAGCAAGCATATAAAAAAGTCTTGGCAATTCACAAGAGGCTGCCACGTGGGGGCATACTCGTCTTTGTCACTGGGCAGAGGGAAGTAGAGTACTTGTGCCAAAAACTGCGTAGAGCTTCAAAGGCACAGATGTTAAAAACATCTAAAGGAGATAAGAGGAGTGATGCCAGTGAAGTTTCTGAAATAAATTCTGCTGAGGAAATAGACATGAAGGAGATTAATGAAGCGTTTGAGGTTCATGGTAGTTCAGAGGGCCATCATACTGATAGATTTAGCTCTATTGATGAAGATCAGTGTGATATAGACGAGGATGAGTTGGATGCCTCATATGATTCAGAAACAGGGAGTGAACTGGAAAGTTTTGGCGAGGATGGGGATTCATTGTTCCATGATATCCCTGAAAATGATAGTAATGTTGCTGAAGTTTTAGGAGAGGAGGGGGGAATTGCTTCACTGAAAGCCGCTTTTGAAGCTTTAGCTGGAAAATCTTCTTTAAACTCCAACTCTGATGTGAAAGAACCTATTTCAGATACTGTAGACTCTTGCTACAACCTACCCAATCCTAGCATGGGAAAAAAGTGTGGGTTTGAAAATAATAATTCTCCTGGCGCATTGCATGTTCTCCCTCTTTATGCAATGCTGCCTGCGGCAGCTCAACTTTGTGTATTTGAAGAAGTTAAGGAAGGAGAACGTCTTGTTGTTGTGGCCACTAATGTGGCTGAAACCTCTTTAACTATACCTGGGATAAAGTATGTTGTCGATACTGGAAAAGAGAAAGTGAAGAACTACAATTCCTCAAGTGGCATGGAAACATATGAAGTACAGTGGATAAGTAAGGCATCGGCTGCTCAACGTGCAGGAAGAGCGGGAAGAACCGGGCCTGGCCACTGTTACCGTCTGTATTCTTCTGCAGCATTTAGTAACATATTTCCTGACTTTTCTCTGGCTGAAATATCTAAGGTCCCTGTGGATGGTGTTGTCCTTCTCATGAAATCCATGAATATTGACAAGGTAGGTGCAAAATGTGTTTTAGTGTTAGGTCTATATCTCTTATAATCTTCTAGCCGTCTTGTTTTCCATGTTAACAATTTACGACAGTGGGAGTAGACATATACTGATCCCTAAGATATTAATGTACCATAAAACATTTTGAAGTTTTTTTTCAGTAACTTGATTTATGGGGGGTGGACACATGGTTTAACTTCACAAGATTTTCATGTGCATTCTCCGACTATGCATAAAATTGACAATACTGACCTCTTGGGGTTAGGTGTGGTATCTTATTGGCTGTAGATGTATCGTCCATCTTCTTATGTTCATGGTTTTGGATCGTTCTTACTAGGTTTTAGGCAGTGTTTTGTTTCACCTGAAAATATATATATATTTCTATTTATCTTGATGCTATTTGGTAATAATGTTTTATATGGTCTTATTTATGCTTCCTCTTTTACGCCTGGACTGGTGTTATACTATATGACCTTGTTTTTTGGGCATCCAGGTATCCAATTTTCCATTTCCAACTCCTCCAGATGGTGCTGCCTTGGATGAAGCAGAACGTTGCTTGAAGATTCTTCAAGCACTTGACAAGGGTGGAAGACTGACACCCCTAGGGAGGGCCATGGCTCATTACCCCATGAGTCCTCGCCACTCTAGGATGCTCCTTACTGTTATTCAAGTCCTGAGTAAGAAGAAGAGTTCCGAAGCTAATTTAGTACTAGCATATGCAGTTGCAGCAGCTGCTGCTTTGAGTTTGTCAAATCCTTTTGTCAGACAGTTTGAAGATAGCCGCAAAGAAAGCCATGAATTAAACGAGGACGGGAACATTGAAGTTATAGACAGGCTAGAGAAGTTGGGGAGGAAGAAACTAAAAGAAACTGTGAAAATGTTCCGTGAAAAATTTTCTAATCCCAGCAGTGATGCTCTGTCCATAGCTTTTGCTTTGCAGTGCTATGAACTTGCAGAGAGCCCAGTGGAATTCTGCAATGCCAATGGTCTACACCCGAAAACAATGGAGGAAATGTCCAAGCTGAGAAAGCAACTACTCCAGCTTGTCTTTAATCAAAGTGGTGTTTCTGGTGGCGAGAATGACTTTTCATGGACTTTTGGAAGTCGGGAAGATGTTGAACATGTTTGGAGGGTTTCCCACGATAAGAACCCTCTTTCATTGTATGAGGAAGAGCTCCTACGCCAAGCTATCTGTGCTGGTTGGGCAGATAGGGTTGCCAAACGCATTAGAGGAAGTTCAGGGTCATCTGAAGGAGATAGAAAAGTTCATGCAGTTCGATATCAAGCATGCATGCTTAAAGAGACAGTGTTTCTCCACCGTTGGTCATCTGTTTCTAATTCAGCCCCTGAGTTTCTGGTATACAGTGAGTTGATACAGACAAGACGTCCTTACATGCACGGTGTTACCAGTGTAAAAACAGAATGGCTTGTTGAGTATGCTCGGTCTCTGTGCACTTTCTCGGCACCCCCAACGGATACCAAACCTTACTATGAGCCTCTTAATGACCGAGTATTACATTATGTCATTCCAGCCTTTGGTCCTCATTTATGGGAGCTTCCACTGCATGCTGATCCAATTGAAGACTATAAAGACCGAGTGTCTGTTTTTGCTTATGGTTTGCTGAACGGCCAGGCGTTGCCATGTTTAAGATCTGTTCTCGAGTCTATGGCCGCCCCTCCTGCAACTGTTTTGAGGCCAGAGGCAGCAGGTCAAGCACGGGTTGGGAACCTTTTGGCCAAGCTGAGAATGAAAAAGATAGACAGTTGTGGTATGTTAAGAAAGGTCTGGAAGGAGAATCCCAGCGAGTTGAAAACAGAAATGCTAGACTGGTTTCAAGAGAGTTTCCGCCGCAAGTATTTTGAAACTCTTTGGTCGCAAATGCACATTGAAGTTCTTTTAGAGCCCGAAGAACGATTCCCCAAGACATGGAGGAGAGCAAAAGTGAAAAAATAGAAGTGCTGGTTTGAAGTTTGGCCACCATACCGACCATGTTTCTTTCAACACTAGATACATGGTCTAAGTGGTACTCATCTAGGCTAAGATTTGCACTCATAGCGACAACATATATTTAAGTGAACTTTAACGAAAAGTTTTCGGTATTGTTTATTTTAACGAAAAATTATATTTTTACACTAAAAAGTTTTTAAATCATTTTCATTAGTTTTCTTATATTTAAATCTAACGATTTTCTTTTTTTTTTCACGCAAATTAATAGTGACTTACTAACCTAATAAGTCTCTAGAGTTGAGAGTGCCACAGTATTAATTCGTAAGCAAGTGTGGTTTTACTTAATTATACAAATTAAGAGGTCTTAATTAAAACCAATAATTCTATTTGTACATGCAAAACTGATATACATTTTTTTTCTTTAAATTCAAAAGGAGACTAGCTGGTGATTTCGTCAAGACAATCTCACTCTCTCGGGATTGAGAGACACAATTTCAGCCTCTCTTTGCTACAATTGTACAATTCATTAGTACTAAAAATCAAACTCAAGACGTACTATATAAAATAGAGTATAAAATTCATCCAAACTATTGGATCACCCTGAATGATTAACTGGCGTACTTATTGAGGTTCTCTGTTAGGGTACGTGAGACCTAATTTTATGAGAGAGTAATTCAACAAGTGTGTCAAACTCCACGTGTCCAGATAGCATTACTCCATTAATTAAAAATGGTATGCAAAATTCAAAAGTTGCTTTGAGAAAAGGGGGAGCATAGTATATAACAATAAGAAAAGATCAAGAAAAAGAAGAAGAAAGAGATGGGCGGTGGATCCGTCGATCATTCAGGAATTAGCATCTCTCTGCCTCTCTGTAATTTATTGGCATCCCTTAAAGCAAGGCTGCATCCCCACGTGCCCTCCACTTCACTGGTGATTGTCATCTAGTACATTCGGATTATTGTTTTCTTTTCTGTACAAGTACACATGTTATATTAATTTTAAAAAAAATCAGCTGGTAGCTTCGCTACAGCAATCTATTTTTCAGGGAATTGGAAAAAGTTATGGAGACAGTTCATCCTCTATTGTTCATCATCGCGTGATTCACCAACTTCAAGAATTAAAACTAAAACGTGTCGTGTAAAATAAGAGTCTGAAATTTGTTCCCAACTATTAAACTACCGTGTAGTTTGAGTTCCTAATTACTTTATACTCTCCACTCGGTCATAAATTTTGGGGGAGCATCGGACAAAATTATCAATTTTTACAATACAAGCTTGAACAAAAGTTAAATCAGGACTGCTGGTTGTGCATAGTAAGTCAGGAAAATTTGGGTCGCTGATTAGTGTGCAAGTCAAATCAAAATCATTGGTTGTTTGTGGTAAACAAAAAAAATTAAACTAATGAAGATCGTTGAATTCAATTTGTGCGGTCCAGATTTGTTGACTTGAAAACACCGAAGACTAGAGTCTTCCAAATCCTAAAAAAACCTCACTCTTCCGTCCAAGATTTCGACTTTTACTTTTCTTGTTCCTCCTCATCAAACCCCACAAATTATTTTGGCTTCCACCAAACAAACATACAAATCTTCTCTCTCTCCAAAAATCCAGTCTTTCTCTCTCTGAAAAACAAGAAGAAGGAAGAAGAAAAAGAATGCCATGTCCTCCAAACAGCATCAGCTACAATGGCAGCCAGTGCGCCTGCGCAGTTGGGTACATTCTAAACCAGACCGCCGCCAGCTGCGTCCTGTTTGCCGCCAGTTCCACCATCTCCACCGACGGCGGCGTCGACAGCTACGCCATAAGATTCGCGGAGACCATCTTCTCCTTTGACTCCATCAAAAAGTTCACGCAATCCCAAGCCGTCTTCTTGGAGGCCACGCTTGTGCTCCTGCTCTCTTGGCTCTGCTTTTGCTTCTTCCTCAGGTTTATAAAGCTCGACAACGATGGTCGGAGCATTTGGTTCCGGCTCCGGTGGTGGATTAGCAGATTGGATGTTTGCTTTGCCACTAGGCATTGGCTGGTAATTAGCTTTTTATTTATTTCTTAATCATCTTTTATTAGCTGAGCCATTTTTTATTTATTTATTGGTGTTATTTAAATCTTTGATGCAAATTATGCAGCCGTTAAAAGGCAGACGCGTGTTAGGCTAGTTGGTCAGGGAGGTACGTCCGCCTTTTTGCATCACTAACTTCGAATTCCCTCCTCCCGTAGAATATAGTAGTTTCGAATAAGAAAATGATAATCGCACACTATTTTTCTCTACATATACACTCCTCTTTATTTATGGCCATTGGATTAATTAAGTCGAACGGAAACAATAAAAAGAATTAAACATGGATGTGTGGGGGAAGAAAAAGGGTGTGTGGAATCTATTTAAAAGGAAAATTGTGAGAAATTCAGTTGCCGTTGATATGTGCTCAAATTGTTGGTGCTTGGAACTTAAAAGGCAGTATTGTTTGCGAATCCGAACTTCTTTTATCTTCTTTGTTCTTGGTTTCTTTGAGTCTACATAGTAGAGGTAAGAACACCTCTAGGCGAAGAAACGAGATTAAGGCATCATATGCACACTTGGTATTTGGAGAACTGATCTGTAGTGGATTGTTTATGTGGCTACTTGTTGAATGCACTTTCAACATTCAATTTTATTAGATTATGGCAGCTTTACAAGTAGATTTGTGTTCCATCGCGATCTCAAGTTATGCAAATGGATGTTAACTATCTTCATTTCTGGCACAGGATGATCAAAAAGTAGTTAAGAAACGGAAAACGGAACTTGGTGGAATGTTATCAATAGCAAGTTGGATTCTCTTCATTGGCTTGTTTGCTGCGTGAGTATTTTGATATAATTCTTTTCGAATCATTGCTTCTTTCTTGCTGATTTTATTAGCCGTGGTCTGCAGATCTTTTCTGGTTTCTATAAATTAGCTTATATTAACTTGGATTTTCAGTTTCTTCATAGGTTGCTCTACAAAAACATATCAAAAAGAAGTATCGAGGTGCATAACGTTAGAGCAACAAATGCACCTGATTTGGCCGCCTTCAAGAATGACATGGAATTTAACATAACCACGGTTTCTAGTATGAGTTGTTCAAACTTACGTGGTCTTGGTACTTTAGTTACTGGAAATCCTGGCTTCATTGACTACAGAGTGGCTCCTCTGTCAAAATTCGGGAACTACTCTTGTCGGAATACAAGTATAGGACCAACAATAACTCTTAGTTGCAGCAGTTGTCAACCAATTCAAGACAATTTGTACATTTCATGGCAATTCGTCGATCTTCCTAGTAATCCTGCTGCTGCTGCTGGATTTCAGTTCACTCTCAGTACAAGGAGTCGTGCTAACAAAAAACATGTTAGTTTTGTTAGCGGAACCCTAAAGAATGGAAGTAGTTTGGATGATACACCAGTTACATTCAGAGGGACTACTACAAATATATTAAAATTCAGTTTATTTCCCCGGATATACCGTAATCATCATGATCTAAGGCTCATCCAACCTCTGTTTCGTGAGTTTGTTCCGGGTTCATTTTTCAGTGATGCAAGTCAGCTCCGAGCGTCTCTGGAAAATTCTAAGGACGGAATGCTCAACAGTACATTGTATGTCAACTTTCTCTCTGCCTATATCGTGGAGATAGATAACCAAAACATTCTGGGTCCTGGTGAGTATTCTACATCATTGAAAACGACTCCAAAAAGATGAATGATTTTCTTGCTACGACATCATAGTTAAAGTTTTGATTATCTAATATTTTTGTCTACCTTGACATGCAGTGAGGTTCCTTGCGGATCTTGGTGGCCTGTATTGCATCTGCATTGGCATTTTTTTGTACCTTCTGGTGCAAGTACGTTACTTGATCTTAAATTTTTTTTTTTCATTGCTATGTTCATGTTCGGTTATAAAGGTTATGAAGAAGGAAAACCTAATGCAAAAATCTGGGTGAAAAAACTATGTTCATGGTTTCCTAATTTTGTTGTTTACTTTTGTAGTGTGAGTTCAGGATAAAAAAACTCCGCAATGAAGATATCGTGCTGCGGAGGATCAGAAATCGGCGAAAAGCTCAAGATCACTGGGATAAAGTAATTTCTTTCAAATTTTTGTACTTTAGTTGAATTCGTATAATAACACTCACTGATACATGTGCTTTTAACTAGTTGAGGAAATATGTGATGTATACATGGGGCTGCAAGGCATTGGATGATTATTACGAGAGCATAAACAAGGGATCATGTTGCGTTAGTTTTGGTACACAGTCATTTCATCGAAATGGATCATCACATAAGCGAAGGCAACAAGAAACGATGATTAGTTTTAACAGGAAGCTCAGCTTGCCTAAGAAGAAGGTAATGCTTTATGTTTCTGTCACTTTTTTATTTTCATTTTTAACTTTTCATTGATCTCGCAGACTCTGGTTCAAGAGTGCTCTTACACTGTTGGGAGTGTGAACTCATTTACAACGGGAACCACACCGAACCCAGAAGAAAGTTCATCGCATTCAGCAGTCAGACCTGTGAGTCACTCTTCTTAAACCCGAAATTTGGGAATTCAAATCAATATTTGAGAATTCCGACTCATCCATAGTCTTTCGAAATGCTGTATTTCTTACAATTACGTCACTCATCAGTGAACGACATTTTAAATTTGTGTATCTCTTTCAACCTTATGTCTTCAGCATCTGCAAATGGAATCGCTTGGCTCTACAGAGGATGGAAAACAGCAATTTGTTCGTGCGTCCAAAGAAGATTCCTCCCCGCCTAAAGCCTTAACTCCGACAATCGATGATATCATTCCTCCACCTCCGTCACTAGGTAAGAGCTAAACTCATGAAGTATAGTTGTACAGGGATACCATATTTTTTTTGTTCCATTCAAGGTCGGAGTTCTTGCTTTTTAAGTTTGCATCTCTGGTGAAATGATTGGATGAAGTACAAACTTTGATGGTTCCAACGGCGTATGTTGAGATGAAGTGTAAACCTGAGATACAAGCAGCCATTGAGTTTCGATTTTAAAACCAGGATTGATGGCACTCTTTGCCGATTTCTGTGCTTACCTTAATTTTTGTGTTTCACTGCAGAACTGAAGGATGCTTCTGAAATGGATATGTCTGATGTACAAAAGAGTCTTAGAAGTTTGCACGAGTACAACGTTATGTTGAGGGAAAAATTAGTAGCTGCGCAGTCTTTGTTCCATTCTTTAGCTACAAAATCCTCATCTTCTGTAACAGAAAGCCAAACGTAGCTTGCATGCGTGGGAAATAAAGCATTTCGAAAGACTAGATGAGTGACAAGCTGGGCGCTAGTCGGGCGGTAAGCCGGGGTCTAGCGCTTTAGCGCCATTTCTTAATCGAGTCTAGAACATGTTTCCGGCGGGCGAAATGCCTCTTCAGAATTTCCATGAACTTCAACAAGCTTATACTTTTATTAAAACACACAAAATTTTCGAGTTTTCGATAGATCTTTTGCTCGAGAAGTAGAGAAAATGTTAAGATAACAAATACAAGAGGTCGCAAAAACAGAATCAACGGGGGGAAAAGCACAGTTTTTGACATTGGCAGACACTTCAGAATACAGAGGACTCCCATAATCAACACAACCTATTTTCGACATTGGCAGACACTTCAGAATCTGCTGCTTGTATCGGCTGGCTACGAGGATAATCGTTGTCCATCCATACAGAACTGAGCAGCCGCCAGCATTCTACCCCCGAAAGGCTTCCCTCCTTTTGCCATGCGTCTCCTCACATGCCATCAGAACTCTCAATACATGTCCGTAAACCATTTACTTGACTGAAGACCCAAGAAGCTCCGGTGCTTGATGTGTACCGGGTACAAGATGAATGAAACAGCAAACCGATAAACTTTTCTAAACACTTCACAACCACTACTCCGTGCTATCATGCTTTGTCTCGCCGCATTTCGAGAGAGAACCATTCTTCCCTGAACGCATTCCCAAGGCATTAGCAAACATCCTCTTTGCTGCTCCCACCTGCTCCCTTTTGACGTATTCCTCATCTACACCATGTCCACTTCTTCCATTATTGTCACCTTGTTTCTGGGATGTCTTCTTTTCACTTCGGGTCAGAGCTGGGCCACTATTACTACGGTGGTTGTTTTTCACTTCACCACGCGAGTTCATATCTCTGTTCGAAAGGGAGACTGCATGCTGAAAAGATTCTGCGGTCAAATCAGCCTCATCTGCAACATTACCTTGAACACGTAATTCATCAGTCTGCCCTCCAGAAGCTTTGCAATCCACGTGAGGAGAACCCTGACTGGATGGATTGATTCTCTGGCCTAGTGCATGCGCTATCATCCGGCGGGCAACAACAGGGTCACTACGTGGCTTCTGCCTGACAGATTCGTTTGCCTCGCCCAAGTCTCTTGAAAATATTCGCTCTCGAGCAGCCAAATAAGCTGCTTCTCTCTCCTCAAGTGAATGTTGGAGCAAAGGTGGTTTTGTTCTCAACACTAGAAACAACAAAAGGCTTCATTTAGCATGGATAAGAGAATGATAGGGAGGAAAAAAAAAAACAGATTTCTACATAGCCTACATCAAACCGAAATGGTACAATTGTTTATTGCAGCTGGAGCATTTAATTACAGTTCATAATATGAACACCAACAATATTCCTTAGTGCAATATAGAGATGATCGCATGAGAACGATACTAAATGTATTAATATCAAGGGTCATTATATTGCACAAGATACAGCAAGAACGGAAAAATAAGGGAAATTCATTACCTGGGGGGCTTTCAGTCCTCTTTAATAACAGGTGTGAAGTTGATGGAGAATCGGGCTCATCATACTGCCACAAAATATCACCAACAAGGATAGAAGGTCTGCAACCCAAACACACTGATTAACAGAAGAAAAACAAGGACACTCGACTGAGAATTGGGTCTATCAATCCTAAACCACTTTCATAACCCAAATCACTGTTAGTTTGTTGACTTCAAATTCCAAAAGAAAAACAAGATTGATGTTGCTTAGTTCAGTCCAAAGAAATCTGATACCTATTCTACACGAGTTGAATTCTAGTAAGACAAGTTTCTCTTATGCCATATATCAAAAAGCATGATTACATCGAAATTCCAACTCTTGTACCCTAATCCTTTAACCAGTCTATTACTACTTCCAATGCTACAGTTTTCAAAATTACTTTCACCCTTCCCCACTCATCCCACTCTACCGTCTATAAAAGAGCACTCATTTTCTATCTTTCTTGCCATACTGTTCATAAACTAGACAATCTTCTCATATCTACACCTGTTCATGGAAACTCTTGGGAGTCTGATAAGTACAGATTCAACTTATGTCTTTCCGTCCCACAATGTGAATGCATGTCAACATGGCCATTTCCAACAAAGCCTCGGTAATTATATTTTGTACATAACATCATACATCATGATTTATAAGCAAATAGGTGCAGCAAGTAAAGAAAAAATTTTATGTCAAGAAATTTCCAGGTCATACATTGAGGTCTCTGGGCAGCGCTCCAAAATTAAGTGCCGCTCCTCTCCTTCACCAACAGATTGATGAGAAAACCTAGCAAAAAGCAATATATGATTACCCGCAGAAGTCAAGAACACGTGAGCTCAACAATCTTCAACAAAAACATAATTTACCCAGCAACGAAAAGGAAAGATATGACACAAAACATATGATGGAAAGGAGAATACCCAAATATATCCGCAAGACGATGCAACAGAAGGCGGTTGTATGAGTTCATTGGTTCCAACTCCAAGACCCCACTGGAACTGCAACCCAAATTTTTTATTGTTCATATTAGTAGTCACAGCACAGAAAATGATTACAAAAGAGGTTCACAGGATTTCCCACTAATATTAAGGTCTACATCAAAACAAGACTATACTCCAATCAGCAGAAAAAGAATAAGAAAAAAAGACGAAAACATCTGTAACTCACAACCAGATGCTACAGAAAAAGAATTGCATCACTCCTGCTCGATATAATCTTAAGATTTTACTCTAAAACTAATCTCATAAGAAATGGCAATGCTAATAACATTTAGGAGTTTGTCTTACATGCCTGGTATCACTCTGAAGGAAGTCCACCAAGGACTCTTCCACTGAGAGAATAAGATGCTTGCAAGTAAGATTGTCTTTGACAAGAGAAGCCAATTCCTCAACCTGCATTTCGGTAGCATTCTAGTATGAAATATCGAGATTCAAACACGAACTCCCGCACTCAAAGCACATCATATGTATACAAGTGACAAAGATTGGTCTAATCTGATGCTTTCACATTATTTTCTAAAATTCTCTCAGAGATGGCAATGTGCAGATTTAGCAGAAGAAATGATTTCTACAACAGCTCTCTTAAAATTACATAACCTTATATGGGGTTTGATAAAGCTTACTGCATTCGGGGTTTAAACCCTCCATAGCCCCTGCTTCCCAGTTTAGAGTAGTAATTTCGCTTCGTAATTAAAAAGCATAAATCATTAAAATTTCAAATAGAGTGATAGGTAAATTGAACTTTGAAGCGCTAAACTCCCAAAATTTATAATTTTTAGTTCATAAAGCAAGAAATTAAACACAAATTTTTTCTATAAAAAAAGGCACTGCCCAGAACACATAATTGAAGCATCATTAAAAATTACACAACTTTTTCCTAAATTCATAGTAAAATCGAAAGAACAACCAACAAACAACATTAAAGTTAACGAAAAACATACCATGGCGAACTGGGTCAAACTCATGTTGTCGAAGAATTGAATCAAATTCCAGGAATTTCTCAGTCTCTCTAGAGAGAGAAAGAGTCGAGAGAGAGAGAGAGAGAGAGAGAGAGAGAGAGAGAGAGAGAGAACGGAAATCTCTCTCCTCGTTGAGATTTGCTTCAACGGTGGTGCGTGTTTGGTCGTGGGTTCGTTCCTCCCTTGTCAATATATCGTCGTACTAGTGTCTGTCGGAGGACACCAAGCAATTGTCTTACCCATCTCAGGGTCGGCCAACATGTCAAACCAATGATATCCTGCCACGTATCTCTTGTCCTTTTTTGTAATTTCAACTGCCTCAATTGCCCTAACATGAATCCTCTCCGGATTCACGTATCATAATCCACTAAATTCATATATTCTGATCATTAAAATTTGATTCAACGGCTACAAACAGAAGTTCATTTTAAAAGTTATAATAACTTTAGCTGTTAGATTAAATTTCAATAATCCTAAGGGTTGTGCTATCCACACACTCCTTTTTACTTCTCACACACCTCTATTATTTTTTGTCCGTTAAATCTTCTTCAATTCATCCGATCCGACGGCCGAAATCCAAAAAGGTGTAAGAGAAGTAAAAAGGGGTGTGTGAATATCACACCCCAATCCTAATACATGAATTTGGTGGATTTAGATATATGGATCCTGACATGCCCGCCCCTCGATTTTATCTTAATTCTAAAAATTAACCCCCAAACCGATTTCAACTATGCAATTTTAATCCCTAGAGTTTTATAATCTCTCAATTTAGTCCCTAAACCCCTCTCTTTAATTTTATATTGTTTTATTTCTTAAATGGTGAGCCACTGGGCCCACCCGGTTTTTGGTTCCCCCGAGCCCTCTCCCTCACTCCTCTGTCTCTCTGTTCTCTCTCCCTCGCTGTCTCTCTGTCTCTCAACCCTCTCGAACCCTCTCTTCTCTCCCGTAACCCTCTCACTCTCCCTCGTCCCTCTCGCGCGACCTCACCATCCCACACACACACACCCTCGCCATCTCTCTCGACTCACCCTCGTCACTCTTTCTCGTCTCTCGTCCCTCTCTCAGTGGCATCGTGACTGACGGAAGGAACCCAGAAAACCCTCTGCGATTTTCTTGTTTTCCCGTCGAGGTAAGTCGATCGTCCCTCTCTCTGGCACCTTTCTGTGTTTAGATTAGAAATTAGGAATAATTTGGTGCTATTTTTGGAAGGTTTTGGTGGCGATCGACCCCCGGGTGCACACACCCTTTTTCCGGCGAAAACCAACGAGCCCGTGGACCTCTCCGAGATAATCCGGTCACCTTTCGTCGATTTGGAGGTACCAACCTTCTCTCCTCGCTTCGTACTTCATTTTAAGGTTTAGATCGGAGCACTAGGCTCCCGTTGGTGACTGGCCGGAGCTGTAGAAGCTCCGGCGTCCTTCTGTCTTCTCCGACGAAACCAGGCCCTTTGGGCCAGAGCCAAACCCCACAGGCCTTTGGCCCGTTGTAACCCAGCCCAAATTAGTTTTAATTATAAATTAATTATATTGTTAATTAGGCCTTCGGGCCGTTTTAGAACCTCGGGCCTTAGGCCCGTTTGCAAAACCCAGCCCGTATATATATATATATATTTAATTAATTATATTTTAAGTTCTGTTAGTAATTAGGAATTAAGGCCTTCGGGCCTTTGGGCTTTTGTAATTGGGCACTAGGCCCAATTCCACCGGACCCAGTACCCTAGCCCGCATCATTTTTAGTTTTGGTTTCCTAAAATGTATTAAGGCCTCGGGCCTTTTGTGCGGGGCCTTTGGCTCGTGTCACCTAAACCCAAAGACCCTAGGCCTTAAAGCCTTGGGCCAGGGATTCTAGGGCCTTTGGGCCCGTGTATCATAACCCAGAAACCCTTTTGAGTTCTTTAGACTAGAGCCCTAGGCCCGTGCAACCTAAAACCCAGAAACCCTTTC
The DNA here is from genome assembly GCA_963580275.1 of Crataegus laevigata. Classification (NCBI taxonomy): domain Eukaryota; kingdom Viridiplantae; phylum Streptophyta; class Magnoliopsida; order Rosales; family Rosaceae; genus Crataegus; species Crataegus laevigata. Next base: position 42,652,348 of record OY756938.1, read on the forward strand.
TAGGCTAACCCTTAACCCATAACCCTATTGGGTCAGACCCTCCAAGCCCAAACCCATGTGGACCCAAACCCTAACCCAAATCCGGATCCAACCCAGATCCGGGTTGACCCTGACCCGCGGACCCAACCTGTGGACCCTGACCCGACCCGTTGACTGACCCGTTGACCCGGTCAACGTTGACTTTGACTTTGACCGTTGACTTTGACTTTGACCAGTCAACGGTCAACGTTGACTTTTTGGTTGACTTTTTCGGGTTCCGTTCGGGACCCCTCCTAGGCTAATTTGGACGTCCTGGACCCGTTTTTGAGGTCCGTTTTCCCAAATAAAATGGTTAGAACAGAGTTTGACTAAGTTGTACCCTTTATGTGCTTAGGGGCAACTAGTGTGGCTTTCTATATTCGCTAGCAGTGCAGCGTTGGACGGCTAAGTACTGTGAGTGGACCCCTTCTAAAAATACATGTTTTATTAGTAGAATTGCATGTATGAAAAGCATGATAGCATGAGAATGATGTATGTGCGATAGTTCTGATAGTGTATAAATGTATATGCGATAGTTATGATAGTACCGCTACGGGATGTAGGGATAAGGCTCCGGTCCATCCCGGACGACGGTTTATGTCCACTTCCGCTACGGGATGTAGGGATAGGGTTCCGGTCCATCCCGGGCGATGGTTATGGTGCTGGCATAGGGCCTGGAGTGTGTTACCTCTGACTTTTGAGTACAGGGACGGGGAGCTGGCATTGGGCCTGCAGTGTGGTTTCCTCTGACTGTATGCTCAGGGATGGGGAGCCGGCATGGGGCCTGAAGCGTTTATATTGGACATTCACTAGCGACTATTCCTCTATGAATATGATTATAGTACTCGAGTTATGAATTGAGATATTGCATGATGAGTTAGGACAGGAGATATTGCACGGCATTCTAGGTTCAGAAAACCTATGTTTATCATGATATAATTGTGTTTTCATAAAACTTGGGGGATAGTACGTTGATAACTGTTTTCTTATATGTATATCAAATTGGTCCACTCACCTTTGTTTTGCGCCCCCTTCAGGGCTTAGATTCGAGGCATACGATCCCGGCGTCGAGGCACTTCCGCATTTGGCATCTTCGAGTCCTCTCGGTGTAGGACCTACTCTTTGGTGTATTAAATTTGGTATTCTTTCTTGTAATATTTCCAATTAGATGTATGTTCTGAACACGTTCCTGAAATACTTATTAAATGTGCAATTTAAATTCTTAATTCTCGTTTTTATACCTTCTAAATGGCTTTCGTCACCCTTCGGGTGTCGGCCAGCACGTGACCACCCCGATGTCTACAGGACATCGGGGTCGGGGCGTGTCAGATCCTCTCTCAATTGCCTTGCCCCAAATTTCTTTTCTTTTGCTCTTAAAATAAAAAAGAATGTTGAATATGGGAAGGAAAAATTGCATACGTTCTTCACCCTCCCCTCGCGGAGTTTAGGTAATGAATTATTCAAACTCGAATGCATAGGGAAGAACAATCATTTAGCTTTAGCTAACGTGGCTATGTTTATACATTGATTGCAATGTTAACACCAATTTAAGTTTACAAAGACTGATATCATCCATGGTCTATTGGATTCAAATAAAATGTTCTAATTCATCCGAAGCCCGAACAGAAGGAATGGTTATAACTTATACATAATGAAACCGTAGTTCGAATGGTTATAACTTATAAGCACTTTTCTAGCACCCGAAGTCGTGTGTTCGGTTCCTTCTTCCACAACATCCATAAATCCCCATTCACCAAAAGAACAAGATAAACCTTTTGCATATCTTCGTGTAAACTGTTTATGAGCACATTGCCTTCTCCAGTAGTTCCTGCAACTCACCGCTTTTATATGCATCTGCAAAGAACATTGTTTCATCAAGATTTCATATTGCAAACTCTAATCTATCATACACATCTGTACTCGGCATAATAAATCCGTCAATGAAACATCAAGACCACGAGTTTGCAGTTAAAAAGCTCACATACATAATAATTAGATTAACTTACCAACAGTGATGTCACAGCCTCCGAAAAACTCTCCTTCAATGTAGAGTTGAGGAAACGTTGGCCAACTCGAATACTCCTTCAATCCCTGGCGCAATAGTTCGTTTTCTAGTATGTTTATTGTTTCGAAGGGTACATTCAAAGACCTCAGTATTTGTACGCAAGTGTTTGAAAAACCACACTGTGGAAAATCCTTTGTTCCCTTCATAAAAAGAACCACTTTGTGTGAAGTAACAACTTTGTCCAATGTATTCTTCAGCTCCGGGGTTAATGCTGCAAACACAGGGCAGAGCGATGGGGGATGAGAGAGTTAGTACCTTGGGAAACTTCAAAAATGTGGATACTTTATAAGAACTTCCGACACTATAATCCAATCCCCATATTTCAAAATAAGGGGTACATAAATGATAAATCTTCTCTCGACCAGTTGCTACGGAAGGCCTCATTCGACACACAATTTAAACGACTGTGAATCGCGCTAATAGGCAACGTAACAATCGCTTGAAAGAAGTATGCCACTTCGGACAATAGTTAACGATTTAACATCGATTATTCGACAATCAAGCATTTACACTCATCAGAGCATGACACCAACCAAGATCCTTATGATAATTGTGACTAATTTGCATACAAAGTCTCTTTTATCGAAGGAAATAGACTCCAATTTGATACATTGAGCATCAATCTTACTGCCAATCAATTAGTTTACTAGAACAATTACTTCTACACATGTTGAATTTAACCAAAAAAAATCATTTCTTGTAATCATCGTCCAACAAGCATCCTAATTTTCGATATACCGATTCAATGGCATCAAATTCATCGAAATTAAACACAACCGAAATCCGAAAACCTCGAAATTCACAACAAAATCTGCCTAGATTTACCCAGCATAAACAACCAACAAGCAGACATCAAACTGCAGAATTAGAGCAACAAACAGCAGAATAGTAGTGAGAGAAAGGTGAGTGACGTACCGGCGTAGCATCGGAATGAGAGGGTCTTCTTCGAGGAGAGCTTGGGTCCGAAGGACGAGTGATATGAAAGAGAGACGGCGGAAGGAGGGCAGGGAGGCCGAGAGGCACCGTGGAAGTGGAGTGGAGTGAGGGAATTGGTGGGGGATCTGCTCGCAGCTCCAACGAGAGGAAAAGAGGCAGATGGAGTTATGGTTTTTGAGTCCAAGGGCCCAGCACACCACATCTTTCAAGACTTTGCTCTCTCTCTCTCTCTCTCTCTCTCTCTCTCTCTCCTCTGTAAATTTCCAAGAACTGGCAGCCACAAATGTCTGAGGGAAAAGGTTCAGTCAGTCGGGCGCTATGATGAGGTCTATATATTTTTTTCCACAGATAGAAGTAGATTAGATCTGAATAGAAATGTTTACATCATGTGCAAGGATATTAAACAAAAAGTCAGGCCCAATACAATCCTAAACAAAGTCTCTACCCTCCTTGAGTGTGAACTTAACAACCTAGTGAGCAGCACAGTTACTCTCCCTAGGCACAAAAGCAAACGTGACGAACGTCAGACTCCACGCTAGATGCTCGATATCACTAAGAATGCATTCAAGGTTGAAGTCAGTAGGCACTTCCTTCCTGATCATCTGAATGATTGTCTTGGCATTATATTCGATGACCACTCTATCAAATCCATGGTTAGAGCAAGCCCGGATCGCATCATGAATGGCAAAAGCTTCCCCCGCCGCAACAGAGTGACAGAGGTCGGTGCCCGACCCCCCAGCCGCCTGGAGCAGACCAGCAAAGTTGCGGCAAACCTAACCAACACCCATGCGCCGAGTGTGCTTACACCAAGCCGCGTCAGTATTAACCTTAATGACCCTAAAGGCCGGCTTCACCCATTGGGCTTTCCCACAAACCAGATCCATAGTCCCCGAGTTGCCACCAGTACGGTTGCCAGTGGACTCCCTGGACGTGGCATCTCTGTATTCGGAGATGCTCCTCCTCCAACCATCTAAAATCTCCAGGGGCTGCCGAGGAGCTCCATTGAAGACCGACTCATTCCGGTTTTTCCAGAGTTTCCAGAGACCAAAGGCAAATTCCTACAGCATTTCATTTGCGTGATCTCTCCCCTTGATTCTTTTACAGAAATTCTCCCAACTTGCCAAAAAATCCACATTAGCCAACTCAAAGGAGTTCAGTTGTAAAGGAGAACAAAACCAAAATAGATGGCTTACCTCATATTGAAAAAAGATATGATTCTCCGACTCATCAACTGAGTTACAAACCCCACAGACATTGTCCACCCTCATATGTCGTCGCTTCAAGTTGCGCCGAACAGCCAGCACATTATTACAACAGCGCCAAATAAAGATTTTGATTTTGTTCGGGACTTTCAGCTGCCATATCAGATTCCAGGCCTGGTTGTTGACATTCTTTTCACTTTGGCCTCCACGCCATCTCCTTCCCAAAGCCCCATTCTCCATGAGAGACATAGCCACCCCATACCTGGATTTAACCAAGTAATCCCCATTCACAGAATGGTGCCACACCAGTCTGTCACAACAGCCAAACTGGCTTAAAGGAATGCTTAATATCGAAACAATGTCCTCCCGACTAAACCCCTTAGAAATCAGATCAACCTTCCAAGATTTAGTACTCGGGTCAATAAGATCGCTAACCAGGGATTCCTGCAGGGTCACCAAAGGTCTAACTTTGAAAGTGGACGGTTTAGGGAACCAAGGGTCCGCCCTGATCTTAATGCTAGTGTCATCTCATGCCCTCAATCTCAAGCCATCCCGAAGAACCTTTCGGGCTTCGAAAATCCCCTTCCAACCCCATGAGGTATCTACTAGCATCCATAAGAAATACACAAAAGAAATTTTCTATTGGCGTTTTATTGCAGTGTTGGAAAACGATGTTGTTTATACACCATCCTCACCAACCCTCATTCCCTAAAAATTAACATATTAACCCACTCATGCCATTGTTTGTAAACAAAAATAAAAAATAGAAATGGAAGTTTTCTTGATACAATGATATTGATATTGTGAGTAACCTATGACCTGTCAAGTGAGAATGAATACTACTAAATCATAATATCAGTAGTAAAAAAATTAGTACTAAAATAAGTACTTTTGTTTTTAATACGGCAATATCCTATTCTAACTCAATGGGATATTCGACTCTGAGTAGAATGTATTTGATTCAGCAACATGAGTTAAATCGAAATTAGGTGTGAAAACTCAATTATATAATTATGTGTCATTGTTATCTGAAGCCTCGTCCTTACAAGTGAAAATGAATATTGCTAAACCGTCATTATACAAGACTACAAGTTAGTGTAGAAAAGAAGTTAATGTTTGTAAAATTGCAACAAAAAATAAGGGCATGTTTGGTATCTTATTCAAAAAAATTCATCATTGTGCAAAACACTTAGTAAAAACATGTCTTAAAGAAAAAAAACGCATCCTATGGTGTGAAATTCTAAATTCAAAGAGAGAAAAATGAGAGAGGGTAGAGAGGAAAAGGAGAGAGAAGGAAAGAAAGGGAAGAGAAAGAAATAGGAGAGAGAGAGAGAGAGAGAGAGAGAGAGAGAGAGAGAGATATATATATATATATATATATATATATATATATATATATATATGAGAGGATCGAAGGAGAGAAGAGAGAGCGAACGAGAGAGAAAGAGTGATTTTTAAAGTTAAAAACTCTAAAAACAGACTTTTGGTGTTTTTAAGAAATAGACTAATTCTTAAGTTAGTTTTGAGTCTAACTGTTGAAAAGACCAAACAAGTTTTTAACACTTAAAACTTGAAAATTATTTTTGAATTTAAAAAGTTGGATTCAAATAGAATACCAAACAAACCCTAAGTTTCTTCTTTGGGTTGGTAAAATATTTTTCATTGACATAATAGTTTCTCTTACATGTGGGAAAATGCTTGAATTCGATTGCCGGATCACATCAATCGTTTGACGCAACTAGTAAAAGACGAAGCCTTATATTTGGTCTCACTCAACCTCACACCAATCCCACACGCGAATGAGTTTCCATGAAGAAATAATGAAGGCTTTATTATCTTCACAATTGTTAATCCAGCTATCTGGAAGTTGATCAGAAAGCTAGTTTCCTTCTGGGAAAATCTTCATTCCCAGCGAGAAAGCAACCGGAAAAATGATGAAGACAACTATTGTTGTTGAAGATTGGTTTGTTTCGTTTAAATGTCAATCCCCATCAGCGAAAGATCTTGACGAAGCGAATCTGCATTTTTGAAATGTAGACCGATCATGCCAACTTCCTTCGCAGCCTCTACATTTCTTATCCTGTGATGAAACCATGAACCGGCACGAGTAATTACAATGTGAAGTTAATTTCCTTCAATGTCTCCAAGTTTTACGCCTTCAAAGCTTGCATAGACCAACGTGTTAAATTCAAACGAGACTCTAGATGAACTTAAGTGACCAACCAAAAGAAATGCTGCAAGAACTTCAGTGCAATGAAAATTGTGTCGTAACAAACCTGTCATCGACGAAGATACAGCTTCCTGGATCAACTTTTAGATGGCTCACAACTTCCAAATAGAATTCTGGATCGGGCTTCCTCTTCCCTGAAAAGCAAAAGTGAATAGGAAGAGAGTTGAGACGTTCATGTAGATATGCTTGTGCAGCTAGCAGACGGAAGAGAATCTCAAAATGTGTAGTGTCAAACCACTTAACGTACCGTTTATACACGAACAAAACGTCCAAGATAAATATTTTGATATGTTTAGTTTGTCCTCGATCATCTCGTACCTACAAAATCAATTTCCTGAAAACATGATAAATTGCTTGACTTAAGAAGAAAACAAGATGGGATAGTTTGTGAAAGCATGCATCTCGTAGTTTTTATGTTTGAATACATTAAGCAATTCTTCAACACCTTCAACATAGTAGTATCCTTTTCTCATGCAGTTTTTCAGGCCAGCAAAGATCAATGAAGCACTTTCCTGTTAGATTCAGAAGTAGAGCGCATAGATAAAAGCAAATTATATGAGAACGTAATCATGGCAAAGTACAAACTTCAGTTCTTCAATATCTCCAATCAATACAATTGACAATAGAATATTTTGAAAGTCGCTCAGAAGCAATTTCTGATAAAGCTTTCAATCATAACGACGGAGATAAAAGAAATTATCAATTCCTATTATAACTTATGATTTTGGAATCAGTACAACGTATCTACACTTTGCAAGAAAAATGTAATTTGGGATACATACTGGAAAAGACTCTGACATACAAACAAGAAAATGTACTCCGTTGAGTCAAATGCAGTCGTGACCAATCAACCAAAAGGAAGGAAAAATTTGCAGTCCTGGCCAGTTTTAGCAGAGACTTAATACAGTGTTCCAATCTCACTGCCAACATTTTAGAATAAGACATCATTTTCCCCGCCCTTTTCAAATGCGAAACAAAAGGATTGATTCTAACAGGAGCTATATTATGTTTGCAGATAGGATGCTGTTTCACATTCACCACATACCTAAGAGACATGAAAAATACTCATATATCGAGATTTCGATGGCAAACAATTTAAGCTGCATAAAACTTTCACAAAAAAAGCGAATCCCACAGTACATAAACCATTGCTCTTTTCACTATCAGTTCCAAACTTCATCAAGCATGAAAGGGAACCGTTTACCCAATAGATTATAAGCAACAAAAGAAGCAACATGAAAAGCATTTTCAAGTCGAACGAAGTACATTCGTACTAGTTCTAGCGGCTAAGGAATAAGTTAAAACTAACGAATGATTCAGAATTTGAATTACATAAAAGACCGCAGACATGGCTGGAAAATAGTGAGGAACTCCAACTGACCTTCCAAATCTAGAGGCCTTTCATCCTTAAAGAATGTTCTTGCAAGCTCCACCTGGGGTAAAATAATTTTGTGACAGAAATTTGACATGCTATAGCAAGGACAAAACACACATGCTTCGAAGGTATAATTTGCGTTCAACTCCGTTCAAACTGAACAAAACTATGCATTTTAACTTAAGTTCAAACTTTTATTTTTCACAAAAACTTCCCGGAAGCATTCATAAGCAAATTGCCAAGCAAACATATATTGATTTTCACTTAACAGTCCAATTAAACATAAATTTGGAACACCAATTCCAAGTGTACCTCATCAGTAATCCCCTTTTTGAACTCGATCCATGCAGTCGGGAGCTTGCATTCGATTAATTCATCGAAAGACATTCTGCACATAGAATCTCACTGTCATTAGCTGGGACAGTGTGATGTCAAATAGAAACAGGACAGGACTACTCGAAAATACAAAACAGTCCACCATTTCAAGACATGTTAGGTTTTGAACTTTCACGTATCATGAAAAGGATACCTAAACTTGTGTTTAAATCAATTAGGAGTCATGACCATGTCAACAACTGATCTCCTAGAATTAAGGATTATGGGAACGTTCTACATAATCTCATTTGAACGTGCAAGATAATAGGTATTAACTGATCCCATGATAGCTGGGATCACGTTAGGAATATACCCTATAAATATGAATGTCCCTGCTCACCAGAAACACGTTCACTCGATCACTAGACTATCACTAGTATTGGACATAAGGGCTGTGTGAGTAGAAGACTTTCTGTTAGTATTCTTTCAGTGCATTCATACTCAGAATGTAAATTAACGAAATTAATTTGGGGATGAATTTTAAACTTGAGTTCAAATTCTAAATTTACTCTAAACAAAATAATTGCGGAAGACACTCGCGATGAGAAGTAATAAAAGTCAAGGACTTTGGGGTTAGCCATGTGGTGAGTGAGTTAGAATAAGTTCAAGATTCAATTTTAGTACGGGTTCAAAATTTAATTTCATCTAGTGTAACGTAATGTAATGAAAAAGAAAGAAGAGAAAATTAATAACGAGAATTAAACGAGAAGAAATAGAAATAAGTGAATGCAAGAGAAGAGAAGGGAAGAGACTTTTCATTTATTTATTCTTCCTCCTCGAGTGTTATTTATTCCTCAGAATATAAATATAGAGCTTTGTCTCACTTTTTCCAAGTGTAGAGAAGATCCCAAAGATTGTTTTTCTCATCATAAGAATAAGCTCCTTTGCGTCTAATGCTCCAAGAATACTTAGTTGCAAAACGGGGATCATCTCGTTGAGGGTTATACAATTTGTTGAAGTTTTTAGTTGTATTATTATGTGTAAGCATGGAAAGGTTACACAAATATATATAGGAGTACCTATCTCATCACTCCTTAAAACAAGCTCCTTAAAACAAGCTTAAAACAAGCCCTAAAAAGCTCCTTAAAACAAGCTTAAAACAAGCCCTAAAATAAGGAGAAAAGTACTAGATAAGACAACCCTAAAATAAGGAGAAAAGTAACTAGATAAGACAACCCTAATCTAGAGTAGTCTTAAATAACTAGAGGTCCTTCAATACTCCCCCTCAAGCTGGATCCAGAAGGTTAATGGATCCAAGCTTGCCAAGAAGCAGTTGAAATTGATGCGAGGCCAAGGACTTGGTGAATAGATCTGCAAGTTGATCCGAGCTCCTCACAAACTGCGTTTGGATAACATGAGATTGGACTTGGGCACGAACATAGTGGCAATCGACTTCAATGTGCTTGGTTCTCTCGTGAAAAACGGGGTTGGAAGCAATGTGCATTGCAGCTTGATTGTCACAGAAAAGGGGCATGGATTGATGATTGAAAACACTTAAGTCACACAGTAAACTTTTGAGCCAGATTAGCTCACACGCAGTCGATGCCATGGCTCGATATTCTGCTTCAGCACTGGATCGTGCAACAACAACTTGTTTTTTGCTTTTCCATGTGACAAGATTGCCTCCTACAAATGTGCAGTATCCGGTTGTAGACTTACGATCAATAGAATTGCCGGCCCAATCGGCATCACAATAACCTGTAATCTCCGTGCTCTCATTTTTCTTCATGAGTATGCCTCGTCCCACAGAGCCTTTTAGATACCTAAGTATCCTTTTAACCAGATTAAAGTGCTCCATCGTGGGAGAATGCATAAATTGGCTAACAATACTGACAGCATAGGTAATGTCTGGCCTTGTGATGGTCAGGTATATCAACTTACCAACCAACCGCTGATAATAGCATATGTTTGGAAGCGGTTCCCCCTCTAAGCTGAGCTTAAGTTTGATATCAAGAGGTGTAGGAACTGGTTTAGCATCACTCATTTTTGCTTCCTTGAGAAGATCAAGAACATATTTCCTTTGGTTTTGAAATAAGCCCTTGTGAGAAGTAGCCATTTCGATGCCGAGGAAGTATCTCAGTACACCAAGATCTTTGATTGCAAAGCGTTGCTGAAGTGAATGCTTGAGTTCGTTGATTTCTTCAGAGTTATCTCCAGTGATGATCAAATCATCAACATACACGAGAACAACCAATGTACCAGCAGTACCAGAACGTACAAATAGAGAGGAGTCCGCATTGCTTCGTCCAAAACCAACACTTATGAGGACATAACTGAGCTTAGCATACCAGGCTCTCGGTGATTGTTTAAGTCCATAAATTGATTTGTGTAGTTTACACACAACATCAGGTTTATGACTTTGAGAGTGACCTGGTGGTAGTCTCATGTAGACGTCTTCTTCAAGCTCGCCATGTAGGAAGGCATTTTTTACATCCATTTGATACATATGCCACCCTTTGTTGACTGCCACTGACAGAAGTACCCTCACAGTGTTCATCTTTGCAACTGGGGCAAAGGTTTCCTTGTAGTCCACATCAAGTGTTTGAGTAAAGCCACGGGCCACTAATCGTGCCTTGTATCTTTCTATGGACCCATCAGAGTTGAATTTAATCTTGTATATCCACCTGCAGCCTACAATCTTCTTTCCTTTGGGCAGTGGTACAATGCTCCAGGTTTTATGTTGATCGAGGGCAAGCAGCTCATCCTGCATGGCTTGCTGCCACATCTGTATTGGTTAGCTTCTTGGAATGATTGAGGCTCCACATGCGCAGATATATTACACAAATAGGCAATGTAAGAAGGTGACAATTTTTGGTAGGAACAGTAGTTGGACAATGGGTGCCTTGGCTTGTAAGTAACAAAGTCTTGCAGTCTTGCTGGTGGGTGCCTTTCATGAGTTGGATTTCGGCGAGGTATGATAGGAAGAGACTCCTCTGAAGATTCTTCAGGTCCAACACTGCATAGGGTTTCATTTTCAACAGGCATGTTGCTGTCGTCATTTTGATCCGGTTGGCTTGGGATCACAAGATCCATTGTGTGAGGTTGATCTCCCGCATTGTGGAGGATCTCAGTCCTTGGCAGTGGGAACATGTCCAAGATACTCTCCCCCTGGCTTGTACTATCCAGAGATTTACTGTAATAAGGATTAGTTTCATGAAATCGAACATCCTTTGAAACAATTAATCTCTTAAATTGTGGATTGTAACACTTATACCCTTTTTATGTGGATGAGTAGCCAAGAAAAATGCATTTAGTTGCCCTAGGATCAAGTTTGTCTCGATATAGGGGCTGAACATGTACAAAACAGATACATCCAAAGACTTTAAGATGAGAGAGATCCACATTTCTGTTCTTGACTATCTCCATTGGAGATTTGAACCCCAACACCCTACTAGGTAACCTGTTGATCAGGTATGCTGCTGTCATGACACTTTGAGACCAGAAACGTTTAGGCACATTCATTTGTAACATCAATGCCCTAGTTTTTTCAAGAAGATCCCAGTTTTTTCTCTCGGCAACACCATTTTGTTGGGGTGTGCCAACACAGCTAGTTTGATGTATGATGCCATTGTTGCTCAAATATTGAGTCATGACTTGGGACATGTATTCGGTGCCATTATCAGACCTTAGGGTTTTGATTTGAGAAGAAAAATGATTTTTAACAAGGTTGTGAAAGTCCTTAAACACTTCCATTACCTCACTTTTTGATTTTAACAAATATAACCAGGTGGCTCTTGAATAATCATCAACAAAGGTTATGAAATATTTATAACCATCAAAAGATTCACTAGTTGGTCCCCATATATCAGAGTGTATAAGCTCAAAAAGATGAAAAACTCTAGACATGGAAGAGCCTAGAGGTAATTTTGTTGCCTTTGACATATGGCAAGTTTCACAATGGATTGATTCTTTGCCTAAGTCAGGAAATAAGGTGGACAAAATAGGTTGAGATGGATGAGCTAGACGTTGGTGCCATAAGGATGAAGCTTGAATGGAGGTATGGCTAGATGTTGACTTGGCAAGAAACCCACAGGGAGAGCTTTTCGATATGTAATAGAGACCATCTAGGTAAAACCCTTCACCAATCGTCCTCTTGGTTATGCAATCCTGAAAGATGACATTTGTAGGTGAAAAAATAGCTAAACAATTTAAGGAATTAGTGATTCTTCCCACTGAGAAAAGTTGAAAGGGAAATGATGGAACATATAGGGCCATAGACTCTATTTGATCAGATATCAGATGGATTTTTCCCTTTCCTACAATCCTAGCACCTTCACCATTAGCCACAGAAACATGTGAGGGATTATGAATTTTCTCAAATCTATGTAATTTTGACATTTTATTAGTCATATAGTCTGTGGCACCTGAATCTACAACCCAAAAATCATGCAACTCATTTATTTTAAGAGCAGTTTGAAAAGCTTTTATGATACCTTTCATGTCTGTCTGAGGTACACGATCAGTATCAGCTAAAAAACCTGCAAATTTGCCTAGCAATGCAGTAGTACTTCCATCTTCATGAGCGACTGATCCCTTTTCTCTTCCCTTCTTTTGTTGGAGATAGGCTGCAAAATCATTTAGAAGAGAGGCAGGATTTGCAGTGAACTGTTGATAGATATCAACACTGTTGATAGATGAAGATGTAGCAGTGTTGGCACGGGGGTATGCCCGACTTGTCTTTGGTGCAGTTTTATCCTTCATGAAGTCAGGTTTGAGTTCAGGATGAAGAATCCAGCACTTGTCTCTCACATGCCCGATGTTTTCACAGTGTAGGCATTTCAAATGAGGGTTTTTTCCTTTATACCTTTTTTCATTTGTCAGGTAAGCCCTAGTTTTTGTCACGTTGGTTTTTATACCATTGTTCATGACTTTTCTTCTTACCTCCTCACGTTGGATAGTAGCACATATACTAGTGAAGGATGGTAGCTCAGAGTTCATGAGAATGTGACTTCTCAAATCTTCATAATCTGAGCTCAAGCTAAACAATAATTGAAAATTTTTATCTTCTTCAGTTCGTTTAAGAAGCACAGAAGAATCAGTCGTGTGAGGTCTGTACACATCTAACTCATTCCACATGCTTCTCAAAGAACCAAGATGTTGAACAAAGCTTTTACCTTCTTGTTGTATGTTTGAGATATCCTTCTTGAGTTGAAAGATGTGAGCTGCATTGTTTTGATTGCCATACATCTCCTTCACGGTGTTCCAAAGGATGAGAGACGACTCGGAATAGCTGAAGATTTCAGCAATCTTCCTTTCCATGGAGTTTAACAACCATGACATGACTAGTTGATCTTTGCTTAGCCACCCTCTATATTCTGGAGAAGAGACATCAGGTGCAGGTTGGCTGCCATCGATGAATCCAAGCTTGGATCTTCCACCGAGTGCAAGACTAACAGCTCTTGCCCATGGCAAATAATTAAACTCATTCAATAATACTAAACTGAGTCGTAGGTTTTGATTGATATCCATTTCAGAAGAGTTTACAGATGTAGCAGCAATGATGCTTGCATCCTCTGAATTTTCATCTGCCATTGTTTTTTGAAAAATAACCACAACAGCTTCGATATACAGAACTGGCTCAGGATGATGCCGGCTCTGATACCATGTTGAAGTTTTTAGTTGTATTATTATGTGTAAGCATGGAAAGGTTACACAAATATATATAGGAGTACCTATCTCATCACTCCTTAAAACAAGCTCCTTAAAACAAGCTTAAAACAAGCCCTAAAAAGCTCCTTAAAACAAGCTTAAAACAAGCCCTAAAATAAGGAGAAAAGTACTAGATAAGACAACCCTAAAATAAGGAGAAAAGTAACTAGATAAGACAACCCTAATCTAGAGTAGTCTTAAATAACTAGAGGTCCTTCAATACAATTCAAAGACATCAGTGCCATTTTGCCATCACAAGAGGCAAAAGAGTCGTGTCTTGGGAGTGACGGCATCAGATTTGAAGCTATGAGAAAAGGAGTGGTGAAACGAGAGGGTTTGTAGGCCGAGGTTTTCGTCATGGAATTTGTAGTGAAAGTTGCAGTGAACGAGTAAGTCAATCCCTGGTCCCAAGTCATTAGTTATGTTCACAACTCTGGTTACAGGAGGATCTTTCACACCCAAACAACCTTCAAATAGCACAAAGAATAAACAAATAAGCAAGAGTATGGACTGTAAGAATATGAGCATAAGTATGAATCTATGAACTTAGTTATTGGTCTTGAGATTGAATAGGAAGTCTTATTGGGAATGGATTTTGTAATCCATATTACACTGTACTACTATTTAAGGGATTAGTTTCCTATAAGGATTCTAATAGGGGAATCCTTATCGGATTTGGCAAGGATTATGTTGTGTATATATAGTGGCCTCTACTCTCACAGTTGATATGCTCGATCATCGAACTAAGACCTATTATTAGTTAGAGCAAACTGATTACTGGAGAGAGGAGAAGGTGCACTGCTTGTTTGTTGCAGAATCTGGAATGGTTGCTTCTTCAAGTTCGTCTGCAGAAGAGTTTCTTCTCTGTGCTACAGGCTTATGAATTAGGTTTGTGTTTTGTTCACTGTGATTCATAATTACATGTTTTTGGTATATGTTTATTCTAACATGTGGTATCAGAGCCTAGTTTACATGTTTATAAATCCAGTTTTTGAAATCAAATGGTTCGTAAGTTAAAAATAAAATAAAAAAGGGTTATATGTTTTATTTGCAACTTTGGAGAATCGAACTCGGGTTCTAGGTTTGCAACTATGCAGATAACGACAAAACGTTTTATTATTATTATTATTTATTTTGTTTATTATTTTTTCTTTGAAAAGAGGGTTTTCTCAGACTTGGGGTTTTCGATTGCATCTTCACCGACTACAATTTTGCTTAAACTTGATCTGGGTTTTCCCTAAACATTAAACTTTTGAGTTTTCAATTTGAATGACTGATTCCGCTGCGCTATTAGAAATTGAAATCTCTGCAGGAGGTATGTTTGAAAATTTTAGATTACCTTGCGAAATATATGTATGCATATCTGTCTTAGCGCACGATTTAAAATTTGGGTTTTGTTTGATTTTGTCAAAATTTCAATGACAAAACATGAAGGTCTTAATTGAATGAACATAATTAGCATGCTGATATTTCTGATTAGAGCTTATAATCAAGGCTGTATTTTTCCATATATTCAGAAAAGTTTTGTAGTTTTGGATGGTGGACTTATTGTAGAGGAAGTTTTGTTTGATGCTTTGGAAATAGTTTGGCTGTTTTAAGCTTATGATTAGTAAATCGTTTTAAGTCAATGTTATGTTGCTTTCCTATAAGATCGATTTATGTTTTGGTCTTTTTGAAAAGTGGGAGCATATTATGTGATTGACTGTTTGATATTAGTTTATGTTATGAGTCATATTTGCAGTCTGGATGTGTGTGAACTTAGAATCAATACTGCATTTTGGTTGTGGTTTATGATTCTCTGTTTCCATGTTTTGGAGTGTAATAGAATGATGGTCATAACGATAGATTCTCAGGTGAAGCTTTGTGGTTACTTCTTATAAATTGGAGAAGTTCATGTCTGAAACTGATCTCATGTTCAAGTGGGAGAAAATGTAAGAATATGAACATGAGATTGGGTGTTTTTGATGGTGAATGGTTAAGTCCAATTAGAATAAGAAAGCCTTATGAGAAGCTGTGAACAAATCCTTGTTTGTGAAGGATTCTGTTAAAAATATTTGAACTGATATGGCTTGGAAAACATACGTTGTTTTCTAAAAGGATTGTAATAGGAAATCCTTGTCAAGTTATAAGAAGGATTATGTTGTGTATATATAGTGGCCTCTACTCTCACAGTTGATATGCTCGATCATCGAACTAAGACCTATTATTAGTTAGAGCAAACTGATTACTGGAGAGAGGTGAAGGTGCACTGCTTGTTTGTTGCAGAATCTGGAATGGTTGCTTCTTCAAGTTCGTCTGCAGGTAAGTTTCTTCTCTGTGCTACAGGCTTATGAATTAGATTTGTGTTTTGATCACTGTGATTCATAATTACATGTTTTTGGTATATGTTTATTCTAACATGACCTTATCCATTGCCATTGCTCTATACATTATATCAAAGGGTAAGTGTTTGTTTGTTTGTTTGTGTCCAAGCAGCAAGCAAAGCACCCTGTATATATTTTTATCAAACAAGCTCTTTATGGAATGGGACTGCTATGCATGCTAATTACCATAAACAACTATATCATGCAGAAATGTATTTTTCTGGAAAATCAACTCTATACATTGTACAAGCTCTATTTTTCTATTCATGCCAAATCCTCATTATTTTTTTCTATAAAATATATGGCAAATCCTCATTAACTAATTGCCAAGATTAATTCTTTTCTCATCTCAAGTATGGGCATGATGGCATTATTGCTTCTTTAGCGAATGACATTATTATATTGAATAGAATGAAATGGCAAACAAATTAACAGTAGAGCTAGCCAAGCCATGATTTTTGCTTTTATTCTCTATTTTGTTTCTTTTCGTTTTACTTAGATGGATAACTTGCATCTAACACGAACTTAAAATTTTGGTGAATCGGAGTATACACCCTCTGTGTGTATCTCTCGTCAAGGGCATATACACCTTAAATCTTTTGTTCTCACTGGAAGATGGTATACCAAATTAGAAACTATAGAGCCTTTCACCACTAACACATATGCTTGATTTTGAGATATTCAAGTTTTGGAGTGTAGATGTCAATCTTCAATATAATTTTATGTCGCTGAATTAAAGTACAGCTAGGATCTCATGAAGGTGTATGCAACACGAACACCTCTGAAGGATTCAAGTCTACAAGAGACGTGAAATGTTAAAATTAAGTAAGACTTTCTGTTGAGATTCTTAAGGGTGGAACTCCATTTGAAAATGTTTTGGTCCTCACTATTGTATTTTTCACTTATTTTTCAGTTTTCGGCTTAAATATTCTACCAAGTATACATTTGTTGCTCAATAAATCATAAAACTGCTTCTAAACACCTTATAAAGTTTTCCTTAATGCCCACGGAAAATATTTTGGAAAAAAAAATTTTCATTTTTGACCAAAAAAACGTGGGTGTCACAATTTTTAGTTAGTTTTGCAAATTCGTACATAAATCACCATTCAATCTATTTATTTTCACCTTCGCCTCAGTGTGAAGTTTTAAAAATTAAAGTGAACTTTTCATTGAGATTCTTTAGGGTGGAACCCCATTTGACAATGTTTTGGTCCTCACTATTGTATTTTTCACTTATTTTTTTAGTTTTCAGCTTAAATATTCAACTAAGTATACATTTGTTGCTCAATAAATCATAAAACCACTTCTAAACACCTTATAAAGTTTTCATTAATCCTTGCAGAAAATATTTCGCAAAAATAAAATTTGAATTTTTGACCCAAAAAATGTGGGTTAACACTCATGATTTTTAGTCAGTTTTACAAATTCGTATATAATCATCATTCAAACTATTTGTTTTCACCTTCGCCTCATCATGAAATTTTGAAAAATTAAGGTAAGACTTTCTATTGAGATTTTTTAGGGTGGAACCTCATTTGACAATGTTTTGGTCCTCACTATTGTATTTTTCACTTATTTTTTTAGTTTTCGGCTTACATATTCTACCAAGTATGCATTTGTTGCCCAATAAATCATAAAACCGCTTCCAAACACCTTATAAAGTTTTCCTTAATGCCCGTGGAAAATATTTTGCAAAAACAAAAAATTTCATTTTTGACCAAAAAAAAGTGGGTTAACGCTCACGACTTTTAGTCTGTTTTGCAAATTCGTACATAAATCACCGTTTAATCTACATATTTTCACATTCGCCTCAATGTGAAGTTTTGAAAATTAAAGTGAGACTTTTCATTGACATTTTTTAGGGTGGAACCCCATTTGACAACGTTTTGGTCCTCACTATTGTATTTTTCACTTATTTTTTTAGTTTTCGGCTTAAATATTCAACTAAGTATATATTTGTTGCTCAATAAATTATAAAACCGCTGCCAAACACCTTATAAATTTTTCATTAATGCTCACGGAAAATATTTCGCAAAAATAAAATTTGAATTTTTGACCAAAAAAACGTGGGTTAACACTCACGATTTTTAGTCAGCTTTACAAATTCGTACATAAATCATCATTCAAACTATTTTTTTCACCTTTGCCTCATCATGAAATTTTGAAAATTAAGGTAAGACTTTCCCTTGAGATTCTTTAGGGTGGAACCCCATTTGACAATGTTTTGGTCCTCACTATTATATTTTTCACTTATTTTTTCAGTTTTCAGCTTAGATACTCTACTAAGTATACATTTGTTGCTCAATGAATCATAAAATTGCTTCCAAACACCTTATAAAGTTTTCCTTAGAGGCCACAAAAAATATTTCACAAAAATAAAAAATTTCATTTTTGACCAAAAAAGCGTGGGTAAAAAATTCGTACATAAATCATCATTCAAACTAGGGGTGGGTTCGGTTTAATTCGGTTCGGTTTTTTGCCAAAACCGAAACCGAATCGAAATTTCGGTTCGGTTCGGTTCGGTTCATTTTTTTTTCGGTTTTTTTCGGTTCGGTTTTTTTTCGGTTCGGTTTTTTCCGGTTCGGTTTCGGTTTTTTTCTTTTCACATCACGGTTGGGTTTTAAAAAAAAAACACAAAGTATACACAAAGTCAATCCTTATTTGGTTCTTGAGAAATTGGGTTTAAAAAATAAAGATATTTTAAATTCTCTTTTTCTTGGTATTATTTTTTTTTCACATCAAGCAAACAAACAAAGTATACACATGGTTAATCCTTGTTTGATTACTATGTGATTATTACTCCAAATCACTCAAAATTTCAATTCAAACAATAAAAACACAAACAAAAAAGAACATAATTGATCAAGAGACAAATGGAAAGCAATTGGTTTAGTGATGAAACAAACAAACCATAAAAAAGTTAGAAGTAAAATTGGAGTGTGAGAAAAATGAGAAAAGGGTAGTAAGTTTTTGGCAACACATTAGGCTTACAAATTGGGTTTAAAAAATAGTACCCAAAACAACTGATTAAACAAAAAAAATTGGGTTTAAAAATATTACAAATTGGGTTTAAAAAATAATACCCAAAACAAATAATTAAATAAATAAAATAAAATAATATTAATTTAATTAATTCGGTTCGGTTCGGTTCGGTTTCTAGACCTTCGAAACCGAACCGAACCAAAAGAATTCGGTTCGGTTCGGTTTTTTCAATTCGGTTCGGTTTTTTCATTCGGTTCGGTTTTTTCGGTTTCGGTTCGGTTTGGTTTTCGGTTTTTTTCGGTTTTCGGTTTTTTGAACCCACCCCTAATTCAAACTATTTGTTTTCACCTTCGCCTCATCATGAAATTTTAAAAATTAAGGTAAGACTTTCCCTTGAGATTCTTTAGGGTGGAACCCCATTTGACAATGTTTTGGTCCTCACTATTATATTTTTCACTTATTTTTTCAGTTTTCAACTTAAATACTCTACTAAGTATACATTTGTTACTCAATAAATCATAAAATTGCTTCCAAACACCTTATAAAGTTTTCCTTAGAGCCCACAAAAAAATATTTCACAAAAATAAAAAATTTCATTTTTGACCAAAAAAACGTGGGTAAAAAATTCGTACATAAATCACCGTTCAATCTATTTATTTTCACCTTCACCTCAGTGTGAAGTTTTGAAAATTAAAGCGAGACTTTCCATTGAGATTCTTGAGGGTGGAACCCCATTTGACAATGTTTTGGTCCTCACTATTGTATTTTTCACATATTTTTTCACTTTTCGGCTCTAATATTCTACTAAGTATTCATTTGTTACTCAATAAATCATAAAACTGCTTCCAAACACCTTATAAAGGTTTCCTTAATGCTCGCATAAAATATTTCCCAAAAATAAAAATATGCATTTTGACAAAAAAAACGTGGGTGTTACTCGCAATTTTTAGTCGATTTCACAATTTCATACATCAATTATCGTTCAATCTATTTGTTTTCACCTTCGCGTCACTAAGAAAATTTAAAAATAGAGGTAAGACTTTCCGTTGAGATTCTTGAGGGTGGAACTCCATTTTAAAATGTTTTGGTCCTCGCTATTGTATTTTTCACTTATTTTTTATTTTTTTCTGCTTAAATATTCTACTAAGTATACATTTGTTGCTCAATGAAACATAAAACAATTTCCAAACACCATATAAAGTTTTCCCTAATTCCTGCAAAAAATATTTCGCAAAAATAACAATTTTCATTTTTGACAAAAAAAAACGTGTGTTAACACTCACTGTTTTTAGACAGTTTTGCAAATTCATACATAAATCACCATTCAATCTATTTATTTTCACCTTCACCTCAATGTGAAGTTTTGAAAATGAAAGTGAGACTTTCTAGTGAAATTCTTGAGAGTGGAACCCCATTTGACAAAGTTTTGGTCATCACTATTGTATTTTTTTCACATATTTTTTCAGTTTTCGGCTTTAATATTCTACTAAGTATACATTTATTGCTCAATAAATCATAAAACCGTTTCCAAACACCTTATAAAGTTTTCCTTAATGCACGCATAAAACATTTCACAAAAATAAAAATGTGCATTTTTGACCAAAAAAACATGGGTAACACTTACGATTTTTAGTCGGTTTTACAAATTCGTACATAAATTATCTTTCAATCTATTTGTTTTCACCTTAGCCTCATCGAGAAATTTAAAAATTAAGGTATGACTTTCAGTTGAAATTCTTGATTGTGGAACCCCATTTGAAAATGTTTTGGTCCTCACTATTGTATTTTTCACTTATTTTTTTTGTTTAGTTTTTGGCTTAAATATTCTATTAAGTATACATTTGTTGCTCAATAAATCATAAAACCACTTCCAAACACCTTACAAAGTTTTCCTTAGTGCCCATGGAAAATATTTTGCAATAATAAAAAGTTTCATTTTTGACCAAAAAAGTGGGTTAACACTCACGGTTTTTAGTCGGTTTTGCAAATTCGTACCTAAAGCATCATTCAAACTATTTCTTTTCAACTTCACCTCATCGTGAAATTTAAAAAATTAAGGTAAGACTTTCTGTTGAGATTCTTTAGGGTGGAACCCCATACATCAATAGAGGTAAGACTTTCCGTTGAGATTCTCGAGAGTGGAACTCCATTTGAAAATGTTTTGGTCCTCACTATTGTATTTTTCACTTATTTTTCAATTTTATGCTTAAATATTCTACCAAGTATACATTTGTTGCTCAATAAATCATAAAACCACTTCCAAACACCGTATAAAGTTTTCCTTAATGCCCGCAGAAAATATTTTGTAAAAATAAAAAAATTTATTTTTGACCAAAAAAACGTAGGTTAACACTCACTGTTTTTAGTCGATTTTGCAAATTATACATAAATTACCGTTCAATCTATTTATTTTCACCTTCACCTCAATGTGAAGTTTTGAAAATTAAAGTGAGACTTTCAATTAAGATTCTTGAGGGTGGAACTTGAAAATATTTTGGTCATTGCTATTGTATTTTTCACATATTTTTTCAATTTTTGGATTTATTATTCTACTAAGTATACATTTATTGCTCAATAAATCATAAAACTGCTTCCAAACACCTTATAAAGTTTTCCTTAATGCTCGTGGAAAATATTTCGCAAAAATAAAAATGTGCAGTTTTGACCAAAAAAATGTGGGTTAACACTCACAATTTTTAGTCGGTTTTACAAATTCGTACATAAATTATCGTTCAATTGTTTTCAGCTTTGCCTCACCGGAAAATTTTAAAAATTAAGGTAAGATATTCGGATTAGATTCTTGATGGTGGAACTCCATTTGAAAATGTTTTGTTCTTCACTATTTTATTTTTCACTTATTTTTTCAGTTTTCGGTCTAAATATTCTACTAATTATACATTTGTTGCTCAATAAATCATAAAACCACTTCCAAACACCTTATAAAGTTTTCCTTAATGCCCACGGAAAATATTTCACAAAAACAAAAAATTTCATTTTTGACCAAAAAAAGGTGGGTTGTTAAGTCACGGTTTTTAGTCAGTTTTGCAAATTCGTACATAAATCATCATTCAATCTATTTATTTTCACCTTCGCCTCAAAGTGAAGTTTTGAAAATTAAAGTGAGACTTTCCATTGAGATTCTTAAGGGTGGAACCCCATTTGACAAGGTTTTGGTCCTCACTATTGTATTTTTCACATATTTTTTCACTTTTCGGCTTTAATATTTAACTAAGTATTCATTTGTTGTTCAATTAATCATAAAACCGCTTTCAAACACCTTATCAAGTTTTCCTTAATGCTCGCAGAAAATATTTAGCAAAAATAAAAATATGCATTTTGACACATGAGTTAACACTCACAATTTTAGTCGGTTTTACAAATTCATACATCAATTATCGTTCAATCTATTTGTTTTCACCTTCACGTCACCAGGAAATTTTAAAAATAGAGGTAAGATTTTCCGTTGAGATTCTTGAGGGTGGAACTCCATTTGAAAATGTTTTGGTCCTCACTATTGTATTTTTCACTTTTTTTTTTTTGCTTAAATATTCTACTAAGTATACATTTGTTGCTCAATAAATCATAAAATCACTTCCAAACACCGTATAAAGTTTTCCTTAATGCCCGCGGAAAATATTTCATAAAATAAAAAAATTTCATTTTTGACCTCACAGTTTTTAGTCGGTTTTGCAAATTTATACATAAATAACCGTTCAATCTATTTATTTTCACCGTCACCTTAATGTGAAGTTTTGAAAATTAAAGTGAGACTTTCCATTGAGATTCTTGAGGGTGGAACCCTATTTGACAATGTTTTGGTCCTCACTATTGTATTTTTCACATATTATTTTTCTTCTGTTTTCGCCTTTAATATTCTACTAAGTATACATTTATTGCTCAATAAATCATAAAACCACTGCCAAACGCCATATAGAGTTTTCCTTAATGCTCATGGAAAATATTTTGCAAAAATAAAAATGAGCATTTTTGACAAACAAAAAAAAACTTCGTTTAACACTCACGTTTTTTAGTCGGTTTTACAAATTTGTACATAAATTATCATTCAATCTATTTGTTTTCACCTTCGCCTCACTGGGAAATTTTAAAAATTAAGGTAAGACTTTCCATTGAGATTCTTGAGGGTGGAGCTCCATTTGAAAATGTTTTGGTCCTAACTATTTTATTTTTCACATATTTTTTCAGTTTTCGACTTAAATATTCTACTAAGTGTACATTTGTTGTTCAATAAATCATAAAACCACTTCCAAACACCTTATAAAGTTTTCCTTAATGCCCGCAAAAAATATTTTGCAAAAACAAAAGTTCTCATTTTTGGCCAAAAAACGTGGGTGCAACGGTTTTTAATGGTTTTGCAAATTCGGACATAAATCACCTTTCAATCTATTTATTTTCACCTTAGCCTCAATGTGAAGTTTTGAAAATTAAAGTGAGACTTTTCATTGAGATTCTTTAGGGTGGAACCCCATTTGACAATGTTTTGGTCCTCACTATTCTATTTTTCACTTATTTTTTTTAGTTTTCGACTTAAATATTCAACTAAGCATACATTTGTTGCTCAATACATCATTACGGAATATAACCTAAAAGCCTTTGACCTTGGGGCGCCCCGCTTCAGAGAACCCCCAGATAAGCATCTGCTCCTTGCCTTCTTCGCCGGTGGTGCTCATGGAAACATCAGGAGCATTTTGTTTGAGCTTTGGAAGGAAAACAATGACGAAGTTCAAGTTTACGAAAAGATCCTTGAACCTGAACTACCCACAACTAATGGGACAAAATCAAGTTCTACTTGTGCCCAAGTGGGTCTGAAGTGGCACGTCGTAGGGTTGTGGAGGCAACGTATGCAGGGTGTGTCCCGGTGTTGATTTATGACTACTATGCAGTACCATTTTATGATGGTCTTGATTGGAGAAAGTTTTTTATTCAAATTCTGCCCAAGAGAATATCATAAATCAAGACAATACTGAAAGCTATTCCATCCTCAAAAGTACTTGAAATTGCAGACGAGGGTGATGCGTGTAAGAAGGCATTTTGAGCTCAACCACGCTACCAGCTAAGCTCTACGATGTATTTCACATGGTGCTTCACTCGGTGCTTAAAAGGCTCAACGTTTACCAGATCAGTTTTGAGCATCTTATAAAGTTTCTGAAAGAAAAAAAAAATTTGCATGAGATTGAACTCACTATATATATACGATGCATCACTGAGTTCAGAATCTTCTGATATGATATTTTATTAAACTCATTATGATGCACTCAATAGTAATTACGCCTGCAAGTAGCCCCTTACCATACAATGGAGAGGAGTGTTGCATTTGTGCCATGACGTGGATTCAAACCTCCCTTCCTAATCTAACATCTAATCTAATAAATTTATCGTTTCACCAAAAAAAAAAAAAAAGGGTAGTCACGCCTGGCCCCAGCTGATCAGGTTACGGCATATCGGGCTCGGGTCACATCCCTTCCAAAGGCAAACTCGACAAGGACCTTCTACTTTCTTCTTTGAAAGAAGTCGCAGTTGACTCAGAGAGTAGTCTTCAATATTTCCTCCATACGGGGTTTCATCAATTTAATTGAAACACCACTATTCCGGTAACCAAAACTGATCAATCACTGTCGTGGTTAAGAAGATTCAGAATGAATGCCCTCCAATGTAGCCAAAACTAAAATGAATGGTTTTGTAATATTTTTCCTTTTGCCTTATAAACTTAGAAGGTGTAGTTGTTTGTCAACTAAATATGTGATGTTAACTTGGGTTAAAATAGGAGTCACATAGAGGAAATTTACCATTGACCCACAATTGTCCCACGGTCCCACCGCCAACATTTACTCCATAGAATATAAGGGCAGTATATATTTGAGATGCAATGCAACTGCAACATCCTAGAGGGCCATGCATGCAATCTTCTTGCGTTGAGTGTCTCCAAGACCACTGACTTCCAGTGAAAACCTCACCACCAGACCTTTTTTCATCGACTGGATGGAATCTTCACCGACTACGTATATTTATGTTGTAGCAAACAAATACCCTTATTGGAAAAGGAGCGGTGGAGTCGATCATATTTTTTCGTCTCACCGACTGAAACTTGAGTAGGGCCGCTGGTACGGTACTATGAAAGGAGGCTTTCGAGTGGTACTATGAGAGGAGTAGGAGTTGGTGGTGTTGTGGGCGTCGTGGGGTGTAAAAGCCATTGTTGTTGCTTTGTGAAATCGAAGAGCTCGGCCTGCTGCTGTTGCGTCTTTAGAGGGAAAGGGATCTCGATCGGGTACTTTCAAGAACTGAGCCATCATTCAACTGCCTCCCCCCTCACCATTTCTCTCAATCTTTGACCTGTTTTATTTTTATTTTTTTCTATGAAAAATCCAATAGATTATTACCATTGCATCTCCACGGTACGCACCCATTTTCTGTAAGGGCTAAATCTCACAAATGCACCTTGGTAATAAGGTATTTAAAAGATAACCTTGTTATTAAAAATTTAAGAATTAAAAGTCTTTTAAGGAATAAACTCAAAATTAAAATTTATGTAAGTCATTGTAAACACGAAAATCTTGCGACAAATGAAAGATAACATGTGTACAAGGTAATAATTGTATTAATGAATTTATAGGGTTACAATATCTTTACAATTTGACTCTCTGATTCGATATTCAAAATGTGTAGACACATAATGTAGGGGTTATTAATCCAAAGGTCGCGATGACTTGATCTTGGATGAACGATTGCCTCACGGATTTGGCTAGTGGCAAAGGAAGAACCGACACTTGTGGGGTGCTTGATGATTCTTCAAAAGTTTTGGCGAAGAAATTCTTCTGATTAGTATTTGGGAATTTGGATGCTTGAGAGCTTTTAGAGTTTCGAAGCTTCAACTTCTGGACGTGAAATAATTTCTTGACCATTTTCTTTGTCTTGGAGCCTCCTATTTCTAGACTCTCCAAGTTTTGCCTACTAAAAAACCAGGACTTGATTTGTGTCTCAGTTCATGACTTGTGATTTTAAAACATCAATTAATATTTGATTTAAATAAATATAAAACAAATAAATCAATTCATTTAAATTATTAATTTGTTTAAATTTAATTAAAATCAAATAATCCCTTTCTGTCATATGCTGACACCTGCCCTCTTGATGACTCGTCTAATTTTGATGAGTCACATGTAATGAGTACAATTTGCGAGACATGTAGTACATGTCACATAAGCCCTCGCATACCAAAATTTAATGCATTGATGAACTTTTATTTTCCCCGAAATTTGCATGTCCACAGCCAGCATCAAAGGTGTGCACATGTGATGAGCCTTACGTGCAAAGTTAAATTAATCTAAAAGATTGAAATGATGAAATCGCTTTCTAAGGGGTGGTTTGGGAGTGAGGTGCTTAAAAAAAACACCCATGAAAAAAAGCTGTGAGGGTTTTAGGTGTTTGGTAAACTAAAAAAAAAAGGCTTATTTTGGAAGCTGCTGTGAGAATAAGCTGAAATCAAAGGAAAAGTTGAAGCAGCTATTTGCTACTTTGGAAAATTGACTTTTTTTTCAAAGCACATGGAGCTACAGTGCTCCTTTAATGAAAAGACCCACGCCGGACTTGTGGGCGAAGATCGAGTCGACGCCGAGGGAAGAGATCTCGACAGCGACGGAGGGTTCGGAGGTGGTCATGTCGACGAGGATGCCTCCGGGGCGGAGTCTGGAGAGTGCGCCGGTGGTGGGGTCAAGGAGGACGGAGTGGACGTCGGATTTGGGTTGTGGGTATTGTGGGTTTTTTGTCGAAATGCTTCTTGTCCTTGCGAGGGTGCGGTTGAAGACAGTAAGGGTGCCGGCCTTGAGGGTTTTCTGGGTTGTGGGTAGAAGAACTGGAAATTTTCTGATTCGAATGAAGCTCCCAGGCGTTAGGCATCCTTTAAATATGACCTTGTAAACCCCAATTTGGGGATCTCCAAACCCTAGAAATGGTTTCCTCCGACGGGGAAAAAACCGATCCGAGAGAGAGACTTTTGTGGGTTTTCGGGTTAAAAAAAAACTCATTTTATATCCTTTTTGGTCATTTCACACAGTCACAGCTGTTTTACATAAAAGTTTACCAAACACTATCATATTGCTTTTTTCCAAAAGCACTTTTAGAAAAAAGTTTACCAAATACTCTGCTGGCTTTATTTCACAGCCGCTTATTCTCACAACACAACCGCTTATTCTCACAGCAGTTTTTTTTCAAAGCACAGCAATACCAAACTAAGCCTTAAGTGTCGGAGTTCTTCCTGATAATTCGAGTTCGAGGTTAAGATGTTCGCAAATTGAAATCCACCACTCAAATCTAAAAGGTCAAAGGTCCCACCATCAATTAGAGAAAAAAGACGCACATATCTTCATTTTGAATGAATTAAGTAACACGGAAATTTATGAGCTAATACGATTTGAATATTAGTCGATCCCCTTATTTTATGATTTAATTTTGACCAATTTTGCCTTAAAGAACATAAAGGACGGGTTCTAACTTTCTTTATTCATTTTATTCTTTTCAGTTTTCACCAAACGTAAGTCTTGAGGTTATTTACAATATTTAAGGGCTTGTTAAACCGATTTTCATACTTATTTCTTATTTGTTTACACTCTTCTTTATATTTCAGGTCACGCGATTAAACAAATTAATAATTAGAAATGAATGAAAACAAGTACATAATTTATGAGGAGAAAATGAGAGCAAAAATTATATCCCTTACCAATATGTCAAAATACATATTAAAACTTTGAGCGCTTTCGTCATTCATAACTGTTTTGTTAAATATTGATTTTAGTCCCTTGATGTTAGATTGGATATTGATTTTAGGCCCTTGATAAGTACTTAATTCAAATTTATATTATATTTTTGTTTTAATATTTAATAGATATCTTATTTAATGTCATTACATTAAATTTTAAATTTATTATTATACACATTTTAATTCATTAATTTTATTTAACTTCCTCTAATTAGTGTACCTAAACGTCTGTATCATAATATATTTTATTATTTTAGTGTATCGAAATGTCCTAAATATATTGTAGTAAATTAGTGTCACATAAGAAAATATGCAAAAATATAAATGTACTGAAAATTCCGTACCTAACTATATCATCCTAAACTAGTGTACCGAAATGTCGATACCTAAATATATTATACTTAACTAGTATACCTAAATATCCGTACCTAAACATATTATACTAACTCAATATACCAAAATGCTTGTATCTAAATATATTAATTACGTTCTAATAATTATTGAGCTTTTTTATGTAGGTTATATATTGATCCTCATAAACAATAAAATTATTATTTGACAATTATTATTAAGTTCCCACAATAAAAAAAACCATATATATATATATATATATATCATATATTCCTCATTGTGCGTAAATTTTTCTATATATATGTATACGCATATTACGTACCTATGTATGCATTATATTTATGTTTCGAGACATTTTATACCGAAACTTATGTACTGATGCACGTACTGAAACATATGTACCGATACATTCGTGCCGAAACTTATGTACCGATGCATTCGTACCGAAACTTATGTACTGATGCAATTGTACCGAAACTTATGTATTGATACATTCGTACCAAAACATATGTACTAATACATTCGTATCAAAACTTATGTACCGATGCATTCGTAGCAAAACTTATATACCGATACAATCGTACCGCTACATTCATATCGATACAATCATACCTCTATATTTGTACCGAAACTTATGTACCAATACATTTGTGCCGAGACATTGAATACATATGCTGACATTTAATAGAGTCTAAGGACTAATATTAATTTTTAATCTTGTATAAGACATTTTTCTAAATTTCATCTTATTTAGGAATTAAATCTAGTATGGAAATACTCGTCGGAGGTGGCTAAAATGGCTATACAATTGGCTGATTTTTGGGCGGTGATGGTGTCGAAGAGCACTAGCAAAATGATGATCAACTTTCTACTTATTTAGGAATTAAAATATAGTATGGAAATACTCGTCGGAGGTGGCTAAATGGCTATACAATTGGCTGATTTTTGGGCGGTGATGGTGTCGAAGAGCACTAGCAAAATGATGATCAACTTTCTACTTGTACTGCTCATCAGCCTCTCAACCGTTCTGGCGGAGGGAAACCACATGCAATCCGGTGGACCTGAAAGGGCTGACTGATTTCAAAGCCGCCATCCACAACGATATTGGCAACAGTCTAGCATCGTGGGTTGGCCACCGTTGCTGCATGTGGAAAGGAATAACTTACAGATGACTACCTTGTTAGCATTCATGATATGAAATTATGAATATGAAATTGATTTCAAGAAACCATTGTTCTCATAGTTTTCTGTTGATGAATCCCCTTGTTTATGCATCTGATCAATAGAAGGCTGTGGGCCTGTGGCCACAAAAAAATTAAAGTACAGTGACATGTAATTTGAAATGTTCGAAACACGAAAATGCCTAAATAACACTTGGAAAAAGTGATACAAAACTCTATATTTATATTCTGAGGAATAAATAACACTCGAGGAGGAGGAATATATAAATGAAAAGTCCCTTCCCCTTCTCTTCTCTTGCATCCACTTATTTCTATTTTCTCTTGTTTAATTTTCATATATCAACTTTCGCTTCTTTCTTTTTCATTATGCTTCTTTTTTTTTTCATTATACAATATTTAAGAAAAAAAATCTATCTATTATATTAGGAATAAGTTTTTTTTTCCTTTCCAACATTAGGAATAAGTTGGGTAAATTAAGAAACACGGAAATATATGAGCTAATACGATTTGAATATTGTTTGTTCCTTTTATTTTATGATTTGATTTTGACCAATTTTGTCTTGAAGAACACAAAGGACGCAACCTCTAGGGTTCTACCTTTCTTTATTCATTTTATTCTTTTCTCTTTTCTCTTTTCAGTTTTCAGCAAACGTCTTGAGATCGTAGATAATATTTAAGTCCTTGTTTGGAAATTTAATTTATAGACTCATTAACGATTTTCACACTCATATCATATCTGTTTGCACTCTTCTTTTTATTGGTGGTCACATGGTTAAACAAATTAATAAAAATGTATGAACAAAAACATATACATAAATGTATGAGGAGAAAATGAATGCGAAACTCATATCCCTTACCAATATGTCGAAATGCTTATCAAAACTTCGAGAGCTTTAATCATTCAGAACCGATTTCTAAGAATTCTTTTTCTTTTTCAAATAATGCAGAATGCTTTTTTCATTTCAAAATACGTTTTACAATTACAAAAGTAACACGCTGAAAAACAAAACAAAAGCTTATGCTTATTTAACTTCACACGCTTTCATCATTTAGAGCCCATTTCCCAGATTTCTTTTTCTTTTTCAAACAATGCAGAACGCTTTTTTTTTCTTTTTTTTTTAAATACTTATAACAGTTACAAGAGTAACAAGTTTGTGCCATGGCTTCCAGATTTCATCACCACCACTGGACATGGAACACGCGGTGAATCCGCCATGAAAGAGAACTAGACAAAAACACACCCCTTCAAATCCAATCCCCCACGCACCAACACACCCCCATCAGAATTACTCGTTGAAAATCCCCAGGAGAACTAGAAAGAAAGTGTGGGTTTGGCCAGAAAACCCACGAACTTTCACGGCTTAGATTTGAAATTCGAGCCTATCAACTTCGAATTTGATGAAGGTAGAGATTTGGAAGGGTATTAAGAGAGGATTATAGGAATATCAGTTTTTGAGTCGTTGGTGTCGGAGGACAGCGGCGCCGTCGCCTCTTCGGTGCTAGGCTGCTGTTGCTGCGTTGAAGGGAGAGAGCATGCGGGAGGGAAGAAGAGAGAGCAGATGAAGAGAGAATTAGTAGGCTAAATTAAAAACATAATTTTGTTTTCTAATCCACATGGCACCATAATAGTGGACGGGTGCCATAAGTGTCACAAAAATTAAGATAAGAAACGACACTTTAATTCGATATCATTTGATTCTATATCATAGAAATCTAAAGAGTTTTTATTTTTCCAATCGTAATAACAAGCAAGTATTTTAGTTTTCAAATAAAAAAATTTATTTATGATTCGTTGGAACAATAAATGGCGGACCTGGCCTGGTCAGTACTTAGCTGTGCCGTGGAACTAAAAAGCACTCTCGGATTAAAAAAAACAGATTTCTTAACAGAATACATACGGACGGATGACATTGATCTGCAACATCTAAGTTCAAGAATAACATTGATTGATTTTCAATTTCAAAAAGTACCTTGATAAGGTGAGTCAATTTCAGAAATTATTTGTAATAAAAACTTTATATATTATATGTGTGTGTGTGTGTGTAGCTAGTCTTAAATAAATTAAGTGGGTGAGTTGAAGCTAGCAAATGGCAGAAGCTCTGGATTTTCGCTCCCCATATCTACTCTCTGTAACTCTTCTCCTCCTCCTTGTCGTAGCCGTCTTCTTCTCTCCTTTGAACCAACGACACCATCTCTCTCTCAATTTCTCTTCTTCTCCCACCTCCTCCTCCTCCTCCCAGTCTAACTTCCAACAGCAAACCACCAGCAATTTCAACACCACAACTTTGCATGTTGTTGCACCTGCACCTTCCCCATCCCCAACATCCCAGCCACCGCTCAAGCTTCGCCTCCGCCTTGCGCCTTCCTCAACTTCCACCGCCTCCAAACTCAGTCATGGTACTACCAAAGTACGTAACCTTCCTTTTTTTTTTACTGTTTAATTATTATTTTTTTGTTTATAAATAAAATCATTTGGGTAAATTTTAATGTGTGTTTAAATCCAGAAGAAGAAGAGCAAAACGGAGAGGATTGAAGAGGAGTTGGGGATAGCAAGAGCGATTATCCGCAATGCTATTCTCACAAAGAATGTCACCTCCGACCGGAAGGAGATTTACATCCCCAGAGGAAGTGCCTACAGAAATCCATATGCCTTTCATCAGTGAAGTCCCTTTTTTATTTTATTTTTAATCTCATTTTCTCTATAAAAAAAATTTCAATTCTAAAATTTGGGTTTTATTCCTTTGTTAATCAGCATTGAGTGATTGACAATTGGGTGACATGCATATAACCCAATAATTTTCCAAATATAATATATAATAATTCCATATAACGCCAATTACTTTTCTTTAATTAAAAAACAAGAAATTAATTACATATTAGCAATTGTAGACTTTTGCTTATCAAAATTTGAAAAATAAAATTTACAAAAAGAGAAAATATAAAATGGTTTATAAAGTTTATTAGTGACGACTTCCAAATGATTTTTCGTCACTAAAGTGGCTATTCATTCCTTAGCGACTTTTATGAAAAATTATTTTGTTATTAAAAGTTTATTTATTGAGAGAAAATGTGGAAGAGAAAATAGGGACAACTGATATATGGTTACTTGGATGTGAGGCTTTAAGAAAAATAATAAAATTATTTTGTGTTTTGTGTTTTGTTATGTTAAGTTATTAGTTGGAGTCATCTACCGTTTCTTCTTTTACTTCACTATATTGCCGATGTATTTTATTTTGGTTACTTTTCTTTAATTTTGTTGACATGATTAATTTGAGCTTTGCACACCTTTTTGGTTGACAAAAAGTTTTTGTTTATAATTACTATTATTAGGCGAGGGAAGAGATTTCGAAATTATTACAATAATTTAGGAGATGAGGAGTTTCGAACCCGGGACTCATCTGTAAAAACTCAACACCTTATCCATTAGTATATTGAATTTTGTTAATAGGTAATTTAGATTAGGTCATTGACAAATTTTTGCACCATACATATGAAAATGTAACAGAGAAATGACATCAACATGAATATTTGTAAATCACACACAAAAATGACCATATTTATGTCTTAGCATAACAAATACATCAGCTACCATATTCACTTATGTGTTGATATAATTTTAATTGGTGATTTTGAGGTGCTTCTGCTTCCTTTCTGGGTTGTTTGTACTTTTGTTAGGCCACTGATCTTTTACAAGTTAGAAGTTAAAACCAAACAAGTCCCTTTCCCGATCTCCCTTTCCGGAGCGCTCCACGTTTTTCCTAACAAATGGCATTGTGCTTATGTTGTATTTATGTGCCCCTGTGGGCTACCTCTTGGGTGGTGCTGGTTCTACATCCCATTCGAGCTATGTTTTTAGCCTTGGCCATATCTTCAAGATATGTGCGATCATATGGCATCTTACATTTGAGCACAAAAATTATCTTTTTGTCTTTACAATTTTGATTTAATTTAATTTCATCAAGCAATTTTTTTATATGATTTGGTCGAATGTGTAAAATTTGGGGCCAACTGCTTGACACATGTGATGTTATTGTGATGTAATTGTCATGTGAAAAGAATTAGATGTATGTGGATGCGCAATTAGTTTAGGATAATTGCATGTCAAAGTGAAATCCTACTAAATATTTATATTTTATAACCCTAATTTGAAGTGTAGGTAAATTTATGGAGAAATAAGGTTCTCATCCCTCATTTTTCTATTTCATTGGTTGAAACCTTATATCGTTTCGATTTTTAATCAAGTGATACTATTACTTTGGAGCTCGTTTGAAAGTGCTTTTATAATGACTGAAAACGCTTTTAGAGAAAATTCTTCTAGGTTCCAAAAGTACTTAAAGTGCTTCCTATAAGAAACACCAGTTATGTATTTCAGTTCAAGTGCTTTTTTCATAATTCATTTGCATTTTTAATAAAGATTGGTTTCAAAAATATTTGTACAAAAATTTCTTTCTGTGATTTTAAATGCAATTTTAAACGAGTCGTTAACTTAGTGGTGTGGTTGTTTACTAATTTGATTTGTTATGTTATTATTTTGGATTACATTAGGAGTCACGTAGAGATGGTGAAGATGTTCAAGATATGGAGTTACAAGGAAGGAGATTTACCAATGGTTCACAACGGGCCCACCACATACATCTACTCCATAGAAGGGCAGTTTATATTTGAGATGGAAAGTGGGCCAAGCCCATTTGTGGCCCAACATCCTGACGAGGCCCACGCATTCTTCCTCCCATTAAGTGTGTCCAAGATTACCGACTACCTAATCCAACCTCACCATGAGACATTCTTCCATCGGCTGGACCGTACTTTTACCGACTACATTTATGTTGTAGCTGATAAATACCCCTACTGGAACAGAAGTGGTGGGGCCGACCATTTTTTTGTCTCGTGCCACGATTGGGTAAGCTACTATTCATCATCATCAATCATATGATTTGCATTATAATTTAGTATTATCAAGGATTTGCAAGGACAAATCAACCATTTGAATTTAGATTAGTTGGTTTCCTTACTCGGACAATTTGTCAGTTTAGGTTGTTGCCAAGGAATACGGAACCTCTCCACACCAAAATGTCCAGAGGTTAAGAATCAGAAAATTCAGGTCCTTGGATTGTGTAAAAGAGAGTCGAAACTCTTAATTTGTGTGAAGTGATTATCAAAATAAATAAATGAAGATTTAGATTCAATTTGAGTAGGTTGGATTGTTTGATTTTTGGACTCCGAATAGTGAGATCCATACTGGATCTCTTGTCCGTTTTCAAGCTAGTCAGCAAAACAACATTTCATGCACTTTGAGATAACTTGGCTGATTGCCGGTCCTAGTCACTTGTTGGTTTTGTAGCACAACTAAAAGTTAACAGGTTTTGAGTTTGATTTGACACATAGTTGGATCAATGTATCATAATTATTATGAGATAACATAGATGGTTAAATTGCATCTAAGAATATATATTGTCGCTCAACTATTATGTATTTGATTTTTCAGGCACCAATTATCTCACGTGATGACCCGAGACCGTACAAGAATCTCATGAAGGTGTTATGCAACGCAAACACCTCTGAAGGATTCAAGCCTACTAGAGACGTCTCATTGCCAGAATATAACCTAAAAGCCTTTGAACTTGGGCCGCCCCGCTTCGAAGAACCCCCAGATAAGCGTCCACTCCTTGCCTTCTTTGCCGGTGCTGCTCATGGAGACATCAGAAGCATTTTGTTTGAGCATTGGAAGGAAAAAGATGACGAAATTCGAGTTTACGAAAAGCTTCCTAAGGACTTGAACTACCATAAACTAATGGGACAAACTAAGTTCTGCTTGTGCCCAAGTGGGTCTGAAGTGGCAAGTCCTAGAGTTGTGGAGGCAATGTACGCAGGGTGTGTCCCGGTGTTGATTTCTGACTACTATGCAGTACCATTTGATGATATTCTTGATTGGAGCAAGTTTTCGATACAAATTCCGCCCAAAAGAATATCAGAAATCAAGACAATTCTGAAAGCTGTTCCATACTCAAAGTACTTGAAATTGCAGAAAAGGGTGATGCAAGTAAGAAGGCATTTTGAGCTCAACCGACCAGCTAAGCCCTACGATGTATTTCACATGGTGCTCCACTCGGTGTGGCTTAGAAGGCTCAACATTCGGTTACCAGATCGGTTTTGAGCATCTCGGCATCTTGTAAAGTTTTTTATCAAATTTTTTTTAGCGTGAGACAAAACTCACTATATATGATGGATTCATCACTAAGTTCAGAATCTTCAGATATGATATTTCATTAAACTCACTATGATGCACTCAAAAGTCGAGTGCTGTAGACCATATGTACGATTCCAAATCAGATTCGTCAAACCATTCATATCCTTCCATATTATCATCAAATCAAACTCTTGCCCAGCTTGCTCCTACATTGAGTTGGCATGAGCCTCATGATCAATGGAAAAACACGATGTATGCACAATGCGGACAAACAATGCATAAACAAGATGTATGTTGTGCCTACCCGATGCGTGAGCAAGCTAGGGCAAGATGTATCATCAATTTAATTAGAACACCACAACAATGACCAAAACTAATCGAGCACCGTCATAATAAGCTATGACTTAGAAGATTCAGAATGAATACCCTCCAATTTAACCAAATAAAACTAATGGTTCAGTAAGATTTATCTTTTTGCCTTATAAATATATGATGTTTAACCCTAAACCCTAGGTAGTGTTGTTTACTAACTAAATATGTGATGTTACCTTGGGTTATTATAGGAGTCACATAGAGGAAATTTACCATTGACCCACAATTGTCTCACTGTCCCACCCCCACCATCTACTACATAAATGGGCAGTTTATATTTGAGATGCAGTGCAACATTCATGCATGCATTCTTCTTGCGTTGATTGTGTCCAAGATCACCGAGGCCATGTCCAATCGAATAAGGACCAAAGGACTCCCTTTAGGCCATCTCTAACCGAAGGGTCCAGAGGACCAGAGGGCTGAAAATAGCCCTAAAACCGTCTCCAACCGAGGGCTAGGCCAGAGGACTCTGGAATCTGGGAGAGCCCCACGGGATCGGAGAGGGCTGGAGGGCTGGCTATTTTTTTTTTTATAGTTTTCCTATTGCTGTCGGTTATAACCGACAGCATTAAAGAAGGATTTTTTAATATTGTCGGTTATAACCGACAGTAATAGGTATTCATTTTACAAATGTTTTTTTTATTAATTACTACTAGTGTCGGTTATAACCGACACTAATAGAAATTAATAAAAAAAACATTTGAATGTAACGGCTAGAATGTAACGGCTATAATTTTTTTTTTATTTTAAGCAACTAGCCGTGGCAATTTTTAATTTTTTAATAATTTTTTTTTAATGTGAAGCAACTAGCCGTTAATGTGAAGCAATTTTTTAATAATTTTTTAAACCTTTTTTTTCTTCTATAAATATGGTGAATCTCTTTCAATACTTCACTTCATTTACAATATTTCCTTCAATATTTCCTTCAAATTTCCTACAATATTTCCTTCAAATTTTTCAATAATTTCCTTCAATATTTCTTCAAATTTTTCAATAATTTCCTTCAATATTTCCTTTAATTTTTTCAATTAAAATGGCCTCATCTGCAATGAAAGGTAGGGCTTGGACCCGAAAAGAAGATGAAGCTCTTTGCAGGGCTTATAGATGGGTCTCGGAAGATAGTGTGAGGGGGATTTGTCAAACAAGTGAAGGTGTTTGGACTCGTGTGTCCAAAAATACTTAGAGTTCTACGAAGGCACCATTCCACCGAATACCCGAAACCATGAGAGTTGTTCTTCAAGATGGAAGAAACATCTTCATCCAAGTTTGAATAAATGGCATCAAGCACTATTAGCAGCCGCAAATAGACATCAAAGCGGCGCCAATTACTACGACGAAGTTAGTGTTTTCATAATTTATTTTAAATGTTTAATTATATTACATTTATTTTCATGAATTAATTTCCTTTAATTTTTGTAATTATATTTTCATGAATTAATTTCCTTTAATTTTTGTAATTATATTTTCTAGATACGCCAAGCGGAGGAATTGTATATGGAGGGCAACTCAAAACCCTTTCAATTTCACGGTTGTTGGGAAATTTGTAAAGGGTGGGTATTATTTGAAGATCCACCTCAACGTAGAGTAGATCCTATGCCGGAGTTCGGAACTACGTCCCCAATTGTAGATACGGATGAAAATGAATCTCCGGCTGAAGGTGCTTTACCTAGGCCTATGGGACGAAACAAGGCCCGAAGGTTAAAGGAAAAGGGCAAGGCAAATGATAATTACGCTGCTCAACTTGAAATGGCGGCCTCATTGCGATTAATGGCGGAGCAAAATGCCCGTGAGGCGGAAGAAAGGAAGTGTAGGCATGAACAACAGGCCAAACAAATACAAGAAGAGATGGATGACAAGAATATGGAAAGGAACACTTCGAATTACACTCCAATGAGTAAGGCCTATTTTGATATGAAAAAAAAAGGAAATTATGGCTCGGCGGCAGTTGTTTACTTCTGACTATACTCCTACAATGGCGAATGATGAAGATGATGTTGATTATCCATATTAAATTTAAATTGTTGTAGTTTTTAAATTTAAGTTAATGTTGTTTTTAAATTTAATTTGTAGTTTTTAAATTTAAGTTGTTTTTAAATTTAAGTTGTTGTAGTTTTTAAATTAAAATAATAAATTATGTTTGGCCCTATGGCCCTCGGTTGGAGACGGTTTTTTGTGACAGGGCTAAAACGAGCCCTCTAGCCCTCTGGCCCTCGGTTGGAGACGGAGGCAAATATGGGCCTGTACTGTTCATTAAAATATTAATATCTTGGAGAATCTTGGAGGGTCAGAGGGCTAAAACGAGCCCTCTGGCCAGCCATCGGTTGGAGATGGCCTTAGTTCTATGGTCTTGCAAGAAATTAATATTTTAATGAACAATGTCAGCCCATATTTTATATCATCTCCAACCGAGAGGGCCAAAGGGCTATAGGCCAAACATAGCCCTTTAACAAAAAATCATCTCCAACCAAAGGGGCCAAAAGGCCATATGCTAAATATAATTTATTATTTTAATTGAATTAATATGGTTAATTGAATTGAACTATCATATTAAAATAAAGTTTTCGAACATATTTTGAGTGCCACTGGTTACTAAATTAATAAGCCTTCTGATTTCTTATCTTTATATAATGAAAATGATGTGAAAAATTCGTGAAGAATTGAAATAAAATGAGGCAAGATAGTATGAAATGGTGAAAATGATGTGAGTAATGGAGCAGCAATGGCTTAAGTATTTATTAAAAAAAAATTGAATATTTTTTAGGAAAACTAATGAAAATGGCTTGAAAACTTTGAGTTTTAATCAAAATGGCAAAAAAGTGTTGTAAGTGAATAGTACCATGAGTGACTTTTTAGAGTAAAAATGTCATTTTCTTTAAAAATGAATAGTACCGAGAGTGTTTCGTTAAAACTCTCTATTTTTCTTTTCGTCAGAAAAAAAAAAAAAAAAAAAAAAAAAGTAACCTGATGTCAGGCTTAGGCTGGGCTATAAGGCTGGCAGGTTGGCTACTCTTGGCCAACCCTTTGGCTATTTGGCTGTTTGGCCTGGTAGTGCCAACAAGCCATTTAGCCTAACTTGTTGGAGACAATTTTTATATCGAAACAGACTATTTTTAGTCCTATAACCTTTTGGCCGAGTCAGTTAGGGATGACCTGACTTCTAGTAAAAACCTCACCGCCACACCTTTTTTCATCGACTAGATCAAATAGGAGCAGTGGAGTCGATCATTTTTTTGTCTCACCGAATGAAACTTGAGTAGGGCCACTTGAAATATGTATTCTACATTTTTTTTGTTGGACGAAAATTCTCTAATAAAAAGATGTGAAATATCCATCTTGATAAAACTTAAAAGGAAAAATCACTATTATCTAGCCGCTATCTAGAGATAAAACTTAAAAGGAAAAATCACTCCGTTGTTGACCTTGGTTGTTAGTTTTGGGGTCGGCAGCAATCCCTCTTGATTTTTTTTTCCTTTTATTTTTTACCATGTATCTTTTTTGTTTGTGGTCGCTTTTCTGTTGAGAAGAGAAGAGTTTTTGTGGTTGTACTTGATCTCTTGCTCTGTCGAGGAGAGCTTTTGTGATGACTATGACTTACAAATCAAATTCAGATCCCTTAAGCAACGGCTATTGTTCAGAGTCAATGTTGGTTTTTGTTTTTCATATTGTTCATGTGCATGACAAAGAACTATGAGAAGGAAACTCGACATTTGTTAGAGGTGACTCATAACAATTTTTTCTTAAAAACATATAAAATTATGAAGGATAACAACATATAGACGATGAGCAAGAAGAAATGGGCAATGAACAGCAGAAATGGGCAAGGAAGAACAACAGAAAGACGGAGAACAACAGAATGGACGAGGAAGAAAAAGGGCAAAGAAAACTAAAACATGGTTCTTGACTGCAAGATCTGGTATCAACGGCTACGATTAGTTGGTCCTAAGCATCCGCAGATTATTGATCCGACGAGAACCCTTGTCCCTAGCTTTCTTTATCAATTTTATTATTTTAAATCTCGAGGTCATATATAGTATTTAAGGGTTTGTTTGGAATTCCATTCTTACCTTATCATAGACGGTTGGATCAAAATCTGTGTGATGGTTCGAGAGCAGTTTAAAATATTCTTCGCATCCATCTTCGATCTTGTGTTACTCGCATAATTTAGTTTTATAAACTCATTAATTTATATGATAAACAAAAAGATGTGTATATATTCATATGGAATTAAAAAAAATCTATTTATTATATTACAAATAAATTGAATAAATTAAGAAACACGGAAATATATGAGAATAAGATTTGAATATTGTTTGTTCCCCTTATTTTATGATTTGAATTAGACCAATTTTGTCTTGAAGAACATAAAGGACGCAACCTCTAGGATTCTACCGACCTTTATCCACTTTATTCTTTTTAGTTTTCAGCAAACGTCTTGAGGTCGTATATAATAATTAAGAGCTTGTTTGAAATTTTAATTTATAGACTTTTTAATAATTTTCACAATTATTTTTTATATGTTTGCACTTTGCATTCTTCTAGTTTATGGTCATGTGATTAAAAAATTAATAAAAATGTATGAATGAAAACAAATATCCAAGTATATGAGGAGAAAATAATTGCAAAAATTATAGAGAAAATTAACGAAAATAACTTGAAAATTTTAAATTTTAACAATAAGGACAAAATAAAGAGTAAAGTGAATAATACTAAAATTGACTTTTTAATATAAAATATAATTTTTCGTTAAAATAAAT
This sequence comes from Crataegus laevigata, assembly GCA_963580275.1. Taxonomy (NCBI): domain Eukaryota; kingdom Viridiplantae; phylum Streptophyta; class Magnoliopsida; order Rosales; family Rosaceae; genus Crataegus; species Crataegus laevigata. The sequence continues at coordinate 42,693,158 of OY756938.1, forward strand.
AGTATCGAGAGTTTTTCATTAAAGTCCTCAAATATTCTTTACCAATACGTAGAAATACTTATTAAAACTTCTTTCATCATTCAGAACCAATTTACAAGATTTCTTTTTCATTTTCAAACGATGCATAATGCTTTTTATTATTTTAAAATACTTTAACCGTTACAAAAGCAACACGCTGAAAACAAAGCAAAAGGTTATTCAATATTTCTGGAGTGTGCTATCTACACATCTTTTTTTACTTCTTATACACCTCTATTACTTTCTATCTGTTAGATTTTCTTCAATTCATCCGATCCGACAGCCGAAATTTAAAAAAGTGTGAAAAAAATAAAAAGAAGTGTGTGGATATCACACTCCTATTCCTGCGGTGACCAAACACAAAACCAATCCGAAACCTTGTTTTGTTAATATTTGGCCATTTACCTTACCTTTAAATACACACACAGATATATATATATATATATATATATATATATATATGTGTGTGTGTGTGTGTGTGTGTGTGTGTGTGTGTATTATTAGCGCTGGTCTTAAATAAATTAAGGGGGTGAGTTGGAGCTATCAAATGGCAGAAGCCCTGGATTTTCGCTCTCCATATCTACTCTCTGTAACTCTCCTCCTCCTCCTTGTTGTAGCCATCTTCTTCTCTCCCTTGAACCAACGACACCATCTCTCTCTCAATTTCTCTTCTTCTCCCACCTCCTCCTCCTCCCCGTCTAACTTCCAACACCAAACCACCCGCAATTTCAACACCACAGCTTTGCATGCTGTTGCACCTGCACCTTCCCCATCCCCAACCTCTCAGCCACCGCTCGAGCTTCGCCGCCGCCATGCGCCATCCTCAAATTCTACCGCCTCCAAACTCAGTCACGCTACTACCGAAGTACGTAAGCTTTTTTTTATTTTTTTTTATTTTTAAAATTACTGTTTTATTATTATTTTTTGTTTATAAAAAAAATATCTGGGTAGATTTTAATGTGTGTTTAAATCCAGAAGAAGAAGAGCAAAACGGAGAGGATTGAAGAGGAGTTGGGGATAGCAAGAGCGATTATCCGCAAAGCTATTCTCACAAGGAATGTCACCTCCGACCGGAAGGAGATTTACGTCCCCAGAGGAAGTGTCTACAGAAATCCATATGCCTTTCATCAGTTGAGTCCAATTTTTATTTTATTTTTAATCTCATTTTCACTATAATTTTTTTCTTTCAATTCTATATTTTGGGTTTTATTCCTTTGTTGCGTTGTGTGATTGACATGCAATTAGCCTAATTATTTTGCAGATATAATATAATAACTCCATATAAAGCCAAATGCTTTTCTTTAATTAAAAACAAGAAGTTAATTACATATTAACCATTGTCCACATTCCATGTATGTGTTTATTAAAATTTGAAAAATAAAATTTATAAAAAGAAAAAATATAAAATGGTTTCAAAAAAAAATTTGTGACGACTTTCAAATGATTTTTCGTCAGTAAGGACCGTTCATATCTTTAGTGACCGTTTATGAATAATTATTCCATCACTAAAGGTTTATTTCATTACGAGAAAAATGTGAAATAGAAAATTGGAACAACTAACATGGTTACCTGCTATGAAAAAAAATTGTAAAATTATTTTGTGTTTAGTTTACTATATTGCTCATGAATTTTATTTTGGTTATTTTTCTTTAGTTTTGTTGACATGATTAATTTGATATTTTCATGCCTTTTTGATTGGCAAAGAGGTTTTTTCCTTATTTTAAAAGTACACTATTATTAGGGGAGGGAGTGAGTTCAAAACTATTACAATAATTTAGGGGACGGAGAGTTCAAACCCATGACGCATGTGTAAAAATCTAACACCTTATCCACTAGTATATTAAATTTTGTTAATGGGTAGTTTAGATAAGATCATTGACGAATTTTTACACTATAAATATCAAAATGTAACCAAAAAATAACATCAACACGAATATTTGCAGACCAACACACAAAAATGGTCATATTTATGTCTTAGCGTAACAAATCCATCAGCTACCATATTCATTATGTGTTAATATAATTCCCATGCGTGGTTTCGTTAGGGACAAGGATCCTCTTCAGATCCTTTTGTGAGGATATAGAGATCAATCAATCGTGTTCATTTATTGTACATCATGCGGTCAATTTTCGTTAGGTACTATTTATATTCAATTTAAAATTTAAAATGATTTATAATCGCACGATGTATGATGAACGGAAATAATTGATTGATCATCTAAATCCTCGCAAAAAAGATTAGGAAAGGATCCTATTCCTTTTGTTAGGCCACTTATTCTTTACAAGTTAGAAGTTAGAACCAAACAAGTCCCTTTCCCGATCACCCTTTCCGGAGCGCTCCACGTTTTTCCTAACAAAAGGCATTATTGCTTATGTTGTATTTATATGTGCTTGTGGGCTTCCTCTTGGGTGGTGCTGGTACTACGTCCTATTCGACCTATGTTTTTAGCCATGGCCGTATCTTCAAGATGTGTGTGATCATATGGCATCTTACATTTGAACACAAAAATTATTTTTTTGTCTTTATCATTTTGATTTAATTAATTCCATCAAGCAAATTTATATATGATTTGTTTGAATGTATATAATTTGATGTAATTATCTAACACATGAGATGTTATTCTGATGCATCTAAAGTTATTGTGACGCATCTTAAGTTAATCATGCATTGTCACGTGAAAACATTAGGAGTATGTCAATACATAATTAGTTTAAGATAATTGCGTGTCAAAGTGAGATCCTACTAAATATTCATATTTTATAACCCTAATTTGAAGTGTAGGTAAATTTATGGAGAAATTAGGTTCCAATCTCTCATTTTTCTATTTCATTGATTGAAACCTTATTCTTTTTCAATTTTTGATCCAGTGATGCCACTCATTTAGGGGTTGTTTGGAAGTGCTTTTAAAATGACTGAAACACTTTTAGGAAAAAATATTTTTGGGTTTCAAAAACACTTAAAGTGTTTTTTCAGAATTCACTTGCGCTTTTACTAAAGATTGGTCCCAAAAATATTTTTACAAAAAACTCTTTCAGACATTTTAAAAGCAGTTCCAAATGAGTCATTAATATACATTTACAAAAACTTAGTGGTGTGGTTGCTTACTAATTTAATTTGTTATGTTATTATTTTGGAATACATTAGGAGTCACATAGAGATGGTGAAGAGGTTCAAGATATGGAGTTACAAGGAAGGAGATTTACCAATGGTTCACAACGGGCCCACCACATACATCTATTCCATAGAAGGGCAGTTTATATTCGAGATGGAAAGTGGGCCAAGCCCATTTGTGGCCCAACATCCTGACGAGGCCCACGCATTCTTCCTGCCATTGAGTGTGTCCAAGATTACCGACTTCCTATACAGGCCACATCATGAGACATTCTTCCATCGCCTGGATCGTACTTTTACCGACTACATTTATGTTGTAGCGGATAAATACCCCTACTGGAATAGAAGTGGTGGGGCCGATCATTTCTTTGTCTCGTGCCATGATTGGGTAAGCTACTATTCGTTCATCATCAATCATTTGATTTGCTTTAATATTTATTAGAGAGATTATATTCACACACCCCAAATTACTTTTTTCACACTCTTTTAATTTTTTAATATTTTTTACACAACACTAACACTTGATAGAAAAATATTAAAAATTTAAAAGGGTATGGGAGAAGTAATTTGGGGTGTGTGAATATAATCTCCCTATTTATTAGTATCAACGATTTGTAAGGACAAATCAACCATTTGAATTTAGATTAGTTGGTTTTCTTACTTGGACAATTTGTTAGTTTAGGTTGTTGCCAAGGAATATGGAATCTCTCTAGACTAGGAAATTCGGGTCTTTGAATTGTGTGGAAGATAGATGAGGACTCTTAGTTTGTGTGAGGTGACCGTCAAGAAATTCATATTCAATTTGAGTGGTTCCGATTGCCTGGTCTCTAGAATTCGGATAATGAGATCTAGAGAGAATCTCTTGTCCATTTTCAAGCCAGTCGACAAAAGAACATTTATGCACTTTGAGATTACTTGGTTGATTGACTGTCCTAGTAACTCGGTGGTTTTGTAGTACAACTAAATTTAGCAGGTTTTGAGCTCGATTGACACATGATTGGATAAGCGTATCATAATTATCATGAGATAACATTGATTCTTAAATTGTATCTAAGAATATATATCGTTGCTCAACTATTATGTATTTAATTTTTCAGGCACCAATTATCTCACGTGATGACCCGAGGCCCTACAAGAATCTCATGAAGGTGTTATGCAACGCAAACACCTCTGAAGGATTCAAGCCTACTAGAGACGTCTCATTGCCGGAATATAACCTAAAAGCCTTTGACCTTGGGCCACCCCGCTTCGGAGAACCCCCAGATAAGCGTCCACTCCTTGCCTTCTTTGCCGGTGCTGCTCATGGAGACATCAGGAGCATTTTGTTTGAGCATTGGAAGGAAAAAGATGATGAAGTTCGAGTTTACGAACAGCTCCCTAAGGACCTGAACTACCACAAACTAATGGGACAAACCAAGTTTTGCTTGTGCCCCAGTGGGTCTGAAGTGGCAAGTCCTAGAGTTGTGGAGGCAATGTATGCAGGGTGTGTCCCGGTGTTGATTTCTGACTACTATGCAGTACCATTTGATGATGTTCTTAATTGGAGCAAGTTTTCGATACAAATTCCACCTAAGAGAATATCAGAAATCAAGACAATACTGAAAGCTGTTCCATACTCAAAGTACTTGAAATTGCAGAAGAGGGTGATGCAAGTAAGAAGGCATTTTGAGCTTAACCGACCAGCTAAGCCCTACGACGTATTTCACATGGTGCTCCACTCGGTGTGGCTTAGAAGGCTCAACATTCGGTTACCAGATCGGTTTTGAGCATCTCAACATCTTGTAAAGTTTTTGATCAATTTTTTTTTAGCATGAGACAAAACTCACTATATATGATAGATTCATTACTAAGTTCAGAATATTCATATATATACGATTTTTTTATTAAACTCACTATGATGCACTCAAAAGTCGAATGTTGTAGACCATATGTACGATTCCAAATCAGATTCGTCCAACCATTCCTATCCTTCTATTTTACCGTCCAATTTAGCTCTTACCCCAACTTGCTCCTGCATCGAGTAGCAGAAGCCTCATCTTCAATGGAAAAACAAGATGTACGCACAATGCAGGCAATGGAAAAACAAGATGTATGTCGTGTCTACTCGATACAAGGAGCAAGCTAGAGCAAGATGTATCATCGATTTAATTGGAACACCACAACGATGACCAAAACTAATCGAGCACTGTCATAATAAGCTATGGCTAAAAAGATTCAGAATGAATACCATCCAATTTAACCAAAAATAAAATTAATGGTTTTGTAAGATTTTTCCTTTTGCCTTATAAATATGTGATGTTTTACCCTAAACCCCAGGTGTGGTTGTTTACCAACTAAAGGTTCATTTGATGTGCTTTTAAAATGGCAGAAAGTGCTTTTAGAGAAAATGTTTTTTAGTTCTAAAAACACTTTAAGTGTTTTCTGCAAGAAACATCAGTTATGTGCTTCTTCCAGGAAACACTTTAAGTGTTTTTTTAAGATTTACTTGTATTTTTACTAAGGATTGATTCTAAAAACATTTTCACCAAAAGTGATTTCAATTATTTTAAAAGTACATCTAAACGAGCTCTAAATATGTGATGTTATCTTGAGTTAGAATAGGAGTCACATAGAGGAAATTTGCCATTGACCCACAATTGTCCCTATGTCCCACCACCACCATCTACTCCATAAATTGGTAGTTTATATTTGAGATGCAATGCAACATCCCGATGAGGGCCATGCATGCATTCTTCTTGCGTTGAGCGTGTCCAACATGACTTCCAGTAAAAACTTCACCGCCAGACCTTTTTATCATCGACCGGATGGAATCTTCACCGACCAGTTTGTAGCAAACAAGTAACCTTGTTGGAATGGGAACGGTGGAGTCGATCATTTTTTCGTCTCACCGAATGAAACTTGAGTAGGGCCCCTTGAAATATGTATTCCATATTTTCTGTTGGACGAATTTTTTTTTAATAGAGAGATATAAAATATTTATTTTTTCTGTTGCTAATAATACAAAGATATGTGTTAGTTATCTTTCTACATATTAGCATTTGTCTACACACTTTGTGCGTATGAATATGTTTTTTTAGAAAATGAGAAGGAGAGAGAAAAAACCGTGGAGGCGTTGTGAGGTTTTTGTTTTTAGTTTTTTTATTAAAATATTAAAGGTATTTTAACCTCACATGTAGGTGATGCTTCACTAAAAAAGTAAAATTTGGACTTGTGAAATTATATTATTGCTCCTCATCTTTTTTGTGTGATAGAAGACTAATTTGTTTTTTCATCCTCTTTTAATTAACAAAAAAAATTTCATTAATTAGTAGAGATTTATTAACACGAAATATCAGCCCGTGAACCTTTGACATTCAAGTTGTCCAAGTAACGAGAAGAGGGTTGGGGATGGGAGACAGAGACATTAAAATGCTTCTTCTGGATTCGTTCAACAAAAATAAGAAAAAACGCTTCCTGGTAGTGAAGTTTTATTATGAGGGTGGTAGAGTATGGCAATGGCAGCCTTTGAATTCCGGTCACCCTACTTTCTCTCTCTAACTTTTCTCCTCCTCCTCCTCCTTCTCCTCCTCTCCTTCTCCCCCTTCAACCAATTCCATTTCACTCCCTTAAATCCTTATTCTTCCCCATCTGCCCCTCTCCAAATCAGAAATTACACAACCTCATATCAATATGCCACTCCGAATCATGCACCCTCTCCCTCCACTGTTGCAGACAATCTCCAGGTAACCACCTTTACATTTTCTTGTTTCTGGGGTTTTTCTTTTTCTGAAATTACACACACTAGGATAAAGTTTCACTTTTTCTTTATTTCTGGTTTTTTTTTCTTTTCATTGGAGGTGTTTTTCTTTTCCCCTTCTTAGGTTCTGCATTTTTTGTGCCATAATTTTATTCAGCAGGAAAAGAGCAGCAGCAGCACAACAAGCAAGATTGAAGAGGAGTTGGCGAGAGCCAGAGCCGCCATCCGCGAAGCCATTCGTACCAAAAACTACACATCTGACAGACAAGAAATTTACATCCCCAGAGGAAGTATCTACAGAAATCCCCATGCTTTTCACCAGTAAGTTTTATTTATTTATTTATTAAGTTTCTTTTTCTTCTGCATTTGGTTATCAAAGCTACTTATTAATATAAATTTATTTGCCAATCAAAATTTTATAAAATTACTACTATAATCCTCTTATCAAACTGAACAAGAATAAAATGATGGGTAATTTAATAATTACATATTACACAAATTTTATTATGTTTTACACAAACTTCACAGCCAAGTAATACTAACACACCCATTTAAAAATAAAAAATTAAAAAAGGTTTTTTTTTATATAAAAAAAATAAGTTTCTCTTAAAGAAAGTGATATAAATATTTTTTATAACAAATAGTAGACATTTAATTAATATGTATAACGCGTGTGAGCATATAAATCATTTATTTATGGTGGCGTTTTGAATAATATACCTTTTTTATCTAATTGATTTTGATGCCTCAATAAAGCAGATTTGTTTATAGCTAATTTTGATGCCAGTTCTTTGCTTCCAAACAAAGCAATCCCTTTCATTTTTCCTAGACTTTATTATCTTGCCATTATTCTCTAATAGTATTTTAATTTGTAATTATTGGGGTCGGTCCATTTCCAAAATACTATTTTTGGTTCTTGTTTTTTTCGGTGGCGTATAGTCGACTACTACCATCCCAAAATAATTGTGGAGCTCTTTGGCTTTATCTTGCTCGGCCATTGATACTTTTTCACTGAAATATTTTCGGAATTGAATATATCTCTGGTTGTATGGTAGAATTTTTAGTTGCAATCTACGTTCATTTACAATAGGGTTAGCTTTTCTTTCAAAAGAGTTAACAATAAATGTAATTAATTAACACGGTAATTTTTCGATAGATTTTTTAATATGTGTGGAACACAGTACAGTATATTTTGTGTCATCATAAAGTAGAAGAACGTTGAAAATATATTTTGGTAGTAATTGTTTATTATGTCGTGCATTACAGTTATAACATGTCGTGTACTACTTTATTTTCCAGGTAAAAGAAATCTCATTAATTTTTATATGTGAGATTCGTTCTTCTTTGCTGCAATTTACAGTCTGAAATATATGCAAAAGTAATTTAATTTGGATATTTTTGGATGAGCAGGAGTCACATAGAGATGGTGAAAACTTTCAAGATATGGGCCTACAAGGAAGGGGAGATACCCATGTTTCACAATGGGCCTATGTCCTACATCTACTCCATTGAAGGCCATTTCATCGATGAGCTGGACAGTAGTGGCAAAAGCCCATTTTTGGCCCGACATCACGACGAGGCCCATTCCTTCTTTGTCCCTGTGAGTGTGAAGAGGATAGCTGATTTCTTGTACGACCGGCCTAACCCCTACACATTTCACGGTCGACTGGTTCGAATCGTCACAGATTACATCAATGTGGTTGCTCAGAAATACCCCTACTGGAATAGGAGCAGTGGAGCTGACCATTTTATGCTCTCTTGTCATGATTGGGTACTATATCTTCTTTTAGTCAATTCGGAAAGAAAAGAACGCGGCATTCGTTGTTGCAGACAAATCACAGCCCGATAAGCGTGATTTGCATGTGTCATACTGTGATTTGCATGTACTGAGGAATGTCTCGTTACATTTGGTTTTGTCAGGGAAGAAAAACAAGGCACCAGCCATTGTGTGTTCGTTCCTTTCGGTTTTCAACGCATGGGGTTCCATACCATTCTGTTTTGATATCCATCTTTCTTTGTTTTTGCAGGCACCGGAAATCATAGACGACGACCGTGACTTCTACAAGAATTTTATAAGAGTACTATGCAATTCCAATACCTCAGAAGGGTTCCAGCCCAAGAGAGACGTCTCGTTACCGGAATACAATATACCGGAGCACACTCTTGGCCCATCACTCCTCGACCAACACCCCGATAAGCGTCCTATCCTGGCCTTCTTCGCCGGTGGTGCTCATGGAGACATAAGGCAGTTCTTGTTTGAGCATTGGAGGGACAAAGATGATGAAATCCAAGTCCATGAGTACCTTCCAAAGGGCCAAAATTACCACGAGATTATGGGACGGACCAAGTTTTGCCTGTGTCCCAGTGGCTCAGAAGTTGCTAGCCCTAGAGTGGTTGAGGCCATGTACGCAGGGTGTGTCCCTGTCCTCATTTCCGATTACTATTCATTACCCTTCGCTGATGTTCTTGATTGGAGCAAGTTTACGATCGAAATCCCGCCCAGGAGAATACCGGAGATTAAGACGATCCTGAAAGCCGTTCCACACTCGGAGTTCTTGAAGTTGCAGAAGAGGGTGATGCAGGTTAGAAGGCATTTTATGCTGAACCGACCAGCGAAGCCGTATGATGTGTTTCATATGGTGCTTCACTCAATATGGCTGAGGAGGCTTAACATCAGGCTACCAAATTGATTATAATTAAGAATCGGGTTATGAGCATTTTTTTCAATATCTTAATCATGATTTTCATGGCATTTACATTTATACCATTTGTTCAATGAGTAAAATCAAACACAAGTGATTTAATTCACTCGATACATTATTCATTATTGCAAGAAAGTTTCACAAACAGGTCAAAATCCAGTCTCAAACCGATTTTTAGACTCTGGCCAGCACAAGTTGCATACGAAACATAAATTGCAGAAAGTACAATGTACGAAGTACGTCGGAGAAAGGAAAAAGAATGAAGAATTCAATGGTGAATGTCATTACCAGCAACCTCAGTCGTCCGCCCCGGTGCGGGGTTTGTGGAGGCCGGTTGTTTGGTGACAGCAGCCATAATATCTGCATAACCCACCACTCCAACGACGATATCATCACTATGATCCTCGGTCACCCACACGTGTGTTGCCCTGTGAGACAACATCTGAGCCATCACTGCAGCCAATGAACTCGTAACCCTACAGGTCAAGGGTGCACTTCTGCCCCTATACATGCTTCTGCTCACTCCCAAGCTTGGGCTCGCAGGATTGAACCCTATACTTCTGCTACTGAACTTCTTCGGCCTTGCCGACCCTCCACCATTAGCTTGATTATTATTTCCAGCAGTGGGATGCACAGAGAAATTGTATTCTGACCTTGAGGACACATTATCCTCAACTCCCATCACAAACTGTCCAGCAGAGAGATTAGCTAAAGCCCATGCTGCTGATAAGTAATCACATTTCCATAGTTTGGAGGCCGAGATCTCTCCTATGATCTTATACTCATCATCCTGTGTCTGCTCGACAACAGCAACTGCACTAGGGTCGTCCGGAAGCTTTTTAGTGGCTTCAATGGCTGCAGCCGAGGCTTCAACAAATTGGTAGTTTGGGTTAATTGCTCCAATAGAGGAGATAGAGGAGAGCGGAAGAGGTGCTAGGGCCCCTAGGCAACCAATGAGGAAACGGATGACATCTTCCCTTGAGAGACAGCAAAACTTGTCACGGGTACTGCTAGTGGAAGATGAGGAAGGCCGATTGGGACTGGCAGCAAGGTTATTGCTGCTGCCACTAGCATCTATGTTCTTGAGCCACTTACCACTATAGATCATAGAGAAACGTTTGCTCATGCCTTTCCATACCACACTCTTTCGAACAATAAGACGCTTTACACCATGCTTCATCATCTCCAGTGCATCTATCAACCTTGCAGAAACAGAAATCCAAATTGGAAACAATGTGCATTTCACTTTTAAGTAATCATTTCTTGTTTCTTTTGCTAAACAATGTATATCTAAAACGGATAGCAATACTACAGAACTTCACAACTAGAAACTCATAGAGATGTCAGGAAATCGATGCATATATATATACCCAACAGAAATTATTTATAAAAATTCAGATTCCAAGGAATTCCCTTTGCTTTACCGATATCAGAACTTGTATCTTTATTTGTGATCAGGACTATTTGGAGCCACGAACAAAGTATGCAACATAATGTAAAAGAATCAAGATCCACAGATGAATGGAAGCAGTAAAATTGAAAACAGATTTCTCCCCACATTGCGAACGGAACAGTGACAGCAGCATGCTGACACAAGCATCAATATGAGCAAAACAACTAGAAGAACAAAGATCTACAACTAACCAACAAATTCCATTTAGGAAATTCTCCTTTAGTGGATGAATACGAAAACAAATCGTAGACTTCTAAACAATGCTCATACAGAAAAGCTAACAAGTTAACCTCTCAATCGATATGATCACAAACGGAATCCAACAGAAATCATCCCACAACACTTAGCCAGCGAAACGACACCAATCACCACAAAGTACTCCCAAGTGCAAGATATCAAAACCGAATCACAGAACACCATTCAAGTTATAGAACGCCATGATTAATAATCGTAGAAACAACACTTAAGATCAATAGAAATTCATAGCATCACGATATAAAGTAGTAAGATTGCGAAGTAGTAGTCAACCTTGTGGCAGGATCAACCTGCTTGAGCAAAGAATTATTCGGAACAACAACATCAGACACCGGAGTTTTCAAAGCCTTGTCATGATCCTCAAGGCACTCACTTTTAGCAAAGAAAGCAACAATGTCGAGGGAATTAAGGATTCCCACAAACCTCTGCTGCAGCATTTCATTGTTTTCGACCATTCCCACATGCGATTTCCTCTTCCACACCGGTATGCCGCATTCCGTCGACTCTCCGATAGCCCTTATGGCCGCCTCCACCGTCTCCGTCTCGCACAGCTCCACCATCTCCGGCTTCCCCACTGTTAGATCACCCACAACATGGTACAGGAACACCGACGCCATTTCCCAACTTCTGTTCGAAAATTAAACAAAACCAATCAAACTCCTACTGATCTCTCCATTTCTGTTCAATTAGAATGAAATACTCATTAAAAATTGAAAATTTACCACAAACTAAAAAACTGAGTTCTCTCGTTTTCCCGGGAAATCAAGCCTCTTTGATCGCACTTCAAATTTTCCGGTAAAAATTGTGTGACGAAAACCCAACAGAAAGGAACTTTCTTTGCGTTTGATTTCTATTTTCAAAGAAGAAAAACAACAAAACAAAGAGAACCCAGATCGAATATGAACTAGATCGGATAAAGGGTTCCTGAAAAAGGCCAAGACAGAAAATTTTCTCGGAAAACAAGCAGGAAAACGTAAGGTGAAACCGGAAAGACCGGCGAGAGGGCGAGAGTTATAAGAGGGAGTGGAGGAAGATGAGGAGGAGGTGGACGCCGGTAATGGGTAATCTGTGAAGGGTCAGGAAAGAGAAGGAAAAAGGGTAAGGAGAAGGTTTGGCCATTGATGGAGGAGGGTAAGAAGCTGAAGGTAAAGGCCCATCAAAGGTCTCTCCGAACTCTCAGATCCTGGTGATTTCTGAGGAGATGTGGATGAGAATTGATGACTGAATCAGAGAGAAATTCTGAGCGTTTGGTGGATGATTAATTAGCTAACAGGTGATTTGATTTTTATTAACACTTTATATTTAGTCAAAGATTTGGCCTTTAACATTATTGCCCACCGTGGTGGCGCGATGTGGGTCAGTCGAGACCATGAAACAGTTCCAATTCAGGAACGTTGGAATTTTCAAATTGGATTTTCATTTACAAAAATGATATTTTTATAAAAATTTATACTACATTCGTACCACATTTTTAACAAATATGAGACTCATATATGTGAACGAATATTACCTGTATTCGACAAATGATACGAATACGATGTAAAATAAAATAAAATAAGTGCAACATTATTCTTTATTAACGATTTATTCAATATTTTATGTATGTATTCACCTTTGGTCAAACACATAATAAACTAGTAATAATAATTAGGTTTAAGTTTGCTATTTAGATAGAGAGGTACCAATGAATTGTAGTTCTAGTTGCAACAATATTGATTTTAAATTAATTTCAATTGTAGTGAAATAATTCAAACTCAAACATATTAAGAGAGTACATATGTTATAACTAATGTGGTTATACTCACGACGAAAGAACATGTCTTTTAAATTGATTTTTTTCTTCTTCTCTTTTTATCAATAAATTGAACCTTCCTTTTAGACAAAAGTAATATTTTATTGTATATCATTTCATTATAAGAAGGTAAGCGATATATTGCCTTTGAGGGTAGAACATTTCTCCTCAATTCACTGTGTTTTAGGTTCAAATTATTTCGCATATGATCCAATATTTTAGTGAATATGCTGTTCAGTTTCCATTCATGCGTCATGGAGCCGAACTCCCTCTCTCTTAAATTATTGTTATAGTTTCGGATCCTCTCCATTCCCTTAACAATAATAATAAAAAATTTATAAAAAAAAATTGAAAAGCCGGTTTCTACCTATGCGCTCCCGTTCGAAACATTCCGTCTTTCCAAATTAATGTAACAATTTGGGATCCTCTCTCATCCTCTTAATAATAATATTTAAAACAAAAAGTACATAGTATATAAAACGTACAACAATATATATGGTCCAATATATTAGTGAATAGAGTGTTAGATTTCTATCATCAGGTTCGAAACTCTCTCATCCTTTAAATTATTTTAATAGTTTCAAATTCTTCCCCCTCCTTCTAATACTCATAAAAAAAATTAAAAAAATAATGCACAATCTAGTGTAACAAATGCTTTAGCTTAAAAAATGTTATTATTAAGGGCAATGGGCGCATTTGGTAACTTTTGGTAATTTGGGCGCAATTGGTAACTTTTGGTAATTTGGTTTTATCATTTCCAAGTGTTTTCTTGTTTATTTTGTTTTATCATCATCTAGATATCGATCAATTAATATCGACGCACGAATCTGTGATCCTGATCCAGCTTACCACAACCATTCTTATTCTCTGTCCGGAATCACGCCAAGTCAACAAAGCATCCATCCAAATAGGCACAACAGAAACCAATGACATTGACACAAACCAACTTCTGCTTGTGCCCAAGTGGCTCTGGAAGTGGCAAGTCCTAGCGTTGTGGAGGCAACGTAAGTATGCAGGGTGTCCCGGTGCTATAATTTTCGACTACTATGCAGTACCATTTGATGATGCTCTTGGTTGGAGCAAGTTCTCTTATACACGTAGGAAATCCCAAAAACAACAGGCGCTGCTGCTAGCTAATAGAAATAGTAATATCTATTCCCAGACAAGCCGTGCAAGTAAACCAAACCAAATTCAACACGAGAAAATAACAACTGCACAAAGTATCCATATATTCCTCCGCCGTCCATGAACGACGACGGATCTTATTCCAAGAGAGACATGACATACGAACGCAGTGCTGAAACTCAAGTAAAATAAAGACTAGACATGACATACGAAGGAGCTTAATCATGCAACAGCTGCATGCAATTCAATCTTCCCGATTCCTCATCAGCTATTCCTCAGCAATTCAGGATGATGATATTGTCTCGTGGGAGGGGTCTATTGGTACGCTAGCCATTTCCGCTTCATTTTGCATCCGCACCGGGCACTTAAAGTACGCGTGTTGACCTCCCACACCACAATATCTACATAACGCAAGCCTCCTGTATATATGCGCAAAATGCTTGAGGGTGGCGATCCCTTACAGCAAACTAGACAAAGCTTATAATCATGGCGGCATTTCTCAGTCCGACAAAAATATGCAGTTATACTTATTGAGTTGAGTCGGAGACCCTTCATCAGCCATTTCTTCTTCTTCTTCTTCTTCAAGTCGGCATCGACTAAGACAGTCTTCAACAGCCTTTTCTTCTTCCTACTCATTCTTCTTCTTCCTTGAAATGGAAGTGTTGGGTTGAGTCAGAGAGTCTTCAACAGCCTCTTCATCTTCTCCGAGTCGGAGTTGACTCAGAATCTTCAACAGCCTTTCTTCTTTCTTCTAATCTGTTTCTCAGTAAATCGAAATGTACACACAGGTATAACTGGCCAAACGTACAAATTAGGTTTAAAATGCTTTTATATGAGAATCGAACCTGATTCTTCCTATTTAAATATTGATAAGAGTCTAGCTTAAAATTTCTTAATTAGATCGTGGGCATGTGCCAACAGGTTGTAGTTATTGTGACAATAATGTTCTACTTCAAATTACTCTAAATTGTGGAAATGATAATTCGAACTTGAGTGGATTAAGAAAGCACGTTTGATACAATGTGGTTACGCTCATGCTTGTCAAATTGAAATTTTCATTTTCAACAAAAATGGTATTCTATTATAAAACATTCAAAATAAAGAAATGATTTAGGTGATGTATACAAAAACTCACTTATCTCAAATTTGCCGTTAAATTAAATTTGATTTGATTTGATTTTTATTTTTTTCTCTGGTACATTGGTAACTCAGCCCAAAGTAGTATTGGATCCAATTTACAGGTCTATCATTCCATTACCAGCCCATACAACTGGGCTCACACTCTCACTTAAAAAGCAAATAAATAAATAATTAAATCAAAAAGCAAAGGGAAAGAAGCTTTAATGGCCTCCTTTTTCCACATTCCATATTCCTGTTTGGTTCTTCCTCAATGCATTTCGCTCCTTTTTCACCTGTAAGCCTCTCTCTCTCTCTCTCTCTCTCTCTCTCTCTCTCTCTGTGCACTAATCAGTTGTCACTTTGCATTCTTGTTTTTCTAATTGTCGAAAGATTTTGCTTTTCATCCATCTGTTCAAGATGGGGTTTTACTGCTTTTACCCCTGTGGTAGGTCTAATTTATAGGTCCTGCCACTGAGCTTTTTCTTCAGCTTGTCCAATATTTTGCTTCCAATCCATATTGGGGAAGATGGTCTGTAGCTTTTCATCCTTGTTATTGCCTTAATTTACAGCTGCTGCTGTTCTTCAACCCCCTGAAAACCCTCTATTTTTAAGCCATGGAGCACAAATGGGTTTCAGGTTTTTGCCCCTGTAACCCTCTTAAATTACGTGCACTGCTACTGATATTCATAGTGCTTGTATGCTCAAACCTTTCTCACTGTGTTGATCTTTACCCACAAGACAGAGACTCAGTCTTGCTGTTTAGGTCACGGGTCCAAGACCCTGGCCAGAGCCTGTCCAGCTGGGTTGGCTCTAATTGTACCAACTGGACCGGAATCACCTGCGAAAACCAGACCGGCAGAGTGGTTTCGGTTAACTTGACCAACATGAACTTGTCCGGCCAAATTCACCCCATTTTGTGCAAACTTCCATTTCTCGAACATTTGGTTTTGTCTGAAAACAACTTTACTTCCCCAATCCCGTTGTGTTTCGGTTCTTTGCAGAGTCTCAAAACCCTGCATCTTGATCACAATAGGTTTCAGGGGATTGTGCCCGATACACTCATGAAGCTTAGGCAGCTGAAAGAACTTGTTTTGAATGGTAACAACGATTTGGGAGGGCTTATTCCTTGGTGGGTTGGTAACTTCTCGGCTCAGTTGGAGAAACTAGATATTGGGTTTAATTCGTTTCATGGGGAGATTCCTGAAAGTGTGTTATACTCGAAATCTTTGAAGTATTTAGATCTTGGGAACAATAACTTATCTGGTATTTTGAGTGACTTTCACCAATCTTTGGTCTTTCTGAATCTTGGATCGAATCAGTTTTCCGGTACTTTGCCTTGTTTCTCTGCTTGTGTTCAGTCTCTTAGAGTTTTGAATCTGGCTAACAATTCTGTTGTGGGAGGAATGCCGACATGTATTGCTTCGCTTCAAGGTTTGAATCATCTGAACCTTTCATTCAACCACTTGACTTATGAGATATCTCCGAGGCTTGTGTTTTCGGAGAAGCTTCTTGTCTTGGACTTGAGTAACAATGAGTTGTCTGGCCCTCTTCCGAGCAAGATTGCGGAGACAACAGATAAATCCGGGCTTGTTCTTCTTGATCTGTCTCACAACAGTTTCTCCGGTGAAATCCCATTGAAGATTACTGAACTGAAAAGCTTGCAGGCCCTGTTTCTGTCATACAATCTTCTTGTGGGGGAGATTCCGGAGAGGATTGGAAATCTGACTTACCTCCAAGTGATTGATCTCTCGCACAACTCTCTATCAGGCTCAATTCCGTTGAACATCGTCGGATGTTTTCAGCTGCTTGCATTGATACTCAACAACAACAATCTTTCTGGTGAGATTCAACCGGAACTTGATGCATTGGACAGCTTGAAGATACTGGACATTAGCAACAACAAGATATCTGGTGAGATCCCGCTTACTTTAGCAGGCTGTAAATCTCTGGAGGTTGTAGATTTCAGCTCCAACAATCTCTCCGGAACCTTGAGTGATGCAATCACCAAATGGTCAAACCTCAGGTATCTGTCCCTAGCTCAGAATGAATTTAACGGAAATCTGCCCAGCTGGCTCTTTACTTTTCCGGCTATCAGAATGATGGATTTCTCAGGAAACAAATTTTCGGGCTTCATACCAGATGCCAACTTTAACATGAGCAAAAATTTTAACAATGGAGAGCTTGGTAAAATGCAGACAGAGCTATTTGGTACAACGCACAGTGCGGATACAAAAGTTTTGATTGTTGTCACTACTGGCACTGAATTAAGCTTCAATTATGTACTATCTTCGCTGGTGGGAATCGATTTCTCTAATAATGTGCTAGATGGGGAGATTCCAGGGGGACTATTTACATTACGTGGTTTGCAATACCTAAACTTGTCACGTAATTTTCTTCGTGGTCATGTTCCAGATGTAGAGAAGATGTGGAGTTTAAGGGCCTTAGATGTATCGCACAATTCGTTGTCAGGTCATATTCCCGGAAACATTTCCAGCCTTCAAGACCTGACTCATCTGGATTTGTCATATAACTGCTTCTCTGGATTTGTTACGAGGCAGCAAGGATATTGGAGGTTCCCAGGAGCATTTGCTGGAAATCCAGATTTGTGTTTGGAGTCCTCTGATGGAGGGTGTGACCCGGCAAGCCTCCCCGTGGTGCCTGGGAAGGCATTTGAAGGGGACGAGGTTGAGGGGCGGATTTCTGTTTGGGTTTTTTGTCTAAGTGCTTTCCTCAGTTTCTACTTTACAGGAGTAGCCCTCTTTTGCTCACCTCGAGCACGAAATTACATTCTCCAGACAAAAGCGTAGTGTAATGTTACGTGTAGATGTCGATGACAACAATAAGCTGTAAATTTTAACTGCTCCCTTCTAATGGATGAGTTTGTTCTTCCATGTTTTGCTGACATAGAACTTACCTGTTGGCACTCAGAATGCTCATAATAATATGCGATAACATCAACTATATATTCTTCAGCTTTGAATGCATTTTCTCTAACAATGGGGCCGAAAACAGGTGCCGGAACTCAAAAAATCGAAACTGACAGAGTAAGGAAGTTGTTCGTCGTAAATAAGAACGAGCAAAACATCCCCGCCCAATCGCGGCACCTTTTTGCCATGTCCAATTCAGAAGATGGCTCTCTTTACTCAGATGCACGCCTAAAGATTCATTGGCATATGATTTTTGTTAGCCACTGAGAATTGTTGGCATGAGCTCCAATCCACTGCAACGAAGCATAAGAGAGGAGGCAGAGCACCCATCTGATCGATTTCCCAGCATTCTCTTCAAGGGCTACGTGCCGTGTAATATGCACAAAAAGAACGAGTTCTAATATTTAATCGGGCCGTCCAAGCTCCCGGAAGCAAACTGAAAACAACACCCAAAAAAAAGGTCAGTACTTGGTCTCAGGATCATGATTCATTGCAAGACCAAAATGGTCATTACCTGTTGAACGATTGGATTTGGTGAGGTTGTGAATTCATGAGTCATTCCTTGCCATACTATCTTGCCCTCGTGGAGAAACAACAACCTATACATATTGAATTTGTATATACTTTGTTTAAAACGCGTATTAAACAATCAACACAACTGTTCAACGATGACATGACAATTTGGATGAGGCACATAACCTGTCAACAGCTCGTCTGATGGTACTATGTTGGTGAGTAACAACAACATAAGAAGCGATCTGCCCAGGTTTCTTGATTGCATCCCGACCTTTTGTATGTACAGAGCGGATGAGGTCTTCTACCACAGTAGAAGCAATAGGATCAAGTCCAGCTGTTGGCTCATCATATAAGAGCACCTGTTGAAGGGCGTTGAAGACTGTCAGGACCCGTGAGAACACAGTACACAATTACATACTAAACTCGGATGATACTAATGATACGTGTGACTATGAAGGAATGCAATGGGAATCACGACTTGCGAAACATTCTACAGTTATGTAATGAAACAAATTATATAAAGAACACAACAAAGCTATCATCTTCTCAAAATACCTCTGGCTCTATCGCCTCCTTTGTGGTATCATAAATTATGGATCGAGCCAGAGCAACTCGTTTCTTCATTCCACCAGATAGCTCCGAAGGTAATCGATCCTCAACTCCCTAAACAAACAACCAAGATTGATTCAAACATACTTAAAAGTCAGAGTCGACTCTTTTCTTTTCATTTTTCTTTCTTGGTAGTGGTGGTGGGGTTAGTTGGCGAGCACGCCGAGCAGTGATATCAAAACATCACATCCCTTACTAACAAGATCATTAGAAGACAGTTGATGGCGAGGGTGAGAAGATGCTCAGAAATTATATTAGCGAAAAAAATTACATGTGGTGTTGCCGAGGGTGGGGGTTAAGTTGAGGAAGGTTTTGCAGACTAATAAATTGACATTTTAAGCATATACCTTTAACCCGACTGCAGCCAAGCTCTCAGTCACAAGCTTTGAAATTTGATCCTCGGGCATGCTCGAATTTTCATACCTAATCAATTAACAACATGAATTATACTTTGGCATTTTCTATTGAAACCTACACTATCACTCCTAACAGTGCAAAAGAATGCACAAAGAATTTAAAGCTGACTTACAGAAGGAAACCAACATTTTCACGAACAGTCAAAGAATCAAATAGTGCAGCGCTCTGAAACACCTGTTACATAGTAGATAAATGCATTAAAAGATATATATATATTTTTTGTTAGGATATTAGTGAACCAGAAAAAGAAGAAAAAAAGATAGCCCTAGCATAACAGTGAAGTTTACCAATCCAATCCGAAGACCAGATATCTCATCATCGCTGATCAAACCAACTCTCTTTCGACCTCGAATGTACACCTCTCCCTGCTCGTTACACAAAGGACAAATCTATATAAGAGAACAATAACTAACTCATGGAAGCTCATTAAAATCTAAACACAAGTTAATGCAACAGAGGTTAGCATAATATGAAAACCAGCTTAACTATCAACCTTGTCAGGAGCAAGAAGCCCTGCCATAATCTTCAGAACTGTAGATTTTCCCGTGCCAGAAGGCCCAATTATTCCAACAGCTTCGCCATGCCTAATCTATAAATGAATCCACGAATGACCAATAATTTCTTTTATTAGATACAGAAATTATATTGAAAATATAGGAAAGCACAAAGTAGTGAAAGGAAGACCAGTAGCACATTCTATGTTAAAGAACAATATTATAGAAAACAATAGACGGGTTAAGAAAGAAGAAAACAGTCCTAAACAACACCATTCCCATCCATAAAAAAGAGTAGCATTCTTGTTTCTTTCGCTCTAGAAATCCCATCGCAACACTTTCCCAGACTATTGAATTGAAGAAAAACCCAAACTTCCTTTTGTAAGGATAACAATTGACTAAGTAACTCATAAGCCAAATAGAGACTTGACTCCTCTTCTTTTCGGAACATATTTAGTTCCCGGGGTAAAGAAAGCAGTGAATTCCTCTTCTAAAGTAAATCATTAGTCTTCAAAAGACAAAGGTTCAAGGTAAAGAAGTTAACTTTCGAAACGCTTGATCAGGAACTATCAGTCACGGGACAATGGCAAAGTTCAAACGTATGCTACCTCCACATAGGACCAAAAGACCAATGCATATAAATTCTTAAAACAACTGAAAAGACTTATATAATATGAATTAGATTCACCTTGAAGCTCACACCTCTCAATATATGCTTCTCGCCAAACGATTTGTAGACGTCTCTACACTCGATTAGAACATCAGAGTCATCCTCGGGCTCCCAAACTGTACTTAAATCCTCTGATTTAAATGAATCCTGATCAGAAAAACCCTGTCAGCCACGCTACCATTTATTGATCTGAATTCATTTCCGCTACTACAAACATCAAATTACGCATTTCATGTCATGTGTCCAATGGAATCCAACACAGTGATAAAAACACAATGCAAGTTTTCCGAATTGCAACTTGTCAATGCCTGTCGAATCCAGGACCAAGTGGAAATGCGGGGTTTACAAAGCCACCAGGTCAGAAACGATCGGCCATTTTTCCTAACAGTAAGCAATAAGGCTAATACCATATCTCAATAGTAAAGTAGCACATTACATAAAATAAATGAAAACTACGAAAAACGATCAGAAATTTATCAAATCGGTAGACAAAACCACAACACAAAGATTTGTCAAATAACAATACAATGTAGGTGTCAATAGAAGCCAAGTAAGCATACAAAATGGTTGCTTTAGTAAATGGATTAAGAAAAAAACATGAGTTATTCAAAGACAAAAAAAAAAACATGACTTCTTCAAAGGTTGTCTGAGACTTACCTCGAATTTAGCTGCAAAGGATTCATCGCTCCGCAGTTTGGGGGGAGGCTCCATACAAGCACACAAAACGTTTCTTTGCTCTCCCTTTTGCTTGTCACTACTACAATTGATCGTCCTTGCAAATCTAACGGACCTAGAAAAACCATCGGATGTGAAACCGCTGGACGTCGCCAGAGGAAACAACACTGAATTCGACACAGAAACCATGATTCTGGGTCGCAGAACGAGATTCAATTATCGGCCAAATAATCAAAATTTTAAAGCAATTGAGGCCGTTGGTGTTGGAAATTTGTGATTTTGAAGACGACCCAGATCAGATTATAGGACGAAGACCCGTTCTGGAAGCAATTCGGGTTGTAAATAGTGGAAATTTGATGAATTTAAAGGCGACCCAGATCAGTTTTTGGGTCAAAACGCCCGAAGAGAAACCAAATGAATGCAATTTGCCGGGAGGAATTGCCGCGATTGTGGAATAGCTGTTGTGACGGCTGCGCGGGTGGGGGGAAAGAGGTCGGGTTTTTCTGAAAGCACGTGACTTTTGTTGGGGATTTCCTCATACCTTACTTGGATTTACATAGAAAGCAAGGTCTCTAGACTAGTTCATACTATTCCTCTGTGATCGTGACGTTTTGTTTAAATAAAAAAAATATTCATATCATTGTTTTAGTATAATAATTTTTCGAGTAAATTGTAGCTATGGTCTCTTAATTTTAACTTAATTGGAGCAATGGTTTTTCAACTAAAAATTCATTACCACTGGTCCCTCAATTTATCAAAACGTGAAGCTATGGTTCATCAACTAAAAATTTATTACCATTGGTCCCACAACTTTAATTCAATTGGAGAAATGATCCTTTAATTTTAACTCAATTGTAGCAATGGTCCTTCCAATATAATTCATTTTGACAAAAAAATTGACATAGTTGACGAAAAAAACCATAATTATACACTTTGATGAGTTGAGAGACCTTAATTGTATAAATGGTTATTCCAATATAACTTATTTTGACAAAATTGATGAAAATGACTATAGCTACACATTTTGATAAATTGAGGGACCAATGGTAATGGATTTTTAGTCGAGGGACCATTGCTCCAGTTTGATTAAAGTTGAGGGACCATTTGTACAATTTACTCTTACGTTTATTGTTTTTTCTAGAATGAAATCAAATTGAAACTGATGAAATTGTTTCATATAAATTATTTTCTTAATTATTATTTGATTTTGTGAAATGATGTAGGTGGATTATATAGAAAACTAATGAAAAAATATTTGAAAATTTTGAGTTTTAACGAGGATAAAATAAAGAGTAAAGTAAATAGTACTATGATTGAATGTTTAGTGTAAAAATGTAGTTTTTCGTTAAAATAAATAGTATCGAGAGTTTTTCGTTAAAATTTTCTAAATTATATTTGTTTGGGGGGGGTGGGTTTGGATTTGTCAATAGGAATGGGACCGTTGTATGAACATGTAATTAAAAGTCTAGTTTTGGGGTTAGGGGTTGGACATAATCACATGTTTTTTCGGACTTTCGATTCAGTCATAGTGACATAGCACCAATCACCACAAGCTGTCAAGGGTTGACTTTATCATTATATTTTACATTGTTTTCAGATTTGACCCAAAAAAAAACATTTTTCTTTTATGTTCTATCATCGTGTTATTCACACAGAATTAGAAGTCAAACTCAAGGCATGTCGTGTAGAAAATGAGCCAAGAATTCGTGACCAACCACTAAACGACTTCTAAAGTTAACAAATGACATTACATTTATAGACATGAGTTGGGAAATTTTTCTCTATATAAATGAGTAGTTTCAATAAACAAATGACAGCCATGCCATATATTACTTCATAAACGTAGGCATTCCGTATTCATTTCATTTTATATAAATAAATAAATTTTTTGTCCAAAAAAAAAAGAACTGTTATTAATACTTAAAAAATCTCATTCTAAACTTTTCATAAGTGTAATTTTTTTCTAATTATAAAAAGTTTGGAGTGCTAATAACAATTTATAAAATAAATAAAAAATAGATAACATTTTAATTTTATGATGACAATATAAATTAAATTTGGGTAAATTACACCATACCCCCTCAAGTTTGAGGTCTATTACAACCCCATAAAACATGTTTAAAACATTTCACTTTCATACATCAAGTATTATTTTATTTCAATTTCATACCTCCGTTACATTTTCCATCCATTGAACCGTTAAGTGCCGACGTGGCTGTCAAATGTGTGCCACATGGCAATTTTTTTTTTTTAACCTGAATTTTTACAAAAAAAAAAAACAGAAGCCCAGCGCCCGGAAGAAGAAGAAGAAGAAGAGAAGAGGAAGAAAAAATCCCCTCCCCCCCAGCGAAGAAGAAGAGAAAAAAGAAGAAGAAGAAGAAGTCCAGTGCCCAGAAAAAGAAAAGAGAAGAAGGAGGAGGAGGAAGAAGTCCAGTGCCCAGAAAAAGAAGAAGAATAAGAAGAAGGAGGAGGAAGAGGAAGAAAAAATCCCCCCCCCATCCCCCAGTGATGAAGAAGAAGAAGAAAAAAAAAACAGAAGGCCAACGCCCAGAAAAAGAAGAAGGGAAGAAGAGAATAAGAAGAAGGAGAAGAAGAAAGAAAAAAAAAAGAAGAAGTCGACCAGAAGAAGAAGAGGGAGGAAGAAAAGAAAGAAAGAAAAAACCAACCTACCCCCACCCCCACTCCCCATGCCCACAACCCTCCTCCCGTCCCCCCTGGAGACCCAACTCCCGAGTTTTTTTTTAAATGTAAAAATTCAGGTTTTAAAAATAATTAAATTTTTTTTTTGTCACGTGACACACATTTGGCAGCCACGTCAGCACTTAACGGTTCAATAGATGGAAAATGTAACGGAAGTATGAAATTGAAATAAAATAGTACTTGATGTATGAAAGTGAAATGTTTTAAACATATTGTATGAGGTTGTAATAGACCTCAAACCTGATGTGGTATGGTATAATTTACTCATGAAATTTTATTTGGCCATGAGAGAGAACAAACTCAAAATGTGGACTTCTACTTTATATAGAATCATCGAAAAGTGGGCTACTACCAAACCCAATGTGTAGGCTTCAGTTTGAGGAGTAAGCCCATAAAAAGTATATGTCCAATTCAAAAATAGTTTCTCCCACCCAGCAGACCGTACGCGTTCAAGTTATTGGCTCGTTCCGGGCGTACTATTTCTAGTGGTGGTTTGGTATGAGATTCTAAATCGAAAATTAGATCTTGAATCGAAAATTTTTGAGAAGGAAATTTGAAGACCAATTCCAAATTGAAATTTCGGTATTCCTAATTTTTCGGAATTGATAGAAATTGAATTTTCAGTTTAAGGCTTTTGGATTTTTGGATTGAAATTTGAAAATTTTGGGTTATGAGCTTAAATTTGGGCTTTTTTTTTTTTGGTTGAAAGCAATTTAAATAACCAGCAAGGCACAAGACCAAGAAGCAAACAAAAGGGTGCCCAGCACACCCAGAAACATGAGCAAATATATACGGGAAACAACAGACGCCGCCACAAAGGCCCCCATAATCATCCAAAAACCCAAACCAAAAAAAAAAAAAAAATCCCCCCTACGGAGGACATGAAATTTTGTTTTTCAATTTCATTCAATTGAAATTTAGGTTTTTTAGCTCATACCAATTTGAAATTTCGTACAAATTCATTCATACCAAGTCAAATTGATGTTCAAGTTCCAAACTACTTAATTTCATACTTCCATTTATAATATAGTCTACTATCACACTACTAAAATTCAACATTCAATATGCATGCAACCAAAATAAATATATATATTTTTTCGGTTCTGTTTGAGATTCTCAAACCATTGAATATGTAATCTTGATTCCTTACTTCTCTTATGATTTTTTTACTCTACTTTTTTAATAAGAAGCCGGCAGTGGTGGTGGTGGTGGTGGTGGGCGAGCGGCTAACATGGTTAGTCCGACCTACAACTGAATTGTGTAATCTAGCTAGCCTTTAATGACAGTTTATACTCTAGTTGGCATATGATATGAGACAGAGAAACAGAATGTCATCGTCAACCAAATGACAATAAGTCCAACCGCCCAAGGAAAAAAACCAATTGGCAAATGTCTAAAATGCCCATGCACAAAATCTTCCTCACTATCAAACCACTGAGTTTTTTCCAGGATAAATGTTAAGGAGACTCTTTGTGGACTCTCAGCTACTTCACACCTTAATGGTCATTTTTGCGCCAACATTATAAATGTTGTGCAAAAAACGTGAGATAGCGTAGAGTCTATAAAGAGTCTCATTTTAAAGAGAATTTCCTCGACATTTCTCTTTTTCTAATGCACATCAAATCCAACAAGATTCGTTAGATCTCATTGGATCAAAATAATTTAATGACTCTTATTATGATATGTAATTTAAATGTGCATTTTTAATATGTTTTTGATCGTTAAACCACTCGCAATTAGATCCTCGCGTACCCCCAAAATCTGTTGATGTGGGGTCAAAAGCTTCCATGTTCATGTTTTAAGCTTGAAAAACCAACCCAAATTAACCAAAAATTATTAGGCATACAATCGAGCCCAGACTTAACTACCAAGAAGGATAAACCTGACCAATCTTGTAATTCGAAGCTCCAATTTTATCACGACCAATATAGGAAGATTACATTTTCCCATCATTTTGTGTAGTAGATTTCTTTAAATAAAACCGAAAAACCTACTCGTATTTATAAATCTCGTCTATATATTAGAGAACTAGTTCACAATATTATTGATTATAAAAATTATTTAGCCTACGTGGTGCGCAAGACTAATAGCTAATAAGCTAATTACGTCATTCAGTTGAATGTGGGGCGTGCCAATTTGTTAGTCGAGCTCGACCATGGAGTGAATAAATGTTCATGTGGCGTTGGGCGCACATAGACTTCTGAATCTTGTGATTGCGGTCGTGGAAGGAACGCTTCTCGACCTTCGGGTTTTAAAGTCTGAAGACAAGGCTGCTAGTTCTGCAAAGTTCAATATCAAATTCAACTTTCAGTGTGCCGAATGTCATTACATGGTAACACCTCACTTCGCCGAGAAGGCTGATGAGATGACCTCTTTCAATGAGAAGGTCGAAGACTTCTCACCGACAGATACTTGAATAGATAACCAGTCGGTCTCGAAGCAGTGTTATTTATCTTACCTGAAGGTGCTTTTTCGGTCGGCTGATTCTACAGCTCCAGTGTTGTTTATCCAAACTGAAAATGTTGCCGATTGCCAACACAGTGTTGTTTATCTAAATTAAAGGTATGTTGGTGGGAAAAAAGAAATAAAAATCTCAAGATGTTTGAGAGATTTCATGTAGAGCGAGAGTATGCGCAGGAAAATTTTGTGTCTTGATTTGGAGATGGTTGAATGTGTGCACACACCTCTCAATTTATAGTAGTAATTCCCTCATGGCCAAAGTAGAGTTTCACTCGGAATAGAATTCCTTTACCCAATCCAAATAGGTCTCAGCCAATCCTGACTCTTATAGGACTCTGAATGAAGTTCTTTTATCACCTAAATTCAACCCTTGATTCTTGGCATCTTTCATGATTCGAAGCATAACTAGCCTCTGAGGATTCCTTATTGTACTAGGATTCAGCCACTCAATCTTATCCAGATGAAACCATTTCCTGATAGGATTCAGCCGAATTCCACTGGGGCAGGCCCGTGGTGGGAATATTCCTGACACCTTTTATTGGACCGAGAACAATCATGAAGGGCCCAAAAACTTCATTTTGGGTCCAAACAAGTATACAAAGTTTAGATTGCATGATAAAATGAGAGCTTATTGAGATTTATGCGTGGGGCATATAACAAAGCAACGTAGCAAGATTCAGATATGCTGTTCAGCTATAATAATAGCTAGGTGAAAAGATTAGATGCTTAATTCTCTTAAGAAAAAAAAAGTTGTAATATGCCATTTTCATCAAGACTGCCTCAGGTGTTTGTTCTGATGGCTACAACTGTAGCACCCACCACTCCTGTTCTTTTTCCAATCAACCAAACACTAGCCAGTCATTCAACATCAATATTAAAGTTTAAAACACACACACACACATGTTACTAAATATATAAAAAGGTGCATTCTTGATGCATGGTTGTAAATATAAATATTATAGATTATATTCTGCTACGTTTTATATCTCATGTCGCAGAGACTGCCAATTGTCGTGTTAAGAACCTCAGAGAGTTTTTGGCATTTGTTCCTTGGACTAGTGTTCCATTCTTGCACTGCATGCACTTCATTTTGTCCTTAATATTTAATTCAAAAGAAATTTTTAGAGAGAACAGAAAAAAAGAGCTAGAAGAAGACTCGAGAAATAAGCATGCGCAGACATAGGGGAAATATACAGTCATAGTGGTCAAGCGTTAATTAGTTAATAATTAAATACATCGTTAATTATTCGTCTATATTTCTATTTAACAATGTAGTTTCATGATTCAAATTGTTTATTTTTAAGTTTTAGTCATCATTCAAAAATTAATCTTATAAAATTCACTTAAATCTAAAGTCTTTTAACTTTTATTTATTATTATTATTTTATTATTTATCGATAAAACTGTGTTCATCTTTTTTATCATTTCATGGTTAAATAACTAAACATTTTCAAATTTAATTCAAACGTTAACAAAGACGATCTTTCAATACTAATTTAAGAAAATGATTGATTCATATTATATTATGGAATGAATCTATATAAATAGTTAATTAGTGCAGTGTTAAATTATCAACTTTATAGTTTGAGCACTTTTATAATTTACCCTATTATAAAAGAATCAATTTTAGTCCACATATTGCTGAAGTGGCAAGCAATGCATGCATGTATATCAAATAAATAAAAATTTGAAGCAATGGGTGCATATGTAGCTCCATGTAATAGATGGTTTGGTTTAATTATTATCGTTCTTGAGTGGATTGATTTTGCTAATTAATTTGTGTTGTTCATGTGTTAATCTTCAAAACACACCAGGAGCCGTGCAAGAATGCGAAGATAAAGTCCCACTTCAGCGAGGGACCAAATTATGTAAAATGTTTTAAAAAGTTGAGCTACTTTTCATATAACTAATTAGTTTTATGATAAAGCTTTAACTTTTTTATACTTTTTGTTGTATTTGTTTTTTGGTTGATTTGAACTTGACAATGTATAAATGTCTCCCATGGTCCACCCACCACACCAGTCCTTATATGTAAAGACATTTCGTGCACCTACTGCTTGAACAGAAACATGAAGCTCCTTTAATGTGTGGTGATCGATTGTTCATATCTTATCACTTTAGGGTTAGGTTATGTATATGAATAATATTTTCTCACCGAGAGTGAGAAGTGAGCATAAAAGAATCGAAGTCACCTCGTGATGTTAAGTTTCACCCCTGATTTGTTTACAGTCAAAAGTGCATGCGCGTAGCGCACTTGATATTCTGTGCCTTAAATGCGATGGCAAACAACTAAAGCTAGCCCCTCTTTTTTAAATACTTATAATGCAAACTTAACTTAGTCAATTTGAAATTATTTTCTTATGAGAAATTTATGTGGATAAACACAAGTCGCGTTGTGTCTGATGTTACGTGTTATAATAATGGTAAACGATATGATTGATATGTCCTACTTTTGTTGTATACTAATAAAAAAAATCCAAATAGTGTTACAAATTAAGTGAAATGGCAGTATCAATGTGATGTGACCGTGTTCCAAATAAGCCAAAAATTTGGTCACTTAGTTTAGAAAAGTTTGATGTATTGTACTGCATTAACTCTTAATTATTATATTAATTCTGTATTTTTTTTGTCCAAAGGTAAAGAACATTCATAAAATAAAGTCTAAATGGTAAAATTACATCGTACTTAGACCTAGAAAGGATTGGCACATACAAAAAGAAGATGTCACTTATGTGAACAAAGCATAAGTAAAGATTCTTCCCTGCAACAATTAAAAATGGTACATAAATAAAAAGGCATAAAACGGTTTGAACCCAAAAAATATATTCTCCACTTGAGCTTAAACAGTAGAGACTCAAAGGTGGCTAATAGAAAAACCGTAGAAGCCTACATGAGGAATGACCCGCTGCAGCTGCCCTGAAAACCCAGAGAAGCAAACTTATATGAATATACGATGACAAAGCAGATCAGTAAGTAGACATTCTATTGACTTAGTAATTAGTGGGTGGTTTTTCAAAAGACAACTTGTGCCCTTCTTTTGGAAGCAAGGCGATGTTGCATTTGCGGTTGTGAGATCAAAGAAATGAATGAACAAAAACCAATGGAAAGAAAAACAACAGAAAACACAAAAGGCATAAATTAAACCATTTGCTTAATTTCTGGGGACCAAACTTTTCTCTGAGTTTTTTGTGGTATTGACCCTATATATATTTATGTACAAGACAAACAGAAAAAATGTCGAAATGATAGAAGCAAGTATCCTAAACCGTCCAATTACATGGAAAAGGCAGAAACCCTACAACTCAGCCAAGTAGCTCCACCATTAGAAATCAATGGTTGCCCGGATGAGCATATGATTACATTTACATCCCATCAAAACCCCCGAGGAAGCAGAGAATATATTTGTAGTCAGTTGGGTTTGAATTCGTACACACATATCAAACGTAAAGTTGGCTATAACTATATACCATGAATATTGATGCATGGAAGTACTTAATCAAGTGGTTTTCTTTTTTTCTTTCTTATTTCTTCAAACAAACAATATATAGATAATTTATATTAATATTCATTTAAATACAAGGAGGGGAATCCGAACTTGATGTAGAAGGGAAGCATATGGTTCGATGATCCTATCCAACTTGATTAAGTCAGGCCTGCTAATCAGTAGTGGATTTCACTAATTAATTTGCTAAGCTATTGGGAAAAAAAATAGATGATCGAGCTTATGCCAGACATGTTCTAATACTTTGGAAAATACACAGAACTTATTCCATATGCTGATCGAGGGCATATTATGGATCACTGTCGCAAAAATAGTCATCTGGTTCGATCGAATTCTCAGATAATAATCATAGCCGGCATCTATTTATCTATTGGACTTTATATGACATTACAAGGTGCAAATTGTAGTGTACCGTCGTCACCTAAAACAATGTGTGCACAAATCCGCTTCTGAATTCCACAAGCAGGCTAGCATGATGTACCATTAGTAAGAACATTAATCTATATAATAAAT
The DNA here is from genome assembly GCA_963580275.1 of Crataegus laevigata. Classification (NCBI taxonomy): domain Eukaryota; kingdom Viridiplantae; phylum Streptophyta; class Magnoliopsida; order Rosales; family Rosaceae; genus Crataegus; species Crataegus laevigata. Next base: position 42,723,953 of record OY756938.1, read on the forward strand.
TTAAAAAACCCAATTTGCAAAGGTGGGTGGAATTATTGCTGGACCTCGTTCCTTATTCTATTTAGAAAAAAAGATTGCTGACCAGGTATAACCCCATTGGTGATAGCAACTTTACAATTTCAGGCACTCACACTTGCAAGAAACTAATGTCACTATATCTCCAAGAAGGAAAATTCTCACTTTTCTCTGCGTACGATTATTTTATAGTTCAAGTGTCAACATAATTTGAATTATTCATTATCTTTATCATCATATAAGGTCATTTCTTGATTTTTTTTTAATTTAGAGATCGTTTTGATATCCATATATGTCGAATAAATCGATGGTTATGGTAACAAGTAGCATCCTCACTATAAGCTGTCAATTTCTTTAGTTCATACGATTGACTTAACAATCTTCAAATTGAATGAAATTTTCTCAAATGATATTTAGATGCTAATGATAAAGAAAATAAATGATTTCTATCATGACATTTGTATGGTAATTAAATAATGTCACGTTGAATGGGAAGAGGTTTATTGATCTTCTAGGATAAGAGAAGTATTATCCATAGCTGGAGCTAATTTAACTGTTGCTCTAAGAAAGGTTTTTCCATACTAATTGTTAATATGGTCTAGTGATATTTATCTTCATTTTAAAGTGAGAAGTTTCATACTCGACTCACGTAGATAACGACGACGTATTATATTTTTGTTGAATTCAATACTTGATTAATGGTTTAGAGCATACCCCAAGTTCCTCTCTCTAGCGTATATAATATGCTAGAAAGCTTAATACAATTTATATTAGCGTATATAATATGCTAGAAACTTACCCCAATATTAGCATATATAATATGCTAGAAGCTTACCCCAATATTAGCATATATAATATGCTAGAAAGCTTACTCCAATATCACCGTATATAATATGCTAGAAAGCTTACTCCAATATCACCGTATATAATATGCTAGAAAGCCTGCCTCAATTTATAAGAATCTTGGTCAAAGTCAAAATCAAATTCCCTCATTTTCTTTTCTCAAATAATGAGGTAAAATTAGGGACAGATCAATTTAAGGGACCTGGTTGGTTCCAAGACCACTCGAATCTAAAAAATCTTCGCCTAATGCCATCTAGGCGCTGAGCACCCGGTTATCACTCTGATCAGTCTCTAGGCATTTGAAAATTAAGAAAGTGTGGCTAGACCCGCTTAGGCGTCCACATAGCCCCTTTAGACACCCGCCTAGCCCACCTAAATCCACCTAGGCAATCGCCTAGGTTCCTACTCTCACTTAAACAAAAAATCAATAACTTTCATTTTGCATTTTAATTTTTCAATAAAATGTAAGAAACTTGTTGAATATTCGGATGAACACCATTATCTATTTCTTCCCCATATTTTCAATATGCTCAAATACTTTATAATTTATATGTCATTTTATGTTGCATTTGGGTATCCCAATACAATTATGTGTGTTTTTAAGTATAAATAGGCACGTATTTATACAACATATAATAAATCTATTTAAATCCGCTTAGTTAGATTAGGCTCCCACCAAACTGTATGAGCGTTAGGCCCCAACCCGCCACCCAACCAAATGTCTAACGTCTTTAAAAACCTTGCTTGCAAGCTTGGATAATTGGATACGAGAACTTTCGAGGACCACCCCAATAGTGATGGAGGAGAAGAGCAGCGGCTGCACAATGTTCTAGCTTGCAAACCAAAAGGAGAGAATAAGACAACTAATTCCTTTTCAAAAGGCATCCTAAGAGACCATCTCCAAAGAAGATGTCAAATTCTAAGTGGAATATCATGTAATCAAATTTGAAGATAGGAGCAAACTTCAACCGATATGTCAATCCTATGTGGATCAAATTTGACATATGGAGAAAGGTGATGTCAAATCATTTTTAATTATTTTATTGTGTAGGTCTCATTAATGCACTAATTTATAGATTTTGAAAATTTATTTTAATTGATTTCTTTTTAAAATTAGTTAGTCCTACAAATATCATTTTTCAAAAAAACCATATCGGTTGAAAAAAGAAAAAATCTAACATTATCATAGTCATCAAATTAACATTTAACAGTTATTTTTTGACAACTTTATTAGATACACTCTAAGTCACGTGCCACCTAAGCCACATTGAGTTTTTGTTTTTTGTTTTGGTAAGAATGTCACGATGAGCTTCTACGTAAAACCCTAAGCATTGATTTATTGTTGAGAAAACCACCCTAGGCCGCGCTGAGGCCTCACCATTCTTTAATTTAAATTTTTTTTTTTAAAAGACTCGACTTTCAAAGAAAGTCCACTCCACCCAAATTAACTCCAGTCATCGGCACAGCACCATTTTCTTCCCCGGTCTTCACGTACCAGTCTCTTCCCCGGTCTTCACGTGTCATCGGCACAGCACCATTCTCTTCCCCGATCTTCACGTACAGATCGCACTTCAAGATCAGTCATCAGCACAGCACCATTCTCTTCCCCTGTCTTCGCGTACAGATCGCACTTCAAGATCAACTTGATATATATGTAATATATATATATATTTTATACATATTGAGAAATAACTTTTTTCAATTGCAAGAGATTATTAATCTTGCAAAAAAAGTGATGGCGTTACGTCGAATTATTGTTGTACAAAGATTATGAATAATGTTTCAATGTTATTTTCAATTTTTTAACTTTAATATTGGGACCACTCAATGATAAAATTTTGGATCTGCTACTGGTTACAACACTGTTTAATTTCTAGAAAACTTCATTTTAATCCTTAAAAAAGATGAGTTTTAGACTATAACCTTATGTAAGATTAAAATTCAATTTTAGTCCCTAGTACATTTAATCATATCATTTATTAGTTATATTTTGACGTTTTATTTTTATTTTATTTTTTATTTTAATGTATTAATTACATTTAAATTTAATTTTTATTTCATTCATCATAATATATTTTAATGTCTACATTTAGGTAATTAATTTTTTATAATATATATTCCGATAACAATTTTGTATGTTCTTCATTTAGATACATTAATACATTTGAATATTTCGGTATATCCATCGGTATAAACATATAGGTACATTGATTTAATATAATGCATTTTGGTCAATATAATGCATTTCGTTAAGTATATTTTGGTACACATATTTGAGTATTGATTTTTAGGTACATTAATTCAATATATTGTATTTCGGTACATACATTTAGGTACGTACATTTTGGTATGTACATTTCGGTATTGACATTTAGGTACATACATTTTGGTATTGACATTTAGGTACATACATTTCGGTATTGACATTTAGGTACATACATTTTGGTACATATATTTTGGTATTGACATTTAGGTACATACAGTTCGGTATTGATATTTCGGTACGTTTAGGTACATTAATTCAATATAATACATTTTGGTACATACATTTAGGTTCATTATAATATATTTCGGTACAATCATGTAGGTACAAATATTTTGGTACAAAAAGTCAATTTTATATATTTCGGCACAGTCATTTCTCTACACTTATGTATTTATATATTTTTGTACAAATTTCTTTTAATATTTTCTCATTTATGTTCATTTATAATTTAAAAAACTAAATATGTGCATAATAATAAAATTAAAATCTAATGTGGAGAGATTAAATAAAAATACAGATTAAATAAAAAAATTGAATGCAAATTTTGATAAAAGTACATTTAAGGGATTAAATTGAATATTTAATCTAGCACCAGGTTTTTTTTAAATTTTAATCTTTTGCAAGGACTAATGTTCAAAAACCCCTTTAATTTATTTGTCATTAGCTTAATTACATTGCATTTTACGTCATCTTTGCAATAACATTAATCTATCCCCTAAAAGATAAAAGAATTAAAAACGAAAAAAAAAGGAACAAAGTTGGCTTTCCCTGCATGCATATATATAAGTACAATCAAGTTCATGAATATTGTCAAGCTAATTAACTTTTCACAGTAGTACTACATCATATTCTTCAATTCTTCCTTTCTTGCCAGTAGTGCTACAAGCTATTGTGCTAGGTTGCCCAAATATATTTTATTAACACGCTAAGATGATTGGGTGGGAAGATGTTTACAAGGTGGTGGTGGCCATGGTTCCACTCTATGTTGCCCTAATTTTAGGGTACGGCTCAGTAAGGTGGTGGCACATATTCACTCCCGAGCAGTGTGGCGCGATCAACCGCTTCGTTTGTTTCTTCACTCTCCCACTCTTCACGTTTGAATTCACTGTACATGCGGATCCTTACAAATGGAACTACCGCTTCATCGGCGCCGACTTCATCTCTAAGCTCATAATCGTGGTGGTGCTAGCACTTTGGGCCAAGTGCAGCAGCAAAGGAAGCTACAGTTGGTTTATCACAAGCTTCTCTTTGTGCACTTTAACTAATTCCCTAGTGGTTGGTGTGCCCTTGATTAAAGCCATGTATGGTTCGTCATCCGTTGATCTTGTTGTTCAATCATCGGTCGTGCAGGCCATCATATGGCTTACCATTCTTTTGTTCGTCTTGGAATTTCGACGTACGGGGTCGATAGACATAGTTTCAAGTCCTTCTAATGTTGACACTCGAGTTCAATCGGTTGATCTAGAAGGGAACGATGCAGAAGCCATGGAGGAGATAACAATAAGTACTAGGCCTTCCTTTTGGTATTTGATGAAGGCTGTGTGGGTGAAGCTTGGGATGAATCCCAACTCCTATGCAGTTTTTATTGGTATTGCTTGGGCTTTGATAGCAAACAGGTACTAAATATATGCACCTATAATATGCAAGAAAATATTTATTAATTATATTTGAGTATTGATTAAATAAATATCTTACGTTTTTTCATATATTTCTCTTTAAATTAATTAACAAATTTATGGGTGCTGCAGGTGGCATATTGAGTTGCCAAGCATCGTGGAAGGATCTGTTTTAATCATGTCAAAAGCTGGTACAGGCACTGCTATGTTTAGCATGGGTGAGTGATCACTAATTAATCACATATATATATATATATATATATATGCTAATTAATGCTAATGAATATCTATAGGCAACGTGTTAACTGTATATATCATGCTTGCAAATTGTAGGTATCTTCATGGCACAGCAAGAAAAATTTGTAGCCTGTGGGACAAGCCTAACAATAATTGGGATGGTTCTGAGGTTTATTGCAGGACCGGCAGCCATGGTGATTGGCTCTATTGCTGTGGGTCTGCATGGTGATGTTTTACGTGTTGCTATCATTCAGGTAGTTTACTTGCCAATTTATATATCTTAGAAAGTTAAAAGATGAATCAAGCATGCATGGCCTATAAAATTAGAGTATATATATATACATATAGTAGTGGTTGTGTCATATATCGTACGTGGAATGACATAAAAGTTGTTCCAATGAGCTGCCCAGCAAATTAAGTGGCCAATTTCTTCTCCACTAACACCCTACCCTAATATTCTTTTTACTTACATAAAGCTTCCGTTTTAAGGAATTATGTTGGGAAATGTTAACCACACATTTTCTTTTTGCATACACCATTTTTAATTTAACTATAGAATTGAATTAATCAAACGAAAATAACAAATAAGATTAAATATAAATGTGTACGTGTGAAGAAAAACATAATGTGTGATTATCATTTCCTATAACATTCCATCTCAAAAACAGATTGGACAACAACAGAAACCTTTTCATGTATGTATTCATGTATATTGTGTATTAATCAAGTTTTTTTAGTGAAGCCATGTTATTTAAATTTGAGGAACTTTGATGCTTGGTCAGATCTGACTAGCTCTCAAAAACACACAGTTCTTTTCACTAATGGTATTAACTTTGTGTGGCCAAACTACATACAAATTAAGCAAATTCAAATTAATTAGTACCGCACTGAAAGTTAGCTCACTAATTTTAAACTTTAAATGAATTTTCAAATAAGAATGTCCGCATATCTCCCTTTAACAACTTGAAGCAACAATACATATTTTTGCATGATGAATTTATCTTTCAGATGGTAAATGCTACACTTCGATAATAGTTCATCACATTACTTGTGTTTGCGGTATTCATAAAAAAATTCTCGTTTTCTACATGATAATTTTATTTTTTCAGATGATAAATGTTTTTAATTATTATTTTTGAATCAAATGACAAGTGTTTAATTAGATGACTTATCATCATTTATATACAACATTGCAGGCAGCAGTGCCACAGTCCATTACGTCCTTCATATTTGCCAAAGAGTATGAACTCCATGCAGAAGTGCTCAGTACAGCGTACGTATGCACCTCTTTATATTTATTTACAAATCTCAAATTTATATGCATACTTTAAATATGAAAAATATTAACGAGAATTACTTGGATAATTGGCAGCAATATATAATATTTCAAATAAATTTCAATTATATATATATATTCTTCTAACTTTCATATTTTGTGTTGCATGCAGGGTAATATTTGGCATGTTGGTCTCCCTTCCAGTGTTGATCGCTTACTTTGCAGTTCTAGAATGTGTGCATTGACGACCATCTCTCTCAGCGTTTCAATCAATATTTAGAGGGGAAAGGATTGCTGCCTTGCTGCTCCTCTCTCCTTTGTTTTTTGTTTTAATTTTTTTTTTGCTTTAATTTGGTTTTCCATATCATGGTCTAAAACTGTTGGGACTAATATTAAATTATAAGTATTATAGTTGCCCAAACTTGTAATCTAATAATTAACATTATCATGCATCCTAATCTAAAGAGGTTTTAATTAGGATGCAGCCTTGTAGTTTTACGACAAATTAGAGTGATCTTGTACTTTCCGAATCGTTTTGAATTTTATATCACCTTAATCTCGATCAAGAAGGGCTTTACTTGGGCTTCAACCCAGAAGTTTTGTCAGCGGGAGTTATTATTAGCATTTCAAATCCGTCGTCACGGAGTTTCCTCGCTTATGTTTCTCATTAGAGATGACTGCATGATGTGACTTATTGGAAGTGATAATAACAAATCTCTGACCATTTTGTGAAGCATTGTTTGTTCGTCTGTAGCTTCATTCAAACCAAATTTGACGCCCCAAAGACCGAATGTAAAGTGCAAAAAGAGTTAGCCTAACTAAAGGATGATATTAATTACTAGTTGTTAAAACATCATGGAGCACATTAATTCATAGTTGTTAAAACACGTAAGAAAAAGATAAATTTATACACTATTTTAGCTTCTGATCACACATTTGTTTAATCATGTCCAAACCCGTTATTTTTGTATAATTTATTTAATTTAATGACCAAAATAAATTAAAATATCTGAAAAGTTAAAGAAGAGTGTGAAAATTATTTTTCTAAGAAAACCCATAGCTGCCAAAGGGGATCCCCTGATCTTGTCGTTATGATTTGCATTCTCACCCTCCCAAGAAACGCTTTCTCTAAATTTTTTCTCTTCTCCAACTTTATTTATACTCCAAATTTGAAACATTTCATTGCCATTTATCTATATAATGTGCAAAATCATTCATTCAAATAAATTCAAACAAGACGCTTCCAAATTATTTGCAAAATATGAAAGTTGTAAAAAGCGAGTAAGTCAGGCGCTTAGGCCATCAATGACGGAACTAGAAATCAAGGTTAGAATGGGCCTCAAGGCCATATGAAGAAATTAGACAAAATGTATTATAATTGAGAGGAGAAAATTGAAGGTTCTTCTTTTGTATTAGAATGTAAAATTTGAATCAAAAGAGAGTAACTGAGTCACTAAAAAAAAAAGCATTGAAATTATAAGCACTGATCTTGTACGTAAGTTTTGCTAAACAAATATTACTACAAAATGGTGAACCAACTACGGAAGGCTAGTTGATATAGGCTTTAGTTTCGTAACAAAACGGTAACACACTTTTTTTTTTTGGTCAAATGAAAGAAACAAAAGCAGAGACACTAAAACTACAAGCTAATGAACATAAACAAAAGCATAAAAAAAAAGGAAGAAATTTCAAGATACCGTCTTGGTCTTTATGTGGCTCCGCCACTGGGGGGCCATGGCTAAGTGATAGATCGATATATAGAGTGGGTTCCTTGTGGCTGAACTGGATTGTCCAAAGTCATCAGAATTTGGCTGGAACGATAAAAACACACAGAAAAGGATACAGTGATGATGATGAAAGATGCATCAAGAATTTAATTGAAAATTTAATAGTTTGAATTGACATATTAACATATTGATTAGCACAGAAAGGGATATATTAATTGACAGTTGGCATGAAAACAAATTGAGATATTTCTGTCCAGATTTCGGGTCAATGTTCATTGAGCTTGTCAAGGAATGTTTTTCTTTTTTCCTTTTTCTTTTGCCTTTTACCTTTTTATATATATTTTTTTTGTTTTTTTTCCTTTTCTTTTACTAGTATATGCAATATTTGACGTTAGTTTAAGCTGTTATTCTTTTATATTGGATACTATTATTTCCCTTTAAGTCGTTGAATTGAAATTCTGTTGATAAAAAAGATGTTTCTTCTGACAAAGACAAAAGGATTAAAAGATGCCATTTTAAAACGAAAACTCATTTAATCCTAAATTTCTGCTTATCCATTATTTAGTATTGAGTAACGAGGTTGAGGACCTCTAATCTAAATTATTTATTATCCCACGACACCAAACTGTTTAAGTTTATTCAAGGTTTTCGAGTGCTAGTCGAGCGGTGGGTAAGGGCCTAACGATTAGGCAGGGCTTAGGTAGCGATCCATACCCCTTTTAAATTTTAATTAAATTTGTTATATAACATATGAATAAATGTTTACTTATACTTAAAAAAAACATAATTGTATTGTGTTACATAAATTACAAAACAAAATGACATAGAATATAAAGTATTAGAACATATTAAAAATATGTGGAACAAGCATGCATTAAGTGTTCATCCAAGTTTTAGTTGAAGCGGTAATCAGCCGTCTAGCGCCTAAGCAGCACTAAGCGAAATTCTTTTAAAACAACGAGTCTATTCAATCAAACAATCAGAAATAAATAAGTCGCTTCTTTATAAACCATTTGTTATTCCACAACCGAAAACAAGCTATTTGAGCTTATAGTGACCTACCCTTTACTTATTTTTCCATATTACAATAGAATGATGTCAATCGGTATCAAGAGTTTGGTGTGCACTAAATGTTTTTTTTGATAAGCTTGCAATTCATAACTAACTCTATATATTATCATACAACAGAAAAATAATATAATTAATTTACTAGTGATACAATGTAAAATACAACCCAAAAAGGCCCCTGCTGATGTATACTTATAGTTTCAAAGAACATAAATAAAACCCATGAACGTGACACCATGCTAGAAGCAAAATGCCAAATTTAAAAATCTTTGGTAATCTCTCTGTCATGTTAGTGTCATATTACTCTTCATTATTGTTACTTTTGATTTGTCAAAAAATTCTCACTTTTCCGTGAACACTCCCTAGGCCTATAATAATTCTGGTTGTAGTTGCACCGAGAAGAGATTTTTTAGTAAGATCGTCACACGAAATAATATATTATGTGTCTCTATATAAATTGTGGATTATGTGTGTTAAAATGTTAAAAACTTAAAAATTAAAAATTAAATTTTTTTACTATTTACATAAAAACATGTGGTGTACCGTCATAACTAAAGATTTCTTTGCACCAAGAGACGAGCAAAGATCGTGAGAGTGATGCTTCCCCACTATTATTTATTTAATTTTGTTTAAATAATATTCAGCGTATTATTCGGGTGCTCGTTAACAAACATCCTGCGTCTCTCTCCGTCTAGAGAGTCAAGGCTCTTCCTTTTCTTCGTGCCTCAATATGTTTGACAAGTATACGTTGTGATGATTGATGAATGGTAATCACCCAATCCCAATCCCAATCCGAACCCGAATCCGAATCCGAATGCTGATGCTTCTGCTTCTTGTTTCCTCTGGGTTCCTGTGATCAATCACTCCTTCCTCCATCATCCTGCTTTCTGCAACACATTTTCCGCCCCCTGCAAAAACTACAAACGGGAAAGAGCAAAAAAACCCAGAAAACGGAGCTGAGCATTCATATTTCTTCATCGAAAACAAGAATCCAGGACGAAAAGAAACAACAGAAATCAGGTTGTTGCATGGAAGATGAAGTCCTCCTCTGTAAGCACGCCCTTAATACTGATATTGTTATTTGTAATTGGTAATGAACATATTGATTATAAAGACAGGTACTTGTATGCTTTTCTTGTTTTTATTGGGATTTTTCGGGCTGTTAGATATATCGAATTAACCGTTCCTTGTTCGAATTCCTCTGCACATATTTTCCTGGCCATTGGATTTGGAGCTACTGAGCATAATTGAATAGCGGTTGGTTAAGAAATATGATGAGGATGCATGCTTTCTTGTACATAATTGATCATCACTTCTGTTTCTTCAATGAATTGTGTAATTATTAGTTTAATTTATGATTAGCGGTCAGAAAGTAACAATAATTAGGTAATTAGGACATCTGTTCTAATTTCTTTGCAGATAACTTGGTTACAAATTGTATTTTTACATCTGTTTCCAGCCATCTAAATTGTTTTGACATGTTTTCTCCACTTTTTCGTTGCCTTCTCTTGTCAGGCTACTTTTCGTGCAGATTCGAGAAGCGGAAAGTCGTGTTTTTGTAGTATTCTCCCGGCAGCTTCTCTGCTGTGTATATTATTTCTCATAGTGAGTGCATACATATCATCATCAGATTACAAAGAGGTATGTATGTATGCGTGCATGTATACCAAGTTTTAGTCCCGAATCCAATCTGTATTAACTCCGATATCTAAGCTTATAAATTATCAGTTTTACTGGCTTGAACATTGGAATTGAAAGTTGAGTTGGTGTTGACATAATCGCTACTATTTCGCGTCCTATTGCACAGGATTCATCGTCATTTTGGAAAGTCACAAACAATTTGCAAACTCTAAAATACAAATGCAAGGTTTGTTTATCATTCAGGTTCCAATCCATTCATCTTTCCTATCAAATGAGTTGTTGTGATTTATTACTTGAAATTTCTTGTATCTGTTTTAGAATCAAAATAGGCCTTACGGAAGTGAGCCACTTCCTCAAGGTATTGTTGCCAAGACTTCTAATCTGGAAATGCAGCCGTTGTGGCATGCTAAAAAGGTAAGGTTTTTGGAAACTGAAGCTCCTGAATTCACCTGATGATTGTGTAACTTTGCACCCTGCTGCTCCAATTGACAGTGCTGCAGGCTTATCTAAATTTTTTACTGTTACACTGTTTGCCCAGAAACGTTCGTTTAAATTGTTGGAGAACAAAGATGCAAATTCTTCATCTAGTTTGTTTGCCGTGGCCGTTGGGATAAAGCAAAAAGATCTTGTTAGTAAAATGGTCAAAAAGGTATGTCCTATAAAACAATGCTCACAAAGGTAGTCCAAATTAAGTGCTGCTTATAATTCTTTTTCATTGTTCATAGCTCTTTACGAGTAATTGCTTTTCGCTTACCGTGTTTCAGTTTCTGTCAAGTGGTTTCGTTGTGATGCTCTTCCATTATGATGGCATCGTCGATCAGTGGAAGGAGTTTCAATGGAGTGACCAAGTCATTCATGTATCTGCAGTCAATCAAACTAAATGGTAACTGATTGGTCTAACTCTTTATCTTTGCATGCCTGAAACCAGTTAAGTCAAAGCTGCAGTATTAAAATGTGATTTTCTGGTTGATGCCTAGGTGGTTTGCGAAGCGCTTCTTGCATCCTGACATAGTTGCCGAATATAGTTACATTTTCCTCTGGGACGAGGACCTCGGAGTTGACAATTTCCACCCCCAACGGTATATACATTGTTGGCCGGCTGCATCTCTTTTCTCAACCTTGTACATTATACCGACATTAAAACTTGGAAGCTACTTACTGGTTCTTAATCCCATTTTGTCACCTTGTTATTTAACACTACTGTTAGGTACATATCCATTGTTCAAAAGGAAGGGCTTGAGATATCACAACCTGCACTGGATTATTCCAAATCAGAGGTGCATCATCAAATTACTGTGCGTTTGAGAGGATCGGTAGCACACAGGTCTCTTATAACTGCTAAATGATGAACTCCCTCGGGACATATTGTTGAATGTCCACGTACGAGTTAATTTCAAGAACCCTTAATTTCAAACAACTTGATATAGTTCATGGTGTATCTGCAGAAGGACTTACAAGTCAAGTAACAATGGGAAAGGTTGTCACGAGAGCAGTACAGCTCCTCCTTGCACTGGGTAAAAACTGTGTTTCCATTTGATTGCTCAAGACAATTCCATTAGTAATTTAGTATTGTAGTTGCAGAAGTCATCCTCTAAAATAATGCAATGCATTTTCTGCAGGTGGATAGAAGTGATGGCTCCTGTTTTCTCTCGAGCTGCCTGGCGCTGCGTATGGTATATGATCCAGGTGGGCGTGTTAACTTATTTCTATTGTCCTGCTTCCTGGAACTCAACTCAAATAGCTGTTTTTCTCTTCGTGTGAGAGTAGAGTCAATGGCGGCTTAAATTGCACCGGTTTGATTATGTTAATTGCAGAACGACTTGATTCATGCTTGGGGACTAGATACACAGATTGGCTATTGTGCACAGGCAAGCTCTTATACTTCCTTTTCTAACAAGGAAACGATTTCGTTTGCCCCGATCTTCTGCTGTTTGCGGAACAAACAGACCCGCAGTCTTTCTGTGTCTGATTTTGAATGTATATGTAATGCTGTAATAGGGGGATCGAACTAAAAAAGTTGGGGTTGTGGATGCCGAGTACATAATCCATTACGGCCGCCCTACGCTGGGAGGACCCTCAGATGATCAAAGTGATCAGGTGACGAAAGATAAAATTCGTTCGCAGAAATCGTCACCATCATCAAAATCTACAAGAAAGGGCCACAGAGCTGATGTAAGTCTCTTGACGGGTGACGCGATAATATTGTATTTAACATATAGTCTTCATTGGATTGATTAATCAGTTTTCGTTTCTTCATGTTGTTAATGTTGCAGGTGAGGCGGGAATCTTACAACGAAATGAAAGTGTTCGGAAGGAAATGGGAACGAGCCATCAAGAATGATAAATGTTGGATCGATCCCTACAGGTAGCCAGTAACTGATTAGTGCTTGAGCGCTCCTATCGTACATACGAATATCGTCATCCATCATCCTTTATCTGGAGGAAGCTCAGAGCTCAGAAGTTGGTGTAAAATTTGGAGGATCATTATACAAAGCAAGGTTTTATGTCCCCTGAATTTTACCCTTTTTTTTTTTACACAGTTGAAATGTAAATGTGAATACAAAAATCAACTCCACTTTATACTTGAGAGAGGCTTGGCTGGCCGGCCTCCTGTGTATTGAGGACAACTCCTCCTCTTGACGCTGATGACCTTGCCGGACTAGTGCCGTCCGATTGAGCTTACAACGTTGCCTAGAGATGGCTTGTGGTTTAATTGAAGGTTCCTTTGGTCATGAATTACACTACTACTAGTACCACTCGCTAGTTTTGAGTATACCCGATATACTTGTCATATTGCCCTAACCAATTGGACTATCGCTCGTTTAGTTCACTAGTCAAACAAATAAATGAAACATGACCTCAGTTAGACCAGTGACCAGCAAGGGAGGGAAGTTGAGAGGAAAACAAGGGCAAGCACTTTGAGCAGCACATGGGTTGTTGGCATGATGCCCCATATTTATCACAATATTCACAAAGAAAGTCAATGAGATTCCCTTTACTCCCCCAAAACACTCATCAAGACACCAAAATCAGATCATGTGGCTCACTGCCCTTGCCTAAAAGGACTCTCAGATTCCACAAGCCAATTACGTGCTGTCATACGTTTTAACATTCTCGCATGACAGTGCGTGTTCAACTTAAAATACCATTACAATAGCATCCCCGTTAGATGTAAGCTAAAAACCCTAAACACAAACTTTTGGTGCATTGAGACTTGCATTTCACGCAACAATCTACACGAGGATATAGAAAAAAAACCAGAAAATTCCAAGCAATAAAAGTAATGCAATTAATATCCATCCAAGAATTGTAAAACTACCACCATCTCAACATCATGGAAGCAAAACTTAGTGGCGATGGCTTAATTGCCCCCCACACCCCCACCCAACCCACCTTCCAGCTACATGCATTAATATTCATCACACTAACTCATCCCACCTACTGTTCATTAAAATCTAATCTACTTAATTCTCCAATCTCCACCACCAACAATATCCAATCTCCCACCTGTTTCAGGTAACTCAGAAGCCATAGCTAAGCAAGGAGAACTCTCTCTCTCTCTCTCTCTCTCTCTCTCTCTCTCTCTCTCTCTCTCTCTCAAGTATCTATTACCCAATGAAATGCTTGAAATTACAGGCAGAAAGCAACAATTTATAGCAGATGAAATGAAACCTTCACATGCTGTAAACATCAAGTGGAAAACTAGTAAACATTAAGTGGAAGCAGCAAAAGAAAACATTAGTAGCAACCACTTTCATTTAAAAACATGAACTAAAACTCATCACAAATTAATAAAATATCAGCACAAGACTAAAATAATAGAACATGGGAGTTGAATCTTTATCCTTGTCATGGAGTGTCACTCACAGCAGCTCTACTGAGCACTTACATTAATATATTGTTTTGGAAAGTCAATAAAATATCATTAAGAACCCCAAATAGCTCCATTAACAAGGACAATGTTCCCTTAAATGCCTCACAACTATGCTAATCCTATCTCCAGGCACTGCTTATTCCAGCCAAAAAAACAAAGGAAAATTATCCCACTAGATATAGAAATAAGCTAACCTGGAAATATAAATAAATTTCATAACTTCTAAGCAAACAAATCAAGAACAGATATTCTTTTTCCCATCCAGACTCCCAATAAAATCAAACATTACCCCTAATTAAACAATTTTTAATTATAAAATTATAAAATATAGGGAGGAAGAGTTAGATATGGCATCCAAAGCAATTACAGGTCTTGGGTGTGAAAGAACAGAAACCGAAAGGCCTGTTTGGAATGTTGCAATTGATGGCATAGCAACAAGGAGAAGGCAAGCAAAGACCTTTGGCACCTCCACAACAAGTACACAATGCACAAATCTGAAAGCTCCCCAACCTCCTCCTGGTCTCATTCATCACCAAAGTTTTCATCTTTTCAGCTCCGATCAGTGGCACCAGTGGCTCCACAGCTGCAGACCCATTGGCCTTAAAAGTTCAAAACAACAAACAAGCACTTCAAATCACAGAAAACCCAGAAAAAAAATCATGACCCATTTGACAAAAAAAGTACAGGGATCTATGAAATTGAAAGGAAAGTTGGCGTCTTTGAAGCAAAACACTCACAAGGTCTAAGCTTGCTGCTTCAGTGGTGGAGATAGCAGTAGCCAAAAAGGACAGCAGTAGGAGGAGAGAGAAGGTGACCCCATGAGCACGAGCAGGCATCATGAATTGCTTCTTGAGATGGGTGCTACCTTGGTGTGAGCTCTGAGTGGCAAAAGGTGATGGGAATTTGGAAAAAAGAGTGTAGCTGGGAAGTGGGTCCTTGATCTTTTTACTTGAGCGGCCTTTGATTTCGATTTGGCGGATCATTAATGTTATGGTAACAAGGGTTCGCAATGGGTATTTGCTTTGAGCTGCTTGATTAGGTAAATTTGGGTTTGGGGTTGAGGAATTGGAAAATCAAATGTAAAGAAAAAGCCTAGAAAGGGAGTCGACTGTCGGAGTGCTTTTTAGTTGGGTTTGGGAAAAATTAGGAATAAGGGACGATTGATTATGTGCAGTACAACTACGACGGTTTCTCTTGTCGGTCTAAAGGTGCGGACGATCCTTGCAGACAAATATATTGCCGGATTCCTTTCCACCAAATTCACTAATCCAGATCCGAACCGTTAAATTTTTATTAAACGGCTGCAAAAAGTTATAATAATTATAGTCATCAAACAATTCAGATTCCAGACTAAGGGTGCGTTTGGTACGCGGGACGGGACGGGACGGACGCGTTCCGTCCCACGTTTGGTACGCTAAATTATGTGGAACGGCTTGTCCCGCGGGACAAAAAAGGGTCAAATTTTGGTTCCTTGCTCCCCCCCTGGAACGGGGATTTCTGTCCCATGGAACACAAAATTCATAAATTTTAGGACAAAAATACCCATTAGGTTTTTCAAATTTTACACCCAAATCATACCAAAAAACCCTATCTCTTCGCAAGATTTCATCATCTTCTCTGCCGCGCCGGTCATCTCCCCTTCGCAGCCTTGGGCGACCAAATGACGAGCTCGCATAAACCCTAGATTTCATGTGCGAGAGAGAGAGAGATAGAGAGTGAGGGACTGTGATTACCACCACCAATCCACACAGAGGACAAAACGCCAACCAAAATACAAGTCCAGAAACCGCAGAAACCAATTTTTGCTCTGCTCGCAAACAAAACGGTAACAAAATCGAAAAAGCAAGTTTCAGGCACTCGTGTCCAGAGAGAGAGAGAGAGAGAGGGGAATGCGGTTTAACGTACCCTGGCCTTGAGAGTCGACAGAGAGAGACGGAATCGATTTTTCTTCGTGGGAGAGCAAAGTGAGAGAGAGAGAGAGATAGGCGTTTCTTGTAACCGCTGAGTGTCCATACCAAGATCTAAAAATTCTGGGTTCAACACTGTCTCATCCACCAATTCTGACCAAAAATCCTAGGTCGAGACAAACTGATGGAAGGAAGCGGAGAGAAGAGGAGGGAGGGGGAGTGGAGGAGAGAGACCGTGGGTCGATGGAGGGTGGAGGTGATTGAGGAAAGAGATGGAAGAGGGTAAGTTAGTCATTTTAATCTATTAGTTTTGTTCCGTCCCGCGCTTACCAAACGCAGAACGAAACAACTCTTCCGTTCTGTCCCGCGCTTACCAAACATACCATGGGACCACTATTCCGTCCCGTCCCGTCCCGTTCCGTCCCGTCCCGTCCACGTACCAAACGCACCCTAAGTGAATTTGGTGAAATGGAATCCTCGTGAGGAATGAATGATTGGATTTGGACATCCAAAGTGAATGAACGTTTTAGGTCATAACATTTATTCGGTCAAATGATGTCAACAATAAACCTGATAAAAAAATATAAAACAAATTACAAGATGCATACAATATATTTTGGACTCTTTTTTTATCTGAGGACTCCTCCTTCCCTACAAGTTTCTATTTTTATCAAACTTTGCATTACAACTTACAAGGCTTCATGTAATACCCGCGGAAAATAAATCATAACCTGAGAAAATTTGGGATTTGGGATAGACAGAATGTTCACATTGGGTTTTCCAAATGTGACAATATTTGGAGATGTTTTATACAATGCAGCAATGTGAAATGCAGAAAGTTGAATCTGTCAGCTGAATGCATTTTCAGGACACAATCAACTTCAATTTACAGATATCATACCAGACTCTTCTTTATCCCTCAAAAGATTGTTAATGTAAACGGCTCGCTTTCGAGCCGCTTTTCACTCCTCTGTGTCAATGTTATCCTCTGCACTAGGCATCTGCCTAGGCTCTGACAATGAAAGTCTCCGGGGCTTTGCTGATCCCGCTTCGACTAGCCCTTCTGATGATAAATTTAATGAAGCGGCCCTCGACGTTGAACCCAACAAACGCCGGGCTGGGGCATCAGCCGAAGATGATGCAGAGAGATTATAAGTGAAGATACCCATAGGGTGGTTGAACTTGCAACTTGGTCCAAACTTACAGATACCATAACGAGAGTAGAAGATGCACAAAGGTTCTTCCTGTTAAAAAGTGTACCAGATTCATCGTGTAAAATATCACCAAGTTGGACTACTTAATGAAAGATGTAATAAGAGCACACAACTAGTTTTGAAACCATAGCTCAAGTTTATAACCAAACTCCAACAGTAAAAGTAACTCACCGGTCGTAAAGGAAGGCCTATTGGACTCAAAACACAGTCTGGAGCAGGAATTAACCTCTCCCTAGGATGATGGAATCTACAGACTGCACCAAACTTACAATCCCCAGTCTTCATATAAAACTGGCACTCAGGCTGGCCAGGTCTCTCAGGAAATACATTTTCCCTTTGCAATGCATAGAACCCCACAGGGATGGAACCGGGACTGTAAGGAGAAAAGCCCCCTTGAGATCCTGAATTTTCCGGTTCACCTTGTTGTGAAGTTCCATACATCTGACTGTTTCCCGCTGTTTGTTGCTGACTCTCTGGAGATGCAATGGAGCCAAGTTGGCCCTGCAAAAATTACCAACAAATAAGCATGTTGATTCTGCTCAGGGAATCATAGCACAATTATACTATTGAACTCAAACTCAAAAGCTGCTGCATTAGAGCTTTTCTGATGGAGTGCGGTAAAAGAAATTGCAAACCATTCGATTTTCATCTTGTTTTCTTCTCATGAGATAAATTTTCAAACTATTATTTGTGCAGTAAGATCAACAATTTTAAACACACATGCATATAACTCCAATTAGATTGATTCCGGGACAAACAATAACTAGTTGCACCCTAACCTGCTATCATAAGGTAAAACAAGAGCATCACAGCATTTTGCACAGAGAGGTACAATAAAACTTACACTGTATGCGTTCCATCCTGGGACTGATACCACTCCTTGAGGAACAATGAGAGGAGCGTAACTTGATTGAGCTTGCCAGCGTGGACTGGGAATAAAAGATGCTCTTGACCAATTTGTAATTCCTCCCGCATACGACTGCTGGCCAGGAGTAGTTGGAGATTGGACAGTAGGATATACAGGAGAGCCGCCCACTGAAACCATCATATTAGCAGGTTGGGGATGGTGGAATTTACAAGTGCTTCCGAACTTGCATTGCCCAGTTCGTAAATAATAAGCACATTCGACCTCATTCTGCTAAAAACAAAGAATAAAAAGCAAGGAATTTATCGTACCAACTAAGATGCACACAAAGATAAACTACGAAGTAGACATTCAAGTAACGCAAAGAGAAGGGAAATGTACAAATGAGGTGAACATGGCACAATAATGAGATGAAAACAGAAAATCGAACCGGTCGAAGTGGATAGCCTAAGATATTTAAGGCAACTCTTCCAGCAATTCCCGCCTTGTCTCTAGGATGATGAAATTTGCATGTTGCTCCAAACTTGCAGGTTCCTGTCTTCAGGTAGTACTGCAGGGAAGTTTAACAAATATTATTGAAGTCAGACCATAATTTACACGACCGACCTTCCACAGAAATACATGCCTGACACTCTGGTTGTCCAATTCTTTCGGGGAACTCTCCCTTCATCCTTGCAGCGGCAATAGCCTGGCAATGAACAGAATCTCATTATACAGACATATAATTTCAATCAAATTGAATGAAATTATTAAACTTTAGACACGAAGCATACTACCCTTGTGCCAAAAAGTATTGAAGAAAGATTAAAGATTACTAAACTCATGAAAAATCGCGTAAACATGGTGAAACTATACCAGCTTCCGGTTAGGTGGATGATTAAAGCGACATGTCGCCCCAAATCTACAAAGTCCTGTTCTGATGTAATAAGAACAATCTGGCTCTCCAGCACGCTCGGGATAGGGCCCGGCTTCCATTGTTTCACTTGATCTCAAATTCATTTGCCACATTGCATCTGAAATAACATTTCATAACTAAGTTCATCACATTGTATCATACAAACTTACCAAAATTCAAGCGAAAGGCATATTTTTGACGAGTCCATTTCGTCTGCATATCTTCGTGCTATAACAATTACCGTATTTAAATCGTCACGGAATGGCTAAAATTTTGGTAAAACAAAACAAGAGGCAACATTCTGTAATCATTCAAAACCGGAAAAAAAAAATCAAATTAAAAAACAAAAAAACATGCGAATTCAAGAGCTGGGAATCGAAATTGACGAAGCTGAAGAAGATTTGAAGCAGTGATCACATCTGAATTGAGCTATGGAGAGGTCAAAGGGGACAATTCGCATCGGCGGAGGCAGCAAACGTGATTGGGGAAACAAGGAAACAATGGCGAAACAATAGAGAAACAGAAACAGAGAAAACAACGACAATTATTGACAAACAAAGACAAATGTATGTGCGTTGCGTTATGTAAGAGAGAGAGAGAGAGAGAGAGAGAGAGAGATGACCTTGGGTCAAGGAGGGTGACAGTGAGAGAGCGTCGGTGACGGGCGCGGCAGCACGAGACATGGGAATTCCGGCATCGAAGTCCATGGCTCCGTCGCCGGTGAAAGAGAGACAGTAAGTTAAGTCGTCAGCGGCACCACCACCACCGGGCCGTCACTCTAGCAAACCCCACCGGAATTCTCATTCATTCACTCACCCCCTCCCCCTCAACTACCCGGCACTCTACCCAAATCCCCCTCTCAACGATCAGACACACACACTATATCTCTCCTCTCTCTCCTCTCTCTCTCTCCCTCTCTCTATCTAACCCAGACCAAACCCAGACCAAACAAAGAAAACAGAGAGCCAAATTAACAAGAATAACAGCTTTCTAGAGAGAGAAACTTTTACATGGAGAGAGAGAAAGTAGTTTTAAGAGAGAGACGATGAGAGGGACAGAGAGAGGAGAGAGAGAGAGCGGTGTGTTCTCCTCTCCACAAACGAGAAGAGGAATAAAAACCAACCATCTCTCAACCAGACAAGCTTTTTCACCCGCGTTTTGGCAATAAACGGACCAAACCCCACATTATTTCCCTCCCCCGCGACTGCCTCAGCCCCCATACTCGCTCTCCCCTCTCCACGCACCGTTCCCCTTTGCTTTTGCGGTTTTGCTCGGCGTCAATGCCCTCGTCCAATTTTTATTCGACACGTTGTCCGCTTGCGCAGCGAGTAGGTTCCACTCGCTTGGCTGCGAATATGCGCTTCCCCCAAACCGGATACCAGAAACTCGGACCGCTTCCTGTAACGGCTTTTACTATTTCCAGCTTATTTCTTTATATTTTCCACTGTCTGCTCTCCTCTCCCAATTTTTTTTATTTTTTTTTATTTTCAATTTTTTTTTTTAACGAAGTTATGTTATAAGCAAACACGAAAGCCTACAAAGAGGCTAACACCAACAAAAACAACAAGAAAGAAACCAGTGACTAGTTAACAATTTCATCACGACAATTTACTTGTTTTTAAAACCTAAAAACTCACTAAGATATTTAAGCGATATGTTAATAAAAAAATAGTTGTAATTTATATTCTTTTATAAATATGAAGGAAAGTAGTTGAGATATTAAAAAGGTTTCAAGACCAAAAATAGTCAAATGCATGCATGGTTGACAAATGAGTTTTACCATCGGCAGAATATAAAATTACGAAACGATGGGTCCAAGGTCCCTCCCCTCTTTATATTTATATATGCCCGTCAAGAAAACTAACACAATTTTACACGATCTATAAGTGTTCATAAAAATAAATTTAAACCCCATTATTGTTAATCTACAGGCATAACATACTTAAAATGCAACAAAGTCTTAGAGCCTCGTTTTGATGTCTTTCGCAACTAAATCCAACGAGGAAGAGTCACCATGCAGAATTCCGATGACCTGGACAACTTAGAGGGCGTCACTCTCAAGCTTAATCTGTCACTCGAAGGCCAGCTGGCCACCCTCCTGGCAACTGGAAACTCCACCACGTCAAGGCTCGTCACGTGGGATATTTTTCAAACAAAAACCGTTTCGTAACGAAATGTCACACCGACACGCCAATTTTAATAACAGCACAAAAAACTCTGTCAACATTAAATGTCATCCACTACAAAGAATAACGAAAACAAAGACAACAACGAAAGAAGTGAGCATTAAAAGAGGGAAGAATCACAATAATTAAGGTGAGATAATCAAGCTTGGAAAAAGGGTTATGTAAATGTACTATAAATATGGTTTTTGTGGCTCTATAAAGGGTAACCATGCATATTTGTTTTAGTTATTTGACCTTCAGATCATATCTAGCTACTCCCTGCTAATCCTTAAAAAGCAACATGTCAATTTCTCCCACCTTATGCTATGCAAAGGATTTAATTACTCTTCGGATGCTCTTCTAATTTGTTTCTGCCTTAATTTTGGCACTGATATTTTGCACCTTTACATCCCTTCTTTGCATTATTGGCATAGAAAAGGTGGTCGTTCTCCTTGCTCAAAGTATGAGTTCGACTCGCCACCAACGTTCGGTGGTGCTAAACATGACAAGATTTGTTGTAGGCTGCTGCTTATTTAATTAGTAAAGCTCTCATGCTTTTATAATAGTTGCTTGACGAATGACGTTGTCAAGGCATTCATATATTTTTCTAGCTAAATCTATTACTTATACACCGCTTGCAAAATTATTTAGAGCGATTATTGTTCTGTTGAGCGAGTAATTTTTTTTTAGTGGGGGTGGGAGTAGTGAAAGTTGGAGGGAAAAGAAGGGGAATTTTGGTGGCAACACGAGGAATCCGCTGTGTGGAGTAAGAGGAGAGAAGAGGCGGGGACCGTTTGAAGTCCTAGCGGGCGGAGATTCACTTCGCTTTCACCATTTAAAAGTGGCGGAAGCTCGAACGCATTCCCCTCAAAACTGATTGGTCGAGCGGCTTAGCTGGGTTGGGTTGGGCCCAGTTTTGGGCCCTCACTGGCCTTTCATTTTTTATTTTTTTTGCAATCGCATCTTCTACTTTTTTTTCTTTCTTTTTTTTTCTGAAGAGGGAAAAAAGAAGATGATTAGAAGTGTACGCGTGGACGATTTCTATTTGTCCTTTGGCCTTCGTTTTTATGCAATTAGAATCTCACACCAATTTGGTTGGTTGTAGATTCTTGGTGGAATTACCAAGTGGCCCTCCCAATCGATCCATTATTTCCACTTCCAATTGAAGAGTGATGACTCGTGTGTTTGTGTATGCATTGATCTACTATACCTCACCATAATAACATCTTTATATGGTGCCTTACATCGTTTATACTTGATGTGCATTTGATTTTTGACATCTTTTAAATGACTCAAAAGTACAATTATGTTATTTTATTATTACTATTTGAAAGACTCGGCCCTTGGTAACGTATAAAGTTGATTTGTTTCTAATTTGCGTGTGTAAAAGCACAATGAACGTGATTCACAAGCTTTCTCTTTAAACTGAACATACAATAAACGTGAACAAGTACGTGCTTTATGCGTAACTTTAATAAAGTCATTTTACCTAATGACATATGAGTTCCGACTATAGATTACTTGTGCGTTGATTGCTTATGTGAGAATGAAAACATAAGGGAGTCCCACACAATATCATGAATTCAACTTCTCACTAGAAATTTGGACTCTTGAAAGAGACCTAATTATAATGTAATTTAGCACACAAAATCATCTATATTGTTGAAACATTCACTAATTAATATGGACTTCACTATAGTATGTGACACCAAAAATTATTCATTTGAAATTTTGTATTTTCTTATTAATGCATTTGAAATGAAAAGTTAGTGCAGGCTAACTCCATTATATACAACAGTTTGAGGTAATTTTCACAATTTGGTCATGTAGTTTTACTTTTGAAATCATATCAATTTATACATTCAATATGTTTAACCTTGTGACAAGCAATATAGACGTGAAATCTGTCATTAAGTTTGTTTGTTCATGTGTTCAATTGTTAAATCGATGATGTGGTAGATGTGAAATCTATCATTAGGATTATGTACAAGTCATATTGACAGCACTAAAATTAAATTGTGCGATTGATTCGCGTTCAAAGTATCAAAATTCTGATACCTGTCCGGTTGTCCCTCGTCAATTTATCAAATACCAAAGAAGAAGAAAACATAATACGATTTAAAAAACGTCGGCCCTTTTTCACTTTATTTTGGGGTCAAACCTTTCTGTCTGAGAGTTTGAGAAGAGAGTTCCTGCCACTATTTAAAATTTTTAATATGTGAAACCTTCATACTTGTAGAGATCTTCGCTTTCGGCAAAGGTCTCTCCCTCTCCCATCTCTTGTCAGATCTCTCCAATTTCTACAGGCTTTACGTAGGATCTCTGTAAACCACTAAGCAAGGATTCAGATCCATTTTCCCGAGAAAATCCCTCCTCAACTTTTCCCCTCTGATTGCATCGTCTACCCATCGCAGCTTCATACCTTCCAATTTCTGCAGTCATGGAGTTTCGCTCGATTCCCAGAACGATTGCGTACTCCCTTCCCCTCCTCTTGCTCCTCCTCCTCGCCGTTTCTGCTCAGGTAGCTCTCTCTCTCTCTCTCTCTCTCTCTCTCTCTCTCTCTCTCTCTCTCTCTCTCTGTGTATGCATACGTATAGGTATATGTGATTCTAATTGTGGTGATTTGTTGGGTGATTAGGAATCTGGGGCTGAAGCTGAGAGGGGAGACTCCAGGGGATCCAAAGATCTGGGCCGTCGTAGCAAGGTTTGACAATCACCCTCTCTTTCTCATTTTACAATCTGTTTGGTTGCTGAGGAAATTGATGAGAAACAAAGACATTAAATACTTCCTAACCATCATTCATCTGATGGGTCATGTTTCTCTTCTCTGATTGTAAGCAAGTTACAATGTGATACTGCAAGAACTGTTTAGAGTGGGGGAGTTGGTAGCTTGTATAACATTCAATTGTATGTTCATCGGTAATGTTGCGTAAAATAAGTTTATTATTTGATTTGATTTGTAGTTTGATGCTTTAGAAGCTTGGATACAGTTATTTGGAAGTGGGGCTTTGTAGGTCTGAAATTCAGACGAAACTAAACTGAATTTGGTTCTATTCCGCAAAATAAGTATTCGATTCGTTTATAGTTTCATGTTTTTGTTGAGGTATTTGGATGGGGGAGTCTTGTGGCCTGTATGCCTAACACTCAATTGTAATTTTTAAATGGAAAATTCTGTATCTTGTTCTTTGAATTTCGTTGTTAATACTATATCAATCTGTTTGTACAGATAAAATTGGGTATTCTTGAAGTTAATACTCTTGGAGTCAAGACAGAGGGTGACTCAGTTGCTATTGGCCTCCACGTGGACTCAGGTCTTGGAGTTTTCGATGCCTTTATCGCAAGCTTGTCAATGATACTAGTTAGTGAGGTTTGTGCACAAACTTTCCAATCTTGTTTAGGTCAATTTTACTTTGAAAGTGCTGGTAATTTATGAGAGGGTCTCACCTCCTTCTTCAGTTAGTAATCAGTAATTCCATAATAACTGAATGAAATTTGATGGCTTAGTACCAAGTCGAGTGTATAAACAAATGATCGAGCTTGCATGGTGGTGCTGTTTTTATTTTATATTTTATAGTGATTAAACTAATATTTTTCCTAATTGATAACTGCTACTAGATTGGAGATGAAACATTTATAATAGCAGCTCTTATGGCAATGCGTCACCCCAGGTCAATTGTCCTATCTGGTGCACTTTCCGCCTTGTTTATAATGACGGTAAGTTATCTTATCTTTCATTTCTGTTTTAGAACTAAGTGTAATAACGTTTTCCCTTATATATCACTGCTCTCTTTTAGCGGTTCTAATATGCAATTTGTTACCGTGGTGTTGTAACAAAATGGTTTCAAAAACTGAAAAGTGCAATTTGTTACTATCGATATGATCAAGATTTAAGTTGTTGTGTGTGACAATTAGGTACTTTCCACTGGACTTGGTAGGATTGTGCCAAACTTGATATCAAGGAAGCATACAAATAGTGCAGCTACAGGTAAAGCTACCCTTTCTTTTTGTAACTTAACCACTAAGAAATTTTATGAGAATTAGATTTCCATATTATTTTTTTGGCAATAGAATCATAAACACATGGTCTTGCTTCAATGTTTGATAGTAAATCGAGTTTTGTAATTCTATTTTATTTGCAGTTCTTTATTTATTTTTTGGACTGCGGCTACTTTACATCGCTTGGAGATCATCAGATTCTAAATCTTCCCAGAAGAAAGAAATTGAAGAAGTAAGTTTATCACATGTTTTCACTTTTTAGCCTTTAATTGATTTGTGTTTATTTATGATCTCTAGATAGATGGATGGTAAACTAGCAAATGCTTGGTGCCTGTACTACCCAGTTTTGGATCATAATATTCAACTTTAGATTGGATAAAGCAATATTTAAATGATTTCAAGAATTGCTTTGATGCTTTTGAATGAACATGTGAACGAGGGAGGTCTTCAGAAACCTCCGGAAAAAAACCTCACCTGTATAGTGATAAAGACTGCAAAAGAACTTTACCTCAACTGTGCAACTGATAAAGTAGGCTGATGGCACTGAGTAAACTGGTGTCGTATTTTAAAAACTTTTTAGGGTCTTTGGTTTCCCTTGAGTTAGCTGTGAAAGGACTAGGCATTTAGGAGAATTGGGAATAATCTCTTAGAATTCATAATTGTTTGCCTGCATTATTCCTGATGTCTGATCACTTTTTATATCCTCTTGATTTCATCACATATATGAACTTACATGAATTTTGTCCCTCGACTAGTCTATTTTTGGTCGATTTGTTGTCTAAATTTGCCTGGCATCCGATATATCCAGGTTGAAGAGAAACTTGAATCTGGACAGGGAAAGACACCCATCCGCCGTTTCTTTTCCAGATTTTGTACACCTATCTTCTTGGAGGTATGACTGATTTGGTTTATTTGATCTATACTTGTTTCATTACTAACTTAATTCTGTTTGCTGTTGCAGTCATTCATTTTAACGTTTTTAGCAGAGTGGGGAGATCGCAGCCAAATAGCGACAATTGCTGTAAGATGAATATCTTTGAACTGATATATGAAGTCCCCTTTCATAGTTAATATTATATTAAATCAATACCTTTTCCTCTTGATCTGAGATGAATATCTTTGAACCCTGCAGCTGGCAACCCACAAAAATGCGATTGGTGTTGCGGTGGGTGCAACACTAGGACATACAATCTGCACGTCTGTGGCTGTGGTAGGAGGGAGTATGTTGGCATCCAAAATCTCCCAGCGGACAGTCGCTACAGTTGGAGGCTTGCTCTTCCTATGCTTCTCCGTGTCGTCTTATTTTTATCCTCCTCTGTAAGTGCAAACTGCGAACCCTAGGCTAACCTGATTCTTTTAAGAGCCTTGAATGCTCTACACATTTTGTTCTTCTATTTTGTTTTCGTGTTTTCTGCCCCTTTTTAAGTTTTTTGGATTTCTTCACCAGTAGAGCATACGAGACTCGCTTATAACATATCGTTCTGATTCGTTTGTAAAATGTTAGTATATACAATACAGTGATATTATTTGTGCCCCTCCTCGGTTGCATTGCCCCATTCGGTTGCATTGCCCCATTGTTAACGATGTATGCCGCGAGAGAAAGAGACTGTTCGTTGATATTTTTCAGGAAGAAACCCTCTTTTGGCAACATTTTGGATCTCACTATTTATTTCACTTTTTTGTTAGGAAAACTTAGTTTTTGGATATTATATTTAAAACACATTTGGGCTCAATAAATGGTAAAATCAATTCCAAATGCCTTATAAAGTTTACCTTAATGCATGAGAAAAATATTTTGTCTATGTCAAAAATTTGAACTTTTTCCCAAAAAACGTGTGCTAACACTTACAGTATTAGTCGGTTTTACATTTTTGTACAAGCTTCATCATATAACATTTGCTTTCACGTATGCCTCATAGTAGAATTTGAGAATTTATGTAAAACTTTCCGCTGATATTCTTGAGGGTGGAACCCTTTATTGGCAATGTTTTGGGCCTCACAACTCTTTATTCCACTTATTGTTAGTCGGTTTTGTAATTTTGTACAAAGTTCATTATGAAATCCATTTACTTTCACCTCCACCTCATCGTGCGGTTTTGAAAACTCGTGTAAGACTTTTCGTTGATATATGCAGCAACATTTTGGGCCTCACTACTATTTATTCCGCTATCAATATGGGCTAGGGTTTAGTTTTAATCGCATGGGTCAACCTGTCGCCCGTACGAACCATTGGTGCTAAGGGTAGGACATTTACAGGGCGTAGGCTTAGTTTTAATCTCATAGATAGACGATTGTTGCCTGCATCAAGCATTGGTACCAAGTGTGGACATTTATAAGCCGCCATCAATATGGGTAGAGTCTAGTTTTAATCTGAGGGGTCACCATGGTTGGCCGAATGAAACATTGTTGTCATGGGTGGGACATTTATAAGTTGCTATTTTATGTTTTTTTGGTTTTTGTTAAAATTTTCTTTTTTCATTTATTGTAACACCAAACTATCATCTTCATGCTCTACAAAAGTTGCATTTTTCACAAATAGCGTGGGTTAACACTCACGATTTTAGTCATTTTTAAAAACTAATGTATAAGACTTTCCGATGATATTCTTGAGGGTGGAACCTCATTTTGACATTGTTTTGGGCTTCACTACTATATTTTCACTTCTTTTTTTTTAGTTTTCGACTTAAATATTATACTAAATGTCTTATAATGTTTTCCTTAATGCTCCAAAAAATATATCAAGAAAATAAAAAATTTACATTTTGCAACAAAAAAACGTGAATGTTAAGTTAACTCAAGATTTTTGTCTGTTTTGAATTAAATATTCTATCACAATTACATTTGTGGCTTAATAAATGGTAAACTCAATTTTAAATGCCATATAAAAAATTCTTAACACTTGCTGAAAATATTTTGCAAAATATAAAAAGTTTGCGTTTTACGTAAATAAAAAAGTGGGTCGATTTTTGGTCGGTTTACAATTTTGTGCGAAATTCATTTTCGTTTTTCGCAAAGGACTTGCAATCGCCTATATAGCATCATCAGCACAGCTTCTGGAATTTGCACTAATTGTCGCAACTTTATCAAATACGCTTCTCATCAGCATTTAGATAGGGAAATAATTGTGAGATTCGTTTATCGTTTCATCATTTTAAACATGATCTCCGCTCCTGTGGAGGTTATACTGGTAACATAAAGGCCTAGTGTGCGATGAAGTACTTAGAGTAAACGAAAGACGTTGTACAAAATCAATGACAGTGGCGTTCTAAGATTCATGTTGCTGTTTTGGTCCCACACCAAACGATGCTCGAGTCAGCCTCGGAGTTTGTTGATTGCTGTTTGTCTTGCAACCAGAGGCAGGGACAGAAGGTGTGAGCAAATTGACCAAAAATAAAAATAAAAATAAAAATAAAGGTTGGTGGTGACACAACGTAGCTTTCTTCCCTCAACGACTGTATTTTCTATCCTTGCAATATTAAATGCCCTACTTGTAAGTAATACTAATAACCCAAGTTGATATTCCTGGCCATCAACATTGTTTGAGAGAGAATTACATAAAACAGAGACGCTAAGGTGACAGTGTCTCAAATCTATCACTTGTCGTCAAGTGTTTTAACTTTCTCACATGACGTCACGTGAATAATTTAAGACACTGTCACCTTAACGTTCTTGTTTTACGCAACTCCTTCTCTGATTATGCATAAGAAAGATCCCTTGGTATGCACTACATGAAGCTAGAGTCCAAATTAAGAAAAAAGGAGAGAAGAGAGAAAAAGAAAGGTGGAATTTGGTAGCTTAATCTATAAGAGAGGTAAGTGAAGTGGAGAACCCTACCCACTTTTGAGTAATTGTATACAAAAGTATACATTTAATTAGTTTATCTGAATTATATGTAAATTGTTTAGGTTGAACTTCTCAACCCAACTAAATTAATGCTTAAATCACGTCCAAACATAACCATCAATTGGAGTATTGCAAATGTTAGTTTGTGTTTATCTTCTCCATCGCTACCAAACATACTTGCATATGTAGCTTGACTTTTTCATACGTTAAATTATTGTGACTTGATAACAAAGCCACTGCGTCGCATACTCTTCTGCTATAACAAACCATTTTCCCACTCCCGATTTGCATTTTCCCAACCACCATTTCCCCACATTTCCATCTCTCTTTTCGTTTGCGTTGTTTGATGGGAAAATGAGAGAAAGATTGGAAAGATTCGTTCTCCTTCCTTACGCAATTGGTTGCGTTTCTGAATCGAGCGTTGCTGTTGCCGGCGTACGGCAGCAGCCGCCCAGAAAATCAAAACCGGACACAAAGCCGTCTCCAATAAGTCTCTCTCTCTCTCTCTCTCTCTCTCATATACACACACACACATAAATATATATATATATATATATATATACGTACTTCCATGCAGTGTGTTTCTCTCTCTAATTTGCTAGCTAGCTTATGTTTTCATGTTATTTTGATGATTTCTGAAAAGGAGCTAAAGAAGCTGAAGAGGAAGAAGATGAAGAAGATGGCTTATCGGGCGAAAGCATGAAGAACTCGTTTAGATCCCTGGCTCTTCCGAAACCAAACATATCAACCGGTATTCATAGGCTCGTCAAGGGTTTCAAGAACTTCTCTCAGCAATTTGGTAAGCCTCAATGAACGCGTGATTTGGTTATCATTGTTTTAGGGAGTACATCCACTCTAGCCAATGTGACTACTCCCACGACACCTCTAGTTTATCTTTACTTACTCTTGTGGCCATTTCCTTGATAGCTTACAAGGATGATATGGAAGAAGTGCTGGAAATGGATATGGAAATAGGGTGTCCAACGGATGTGAAACATGTGACACACATCGGTTGGGACGCTTCCACTTCAGCTTCCTCTGTCTCTGCAACAACTGACCCCCTTAGGGGCTGGGATAATCTCGTATCGCCTGATCTGCTCTCTGTTTCCCCTGTTTCTTGGAGGCAATTTGAGCTCTCTGTGCCCTCGCAATCTGAAGCTGCAGTACCACCTCTTGTTCATGGTTCTTCTTCTAAATTTGTTGAAAAGAGTGGTGGAGGGATGAGGTGATTATATTTAAGATTAAGGGCTCGTTTGGTTCGTAGGATATCCAAATTGAAATCGAATTCTCTGTCTACCCCGCTACGTACATCTTCCAGTACGGTTTTTCTGAAGCTTGAATGCTGTAATGAGTGATGAATCTATGGGTTTGTAATTAATTACATGGCATCTGCTTTCTGATATACATACATATACATATACATACACACGTACTTTTTTGGCATTTTTAAAATTGTGAATTTATGGTAATTTGAAGTGCATTAGGTTACTTGTGGCAAAGTGATGAAACATAACATATATTTCACAAACAATGTAGCATACATGACATGAGTGATTACAGTTTGATAAAAAGAAGCAAGTCTACTTGAAGAAGTAAGGAAGGTTAACAACATAGAGGAGGAAGTAGGCCCAAGTGACACCCGAAATGCCTCCGAAGAAGAAGCCGCCGGTGAATTTAGACCATCCCTCCGCAGTTTGAAGCTGGTCGGGCTCCTTCTTCCGGCCAGTCAATGTCAAAGCGGGCGCGGAGGACGGCTCTCCTTCCTTGAAGGAGGAAAGTCCATAGATTGTCAAGCACAGGGTTAGGATGACCACAAGACCAGCAGCAGCCAAGGAGCCAGCTCCCCCAGCATAGGGTGTGTTCCTCAATGGGCCAGTCTTGACAAACGGGCCTACCAGAAGGAAACCGTGGGCCAGGCCCACCTCAATACCCCTGAGAAGTGGGCTGACTGCTGTCCTGTAGGCTGGGAGGTTGGACAAGTACCATGCAATCAAGGGGCTTGATGTCACTGGAGTCTCCAAGCTTCCAATGAAAGGATCACCGTTGATGGGTTGAATCACTTGGAAATTTTGCTGCAACATTGATTCAATCATCATACCATAAAATTAGAAACACATTCAACTCAGAGAGCTGTTATTGACACTAGTATTTGCGCTAAATCATACAATAGGTCATAATTAGATTGTTAACTATCTACGAGAATCGAACTTAAAACTTTTTATATAAAACAACTAAACCTAGTGGCTAGTGCTACTGTGCTAAATCATACAATAGGTCAGAAGTATATTCATATCCGATATCCTCTGTACAAAACGCCGGTTAAAATGACTGACGCACCATGAACAAGGTATCAATAATATGTCAGTACGATTTGTTAGCAATAGTCGAGGACACTAATATTGACA
This sequence comes from Crataegus laevigata, assembly GCA_963580275.1. Lineage (NCBI taxonomy): Eukaryota > Viridiplantae > Streptophyta > Magnoliopsida > Rosales > Rosaceae > Crataegus > Crataegus laevigata. The sequence goes on from OY756938.1 coordinate 42,755,806, forward strand.
CGCATGAAGTGAAAATGTATGATGAGGAGAAGTAAAAGTACCTTGTCAGATTGGACAGCCTTGATGGAGAAGGAAGAGAGTCTCTTGGAAGGGAAGAGCCTGAGTGGGGAGGCAGAGAGGCCCTTGGGACAGAGCAAGGCAGGTCTGGTGGTGATCGGAGAGGTGAAGTTGGATTTAAGCTGGCTGGCCATTGGAGAAGCTGAGGCCATCACTTTTGCACCAACTACAGAAGATACACAGACACAGTTGTAATCAAAGAATGGCAGAGTGAGAGAGAGCAAACATTGGGCAAGTAAGTATATTTTGCAAATGGAGAGAGATGTTGTGGTTGTCAGAGACCCCTCTGATTCCACTGGATGAGGTGTTTCCAAAACCTTATCCCTTATCCAACGCTACCCCTTTTATCTCCTTTGGGTTCCAAATTAGTTGGGCTAGGACTTTATCTTCGCCTTTTGGTATTGGTTTAGATTTGGGCTGGACTGTCCTGGCTAGATGTTTTGATTGCATGGGCTTCTAGTGATAGGAATTTAGGTTGGATCCACAATACCTCTTATTCGTAATCTGATCATCCAACATACGAGGATTTTAAATATTTAACAGCTGAATGTGTGCTCTATTCAAATTCCAAATAGAAACCGTCCCCTCCCCCTCTCCACCGACACATCATGATCAGATAGTTGAATATATACTAATAGTACGAAAACGACATGAATAAAATGTCGTGTGATTCGTCAAACCAAACGCAACAATGAGCCGCAATGAATGAGTTTTGAGAAGGTTCCCACACAATACAACGTATTTTGGCGTTGATGATCCACAGTTTTCACTAAAATTACAAGAAAGTGTCTAATTATAGAAAAATGAAAAGGAACCACTCGACCAATTTGCAAGCAAAAGGAGAGAAAAGTTGCAACCTACATGCTTGAATGTTGAATGTGTGTTGACAAGTCACATTTGGATGGTTTGAAACTTTATACCGAGTTCAAACACAATACTCTTTTCTAAAAAATAAATTTAATTATTTAGGGACCAACTTTTTTTTATTTTTATTAACTAAATGGCAGTCCAAATTAAAAAAAATAAAAATAAAAATCAGCCAGAGAAAGCTCACATGAATGATGCTTCCATAAAAAAAAAAAAAAAAAAAGAGAAATAAAAGTGGCGATGAAGACATCCATTGAATCTCAACGAAAATGACACCGAACTCCCCTTTATTTTTCGGACACATTATAAATCTTTTTGAAAACTTACAGAGCGGGTTTTAGCCTTTATTTGGTTTTTACATATCGCTCACTAAGGAGAGTGCCGGCAACGAGATTGAACTTAGATGTTAGTCTAATAAAAAAAACGATCCTTGCCAACTCAACTAACTCTCATTGACAATTTTTCCCGCATAATGCAATGGCCTTTTGTCGACAGACTAACATCCTTTTGACTAACATGTTTGATAGCGCAGACCATATGTTGTTCATATCTGTGGATTTTTGGAAACGATCAAATATTAAACTCAGTCCGACCTTATCCCAACTTCCCCGGGGAATCCTTATTTTTCCTACTGCCGTCATCAATGTTATATTTGTCAAAGAGTTGGTTTAGAATTTCTGTGCTTTTAAATAACAAATTATCTCCACATGTTTTACAAAATTATAATTTTTGCTCTTACATTATTATCATTGATAATTATTATATCACATTAAATATCATACCCTTTTTAGTCATTTAACATATTTAAAATAATTTATATAAAAGTTTGTCAAATCTATCACTAAACACTTTTTTTATTTATTAGAAGCACTTTTACAAAAAAAAAAAAGTGTATCAAACACTCAACAACTTTATTTTACAGTTGTTTATTCTTACGGCATACTAGAAACATTTTTTTTTAAAGCACAACAATATCAAACTAGCCTTAAGTTTTATTTTTTATTTTTTATCCATAACACGATATTTCAAATTACTTTAATTTAAAAAAAATATTTAAAATCAATTATTTTGAAATATGCATAGCTATTTGGTTGTTATAAACCAAACAAATAAAAAAAAATTGACATCTATTGAATGGTGGGGTATGGTTTTATTTTGTTTAGCCAAAAAACTAATTTTCTCTAAACCCTGAGAGATCTCAAACTTAATGAATGGTGGCTTTTGAATTACACCAATGGAAACTTCCTAACACCCTCCCAAATTATGGCTTTACTATAAAAAAACCAACAAACAAAAAAAAAAGCAAGAAAAAAAAACCCAACAAGGGTCAAAACAGAAATTAAATTTCACACTTTTTTTTTCTTTTATCTATTTCTGATTACAAGATTATATAAATTATTAAAAATTAAAAATTATGCAGAAATAACAAAAAGAAAATGTTATTTAAACACTATTTTTTACTCTCACACACGCTTATTAATTTATGTCCACTTCATTCAATTAAACAGTTAAAAATTAAAAAAATGTGTGAAAATTATTTTCGAGTCAAATTATTATTTTGTAATATGAAAAATGGAGGTGAAAAAGATTATAAGAGGTGCCAAAAGATGAGAAGACAAGTCCACAAGAACCTCGAACACGTTGGAAGAAAAGTTGGAATCCAAATCCAAGTCAAAATCCAATCGCTTTCACATGAAAACATGAAACCTCAACCCCCCTCCCTCAGCGGCGTTATTTCCTCCTCCTTTTCCCCTTCCAAAACCATGACCTCCTCCTCCTCCTCCTCCTCCTGCTCTTCTATTTCTTAACACCAAACGCCTGCGCTCTGCATTCTGTGTTGTTCTCTGCGCGTATTTCGGAAGAGAGACGAACCAAGAGAGGGATGAAAGAGCAGATGAAGATGAAGAAGGACGAGTGCGACGACGTTTTGGAGCCGCCCATCAATTTCTCCATGGTGGAGGACGGCATTTTCAGATCCAGCTTCCCGCAGCCGTCCAATTTTCCTTTCCTCAAATCGCTTGATCTCCGATCAATCATGTAAAGTCTTTATCTTCTATAAGCATTTTATTCGTGTGCATGCATCTATCGGTCCGTGTGTGTGTGTTTGAAGGTCGCATTGCGATTTGTGAGGTGTTTGGTTGCTGAGAAAACCGAGGGAAAATTGAATTACGTGAGAAAGAAAGGAAAATATTGGAAAAGAAATATCTTTTCATCTTTGTTTTTGAGATTTTAGCGTAGGTTAAGTGTTTTTGCATTGAAGAATCTGATTGACGTCTGTGATTCGTTTGAAGAATTTGTTTTTACATCTGGACACCGTTTGATTGCCAAGAAAATCGAGGGAAAGAAAAGCAAGAAACTAATTGAGAGTTGTCTGAGTAGTTTCTAGAGAGAGGAATTAGAAAAAGCAAAAAACTTTTGAAGTTTTTGTAAGGATTGTCATGAATTTCCTGGTGACTAAACAGAACAGAATCAGTTTATTTGCTTTAATGGGAATATAGCGTTTATTGTGATTAATTCTGGGTTTTGGAGCAGATATTTGTTCATGAATTTCCTGGTGACTAAACAGAACAGAATCAGTTTATTTGCTTTAATGGGAATACAGCGTTTATTGTGATTAATTCTGGGTTTTGGAGCAGATATTTGTGTCCCGAGCCGTATCCAGAGGAGAATTTGGAGTTTCTTCGGTCTCAGAATATTCAACTATTGCAGTTTGGAATTGAGGGGAAGACGGTATACTCTCCCTCCCTCTATCTGTGGTTGTTTGTCGAAATTGTTCAGTTTAAATCTTTTTGTGAGATTCATATATGCTATTTGTTTGCTCCTCCTGATACATGCTTACGTGAGCGCACACATCTGTAAATTTAAGATGTATTATTACAATTATTACGTTTTAATTGAATGGGGAACGACATGCTTGGCTGACATTTGATGGGATATGGGCTGTGTTATATAATGTGTTGTGTTGATAGGTTTATGTCCATGTCTATATGCAGGAGCCTTCTGTATCTATTCTTAAGGATACCATCCTGGAGGCTCTGAAAATCCTCATTGGTACCGGGCTAATATGGCAGTTCTGCCTTTCTTTTTTTATATTTAACTTTGCATTTAATTTTTAGTTTACACTTCACAATTTCTAACTGTAACCTTTTCGTGTTTCTAGATGTGCGAAATCATCCAGTTTTGATCCACTGCAAGCGTGGAAAGGTAAGTCTTATAAGTTCTATCCATCATCAGCCTGTCATAATTTGTTTTACTTCGACGCAGTGTCTTATGATACAATACTTGTTTCTTCAGAAGTCATTTTAGCTTTCATTTCAGTGTTCAACAAATCAAAATTAATTTTTCAAGAACAGAATTTAGAGTTCATTACCGTTCATTTAGATTTGAGATTTTATTTTCTTGATCAATGTGGATTCTCTTTATTCAAACAATGTAAACATTTCATTCTTGTTGTTGATCATTGTTAATATTATGGCGAGATGTCTAAGAAAAAAAATAGGATTCAGCTTTTAAAAAATAGTCTGTGTCATTTCCCAAAACGGGCTGGCTTTGCTCAGGCTCTTACTGTTTAACATGCAAAGCATCAGAAACTGAATGCATACTTTTTAACTATTGATTTATTTGTCATCAGTGAGAGATCTTTCCTTAAAGAAGGCATATAGTTTATCTGTGTTTCTAGGTTTCAGCCAGGAATCATTTTTGAATGGGCGGAAAACACTGATCTTGTCTAAATCTCCATAATAGCATAACCTCATATAACAACAGATAACATATCCGGAGTAGTGTCACATGAAGGCCTCCTTGAATTTCAAACTGATATAGCGATATGCACTTTCTCTTGTTAATGACTGGAACATTTAGGATTGTAACAATTTTTGGGTTATGGCAGTTCTTTCTCACCTTTTGTTTGCAATTTTGCTGTTACAGCATCGGACAGGTTGTCTTGTTGGTTGCCTACGAAAATTTCAGAATTGGTGTTTGTCTTCTGTGTTTGAGGAGTACCAGCGTTTTGCCGGCATGAAGTCAAGACCAACAGATTTGAGGTTTATAGAAGGATTTGACATAATGCTGCTGAGGCAGTGCCTGTACAGCATAATCTACCAGTATCAAGGTTACGGGTCGAACAAGAGGAGGTTGTTATACAAAGAAGACAATTTACAGAAGCCCCAAACCATGAAAGTTTGACACACAGCTTTCGGAATTGGAGTTGGAGGGCCCTTATTTCTTAGACATACATCGGTTTGTCACTGTGGTGTATAATATGAGTCCACAGTGTCATCCTCGTTAAGTTTCTTCTGGTAAAAGATCGATTCGGAACTATTTCTTTTGGATTTGATCTTCCATTGGCATCTCTTTGGGACAATGTGGAGTTGTGGACTACTACTACTAATTTGTTTATTCTTTTGGAATCTCTCTATTGATAAAGACCTTTCTACTTTGTGAATGTTATTTACCAACTCTCTCTCTCTCTCTCTCTCTCTCTCTCTCTCTCTCTCTCTCAGGGATAAGCTGTACTATTGCAGGTTTTAAAATTGAGAACTTTAACGAAAAGTTCTCGATACTGTTCACTTTAACGAAAAATTATATTTTTGCACTAAAAAGTCAATCTTAGTACTATTTACTGTACTTTTTATTTTGTTCTTATCGTTAAAACTCAAAGTTTTTAAATTATTTTCATTAATTTTTCTTTTAAAATTTCAAGGGCTTCCTTAAGGTTCGGACTTATTCTCTCCATATCAATGCTCCATGACTTGAACTTTCGAACTCGTTTTACTTTGTCCTTCGACCTGGTTTTGAGCTCTCTAAATTTTTATTTTGTGCTAATATTCCATGGCATGTCAATTTCGTCATTATATTTTGTTTATTCTATTGTGCGCATATATGTTAACAAAATGCAAAACTCACAAAGAAATTAGTATACATTTTACACTATGATGATTGAGTTGTCACAAAAATTAAGAAAAACTGAAACATAACGCGTTTGCACCAAATTTAGAGACTTGTAACGTATAAAAATTAACACCCAATTTGACATTACAATCATCAAAACATACCGGTTAGAGGCATCGACACGAATCGACAAGAATCAAAAAGTTGTTCGAACCAAAACTTATAATTCAGAGACATCATAATCGTTTGTTTTGAGTCAAAAGAATCATCAACCTTATTCGCCAATGGCCAATTACAAAATTTGTCCAAACTCTGTCGATCCAACCAAGTCCCATACTATAACAACCAATGAAAGCGGTGCACGTCACCCGAGCTCACGTACATCTGAGTACACCAAGTCATCGCGAATGACAGATAAACCCTATATATATACCTACCGAGCCATAAACACCGCGCACCCACACACATTCTCCTAATCTTCTGATAAGGTTAAGGTCCTCTCCGTCCGAGTGTCCGACTGTTAGAGTTAGGGTTTTCATCTCCGCCGTCCGATCAAAGTGATCGTCTCAGATGACAGGCAAAGCGAAGCCCAAGAAGCACACGGCCAAGGAGATCGCCGCCAAGATCGATGCTGCGACGACCAACCGCGGCGGCGGGAAGGCCGGGATAGCTGACCGGACCGGACAAGACAAGGGAGGACACGCGAAGATGGAGTGCCCGCACTGTAAGATTACGGCGCCGGACGTGAAGTCGATCAAGATTCACCACGAAGCTCGGCATCCGAAGATCCCGTTCGAGGAGGAGAAGGTTGTGAACCGCCACGCCGGCACCAGCACCAGCACCCAGGTGGCGGAGCCGGTCAAGGACGCTAACAAGCCACGCCCCGGCGTCCGTGGAAGCCTGAAGAAGTAAAATTTCCGTTGAAAATCGAATCAAATCAACCAAAGGAACGAGCTTTCCGGTGCTTTGGGGGGTAAAATTACTAGAATGGGATTGGTGCTTGGTATGGTTGGGAAGTGGGTTTAAGGTTACTTTGGGTACTTTATTTGGAATTTTATGATGGGATGTATAATAGTTTGTGTGTCTTGCTTTCTATTATGCCTAAGATGAGATGATGATCAAATCAATGTTTGAGAATTGATTCCATGTGCTTTTTAAATCAGTTTCTTTCTTGATGTTGTTGATCTTCGATCGTTATCAATGAATAGCATTTCAAATATCAATGGTGGTTTGAAGACTCTGACTATTGTGTTGCCGTGTTTAAATTATTCAAACAGTTTCAAATACAAACCCCTTTTCAAATACAAACCCCTTTTCCAGTCTTTGCAAGAAAATAAAACCTTTAACCAGAACGAGGCGAGCGGGAAACCCAAAACTGCCTCGGCTGATGACTGCTTTAGAAGCAAAAGAACAGAAGAAATTATGACGGATAACCTCCCATGACCCTGTGATAGAATACCGATGACGACGACAATGCTGCACTTGACTGATCCATTGTTGGGAAGCAGGCATCATAAAGGTTATCATCCTTCTGCTCTTGTTTAGGCTGTAGGAATCTTACGTCCATCTCCCGCAGCTGCTGTCCGGAAAAATAAGGCTGTTCTGGACAAACTGATTTTCCGTTGTTGAAATCATAACTGGCGAGAGGGAGGTTACCGGATGGCGGAAGGTTCATGGGCAGTGAAATTGGGAAGTCTGGGACAACAGAACCAGCCCGATGAGCCACATTGTGATTCGCATGCATTCCGAATGAGGCATACAGCATGGTATTCTGCGGAGGAGGATATTTCATTTGGTGAAGGGAGGAAGCTCCAAATTTCATGGCATTACCGAAATTCCCGAGAAAACTAGGCCTCATGTATTTGTCATGGAATTCCGGTTTTCTATCAAAATGAGGTGCAAGATCTTGTACTTGTGTCTCAGGCTTTGGAATATTGGCATTTCTAGGCAATGCCAGAGCTGGCTGAGCATTGGCAGTAGATGGGAGTCCATTACCGCTACTTGAATTCATGTGATTGCTGTTTCTCGCTGCAGGCACTTCGTGGTTGTGTTTTCCCTCGTACGTTGTAATTACGAATTTCAGATCGTGGGAGGCCCTTTCCACATGCTTCCTTACTGAACATCCCGCACTTGTGCACTTGTAATAGCTCCTATAGGATGAAGAATGATACATAGATTAACCGGATGCATAGAAATCTTTATGCAAACGAAATTGTGAAAATACGGATTATGAGCTAGTATCTTAATTGAAGAAATAAATTACATCAAGAAAATGCCATCCTCTGTCCTTCTATATTCATAACTCCGTAGAGATCCACACTAACAAGTTCGATGAAATGAGTGAGTGACAGAGTGGAAGAGCATACCTGGGGTTTGGATTTCCTTTGACAACTTTTTGCCCATACTTCCGCCAGCGATAGCCATCATCAAGTATGTCAATTTCGCTCTCAATTTGGACAACTACTTTTGGTTTGCGGACATCCCTGGATGCAAAATTTGTTTCAATCATGCAGCTCTCCTTCTTTCTGGAATCAAAAACCAATGGAGAAGATTATAATCTTGTTCAGTCATGGCGTCCTGGAAAAAGATACCTTTGAGATAAACAGAAATTGACTTGCCTTCTTTTTGAATCAGATTCTTCATCATCTGCATCATCTCCAAGTGATATGCTTCCTTGGGTGGCCCGATCATCATCATCATGACTAGCAAGCGTGGATGAAAGCTCTGGAGTTTCGGCTGATTCAAAGATATTCATGGACTTCCCTTGGGTAGTTGAAAATGGACCAGGAAGCTCGGCAACAACAGATGCTGAGGATGTCCTTTCCAGACAGTCAGGCCTCCCATCGTAGCAAACTTCCCTATCCTTACAGGACGGAATATTTGTCCAAACTGGCCCACCTTCAACTTTGACAGCAGCCCTACTACCTTCACCCATGTCTGAAATGTCATCATAAGAAAATGATGGTCCAACCGATGCTCCAGCTCTACGGTTAGGCTGAGGTTTTGCATGATTATGAGGAGCTCCCTTGTAGATGATTTCTGTTATTTGACCATCATAGGATCGTTCCACCTTTTTCTTCACCTGACAATTTGGATGCGTGCATTTGTAATAACTCCTTGGATATTCACTGCCTTTTACCTGTTTCTGCCCATACTTCCTCCAATTGTATCCGTGTTCTGAGGTCCTTACCATTCCTGCTGATGAGTATGATCCTTTATGCTCTCCTTCTGAAAACTGATGGGTCCCCATGTCCTCCCCATGAACCGCTTCTTTGGGAAGAAAGTTTTGATCACTAGCTGCGCTGGAATGAGACATTTGCAAGTCTGCACCGTTGGCATTCATAATCACACCACTGTTTATGTTTCTAACATCAGTGGACGGATCCACAGCATAGTTCGTTGCATTAGCTTCTTTGGAAAACTCCATCGGGAATTGAAACTCCATTGGTTGTTGCTCCAAAACAGGAGCTTGGTAGTCAACAGTAGATCCCTGAGGAACAACGCAATGGGAAGATACCAAACTCATGCAAACACAACCTCACAAAAAACTCTTTAACATAATTTATTGGTACTTTCAGACACGAAGTATGTACCCTTGGGAAACTTATCAAAATCACTCCCCCCTTGGACAGTTTGGTTTAAAGTTTAAACAAGTACCGTTGGACATTCATGATTTGAAGATATGAGGACGCATCTTAAGTTGAGGCATTTACCTGATTTTCAAAACTAGAATAGACCGGCCTGTAACCATCATCTTCACGAGTTCCTGATTTCAGCAGCGAGCTGCTATCATTGGGAGGACGCAATGGAAAAGTTCCGGTGGTGGGAGATGGAAGCGCCTAGAACAATACAACAATCGAAGTTCACATATCAAGCAGGACGTCCTAGACAACATCACAAAAAAAAGAAAAAGTTTTGGACTGTGCAACTCTCAACATCCATAGTGTTCATATGCCCTGTAGCTTTTGGTGATTGTATTTTGAACCAAACAATGTCAAAGCAGAGAGTTTTATACAAAAGTGCAGAATGCCAAATTCAGATGTTTTACTTCTCGATCTGAAAAAACCAAATTATAAATGAACAAGGTAAGTTAATTAGTTCCTTTTAACAAAAGTTTTCTAGTTAAATAAGCTAATAAAGATTAACGAGTAGCACCCAAATACTAAAAGAAGTCAAAACTGTTATTCTGTTTGACATTTACTTTCACCCTACTACCAATTGCTTGCAACCAGATGCAGATATACTACGGCCGTTCAGAACCCCATAAGTTCACAAAAAAAAACCAATAATATGCAAAGTTAAACGTTTTCTTGATCACACTGCGAAAAGTTCTATAGTGCTCCACAGTATTCTATACTCCGAGGTTTTTCGGACTAAACAAAGACCAAAAGAATATGCAGTCACATACGTTTAGCTCCCAAAAGAAGAAAAAACCCAAAATCTCACAACAACAACAACAAAAAAACAAAAAACCAAAAACCATGAAAAATAACAAAGATATAAAAAAAGGAACGAAAAAAGAAAAACCTGAGAATTGGGGACCATCACGGGGGAGTCGAGCAGAGCCGTGGGGCTGATACCAGACGGAATAGTAAGGCACGGGAACCTCGCCGGCGGAGAATTCAAAGGGTTGGTTGTCCCGACACGCACCGTGTTGATCCTCTCCGCATTGAATCCACACTTGGCTGCCCTCCTCTCTGCAATGCTAATACTGCTCCCTACTCCACCACTACCACCACCGCCTCCTCCTCCGTCTGCTTTGCTCTCCGTGACGGCGTCGTCTTCTTGCTCCATTCGTCTTAAAAAATCCCTTATTTTTTTACACACCGTATTTTTTTGTCTGTGTGGTCGGATTTTCCTGCTAGAGTGACAAGGCTGTGACTCTGCCTCGCCATCTAACTGTAAGAATCTTCTAAAAACCCTGACTCTGGTTTTTGGTTTCAGCTCCTCCTCCCCGAGTGGTTGCGGAGCTGAAACCTCTTCCTTGTTATTGTATCGAAATGAAAATTAAATTAAAAAAAAATTGGTTTGATTCAAAATTCAGGAAACGAAAAGGCTTTTTTGATCAAGTTTCTATGCCTATATTTACGGTACAAATTTTATGTGTGTTTCCAAGAAGAACAACAAATGGATTTATCACAGAGAGAGAGGAAGAAGAAGAAGGGGAGAGAGAGAGAGAGAGGTGGGTTAATAGTCCTACGCTGATCAAAGCTTTTTTCGGGAACGACACATCTCTTCTTCTTATCAGAAACCATGAACTTCAACAAACTCCCCCCAAAATCCAATACGTGTTATTTCTTTACAATGTTTTTCACGTAAAACTAGATAAAGTTGGTTTCGTTTCTTCCTTTAAATTTCAATTACAATTTTTCATCTCAATATTTTGACACAATTCTCGCACTAATATTTTAAAACGTTTTACCACTCAGCACTAAGGTCTGATGGTATTTCTCTTCACTTGGAAGTAAGAGATCTTAGGTTCGAATCTCGTAGATGGTGAATTTGATACCAAATTAGGCTGTCCATTATGTGGTTTAACCGAACTCCATCTTCTCTTAGTGTAAAAATATCGATATACTAAAACGTCTCATTGTTAAGTGAAAGAGTCTCGTTAACATTTTTCTTTTTTCTCTTCAAGTTTCTACTATTTTTATTGCATTATTATCTTTTAATTTCACCGCTTATCGACCATAGAGTCTCATATTTTTGGACACTAATGAACAAATAATAGTCAAATACTATTTGGATTTGATAAGTGAGCATCTAGTTTTTAGTGTCAAATCAAAGGATAAGTGCTTATGAGTTTTTCTGTCACCGTGACTAGGAAAACATTTCCGTCAAACTCTATTCAAGTTTTAACCTTATCGAATTTCTTGATTGTATTCCTTTCAAGGTAGGCATGATGCAACAACACTTACCAAGTATTATTTACTTGATTCTCTTACCAAATACAGTAAATCCATTTTACTTGGCACGTTTTTTTGTATTAGTTCATTGATCAGTAAATCCATTTGACTAGTTAACGTTAATTTTTGTGTCAACATTATAAAATTGAGAGCTTTAGCATTTCTTTTTCGATAATGTAGTAGGTATGGTTTAGGAGTTCGAGACTTAAGCGTGGGATTTGGTATGCTAATGGCCAGCCACAAATCTTGATAAGCCGGTTTGCTTTTTCTAAATAATCCAAAACAATGAGTTATAATTCCTCCTCTATTAACGTACGTTTTAGCCAACCTCGCTAAGCTTAGGTTTGCCTTCCAACGCTAAGTAAACATTAAAAAGTATAGTATTTTTATACAACTAAACCAAAAAATTTACTCGCTACAACTACTACTTTCTTAACGGGTTGACATGAACGCAACTTGTTAAGCTAACGAGTTTATGTTCACCAATAATCCCTACAAGAACATGCACCATCCTTGAAATGGTGGAATCTATGAGCATCTCTCATTACAATTTCCCTTCCTGTAACCTTGGAGATAAACTTGGAAGCTGTATGACAATCCCCACAAACTCTCAGATTCTTCTTTATTCTGATCACACTTTCCGGTCCTAAATTCAACAGTCCGAAAACTATTGCAAGCTTCTCACTATGCGCATACAACATTTTCTCCTTCATCTCTTCCTCCACATCATGCAGCACAAAGTTCAAATCCGGCTTGTACCCTTCTTGTCGAATCCTGTTTATCAATTTCTCCAGCTCCATATAGATCAAATCCGATTGAGCATGCGAATGATCTCCCGCCACAAATGTGTAGACCTTGTTCTTAATCTCTATACTGGTGTGACCAGCCACTTTCCTCACCCCTCTTTTTTTCATTAAATCTCTAATCTCATCAGCATCTTTCTGTTTCCCAGAAGATGCATAAATATTGGACATTAGAACATATCGCCCTGGGTTCTCTGCATCCAATTCGAATAAATGTCCGGCTGCAATTTTAGCCAGTTCTGTATTTGAATGAATTCTGCATGCTCCGAGAAGTGATCCCCATACACCAGCATCTGGCCTTACCGGCATTCTCTCAATGAACTCAAGGGCTTCATCCAGTCGACCAGATCGTCCCAAAAGATCAACCATACATGCATAATGTTCGGGCCTTGGTGTGACATGAAAATCCCTACTCATGGAATTAAAGCAGTCCCATCCCTCGGCAATCAACCCGCCATGACTACAGGCTGACAGCACTGATAGAAACGCAATGTGGTCTGGTATTATAAGAGCCTTCATCTGATGAAAGAGGTTAACTGCTTCTCTTCCATGACCGTGCATCCCATATCCTGAAATCATGGTGCTCCACGAGATTATATTTCCTTCTAGCATCTCATCAAAAACCCTTCTAGCATACATCAAACTTCCGCATTTAACATAAAGATCAACTATAGAAGTTTCAAGCGCAATGCAATTGCTGAAAAAGCTACGAATAACAAGTCCATGAATCCAACGAGCTTGCTGAAACGATGCTAAACTTGAACAAGCGCGAACAACACTTAGAAATGCCACCAAATCAGGGAGAACCCCTTGCTCTCTCATCTCTTTAAATAGCTCAACAGCTTCACGAGGCAAATCAGCTTGCGCATATGCTTCGATCATGGATGACCAAGACACCAAGTCCTTATCACTGATCCTATCGAAAAACACCTGAGCAATATCCATTCTTCCGCACCGTGCATACATTTGCATTGCAGCATTTTGAACTGAACGGTCCAAGTCAAGTCCAGTATCGGTCACAACTCCACAAACCTCACCAGCATCATTCTCTTGAAAAACACATGCCATCGCGTTCAAAACGGAAGCCCTGTTGGGTGTAATCTTCTCATTCAACATCATTAAAAAAAATTCCCACCCATCCTCAAAGCACCCATTTTGCGCGTACACCCCAATCATCGAACTCCAAGAAACCACATTTCTCTGGGGAATTTTATAAAACACCTTCCGTGCAGTTTCAACCTGCCCAAATTTCCCATACAATCCAATAAGTGAATTACCTACAAACACATCTAATGCATACCCACATTCAATTACATCTCCATGAACCTTCTTACCCAATCTCCAATCACGAGCAAACCCACAAGCCTTAATCACAAAAGGGAAAGTAAAATGATCGGGTCTAACACCCACGTCCCACATTTTACTGTACAAAGCAATGGCCTTGTTATACAGGCCATTGTCGACGAAGCCTCTGATCATGACATTCCAGAGGAAGACGTCGGAGGCGGAGGAGACGGCGGAGAAGAGGGCATAAGCGTGAGAGGGGGAGCCCAGAGAGGCGTAGTGGGCGATAAGGTTGGTGCAGAGGAAGAGGTTGAGGTGGAGGTCGTGGGTTCTGAGGACGGCGGCGTGTACGGCTTTGAGGGACGAAAGGGTGTTGCATTGCTTAATCAGGGAGATTATCATGTGCTAATTACGCGGGTCTAGTAATTTCAAATGTTTCAGAAGCAGAGTCGGCGGCGGGACGTCTCGCGAAGAAGATGATGCTGGGGAGAACAGAAACGTTGTCGTTTGATCAACGCTGTCGCTTCCTTTAGTGAAACTCTGCGTATATGCAGATCCGTCGCTGACTATGTTTTTTCTTCTTTTTTTTTTAATTTTTTTTAAGAAAACTAATTAAAATAGTTTGAAAATTGTGAGTTTTAATGACAAAATAAATGATAAAGTAAATAGTATTATGATTGACTTTTTAGTATAAAAATATGGGTTTTCGTTAATATGAACAATACCAGAAGCTTTTAATTAAAGTTTATTTCTTTTTTTTCAACGGTAAAATGAGATCAAATCTTCTAGAGTGTGGTTTTTTTAGCCCTAACAATTAATTGACACATGTTTATAAATTAATTTTTTTAATTTTGTTTTCAAAACTTAATATATGTCAGTTAATGGTTGTGGTCACAGACAATTAATGGTTGTGGTCGCAGAAAAACCACACTCATTTTGAGTGTAGAAGATTTGATCTTTAGTAGAAAGAGTTAATGAATTAGAGGTTAGTTGTTAGATAAAGTGAAATCATGAATTAGATGGTTAGTTGTTAGACAGAGTGAAATTAATGGGAATCGAATCTAAAAATTCTTACTTAAAAATGAATAAAATTACCACTAATCCTCAAACCCGACTGAAAATGAGTTTGCAAAGTACATATATCATTCTTACCAAATTTTTATGTTTATTAACATGAATTTAGTAAATAGTGACGCATCACAATCATGAATTTAGTATATCAATTGAACTCATCATGTATTTAGTATATCGTAACTCATTAGTTTAATGTATTGAACTCATGAAGTCGTTATATTAAAATTACACTCAAATGTGTCAGTTTATGAGTGTGATTACTATATGAGTTCAATATATTGGTTTACTCTTAAATTTTTCGGCCTACTATAGAATACCTTAGTTATGCACACTATTTTATTTATAATTGTTGAATCGAATGAATCAAATAAAATTGGTGTTCAAAATTAAACATAAATGAACCAAAGCTAAAAAATATGTTTAAAAATCACATTATATTTACAAAACACTAAAAGAAAAGTAATTGCATTCAAGGTAGTCTTTTTATTTCATCAACAAGAAAAGCCTAAAGTTTTTAAAAATGAGTTTTAATGAAAAGTATCTGGTACTGTTCACATTAGCGAAAAATCACATTTTAATTCTAAAAAGTCAATTATGGTACTATTTACTTACAACACCTTTTGTCTTTTTTTGTTAAAACTCAAACTCAAAAATTTTAAACTTTTTTTTATTATTTTTTCTATTTAAAATGAGTAATGTCATTCATATTTTTTTTTTATCTTTTACACGTCATTTTCAATTTTTAATCGTCTGTCAAACGAATTAAATTATAACTGTCGGATCAAATAAATAAATTTAAAAAAATTAAAAGACAAAATTAACAAATGTGTAAAGAAGCACCACCTTTTACAGTTAATACACACACACACACGACATGGATGTGGGTTTGCTGTCCCGAAAACGATATCTCCTTCATGTCTCATTTTTTTGCTTTTTTTGACACCTGTTATCATCTTTAATTTCAATTTAATTTTATTAACTTTTCAACTTTTAATAAATAAATAAAAAAACACGTGTCAATAAAAGAAAAAAAAAGACATAAAGGAGACACCCACATCCCACACGACATAGCTAAGCTACAACAGAACAGAACAGATGTCAACTCCTCAAACAGCCACACTTCCACGTCGCGTCTTTTCCTTTCTTGCACATTACACACCTGGACCTCTGCCTCTTGCCATGTTTGGCTTAGCTAAGCTACAACAGCACTCTCTCTCTCTCAGAGTAGACTCAAAAGACATGGAAGCTACTTACCCCAACTCAACAATCACCGACCCACCGCGGCTGCCGCCAGAGACAGCAACATTTGATGAAGATGATGAGTATGGCTTACCAAAACCAACATATTGGTTCTCAAAGCTTGCATATTTACTAACCGACTTGATTTACAACTGCTTTGCCACTCTCTCCGCTCCCATTTTCTCCCTCCTGTCCGCCGCTTCCGAGTCCTACCACCAAGCCGAGGAGGCCAAGGAAACCGTCGAAACTGTCGTCCACCAGGTCCCCTCTACCATCACCTACGGCAGTGCCCTCCTCCTCAAGAAGATCGGATTCGGGCTTCTCAGGGCCGCATATGTCTGCATGGTTTTGGTCATGGTTTTGCTTTTATCCGCTCTTTTCGGAATTTGGTTGGTGAATCTTTTGGTGGAGGAGCCGGTGTTCGTCAGGGAGCAGCTGCACTTTGATTACACGGAGCCTCATCCGACGGCTGTCTTTGCATTTGGTTCTGCTGATGATATTTACCGACATAAGAGTTCATATTCTAGGAAGCATGTGAGGGGAATTCCTGTTGGACACACTTTTTATGCCTCTTTGGTGCTTTTGATGCCTGAATCTGATTTCAATAGGGACATTGGTGTCTTTCAGGTATCTATTTATCCATCTCTCAGTTATTAACGTATTGGATGTGTTACATCAAAAGTTCTCTGTGCAAGACGTTCGTTCGCGCATATGTTCGTTGAGGCTATTGTGTTTTTCATCGATTTCTCCTTGAATTTGTATCTCGCTACCACAAGTAATAACATGACAGTACGAGAAATTGGTCGTTTATAATATTTTAGGGGAAAATTGGTTGAAATAAAATTCTAGAGGGGAAATCGACACTTGAAAGTTTGGGGGGGAAAGCCTGACTAGTGTTACATTACATGAGATTGATCATAATTTGACTAAAATTATTGTTTGTTACTAATTAATTAACTGATTGGTGATATGGCCATCAGTTGAGTGCAGAACTATTGTCAGTGAACGGTGATGTAATTACAAGATCAAGCCAGCCCTGCATGCTGCGATTTAGAAGCCTCCCGGTTCGACTCACACGAACATTTCTGATGGGAGTTCCTCTGCTGCTAGGAATCTCTGGTGAAACCCAGAAGTTAACGGTCCAAATAATCAAGCACAAGGAAGTGCATTATCCAAGAACTCTAGCCATAAGCGTAACTTTAATTCCGAGGGCCGGAACATCGTACATTCCACAGTTGTACGAAGCTGACATTGTGATGAACTCCCAGCTTCCTTGGACTAAACAATTGGTGCGCAGCTGGAAGTGGACACTCTACGTCTGGACCTCTCTACACATTTATGTTATGTTCGTCGTACTTCTCATGATTTGTTGCAGGCCACTCTTCTTTCCAAAGACGATGATCAGTGCCAGTACTGCCACAACCGCAGCAGCAGGGGACGTCACTGAGGTCCCGAGTCATAGCAGTGAAAGAGAATCATCCTCTGCAGAGCGGAGGCGACGTGCTAGGGGATCACGAGCCATATCTAGAGATGACGAGAGCGAGGATGTTCAAGAGCTGCTAAGAAAATGGCAACGAAGCAGAAGCAAAAGAAAGGCAATCTACTTGCAACCTGGGGATTTGAATTTGCCAGAAACTGTTGGCTCATCTGGACCCTCGACAATCAGCATTACAAGAGACGATGCAAGTGTTGCTGCTCCCGAAGAAGTCGGGGACTCGGAATCGGTCTGTTTATAAGGCGAGGTAAAAAATTATGTACTCGTTGCCTCTTGTCAATGCACATGACTAAGTTACTGATCAAATGATTATCATTATTGATAAAACCAACTAAAACATAGTTAAGAGTTCGATATCATCGTTTAAATGTTGCTTAATACAGTAGACAATTGGAAAATAGGCCAAGGTACAACAGCTTAGCAACTGAAAGGAGAAAATGTTTCTGCAACCGTTGCAGGACAACAGCTTGTTCTTGCTGTATACAACAGTTGCAGGAAACAAATTTTTCTTCCGACTTTGTTTAAGGTTTAGACAGATAATTCGGTACGAGAGATCAGAATTCCATCGGTGTCTGCATAAAGCCATTCCCCGTCACAGATTCTTGTACCGGCAATGGTTATCGGTACCTGTTTCTCTCCAATCCCTTTCTTGTTGGCTTTCATGGGATGGGGCGCAAGAGCTCTCACGCCGATGTCACAGCCATCAATCTCGTCAACATCTCGTATACAGCCATTGACCACTATACCTGCCCATCCGTTGTTCTGAGCTTGGACTACAGGGTTGCCTCCCAATATTGCGCACCGCTTGCTTCCACCCCCATCCACAACAAGAACTCTGCCGTTTCCCTTCTCCTCGAGAAACCCACGAACAAGGACATTGTCTTCAAATACCTTTAAGGTAACTATTTGTCCAGAGAACACCTGTCGCCGGCCATATATCTGGAATACTGGCTCAAGCACCCGAAGATCACCATTTCCAATCAACTGCGAGTGAGCGTCGCAAACTTCAGCAGTTGTAACCAAGGCCATTTGTTCCCAGCACCTTCAGGACAAGACAAGGATCAACGTGTTAGACTGATAACAGGCAACGTATAGAAGGTTTTCACAGGAAAACGTTATAGCAAAGCACGTGAAGGATGCCATGAGAGGTTTGATGGAAGAAAAGAATACATAAGAATCCCAAAAACTAATTGTTACAGAAGTATGCTTTATATGAGACACAAAGCGGTTACAATGCAGAGATTGCAATGCTAGTCTTGCACACACTAAGATCAACAGAAGCATCAGTAGTAGAATCAGCGCTGGAAACGGAGTTGCGCAAATTAAAATCACGAGACGGGTAGTTTAAGAACCCGATTAATAGTTCAAATCACACACTCCCATAATCCAATTATCTTCGCTTCAACTATGAGTGTCAAAAATACTACATTTGTTAGAGCTGAGGAACACTGCAGAAATCCCTTCAACATGAGAAAATTCCAAAAGCTCAAAATGGTTTACTCATTTCATTTGCAACGAACAACAATGATCAGTCACAGCCAAAAAGGGAAAATGTACGCAACAAATACAGGGGAACACTAAGATCGCTGTGGAAGAAGACCGAATCGGTTTAACAGGACCTCCCAGATGATTACCTAACAAAGCATCAACATTTTCAAGAATTCAAACCACAGTACTCTTTGATAAATTGAGCTAACTTTCGTTTTTCCCCCAGCTGAGACATGGTTTTTGAAATCCGGAAACAGTTGAAACCAGCAGCATTTTGTATTAAGTTGCCATTTTCAAGAATACACAAGGCAGAGAAGGTATTGTAAATCTTACATGCTTGGATTCACTCAAATTACAGAAAACTACACAAGATATTACAAATCTAAATCTCCCAATGAAAGTTAAACTAATTACGATAATTCATACTTGTTAACACAAACACACGCAAGGATTGGATCTTTATGTTGTTCGCATCATTATAAATATTCAGAACTAACAAGATTAATCAGAAAGCTTAACTGTATTAATCATTCATTAAATTCTTAATCACAGAAACTGGTTTTAATCTAATTTTCATACAAATCCAAGCAAGACACCCAACCCAATTATCCAAATCAATACAGAAAGAGAAAAAGTTGATTAATTTTCATATTGGGTCGGCCTGTACACCAGAGAAATGAAAGAAATTGGAATTTGACCCCAATCTTGATCAATCAGATAACCAAATCAGATCAATCAAGAGAAGAGAGGAGATGAAATATGGCGGCTAATATGAAAAGTTGATACCTGGAACGATGGAGCAGGACACCAGAACACAGCTCAGTAGTTCACTTGTGAGTTATGATTGTGGGTGTCTGTGTCTGCGTCTCTCTCGCTATAAACATGGGAAGAGGTAGGAAAAGGAAGAAGCTTTGAGGGAGAGAGAGAATCTGATACCTGTTTTACCTGTTGTTTTTTTTTAGAACTTTCACGAAAAGCTCCCGGTACTGTTTATTTTAACGAAAAACCACATTTTTGCACTAAAAAGTCAATTCTGATACTATTCACTTTACCCTTTATTTTGTCTTTATCATTAAAACTCAAAATTCTTAAGTCATTTTCATTAGTTTTTTTTTTTTCATCTGTCGTTTATTTTTTGTTTGTTTTCCTTCATTATTTATTCCAAGAGGATTTTTCTCTTCTTTTACATTACTTGAGTTTTTTTTCCCCTTATTTAGTGAGATTATTTGGAAAGATAAAGTTTGGTAAAGTATTTAACATAAAGAATCTGTGTTATTATTAAATTTTAATTAAATTATAGTTGATATAATAAGTGGAGCACATCATAGATGGCTTTTAGTTGTGAAAAGAGCCTGATCCATGTTCACACCTGCATAGTGCATAGTCATATTATTAATAATTAATTATACCGGATAGACCATTCTGGTGCTGCTGACATATTAAGGTGATGTATCACGTGACGACTGAGATAGAAAGATTGAAATTACATAATTGGACAACTAAATTTGCATAGTTGATGAAGACAATTTCAGCCTTGCCAAAATTTCTAACACAGTTGAAACTCAATACATGTGAAGTTTCACACAAAAGGATGAGGATCCGGATTCAAATGGTGGGGATCCTTGGGATCCTCACATCTTAACTGTTCATTGTAAATCATGCAGTCAGTGTTTATCAGGTACTATTTGTGATTAATTTTAAATAATAAAATTTAAATAATTTTTGACCGCACGATATACAATGAAATGTTAGGATATGATGATCTCTAGGATTCCCACCATTTGAATCGGGATGGGATCCTCATCCCACACAAAAGACATCCATACAATTATTGAGATATAACTTTACAAGGCTTTCAGCATAAACCTTCAACAAATTTAGCCGTTTAGACACGTGTGTATGAAAAGAGAAAGAAATGCTAAGAAAAAGAAAAAAAATGCTAAGGGAACTCTATTAAAGTGACACTCTATAATCTCTGCTATCTCATAGTTTAGGATTAATTCTCATGTTAATATTATAAAATAGGGTTAATCTCAGTTTACTATTCTGAAGTTTTTTTATTTTCAACATTTGATACATCATTTTTTATTCATACCAGAGTGGTACCTAAAGTCATAATTTTGGGACACTTTCATACATTCGTTAATGTTGCTGTTAAATCAACCGTTAACTGAGGACGTGGCGCCCACATAGACAATAATTGGACGTTACGTGTCAATATAGGGCCCACGTGGATTTAAAAAAAATAAAAAAATTATAATTATAAATAATTAAAAAAAACAATTTCGTCTCTTACCTCATCCCATCCCCTGGCCCTCATTCCCCCACCCAATCCTCCTCTCACTCCTTGCAAATCCACCCTTCCCCTTCCATCTTTAGCCGTGCACCGCTAGATCTGCAGCGAGATCGAAGCTGTGGCACGCCTGCGCTAGCGGTGACGTTGATTTCTCCTCCGCTCGGGTCAGGATCCCGTTGCTGGTTCTCTACAGGATCCCGTTACTATTCTGAAGTTTCTTGATTTTCAACATTTGATACATCATTTTTTATTCATCCCATAGTGGTACCTAGAGTCATAATTTTGGGACACTTTCATACATTCGTTAATGTTGTTGTTAAATCAACCGTTAACTGGGGACCATATAGACAATAATTGGACGTTACGTGTCAATATAGGGTCCACGTGGATTTAAAAAAAATAAAAAAAATATAATTATAAAAAAAATTCGTCTCTTACCTCATCCCATCCCCTGACCCTCCTTCTCCCACCCAATCCTCCTCTCACTCCCTGCAAATCCACCTTTCCCCCTCCATCTCTAGCCGTGCACCGCTAGATCTGCAGCGAGATCGAAGCTGTGGCACGCCTGCGCTAACGGTGACGTCGATTTCTCCTCCACTCGGGTCAGGATCCTGTCGCTGGTTCTCTACAAAGTGGCTGCCATCAAGTTCATGGCGGACCTGGAAACTGACGAGTTGTTTGCCAGGAGGATGAACCCAATCGAGAACAGCAAGGCATGTGCCGGAAAAGAAGACGCTACTAATGCAGATGGAACGAAAAATTAGAAAAAAGCCGGCGTCTTTTGCCAAGGTAGGGCTCGAAGGTTCGAGCTCACGGGGTTGTCGGAGAGGAGAGGAGGGTTGGGTGGGTGCAGAGAAAAGAAGGAAGGGAGGGAAAATGGATGGAGTGTCGGGAGAGGGGAGGGGGAGGTAGAAGACAACTCTTTTTATAATTAATTTTTTTATATTTTTTAATTATTTATTTAAAAAATTTAATCTACGTGGGCCTTATATTGACACGTGACACCAAATCATTGCCAATGTGTGTGCCACGTCACCAGTTAACAGTTGATTTAATAGCAACATTAACAGAGATGAAAATGTCTCAAAATTATGACTTTAGGTACTACTCTGTGGGATGAAAAAAACATGATATATCAAATATTGAAAATCAAGAAACTTAGGGTAGTAAAATGAGATTAATCGTGTAAAATATTATCTAAAATAATATGAGGTGAGAGAATAAAAATTAACGGAGGTATGAAAATGTCTTAAAATTATGACTTTAAGATGAAAAAAATAATGTATCAAATGTTAAAAATAAAAAAAATTAAAGATAATAAATTGAGATTAACTTGTAAAATAATATGAGTTGAGAGAATAAAAATGGGGCAGGGTGCCACGAGAGGTGAGGACAACAAGTACCGCGAGACACCTGGGAAAGCCAAGAGAGGACGAACACATCAGGCGTCGGCAGCACCACCTTCGAACCTCTCGATTTAAGATGAAAAAAATAATGTATCAAATGTTAAAAATAAAAAAAATTAAAGATAATAAATTGAGATTAACTTGTAAAATAATATGAGTTGAGAGAATAAAAATGGGGCAGGGTGCCACGAGAGGTGAGGACAACAAGTACCGCGAGACACCTGGGAAAGCCAAGAGAGGACGAACACATCAGGCGTCGGCAGCACCACCTTCGAACCTCTCGAGGGCTTTTTTGTCTACGCGGGAATATGCAGCGCGAGGCGTCGTTGTTTCTTTTTTTAAACCGCACGGGGGAAACACCGGGTAAAGACCCCTCACTGGTTCACCCGAATAATCGGGGCATGGTTTAGGGTTGAGGTACACGTGTATATCCCAGCCCGGCACCCCAAGGTACTGTTTGTGCCCCTCCTTAGTCAATATAAAGAGCGGTAACTTTTTTGCTCCAGCCGATGTGGGATGTGAAGTCCCTTAAACACGAGGGAGTACTCTAATGCTGGCAACTTGTGATTCGAGTCCACGAGGCATTCCTAGTGTTGATAAGTTACTCCCCAACAGAGCAAGTAAACTTGTTTCTTTGCAAGATTAAATAGCAAGTTCTTATTGATTCATCAATTCTAAATTACAGATCGGTAACATGCAGAAAAGAAATTTGTGAACCTGTTTCATGATGAAGGAAGCGAAAAGTTTCTTATTGATTCATCAGTTCTAAATTACAAAACCAAGGCATTTAACAATCTTGTTTCGGTCAAGAAGGAACCGAACTAAATCAAGTAACAACAACAACAAAATGCCTGCTTGTGGGAACGCCTAACGAGTCCAAACTTATTGGAACAGGAAAAAACACCAACTATAATAAAACCACAATCAAAGTTTCCCAGCAGACTCGATTTAAGTCAACCTGTGAATGGTTTTCATGTCAGCAGCTTCCTTGATGGTGTTTTTCTCAACATGGTCCCACCACTTGAACAAGAAGTTGTCCACAACGAGCCTGAACCAAGGCGACAGCTTCAGACCTTCCTCCCCGGCATCTGCCTTCCTCAACAGCTCTTTCAGCTGCTCCTGGTTTACGTACTTGATATCAGCTACCTCATCAGGGTTCGGATGCACATTAACATCACGTACAGTGAAGAGAAGGTAATCAACTGCAAACAAAACATAATACACACACAGAGGGTAAATATAAAAATGCTGAAACGAGACAGTTTGTTCAATCATCACGACCAGTCTAACAAATGCATCTTGGACAGTGAAGAGAAGGTAATCAACTGCAAATACGTAATAGTAAACAATGTACAGTAACTCAAGTTGGAATATTACGTTCATGTTCTCCCCACTTGCCATCAGAAGGTGCCTTGTACAGCATGCGACCCAACGGGATAAACTGATCAACTGGCACATCTTCAGCAGGAATACCGAGTTCATCCAAAAGCTTCCTTTGAGCAGCGTTTCTTACCCCTGGAAACAAAATGGAGATAAAAAACTGATAGAGTAAGTCACAATAGGACAAGTAAAATTTACTCTGAAAGGTAAGATAAATAGAGAAATATACCAAGAGAGTTCTCATCAATAAGCTCGGACTCACGGTACAGCGGGTGGCTGCAACAGGTGTTTGTCCAAACAAGTGGAAATGTTACCTTGGTTGCAGAACGTTGCTGTGCACAGAAAGACATGCACAATGAGTATGTCAAACACTATATTTAACAATTGTTATAAAGAAATTGTCCAGAAATATCAAATGAACAATCAATGCCACCAATTGCAAAACAGTCATCCGCTCTTCATATTCTATTATTATTACTCAAGATCCTCGGGATGCACCCTTCTACCATTGAACATCTTGTGAAATACCACTCTCAACTGAACGCTGCCACCACTGTAACTTTCAATTAGCATGATCCAAGAAAAATACCTGAAGAAGCAACTCATGCTTTGAGTTAAACAAAAAGACACTGAAAGCTCTGTGAAGCAAATTTTCAGATTCGATCTTTTCCATCAAGTGACCTGCAATTCACATAATACATTAAAACTTGAGAAACCAACAGTTGCACAAGAAAGAACACAAGAGTTGTATCAACATGCATAGATCAGGCATTATTACCAAGTACATTCAAGCTCCAAGGAAATATGATCCTTTAATATGGGTTTTCTTTGCAATAAATTAAAATAGGAGACAAAAATTCTTCCCTCGGAACTTCTATCTTACTCAAATCAAATTACTAGATGTCCTAGAACGGTTTATCAAGTACTACATTATAAGCCATGGCATGAAGTCATAAAACTTCAAGTCCTAAACTATCGAAACAGAATATTAATTTCTAAAAATAAAAAATTTATCACACAGAAATCTCGCAATGAGAAGGTTCATGCAAGCAAAGTTACTTACAATTGTACTTGGTGTCGTGACCTACAACACGATCATTCTCATCCACCAGAATACATCTGCAGAAATTTGAATAAAATAGATTGTCAGCTCGAGGGAGTGACTAACACCTGAATATACATTGGACTGAATATCAAAGGTTAAAATCGTAAAGGACAAGGACAAGGGGCAGCACCGATTGAACGGATGGAAGAGACAACTGATGCTCAGCCGGGGGAGTTGCCCCTTGTTTCTCTAGTGAAAATTTCAGTATAACAAAGACCGGTTGTGCACATCACATTACGCCCTAAACGTTATTTCCAAAATACTGACTAGTAGTACTAAAGCCAATCTAGAATGGAATTCAAAATTTAGTGTTGCGAAATTACTTAGCATGTTGAGCTATTCCAATCCGCCGCGGAATGAATAATTATCACAGCTGATTGGTATTCTCATATTCAAATGTTTTCGGCATTTGATCTCAGCAATAAATGGTTGTTTCAGTTCTTTTAATAATTGGTCTCAGCTCCGGTTCAATTAGTATTTCCTAACCAATTCGGGGTATCAGATCCGATGTAGCCTCGTTTAAATCGAACAAAAACTCGATGAGAGCTCAGCCTGTGCATACATCTGTGTCTTTCAAATTCTATTTTCCTCTTCACTATGTTGTGCTCTGTTTGGTCAACTAGAAACTGGAGTATTCAACGAGAAAATTAACTCACGAATTCTGAGCAACCAAACAGACCACAACAGAACAATCAACAGAAAATAAATTTCAAATAAAGAGCTAGAATTTACGAAACAGAATAGAAAAAGCCTGTGAATTTCATTTTATTTACTGTTCCGGTATTTCCCGAGCAGAAAAATAAAAAGACCAAATGACAAACAGATCGACCTAACCGCTCAAAAATAAAAGAAAACGCAGGGGCAAAGTGGGGAGGGAGGGAGGGACTTACTCGTCTTCGAACATGAGGCGGCGCTGGACGGCGTCCATGCCGGCGTCGGGAGCGTCGCCCATTGTGGAGATGTGAAAAGAGAGGGATAGCCTGGCGGAGAGGGAGGGGAAGGCGGAGGGCTTGCAGAAGGAAGAGATTCGAGTCGCAGCGGATGACAAGAGAGGAGGATGAGATTTGTGGAAGAAGGAGAGCGTGTGGAGAAGGCGAGTAGGGGTGAGACTCATTGGAATGGAACAGCGAATATATAGAACAAGTCGGTCTCCGTCGTAAATCTCAATAGGAAACTGACCTTTTTGTCTCCCAAATTTTTTTTTCCGATAAAAAGATACGTAACAGATCTTATCCAACGAGAAATATTTTTGTCTTGTAAGTTGGAAACTCCTAATAAAAGTTCACTATTCATCGTATGATTTTGTATCGTAAATTTGAAATATCTAACATTTTGAAAAAAATAGTAGCAAATATGATAAAAACCGCACAAATAAAATGATATTCAGAATATAGTATTTAGTTTAATTCCTGCCACCTTTTGTTTTTCCTTTTTCAGGTAAATAGCTCTCCACTTATTTTGTGTGATCATGAATTCATGGTTCGTGATTTAATTTTTTACTTTCTTAAGATTTTATGTGTTTCATATTTTTTTTTATAAAGAAAATCTTATGGCCTCCTTATTTTTTTGAAAAGTTATTGCCAAGTTTAAGATAATGCAATCTGTCGAAAGTAAGAAAAAATCTTTATACAAGTCATTTTCTAATTGTTGCCTTCATACGTCCAAAAAAATGAAATATGTGTTGTATGTTACAAGTATTCATGTGTTTAAATAAATAAAAAACCGTCGTAGTGTGATAAGTTTCAGATATCACCACTTATTATCCTAATTGCATGTAAGTTTTTTTTTTGATTCTTTTTTATTTAAACAATGAAGTGTTGCACATAACGAAATATAATTTATTTATAAGTTAAAAAAAAATCATCCAACTCTAAAATAAAAGAGGAGAAGATTTTATAATAATGACACTATGATACATTAAACTATTGAAGTCAAAACTATGGTATTGCTATGCAAAGTGTGATGGAGTTGGCCAAGATTGACAGCTAAGGCCTAGGCGCTTATCTTTGACTGATGTAGCTTTTTCATCATTTGATTTTTTTTTTATTGTGATCATAATACGAGTAGTATATTATATGTTTTTATATAATTAGTGAGAAATTTATTTTTTTAATTATTAATTTTTTAACACACATATTTCACTATTTGTATAGTGACACGTAGTGTACCATCCTGTATTCCAGTCACACTAAACAATCTCTCAATTATATGATCAAACAATCATCTCTTGTTAATCTCTCGTTTATTCGTGTTTACGATACCAATTAGGGGTTTAATTTTTAGTTTGTTGATGGGCCTTAAGTATAGTGTAATGTAAGTAATTTGATTGTTTTATCTTTTATTTTATTTCTAAATATAACCTCCCAAGAATTTGCCAAGTCACCAAAAAACAGCTCATTTAATTGGATACTACCACCAACCTCCCGTGCCTTGGTCAACTTTGTCATCCCCGCTTAAGTCAAATGAGCCAAATTTGTTTGCATTTTCAGTTGGACGTTACGATTGTGTTTTATTGGGGTAATGTTGAGAACCAACAAACACGGAGCCACATTAAGGGCTATCCTATAGTCTAGTTAACTTTTGGTAAAAAATAAAATTTTACATGTAATTTTTATTGATTTTCAAATGTAATCCACTGTATATTTAGTAACTAATTTGAATTCTCTCGGTTTAATTATATAATACGGTTCACAAACTATCTCTTTTTCTCACATTTTTTTCTCATCGCTTCTTATACATGTACAATTTTGAATTTATTTGAATAATGAAAGTTCTTGACTCACCTTGTGAAATTTTCTTAAGCTAGTTGATACTATAAAAAATATATATAATATCAAGTTTATTTGTTTATAAAGATTTAAATCTTTAAGCTAGCCCACCTGGTGAAAAATTTCTAACTCTGACGTTGCCAACAAAATCAACTTTAATCAATACTAGAGTGAGATGAAAATTGCAGAAAAATTAAAAATTAAAAATAAAATAAAAAACTCAACAACACGAAGATAAGAGAGTGGCGCAACAAGATCAACGTGGAGTTTTGATATTCATAGCATATCCTCCCTTCTTGTTCTCTTGCTGCAGATATAATTATTTGTGGGTCAAATATGTAACAGATCCATAAGGACGCGAAGAGGGCCTATTGGCGCCAAACTCGAGAATTGGGCTTACGATTTGCCCCTAGAAAAACCCGACTCAAAAGTAAAACCCGACCCTGCAGACCAAACTCACGGCTCCAACATTCGGCAACCCACACTCACCAAAATCGACTCTCGAGCAAAACCAAATGCACAAGGCAGAAATAGAAGAGAAGATGCCAAGAGAGTTGAGTCCGGGCTTGAAGATCCTCTGGGTCTGGACACTTGGCACCGCCGCCGGTACTCTCTCTCTCTCTTGATTTCTTTCTCTCTCTGCAATTTCACATTTTAACATAATCGGGTGTGTTTTTGTTGTTGTTGCAGTACTGGTCACCAGTGTGGTGAGGACGAGGATGAGAGACATGGAGAATCTTACCAACACCGAGCAGCAGCAGCAGCAGCAGCCGCA
This sequence comes from Crataegus laevigata, assembly GCA_963580275.1. Classification (NCBI taxonomy): domain Eukaryota; kingdom Viridiplantae; phylum Streptophyta; class Magnoliopsida; order Rosales; family Rosaceae; genus Crataegus; species Crataegus laevigata. The sequence continues at coordinate 42,784,639 of OY756938.1, forward strand.
GCAACACGACACTGCCGCCGACACGGAGACACTCATGGCAGACACTTGGACTCAGTCCAACGAACTGATTCGAGAAGATAAACCGTAGGTTTGTCTTCAACTTGGATTGGATGTTGGTTCATGTTTTGAGTTTGGAGAAATGGGTATGTAATGTGTTCGATGAATGTCCTCACTGGAAACTTTTCGATCCAATTTTTTAAGTATTTCATATTGGTACGAATGCTTTGAATTTGTTGATAAAGAAGAAATGGGTGTTGGTTTTACTTTTGTTCGGAGTTGCTTTAACTAGAATTAGAAGAATTCGTGATGTTTTAAGTTCCTATCGTGGAAGAATAGAAAAAACCGACATACATCGGAAATGTGAGAAAACTAATACTCTATCATTGCTTGTTTCTGTGTGATCTTCTTCATTTCTCCTTTCATTGTGCTCTAAACTAAAGCAATGGTACCCACTCTTCTAAAAAATCCCACCTAGAGACGCCTAGGCCCCGCCCACCAGGCGGTTGGTCACTGCTCCGATTAATGCCCAGATGTTTGAAAATTAAGAAAGAGCGCCTAGTCTGTCTAGGCACTTGCCTAGCTCGCCAAAGACCGCCTAGGTTGCAACTCACTTAGACAAAATCTAGATAACTTTTATTTTTTTTCAATAAATTATAAGAGATTTGTTGAATACTTGAATGAACACACATTATATGCTTGTTTCCCATGTTTTAATAAAATTCTGTAGTTGAGATTAAATCACATGCTATAGAATCTTAACCACAGAATTTCATTAAAGCCAAATCTAACGATCAAGGGGGGATTCCCATTTTTTTTGAAAAATGGAGATCCCCATTTTTTTTGAAAAATGGAGATCCCTCTTGGGAAGGGATTCTTTTTAAGTATAAATAGGCACTTATTTACACGAAATATAGTAGATTTAGTTAAATCCGCCTAGTCCGCCTAGGTGCTCGCCTAGACCCAGTCCGTTGCCCGACTAGCGCCTAACGTTTTATAGAATCTTGATGGTACCACAAATCACGTAGAGGAAAGGGGCTAGCTTCTTCTGGCGACCAATTTTATATTTTTTTTTATCAAATTGATTGTTAACTTTCTGAAATCTAATTGTACAATTAGGATAATTTATCTGTTCATGCAAACTGTTTGGTAAGTTGTGGCATAATTCTTCATCTTTTTCGTGTCAATTAGAAAGAATGCACATGACATAGACATTCTTCGAGATGTAATTAATATCAAGCATCAGGATGGTTTCATATACTCTTTGGTTTTGATTTATTACCTCAAATTGTTCCTTTCCCTTCTCCTGCCATGGCAAATTTAGAATGGTAAAGTATGATAGCAATAGTTGTATACTTCATTTATCACTTGGACGCGGTCATAATTTTCGCCAACGATCGCTATGTAAAACTCAAATGGATTTGGTTATGCATGTTTATTTTGCTACCACTTTCTTATGCCAGAACAGAGGACATGGATGGAATTAGCCAAACGCTAATAAGATGGTGGATAGATTAATGACTAATTAAGTGGGTGTTTAAGCTTAACCCTGGTCGTGATTTTAGGCGGACGCAATGGCCTGATACTGATAGCCATAGGTGATCCGATCGCATAGCTCGGGAACCTCATTCCTTTAGAAATGCATTACCATTCATATCACCCCGTATAAAAGGGCCTTTGTTTTTGCCCCTTGCCGTCCCATTCTTCCATGTCATGTTTCACATGACGAATTTTATAACTATTAGATTCTTAATCAAAATTACGATAATCAAATATTTATCGGTTAAAATTTAGAATATAAAATATTTCGAAGTACAGTAAAACTATGCATGACAGTTTTATCAATCTTTAAAATAAAGGTTGATGATGTCGATTTGTGACAGAATTAAAAAGGTAAAAAGAAGAATTTTCATTAAAAGAGTATATTGTATATGCGGTTATGTTTGTAAAACTTGCAATGAAAATAGAGACAAAACATCGCTACATCTGAAAACGAACTTGATTATTTATTTACTTGTAGTGTGTGTGACCGAAAAGATGAGAGATGAGAATAAAACTAGAGAATCTTACTCCAAATCACTTAAATTCAAGTGACGGTCTTGTACGTAGTTCATTTACTTGTTTCTGTTTCTGATTGCGTCCTCTCTCTCTCTCTCTCTCCCCAATAAATATCAGTGTCCAAACCCACCCACATCAACCCTCTTCTCACATCTATTTCCCCCTTCTCTCTCTAATATCTCCCTCTCTCTTCGAAAAAAAACTCTCGACGCTCAGAGTCAGCCTCCGATCCCTTTTCGTCTTGGTTTATGAGGTACCCTCTCTCTCTCTCTCTCTCTCTCTCTCTCTCTCTCTCTCTCTCTCCGTTCCAGTTCTACTTTGTGATCTCTGCGTTTTAGGTTAAAATCTTAACGAAAAGTTTTTATGTTATGGGTCACAGATCTGGTTCTTTACCTAAAAATGGGGCTTTTTCAAGATTTTTTTCATGGAAATTTTGTTTCTTTGATTGGATTCTTCACTAGGTTGGAATTTCTTGGTGGGTTTTGCGCAATCTTTTCTATTGCTTTCTTTATCCAGTTTATTTCGTTAGATTTACTTTATTATTAGTTGGGCCTTTCTGGAATTAATCCAAGTTAGTGACGTTTAGTTCTTTGAAATTTAATTCTAGCTAAATACAGGATATTTGTGAAGGTATTTCTTGTTTTTCTGATTCTTTTTCGTTTCGATCCAGTTTCTTGTGGTGTGAATTTGAATTAGGATGTTAATTGTAGTGCAATTCTAAATCTTTTCCTTTTTCTTGGGTGGGGGTCAGGTAAAACTGAAACTTTTAGAGTTGGGTTTTGCACTTTCGCCTTTATCCAGAACGTAAATTATAATTTTTGAAGGGTCTTCACCATTGGTCTTCTTAATAAATTTATTTGTGTTGTGAACGTTAAAAGTTATAGCTAAATATAACCATTAGATGTATACTAATTGAGATTTTCTGTACCTGCAGCTCGAAGGAGAGACCCACTCTCGGGTGAGTCTTCGTCATATTCTGTCCCATCGGATTGACCCTCTGTGTTTTTTGGATATGCTTTCATGTTTTTCTTACGTTTCAGAGTCCAGGCTTCTCTAACTGATAACTATATGGTTTGTTGAGGAAGGAACTTTTATCAATTTTAATTAGTTATAACCTTTGATCTTTTGTAAAGACTGTAAAATGATGTTGTTGCATATGGCTCTACTCAATTAAATGGAATTGATAATGCTGGCATTGTAATTATTTGAGGTTATGATGAATTTTTGAAATCTAACAAAGAAAGTATGTTTTGGACCTGAAGATTTATAGAAAATGTTTATCTGCTCATCTTTGCATACTGTAGTTTTTCACACCAATTGGCCATTAGTATGAATTGTTTAGCCCCGTATACTGAATTTTGTTTTCCTTTGTTTCTCTCCTTTATGTACAGCGGCACGCGGATTAAGACCCGCAAACGGAATATTGCAGCGCCGCTGGACCCTGCAGCTTTTGCGGATGCAGTGGTCCAGATTTATCTGGATAATGCTGGTGATCTGGTAATATTTAGCTATGCATAAATGATCGGCTAATTTGTGTCTGTATGCATGTGTCTACTTATCACTTAATCATCTGTTAAAATTTAAAACTAAACAAGTATCTGCTTTGTGCAGGAACTTATTGCCAAGAGCATTGAATCTTCAGACCTTAACTTTTCAAGATACGGTGACACCTTTTTTGAGGCAAGCTTTGTAATAATGTAGAGACGTTTGGTCTCTTTATTTTTGCCTTTGGATGCAACCTTAGATATTGTTTTGCTTTTAATGTGGTATGATATTGACTTGGAGGATTTAATATAGGTTGTTTTCACTGGAGGCCGTACACAACCTGGAACTACAAAACCTGATGAGGGGGAGCGCCACCCTTACTCTGTACTAGAGTCTGAGCCTACACGCGAACTCATCTTGCCATCGGTTATCTACATTCAAAAAATTTTGAGGCGGAGGCCATTTCTTATTAAGAATCTCGAAAATGTTATGCGACGATTCCTTCAATCATTGGAGCTTTTTGAGGAAAATGAAAGGAAGAAGCTGGCTATTTTCACAGCACTTGCATTCTCTCAGAAGCTGTCAGGACTTCCACCGGAAACGGTGTTCCAGCCAATGCTCAAGGATAATCTTGTTGGCAAAGGGCTAGTCCTATCGTTCATTACTGAATTCTTCAAGGGGTATTTGATTGATAATAGCCTTGATGATTTGATCTCCATTCTGAAGCGGGGTAAAGTGGAGGACAATCTTTTGGAATTCTTCCCATCCACAAAGAGAACTGATGAGAGTTTCTCTGAGCATTTCACGTAAGTTTGATCTGTTATTGAATTTTATTATGGACCATCTTGTGAGATAAGTCTTATCTTTGATTTTTAAGATATGCCGATGCTTTTGATGTCCTGCAGTTTCTTTGTACTAATTGCATAACTGAGATTCTGAAGTAGCTGCAATCCCTGATTTGTTCAGCCAACTGCAATGTTTTAGTTGCCATATTTTGTTTTATTGTTGATTCATCTTTCTGTATGATCGCTGAATAATAGTTTTTGGTTCTCTTGTAAAAGGCTATGAATCATATAAATTTAGTTGATTTTCGTGTAGTCTTTATCATCAGTCAATTGTAATATGAATTTTGATTATGCTGTGAAGTATTTTTACCTAGTAGTCCCTTTGGTTTGTCACCCCATGATAATACATCGTACTGTAAATGTTAATGTGATTTTTAATTGTCAATTGCTCATTGATGTCTTTCATGTGAAGTATGTGTTAACTTGAACATTCGTTTTGTTTTATTCACACCTTGTACCAAATTAAAGGTTGTTTTATTGACACACTTTGGTGCTTATTTGTATCAATTTTCAGTAAGGAAGGGCTAGTCGCCTTAGTTGAATACAACGAGAAGAAAATTTTCGAAGTGAAGCTCAAGGAAATGAAACATGCTTTAACAACCCAGATAACAGAGGAAACAGATATGTCTGAAGTCATTGAGACTGTGAAGCAGCGTGTTAAAGATGCCAAATTGCCCGATGTTGAAGTTGTGAGGATTTTGTGGGATGTTATTATGGATGCTGTGCAGTGGTCCGGCAAGAACCAGCAGCAGAATGCCAATGCAGCTCTTCGCCAGGTATACATTAGTCTTGTAATCACCATGATACCTATATAATTTGTGTGCTATGTACAAGTTCAGGTTTGGAACTCATAAAAGGAGCAAGGTAGGAGTTTAAGTGGCTAACCAAGATGAGTTCAGTTGGTAAAACTTTAAAAAGAAATAAAAAAACAGAGCTATCTGTTGTTCATGTAGGATAGCGAATGACTGTTCTACCTAGAGGAGTATATTTATAAGCATTCCAATCTGGTGTGTATAAGATCTAAGGCTGTGCTTTTTTTACGCACCATCGTCAAAATTGATTACTTTGAGATATTAGATCACTGTAAACTTCAAAAATACGAAGAATGGCCGTACTAGTTGCTAACACCGTAGTACTTGGTGCATATATTAATACAGACGAGCAAATAAATGGCTGTGTTTAACTTATATCCAATACATATGCAGGTTAAAACATGGGCGGAACTGTTGAACACCTTCTGCACGAATGGGAAGCTTGAGCTGGAACTGATATACAAGGTTCAGATGCAGTGCTATGAGGATGCTAAGCTGATGAAGCTGTTCCCTGAAATTGTGAGATCCCTCTATGATCAGAATGTGCTTGCAGAAGACACCATTCTCCATTGGTTCCGCAAAGGAACAAACCCCAAGGGCAGGTATGTTTTGGTTTCAACATTAAAATATCAGATTATGATATCCGATATTTAATGCGTTTGCTTGTTGTTTACAACGGGTTTGTTGTGTTATTTGTAACTGTAAGTTTACGGAAAATGAATGTTTGCAGGCAAACTTTTGTGAAGGCCCTGGAGCCATTCGTGAACTGGCTGGAGGAGGCGGAAGAGGAGGAATAGACGCAGATGAAAGCTGTTGCATCTGTTCAACTGACGGACCTGTACCCTGCCTCAAGCATCCACTGTCAAATCCATCTGTACTCGGAGAGAATTAGACTCATAAATATTCTATAAACCTACTTAAGCTTGGTGTGCCTGTTGAATGTTTGATGATGATGATGATGATGATGATGATGATGATGATGGCGATGATGACTACGTCGTTACGAGGATATTACATTATAAATAATTTGATGCATTTTTCTTTTATTTCTTGGCACGATGCTATAATGGATATGATTCGACTTTGTTCATCACATTTTGAAGATTAAATGTGGTTTGATTGTTTTGGTTTTATTGCTCGCTCGCTCACTGATCAATATTTCCTACGGGGTAAATGCCGTTTGATAATTAAATACAAAGAGAGATGATTTTTGCATGCTTATTTTCTCCGTCAGCACATTTACATTTTTATGCTGCGACTGATGTTTCGAGGGAGAGGACTGGTAGAATATTTCTCAATGAGCCTAATTTAATTTCTTATAAAATATCTATCAAAGGCCCAATTATTTTATTAAAATTAGCCTTTATGCACGTCCTCACGCCTGCGTAGAAGATATTTTTTGAATTTCTACGTGTTACGTGCGATTTACATGTTTTTAAATGTATTTAGCGTAGAAGATATTTTTTGAATTTCTACGTGTTACGTGCGATTTACATGTTTTTAAATGTATTTAGCGTAAATTGACAAGAGGAAAGTCAAATATGAATAATTTTAGATCATGTTAAAAGAAAGTCATCATAAATCAATTAAAGCAGTTGAATTCACATGATAAAATCAGTATATATAGAATTTACATTAAAAATAGAGAAAATAATTAATTGAATCACATTATCACTAATTCATTTGCGAGACTAAGCTTAAATTTCAAAGTTGCAACCCCGTGACTTATTTTATAAATGATCCCAAACCTTATGATATAAAATGCAATTAACCCGTAAGTGTAAATAGACCCAATTGAATTAGTTTGTTTTTATCGCGGTAAAATTAAGCTTCATTTCGTTCGTTACTACTTAACGGTGAGTATCGTCTATGGTCCTCCATCTATGCTTCCAATGGCGGCGTTATCTTTGCCACCAATGAGAGTCTACTGCGGCAGCGGCGGAGGCGGCGGCGGCGGCGCCACACTCAATAGCAGTAGTAACAACAACAATTTACTCGGCAACTTCGCGCTCGATGCCGCCCACATCCGGCGCGCTGCCAAGCTGGCCGACAGATCCGCCGGATTCACCTCTCCCCACCCAAACTTCGGGTGCGTCATCGCCTCCAAAACCGGAAAAGTCGCCGGCGAGGGCTTCCTCTACGCCCAGGGCACCAAGCCCGCCGAAGTCCTTGCCGTCGATGCAGCTGGCGACTTCTCACGCCGCGCCACCGCTTATCTCAATATAGAGCCCGGTGATTGCCACGGTGACCACTCCGCCGTCTCCGCCCTCGTTCAGGTTTTGCCTTTTTTCTCTTCCTTTCCAATTCCCAACTTCCTCTGAGCGGTCGTATAAGGGAAAAGAAAACAATGATTTAGTTATGATTTGTTTGGATTAGGAAAAGAAACAATGATTGAATATTTGATTTGTTTGGATTAGGCAGGGATTGAAAGGGTGGTGATTGGGTTGAGGCATCCATTGCAGCATTTAAGAGGGAATGCCATTCGGGCTCTGAGAAGTCAAGGCTTGCAAGTTGATGTTCTTGGTGAGGACCTCAACAGTAAACTCATTGAGGTATTTGATCAATTCAATATGCTCATTTCATACCTTAGCGAAACGCTTCTTTTCAATTCCTTGGCGAGTAACGTAGGCATTAGGCAGGGATCTTCTGCTCCCAGTTGAAATAACTATGTGTGGTTTAGTAAAACAAGGCGAAAACTTTTCTGTGAAATGAGTAGCATTTGAGTTTAACATGTCATATAATTGATCCAACGCCAACAGGAAGCGCGTAAATCATGCCTCCTTGTCAACGCTCCGTTAATCTGTAGAGCTGCTTCTCGAATCCCCTTCTCTGTTCTCAAGTATGCCATGACTCTTGATGGTAAGCTTTCTTTAGGAATAGTGTTACATATTACAATATGAAATTCTGTAAAGAGGCCTAAAAATTTTACAAATAAAATCTTCTGATAGACTAGTCATCAGTCTTTGTTGGGTGTTAACAGGAAAAATCGCTGCTAGCAGCGGACATGCATCATGGATCAGCAGCAGAACATCTAGAAATCGAGTTTTTGAACTGCGGGGTAGAAGTGATGCAGTCGTTGTAGGAGGAAATACAGTGCGCAGGGACAGTACGTATTATTATTTTCTCAACTTTTTTATTGTTCGTGTTAATACTAGTTGGAGATTCTGAAGTTCTGACTTCCTATGTTCTATCTTTTTACTTTTGAACCAGATCCAAGGCTAACTGCAAGACATGGTGGTGGGCATATGCCTATGCGGATTGTAATGTCACAGACTCTTGATCTCCCAGAGGAAGCACACCTTTGGGATACCTCTGATGTATCTACTATAGTTGCAACACAAAGGGGTGCAAGAAGGCATTTCCAGAAAGTTCTTGCATCTAAAGGAATTGAAGTGGTGGAGTTTGATATCTTAAACCCCAGAGAAGTAATGGAATACTTCCATGATCGCGGATATCTTTCACTTTTGTGGGAGTGTGGAGGGACATTAGCTGCAGCAGCTATTACATCTGGAGTAATACATAAGGTTGTTTCTCCAGCTCCTATTTCTTTCTACGAACTGTTGATCTTCTTCTTTTGTCTGCTTAAAACTGATGACTTAGAGATGTTGTCAAAGTTGTAATTTCCTCTAGGCTGGAGTGGTACATAAGCTTATCCACAGTTTATTTTTGGAGATCCCGGATCTTTATTTTGTTGAAACTGGATTTGTTGGGGATTTTGCTTCTGCCACATTCCATGTGTTGCAGGTGTTCGCATTTGTTGCTCCTAAAATTATAGGTGGAAAGAATGCGCCATCCCCTGTGGGTGAACTCGGGATGGTTGAAATGACACAAGCCTTCGATCTAATTGATGTCTGCTATGAGCAGGTTGGTGGGGATTTTGGGTCCTTCTTCTAGAGATAAATTCTTTCTAATCAATCTTGTATGCTAACAATGTATTCGTTTGTGCTTTTATACACACACACACACACACACACACACACATATATATATGTATATGCTGCATCTTGATTGGATATTTTGTATTTCTGAACTTGAACAACAGGTTGGACCTGATATGCTTGTTAGTGGATTTCTTCAACCCATACCAGATGTGACCCCTGTTATTCCATCAGTTGATGAAACATTTGAAATTGATCCAACTGTGACTCCATATGAAACAAGGATCATATCCTTCTATAAAACATGGGACCCTTACGGTGCTTTCTCAAATTTTTCACCTCACCAAATTAAGATGCCTGATGACAATGGTGATTATGCAACTTGGTTGAGTGTCGAGCATTACTATCAGGTATTTCCTTTTTTGTATGAATCTGGTTTCCATCTTACAAAAGTAGTCATTCTTACAGAACAATGCTAACATGTAGGCTCAGAAGTTTGTTGGGGTGGATGATCCTGTGGCACAAGATTGTGTTGAAAATATTAAGTCTGCCAAAAGTCCGGAAGAGGCAGCACGGATAGGAAGGTCAATGCAGAGGAAGCACCCTGATTTGGTATTGTACTTAGTCCATTTGATTGGATTTTCAGTTGATCAACTGTGTTGACACGTGATGTAATCATGTTGTGGTCCTTAATGGAAGATGTTGAAATGATAGTTTGTCCCAGTGGTAGTAGGTGTCTTATCATAGTAACACTTTGGAAGACGACACAGAAAATTTCTGCGTCCAGAGACTAAGGTTTCTTGAAGAGAATGAATGCATGTATTTTTTACTCACCTAGTATAATGCATCAATAAGAATAACTAGCAGAAGAAAATGGAAATTGTTTGAAACCGGGATTATTAAACGTTACTGACAAGTTCACAATTACTTTTGGTTTATGTTGAAGTTGGTTCAAAATTGTCCTGTGTGCTATGCAGTTAAGGTCAGACTGGGAAAGTGTCAAGGTTGAAGTGATGTATAGAGCACTGAAATGCAAGTTCTCGATATACCCACATTTGAATGCTATGTTGCTCTCAACTGCTGGATCTGTTCTTGTTGAAGCTTCACCGCATGATCTTTTCTGGGGAGGAGGTCGGGATGGAGAAGGCCTAAATTATCTGGGCAGGCTTTTAATGCAGTTGAGGTCAGAGTTTCTTGGTGAGTTTCCTACGTCCGGTTAGAGTTTGTGAGTAGGTGTATAATTTATAATAAATGATTTGTTTGGATTGATTCTCTCCTGTAACATTACGGTTCCTTTACAATAAAATTACAGTTCATAGATGACAGATATTGTGTGTGCGTGTTCCTAATCCATTTGGATCTTCTTTTCATTTTTCAGAAAGGTAAAAATAATGAAAGAGGATACATTTAGTTAAATGAGCACAACATTTCTCGATTTATTTGGTGAAAAAACAGAAAATCTACCAAATACACATGTTGCCACAACAGGATTCAACATAGGAAACCAATGTTCATTTCTCGAATCATCCTGCATACCAGTTCCAAATTCTCAAACTTCAAAAGATAAATAAATTAATCAAAAACATAAAAGGGGCAAATTGACGAATCATTTTGGCCGTTTCCAGACTCTCCGCAACCCGTGAAACCGGACCCTATTATATTTGAACGTTCAGCGTACTTGGTGAACTGGTTTGGGTTAGAAATGCCGGATTTTCCGTAGCTGGCGAAAGATTCAGAGCCCGAGTTGGTGTCATGGCCGTATTCGGTGAAGGAGAGACGGTGATCGTTGGCGTTCGAGTCGTAGGATGTGAATCCGAGGCTAGGGACGTTGACTCGGTCGTTGTAGCTGGTGAACTCACCCAAACCGCCGCCCAAGTCGGCGCCGTAGCTAGTGAAGTTGGCGTTTGCGACGTTGGCATCGTGGGCGTAGGACGTGAACTTCTCCAAGTGCGAGTGGGAGCCCTTGCTGTACTTCTTGAACGAGTCGCGGGGCGAGTTCAACTCTTTTGAGTAGTTCTTGAATGGTGAGGAAGGTTCTTTTTGGTCATTTCGCACAGTTACAGTTGTTTTACATAAAAGTTTACCAAACACTATCATACTGTTTTTTTTTCTTTCCAAAAGCACTTTTACAAAAAAGTTTACCAAACACTTTGCTGTTTTATTTCACAGTACAGCAGAAATAGCTTTTTTTTCAAAGCACAATAATACCAAACCAGCCCTTGGAATCTCTATCCTTATCTAACTCGATACATTATTGAATCTCTATGCTTGCCTAACTCGATACATTATTGAATCTCTATGCTGCCTAACTCGATGCATTATTGCTCTTAAATGAATTGTTTTTGGTCTGTTAAGGGTAGTATATTACTCGTATTAAAAGTCAAATTTCTCGATCAAGCTAGGCACTGCCATTGTACCTCTTTTCCTCAATCAAAATGGTAAGAGCTTCTCTAATGTCGCTAATGCTCGACATCCAAATTTCTTTCCTTCTTGTAATAATATTTACTTGTCTGGTCGCCCTAGTTATCCTTGTTATATATTGGAAGATGCATACTACTAGTTTTACAACTGTTAGGCTTCCCCCGGGGCCCTGGCAGCTGCCACTCATCGGAAACTTGCATCAAATGGCCGCCAGCTCTTTACCCCATCGCTGCATGGCAGATTTGGCCAACAAGTATGGCCCTATCATGCACCTCAAACTGGGACAACTCTCAGCCATAGTCATTTCATCGCCGGAATTTGTTCAAGAGGTGTTGAAGACGCATGATGTTGCTTTCTCACAACGGCCAAAGTTTCTTGCTGGTGAAATTGTGAGCTATAATTGTTCAAATCTCATACTTTGTCCTTATAATGATTTTTGGAGAGAAATGCGAAAGATTTGCATGCTGGAGCTCCTTAGTGCAAAACGCGTAGAGTCATTTGCATCAATAAGACAAGAAGAGGCATCGAATCTTGTTCAATCAATTTCCTTATCGAAGGGTCATCCGTTCAATCTCAGTGAAATGATCTTCTCCATGTTAAACGTCATTATTGCCCGTGCGGCCTTGGGAACGAAGTGCAAGTATCAACAAGAATTTTTATCACTGCTCGAGGATACAGTTAGGCTTGGAGCAGAATTTGATGTGCCGGATTTGTTCCCTTCCCTCAAATTCCTCCGTTATGTCATAAATTTGAAGCCTGCCATTGAGAAAGTACACAAGAAAATGGACAAGATCCTTGATGAAATCATCAGCGATCATAGAGCGAAAAAAAATAAGGAATCAGCTGCCGGAGATGACCATCAGGAAGATATAGTTGATGTGCTACTGCGGCTCCAGGAGTCTGGTGAGCTCAAATTTGATCTCACAACCACCCAAATCAAAGCTGTCACCCTGGTAATTAATGAGCACCATTTCATATATACATCTCTTACTTTTATTACTTGTTTTCTTTCGTTCTTTCTTGATTAAAATTGATCTATTGATCATGTTATTTTAAAAGCGCATTAAGTGAACAAATAAGTACTTTGCTTATATAGGACATGTTTTCTGCTGGAAGTGAGACTTCAGCAACTACTACAGAATGGGCAATGGCTGAACTTCTGAGAACTCCAAGAGCAATGAAAAAAGCCCAGGCCGAGGTACGCCAACTTGTCGGAGGAAAAGGGAAGATTGAAGAGTCAGACATGAAGAAACTCGACTATTTAAAGTTGGTCATAAGAGAAACTCTACGATTACACCCTCCTCCTTTCATCCCAAGACAAGCAAGTGAAAAATGCACTATTGGCGGGTATGATATACCAACTGAAGCAACAGTCTTCATCAATGCTTGGGGAATTGGGAGAGACCCCAAGTATTGGGAGAATGCTGATTGTTTCCTGCCGGAGAGATTCCAAGGCTCTTCAGTTGATTTTCGAGGGACCAACTTTGAATTGGTTCCATTTGGGGGTGGCAGGAGAATTTGTCCAGGCATATCATTTGCAACCGCAAGTATTGAACTTGCACTTTCTCATCTGCTCTACCACTTTGACTGGAAACTCCCCAGTGCAAATGGCAGTAGCAATGAGACAAAGTTATTAGAAGAGCTTGATATGACTGAATGTAAGGGATTGAATGTTAGGAAGAAGAACAACTTGTATCTTACTGCCATTCCATTCATTTCGTCCTCAGGAATGAATTGAAATGCATGCGTTGTTAGAAATAGCTAGCAGACACAAACAATAACTAAATCTTAACAAGTGTTTGCGTTTTCATGTCACGTGGTGTTGTCCAGAAGAACAGTTAAGGAAATTGGCTTAAATGATATTCATGTTACAAATTTCAGTTGATGAAGTTCTCAAAATTAAATATCAATGATGTAATAGTGATTATATATATTGGTCAAATATCCACCGCGCGAGGAGGATTATTTAGGATCGTTGGTGGTGGGCAAGGTGGCAGAGGGTGGATGATAGGAATTGTCGACGAATTTCCAAAGGTCGTGGCCTTAGAGGAAGGGCTTGCTTTAAAGAAGCCTCCAGAAGAAAGTTTGATTCAAAAGCGTGATGAAGGGAGCTGTACTGGGGCTAGGGAGAGTGGCTGCAGTGCATCAATGGCAGAAGCATGAACGCCCATGAGGAAGAAAGAAGGGATCGAAAATTGCTACGATTCCTGTGAGACCTAGACCTAGGTTGATACCATGTATAGAATGTATATTCTTCATTTATATTCACATATGCATATCAGTTACTTAATGCACAAGAAACTAAACTTTATCGGATGCTTCCCGCTACCCTTCAGCAGGAAAGGGAGAAAAATCTAGGAGGACACTACTACTATCAGCAAACTGGTCAGGCCAAGCAATCCCCAGCCCATATCTTTCTCTGAGCGCCAAACTTTTTTCATTGTGACCAGAACATGAGTGATACATACAAATGGTGAAATTTTTTATTTTTTAAGTTATTAACTTTTTAAATACACATATCACACCATTTTTATAGTGACATATGATGTACCACCACACCATGTGTACCGGTTACATTGAAAAATCTCTCTAGCCGAGCACCCTACCTTCTGGTGGCCTAGTAACTGACAAATTTTAGATAACTATTCAAATTTTCTTTTCTTTTGCACAAGGGGGTGTTTTGATTTAAACTAACTATTCTAAACTGCACAAAATGGAAATTCGAACTTGACTACGTAAGAATGAGCACATCCGTTATCTGTTATGCCTGCCCATATTGCAATAACCGATCAATTTAACAACTAATTATATATTTAAAACAATTGAAGGAAAAAAAACACAGACAACTCACCTCTTATATTTTCCTTTTCTTCTTTTTGGACTGACCATATTCGCCTACTTTCGGTTGCACCAAAAGAGTATAGAACTAGTTTTCTCACGCCACCATATTCTGTTATGTAATACTTTCAATTTTGGCGGCCGCTCCTTTTCCGGCCATTAGTGGAAGTAAAGCATTTATTTTACAAATATAACATATGACCAAGAGCTTGTTTTGATGTGCTTTTAAAACGATTGAAAACGCTTTTAGTAAAAATATTTTTGGAAACAATCCTTAGTAAAAATGCTAGTAAATCCTTGAAAATCACTTAAATGCTTCCTGGAAGAAGCACATAATTAGTGCTTCTTGTAGAAAGCACTTAAAATGCTTTTGGAACCAAAAAATATTTCATCTAAAAGCATTTTCAGTTATTTTAAAAGTATATCCAAATGAGCCTTAAGGGTTTGATTTAGGATTGTTGTGCTTTAAAAAAAAAATTGCTTATTAAAATTAGGGATTAAGTACCTAAAACCCTCCACTTTTAGTGTTATTCCAAATTGGCCACAACATTTTTAAACATTCCAAACAAGTACTCAACATATTAAAAATGTCACATTTGTTAAGCCTCAGTTAAAAATTTGTTAAATTAACTAGGGTTTACTTTGTCTGCAAAATCAATAGAAGGTTACGAAAGCATAGCATCCACCAATTAACAGTCATCACCACCCCCATCAGTTTATCAGCTCCAAACCCAAAGAAAAACCACCGATATATTACAACTCGAGCCACTAACATCGAGAAGATACCATGGAAGTTGTTGAAATTGTATGAATTGCCATGATGCGACCACCACCATCTTCATCGCCCACAAAGAATAACTGGAAACTTTACGAACCGAGAATTGGGGAATGAGGAAATCACATAAGCAAAAACAAGCTCCTTGAAACCTATCTGAATTCGTAACCCTCTTCTTTTTAAGGAAATTGTTATCCTGATGTAATTTCAATTTGGGTCCATTTTTTATTCAATCTAGTACCCATTTGATCATTAGATTTCATATTATATTCTATGTCTGAAGTTTAGATTTTGAGGCAACTAATACTAATGTGGACCATAATATGTGACACACCCTGACCCGGAATGTCCACTTGGAAATCTGAATCAAGCTGTACTGGTCGACACCTGAAAGGTAACGAAGTCATAAAGTGTAGTGTAGTAGAAAATGTGAATAAATTCAAATCTAAAAGTGCATAAATAAAAGAGTGCGCTGTGAGTGGGAATGAACCCATTTCACACGTGGTGATGGAGCATAAGTATAATACAGTAAAATCAGGTGAGAATTTGACACGCCCGCCCCTCAATTATATTTAATTCTAGAAATTTACCCCCAAAACCCTTTTCTATTATGCCAATTTAATCCCTAAAACTTTTATAAACTCTCAATTTAGTCCCTAAACCCTTTTAAATTTTATAATTGTTTATTTCTTAAATGGTGAGCCACTGGGCCCACCCGGTTTCGTTTCCCCCGAGTCCTCTCCCTCACTTCTTTGTCCCTCTCTTCTCTGCTCTCTCTCGCCCTCTCGAACTCTCTCTTCCCCGTAACCCTCTCGCCCTCACTCTCCCTCATCTCCCTCGCTCGATCTCACCATCACGGACGCACGCACACCAGCATCATCACCTTCCCTCGTCTCTCTCTCCCTCTCTCGGTGTCATCGCGACTGACGGAGGAAGCCCAGAAAATCTCCCGACGAATCCTTTTAATTTTCCGTCGAGGTAAGCCCTGGATCTCTACCCTTTTCGACTCGATTTGATGAATGAATGGAATTATAATGAAGTTTATCTTGTAAATTCGAGGTTTTGGACACGATTTGGTCGGGGGTGCGCACACCCTTTTTCCGGCAAAAACCCGTGAGCATGGTGGACTTTTCCGACCGCCTCCGGTCGTTTCTCGGCGAACCCAATGGTATAAATCTCTTTCCCTCTTTCTGTTCTTCATTTTGGTAGGTAGATCGGGGTCTGGAACCCCGGGTTGAGTTCGATCGGAGTCGGGGATTCCGGCGTTCTTCTCCGTTCGAACCCAGGCCTCTCAGGCCGCATTGAAGAGCCCAGGCCTTCAGGCCTTTTTCCCCAAACCCAGACCCTCTCGGGCCTTAGGCCCGTAACCCAGCCCAAACCCATTCCTTTTTATTAATTATTTTATGTTTAATGGTTAATTAGAAATTAGGGCCTTCGGGCCTTGTTAGAAAAGTCACGGGCCTCAAGCCCGTGAGGACCTAGCCCAGTACCCTGGCCCGTATCATTTTTATTTTGAGTTTCCTAATTTAATTAAGGCCTCGGGCCTTTGAATACCTAGGGCCTTTGGCCCGTTCAACCCAAGCCCAAACCCAAGGCTTATAAGCCTTGGGCTGTTGTCCAAACCAGCAAGGCCTTTGGCCCGTATCCCTTAAACCCTAAAGCCCTTTGGGGCTAACCCAAAACCCAAGACCCCTTTTTGGGTCAGTTTCCCCAAGTCCAAACCCGTTGACCCTTTGATCCAGACCCGTTGACCCGACCCGGGTTGACCCGTGGGTTGACCCGTTGACCTGGTCAACGGTCAACGGTCAGCGTTGACCTTGACTTTGACCGGTCAACGGTCAAAGGTTGACTTTTCGGTTGACTTTTTTGGGTTCCGTCCGGGACCCCTCCTAGGCTAATTTCGACGTCCTGGACCCGTTTTTGAGGTCCGTTTTCCCAAATAAATTCATTTGAATAGAGTTTGACTATATTGAACCCTTTATGTGCTAGGTGCATATATTGGGACTGTTCTAGATTCGCTAGCAGCGCAGCGTTGGATGGCTAAGTACTGTGAGTGGACCCCTTCTAAAAATACATGTTTTATTTGTAGAATTGCATGTGAAAAGCATGATAGCATGAGAATGATGTATGCGATAGTTCTGATAGTGTGTAAATGTGTATGCGATAGTTATGATATTACCGCTACGGGATGCAGGGATAAGGTTCCGGTCCATCCCGGACGACGGTTTATGTCCACGTTTCCGCTACGGGATGTAGGGATAAGGCTCCGGTCCATCCCGGGCGACGGTTTATGTATTGGCATAGGGCCTGGAGTGTGTTTTCCTCTGGCTGTTGAGCACAGGGACGGGGAGCTGGCATAGGGCCTGAAGCGATATTTCCTCTGACTGTATGCTCAGAGACGGGGATATGGCATAGGGCCTGGAGGGATATATGTGGACTTTTGACATTAGGAAATTATCACGATATGCGAGTTATAAATTGGGATATTGCATGATAAGTTAGGACATGAGATATTGCACGGCATTCTAGGTTCAGAAAACCTATGTTTATCATGATATAATTGTGTTTTCATAAAACCTGGGGGATAGTACGTTGATAACTGTTTTCTTATATGTATATCAAATTGGTCCACTCACCTTTGTTTTGCGCCCCCTTCAGGGCTTAGATACGAGGCATACAATCCCGGCGTCAAGGCACTTCCGCACTGGCATCTTCGAGTCCTCTCGGTGTAGGACCTACTCTTTTTATGTATTCAATTTTGTATTCTTTCTTGTAGTATTTCAAATTAGATGTATACTCTGAAACGTTCCTGAAATATTTATTAAATGTGTAATCTAAATTCATATTTCTCGTTTTTATACCTTCTAAATGGCTTTCGTCACCCTTCGGGTGTCGGCCAGCACGTGACCACCCCGATGTCTACAGGACATCGGGGTCGGGGCGTGTCAGAATTATACCATCAAAGGTAATTGTCTACACCAAGATTTGCCAAGAATCTTTGTCGACATGTAAGCTTAGCAATAAAACCTGGATGGGCAAAAAATAAGGGTGAGTGGGCCTAAAAATAAAGCTTTATATAAACTTTTCTGAAAGCTTTAATAACCTCTCGTCGTAATACAAGTATAGTTTTCAAAATATACATACTACGTATAGTATGAAAATACTTACCATAGCCCGTAAAATCCTAAGAATTCAATACGACACAATACTTCATCAGTACGCAAGACATCTGTAATCACATAATCTTGCATAAGCTAACATATCATAACGAGTGCTCATTGACACGTGTTGACACACGAGTTCATGCAGAGCTATTTTAACATGAACATGACAAGGTGTAATCATAATATACGCTCCAGTACTACAATCACGTGAAGTCTGGCGCTATGCGCAATACATACGAGTCAGAGCAGCCTATTTCAACCTGTACGACAAGACTAGCATTTACAATGGATCCAAAATTAGTGTACGGTGCGATGTGCACATACACGTGAAAGACTGACTATGGCCTTGACGAGTACTAACACCAGTGCAGCAAATGATGAGTAGATAACATCAACATAGTCATGCCATATTAATTCCATAATTCTAGTCAACATAATAGTAATAAATAAGATATTACTCATGGCCGTAATCAAAGCCTCATAAAAGTGCGTATACTTGTGCATCTTGTAGGATTTCTGATAATTTCAAATTTTTTCGTTATTTCGCTAATTCTTGTAAGTATTAGTCTAATATAGGCATGCATAGGGGATTCTTTTTAAAATGTATAATTGGAAACTAAATAGATATATAATATTTAAAAGTAAAGACCCACTCATAGATTATGTCGTCGAGCCAAACTTGTTCGAACTAGAATAGCCGAAGTCACCGATAATAATCGCACCTAAGCATAATATTAGGACTCATTAGTAAAACTCCACTAAAATAATTAAATTTGGGAAAATGGAGTGCGAATTTGAAATCAGGGCGTTGAAATACGCTAAGGAGGGTCCACAACCCTATACAAGTTAATTTGGAACATCCGCCCATGAATTTCCGATTCATAACTTTCCAAAGTCCACACTATGCTTCTAGAACAACATGCTAAAACTTCTTTACGATCCAACGGTTGGATCTTTTCCAATTGCTAGAATTAGGTTGATATCAATGTTTGTTTTACAAACTTAGAAATTCAATTTGGGAAGATCTGTACGTCAGATTCCCAATCCGTCAGTTCCTATGGTCCTCAATTATTACGCACTATAACCAGTGTTCTAAAAAATGGCCTAGGCGGCCACCTAGATGCTGGGCGTAGGTGTGCCGATCCGATTAGGTTCGAATCTTTAAGAAAAATCAAGGAGCTGTTAGACGTCCACTTAGGCACTCTTAGCCGGTCTAGGCGGTTGTCTAGGCAGCGATCTAGGTGGAGTGAAATGGTTTCCTGAGAAGAAATTCCAAACAGATACCCAGAATCGCAAAAGCTTTCTCGCTTCTTCGACTCCCTATCTCTGTGCACCACGACTTTCTTAGTTGTCGCGACTCCTTCTCTCTGAAATCCATCAAAGAAGGGGAACTTACAGCTCAAAACAGAAGAAGAGGAAAAAAAGAAGAAGATAATTTACAGAGGGAAATGGAAAAAAAGAACAAAAAGAGGAATGGAAAGAAGACAAAGACGATGAGGAAAACGAAACAATATAAAAGAATAAAAGTTTTCGGTTTCAAGGCTTTTGGGAGTCTCTAGGCTGATGTAAGTGATGAGGACTATGGGTGGAAGAGAGGGATCACACCATATGTGTGGTGCTTTATGAAATGGGGAAGGATGCATGCACCTTTTCATAATTGTCTCTTTATGATTTTTGACCTTAACTTTCAAATCAATTGCTGTATAGGTTTTGACCGGTTATCAAATTAAAATCAGAACATCAAATTTAAATTAAAAAGGCAGTATCGGCCCACTGGCCATGCGCTGCCGCATGTGGCGGTCGACCACCCCAATTCGCTAGAAAATCGAACAACTCCAAAAATTTCCAAATTTTACAGGAATGAAGATCTCAATGAGAGGAACAACTTTCATACCTAGGCCGAAGTGGCCTGAAATTACCACGAATTGTCGGAAACATTATAAAGGGTGTGCTTCGATTCGTCATTTCCGGTGCTCCGCCGCACCAACCAAAACCAAGGCTTAGTACTTGTTCCTAGGTTTAAGAAGAGGCTAATGGTTGTAGTGGTCGAAGGAATCATCTTAAAAAATGGCGGATTTCCTCTGATCTCCCCCATGGTGCCATTGGTGCTATCCCTACGAAACTGAGACAAAAAACGACCAGGTTTGGGGATGAACTTGAAGAAGGAAGGTCATGGAGTTGGTTTTGGGTAGTGGTGACGGTCATCTCGTCGGGAAAAAGCCAGAATCGGCATTGGGGTGTTTCGAAATCCGGTCGAGTCGACTGGGAGGAACCGGGTCAAGGGTGATCCGATGCTCCTCCACTCCCTCATTTCCCTTCCCTTGTCTCTTCTTTGGTTGGTCGCTATCTCTTTCTCTTCTTTCTGATTGGGCATCCACTCTCATCTCTCTCCCTTCTCCATTCTTTCCTTTATTGGGCAACAACCCCCTATTTTATCTCATTTCCCCCTTCTTTCATCCGTCCATCATTCTCATTTCCTTCATTTCTCTCAACTAATATTAAAATAATAATATAATAACTATGAGAGATATATAAAATAATAAATAGTAATATTTACAAAAGTACTTTGTGGATTTGTAGTTCTGTAAAACCCTATCATAACTCCGGTTTCGATTCAGATTACGCTTACGAGATCATCTCGTCGAGAACTTCGAGAGTACGGTAAAATAGTAACTTGCACGCGTCACTAAATGACGGTCAACAAAAATCAATAATCTCGCTAATAGGGGCATTTTCGTCAATTCACTCTTTTAAAAATTAATAAAATCATAAAAATAGGGACGGGTTGTCACAATATATCTACTTGGTAGGTTTTGAATATGATCTATGTTTTAAAAATTAATTGGGGCTTAACGGATGTGTTATTTTCAATAGGTTGGGTACTTGTTTGGAATGTTTAAAAATGTTGAGACCAATTTGAAATGATACTAAAAGGTTGTGGGGTTTTAGGTAGTTAATCCTAAAATTAGATACAATTTGTTAGACTAAATTATTATAATATAACTTAACCTTATTGATTAGATTACAATTAAATTAGCTATGATTTGTCTGGTTAGTAGATAAATATCAGTTATAATAATGTACGTATACGTGATTAACAAATGTTGCACATTCTTCTGCTCCAGTTTTTTTTAAAATACATTTTCTGTTTATACTACTTAATCATATATGATTGCTACCTTATTGATTAGATTACAATTAAATTAGCTATGATTTGTCTGGTTAGTAGATAAATATCAGTTATAATAATGTACGTATACGTGATTAACAAATGTTGCACATTCTTCTGCTCCAGTTTTTTTTTAAAATACATTTTCTGTTTATACTACTTAATCATATATGATTGCTACCTTATTGATTAGATTACAATTAAATTAGCTATGATTTGTCTGGTTAGTAGATAAATATCAGTTATAATAATGTACGTATACGTGATTAACAAATGTCGCACATTCTTCTGCTCCAGTTTTTTAAAAATACATTTTCTGTTTATTCTACTTAATCATATATGATTGCTTCTCTTTTGTAACGAAATTAACATATAAATGATAATCACTTACGTAGCTAGCCGATGAATGTTGTAGAATTATTATATTGATGCATGGAAACAGTGATTATTAATTAATCATATGAATTTGTTGTAACGTTTTTTATGCCTCTTGACCAGGTAATGCACAATTAAGCCTTTACAAATGACACACCCCGACACAGATATTTCATGACACCGAAACCGAAGTGTGCTAACCATCATCCGGATGGATGACAAAGCCACGATTCATATGAAGTCATAACTAAACTTATCAATTATTAAATTCTACTGAAAATCTGACAGAACTTCCTCTTCTAAGAACGTTTTGATCATTTAACATAAACAAACGCAAAGGCACTTCACATAAAATATTTGGGACATGTCGTAACAAAAAATAATGCTAAATGGTTTCATTGAAATATTTGTTTTGTATGGAGAGGTTTCGTTGAAATATTTGCTTTGAGTCCATACATTTTGCGTGGAATATAATATTTTGTATTCACACCTTGAATAAGAAGATTCTACTGTCATCCATTAAAACTCCAACTCAGCAATAGCTCACTTTTTTTTTTTGTTGGAAAAGCAATAGCTCACTTATGCTTTACACTGTCCTCCTGTTTTAATTTGGGTTGAACAACTCCAAAATGGCGGATTTGAATCCGGATCCAAATTGTGGAGAGTTTAGAGATGCTTACATCTTAGTTGTTCATTATACATTGTACGGTCAAAAATTATTTTAAATCTTTTATATAAAATTAAACATAAAATAATACTTAAAGAAAACTGATAACACAATATATCATAAACAAATAAAATATGAGAATTCTTAAAATCTCAAAAAAAAAAAAAAAAGATTAGAAGAGGACCCACATACCATATTTGCATTCATATCTACGCAATCCATTGTTTTCTCTTAATTGTTTAATCTTTGTAGCTACAAATTGTGGACGTGGCAGCTAGCAAGCCTAGTATCTAATATTTATATAATATAACAAATATTCGATTTTCTATAGGGAGGGAGGGAGAGATCTAAAACCATATATATGCGTACGTAGATGATCGAACCCATGTTCATGTTGGAAACTTCGAAGGAATACATTATACATGTATATATATAGAGGAAAAATTAGTATCAGATCTTTAGTTACTAATGTTTATTAATTAAAATTTTATTAGTTTTTAAATTTTGATCTAAATTACTAGTATTAATGTAATAATGAATTTACATGTTTGTTACATAATTTTTTTAAATAAAAATTAATAATTGATTTAGAATTTTAATACTCACACCTTTATCAAACTCTTAACTAATTTTCAAAATAAATAAATAGAATAAGTTTGTACCCATTAGCTTTAAAAAAAAAAATGTTTTCAAATTTTTAATCTTATATGTACCCATTCAAGTAATTTTTTTCAAATTTTTAATCTTAAAATATACTAATTCTTAAATATACCAATTTGTTATATGTAAAGTGTACCATTTTTTTTTTGTATAAAATCTATTTAATTTTTTTTCTAATCCATTTATATGGATACATTCATTTTTCTTTGATTTGAGAATGTATCTATGTCAAGTTTAATCGAAAAAATTTACTAATATTATTAACCCTAATTTTTTTTTTGTGATTTTGAATAATGTACCCATGTTTTGGTACAATAATTTTTTGGTTAATTTTGATGAATGTACCCATGTTTATATATATATATATATACACACACACACACACACACAATAGTATATTTATATTTTAATATTTTTAATCCCATAAATTATGGTTTTTAATTTAAAATATCATTAATATAAACAACTATAAATTTTAATTTTTAATTTAAAAAAATATAGTAACATAAAAAGAAATAAATTATTAGATTAATTTCAGAGATTTCGATCAAAAATTAAAAATCAATAAAGTTTCAATAAAAAAATATTCATAACTAGAGACCGCATCCAAAAAAGTAAAAAAAAATAAAAATAAATATATATATATTAGGCCAAGAAATAAAAGATTAGGAATTTAATTTGAAAACAAAGAGACCGATCGATCGACAGAATTTACGAATTTGGTCGGGTTTGTATGCATATATATATTTGATAAATAAAATGACACATGGTACTGAGCCATGCACGCATGATACAAAAATAGAATTATTGGCAGCTAGCTAGCTGATTGCTGAGAAGTGACAGTCACACGTAGAAATGACGAGGATCCTCACATTTCTAAGGGACAAAATGATGTGTTTCACAGCTGTTCGTTTTATACAGAACATGCATGCTCTTTTATATAGCTGTTTTCTGGGTTCTATTATATATATATATATATATCTGATATATGCCTCCACACAGTGAAACTCTCAAATCTAATCCATTTTTGTATCCTCTCTCAAAATTCTTTTGTATCTACTTAATACTACTGTGTTGTATATATATGTGTGAGAGAGAGAGAGAGAGAGAGAGAGAGTACGTATATATAGTCGGGATCAATAATGTTTGTAAATATCATGATTTGGATATCACTTATCTTGTATGGATATACAAGTGTGTGTGCGCGAGAGATGGGAGGGCAAACCACATTATTGTCCTACAGATCAGAGTTTCTTAATTGATCCTTATTTATGATCTGTACACACAAAGCCCTCAAGATTGTACGTAAAACGTAATAACCCACGTTACATTAAGAGAGATTTTGAACTAAAAACTCGTGGATTACGTCCGAAAAAGTCCTTCCAATGAGTTGAGTTGAGTTGGACCAGTCAACCACACAAATCTGGTTTTCTTATTTAAATAAGATGTCTGAATCCTGATGATGTTGAACGTATGTCTGTCTGGATATTCTATTTACGAGACATCTAAAAACCTACAATGTTATATATGTAATGTGCATAAAAATAAATTGTTTTAGGCCATATTTGGAGAGCAACTTACATAGTATTGAATAAGAGACAATTATGTGAAGAAAAAACTTATACTTAGCATTATATTATTGGATAAGAGACGCCACATGACGATAAATTTGTTCATTAAGTCCTTCTACATTATCTGGTCCATTTTATTAAAATAACAATTTTACCAAACAAATCATCTCCAAACATTCAACTGTCTGATTTCAGTTGATTAATTACTTCATTAGCTGCATGGGTGGGACGCTAATGTCCATAAGTTTATTTTATATTTATACAATAAACTCTCTCATTTTTACCAAAACTATATCTTAATCTTTGTTCTTATCTTAGACATAATATTGTGACATCCCACATCGTCCAGGGGGTGATCCTTAAATGTATGTTCTCATCCCTACCTAGCACGAGGCCTTTTGGGAGCTCACTGGCTTCGGGTTCCGTAGGAACTCCGAAGTTAAGCGAGAAGGGGGCTAGAGCACTCCCATGATGGGTGACCCACTGGGAAGTTGCTCGTGAGTTTCCAGAAACAAAACTGTGAGGGCGTGGTCGGGGCCCAAAGCGGACAATATCGTGCTACGGTGGTGGAGCGGGCCCGGGATGTGACAATTTGGTATTAGAGCCAAACTCTGGCCGTGGTGTGCCGACGAGGACGTCGGGCCCCTAAGGGGGGTGGATTGTGACATCCCACATCGCCCAGGGGAGTGATCCTTAAATGTATGTTCTCATCCCTACCTAGCACGAGGCTTTTGGGAGCTCACTGGCTTCGGGTTCCGTAGGAACTTCGAAGTTAAGCGAGAAGGGGGCTAGAGCACTCCCATGATGGGTGACCCACTCTTTGTTGCTTGTGAGTTCCCAGAAACAAAACCGTAAGGGCGTGGTCGAGGCCCAAAGCAGACAATATCGTGCTACGGTGGTGGAGCGGGCCCGGGAAGTGGTCCCACCAGGGCTGGGATGTGACAATATCGAGTAAATAGGTATCATAAATATAAATGAATACGAGTAAAACGAGCATTATGTTATTTAAGGGGAGCAAAGCAACTAAAATCATCTCCAAAGAGATATCAAATATGTCAAATAAGATTAAAAGACATTCAAGTATTTTTCAATGGATATGTCATATATGATGTGTGTCATTTAACTCTTTGTTTTCTAGCTGCCTTTTTTGACAGCAAACAAAAAAGGAGTCAAATATATTTAATTGAATTTTTTTAATACACGAGTCCCATTAACAACCAATAGAATAAAAACTACAATAAATTTTTTATTATTTTTTAATAATTTATGTAACTCTAGGCTCAATAAAATAATAAAATAAATATTTGACACATTTATTAAAAAAGAATTTTTTTTTTAGTATTTGTATTTAATTTGCCACGCTAACTCTCAAATAAAATTTTGACATATTATATTTGACATTTATTTGAAAATACTCTTAAGTATTATACATGCAATAAACTCCGACAATTATGTGACCCGAACGACTCTCACACTAAATGTTTCTCTCTCTAGCGAATCTTTCCTTCCCTCGGTTTCTCTCTCTAGAAAGTCAGGTCGTACTGTAAGAGCGGGTATTTTTGCAATCTTATATATTCAGTTGCTGTTGGTCGTTGCGATTATTTCTCACATTGAAAGCCTCTCTCTCTCCTCTCTCCTTCTCTCTCTCCTTCATGTCCTCCTCTCTCTAAAATTGGCTCTGTACCCATTTCCTCCCTTCTGATATCATTCACAAAGATGCTTGCTTTATGCAGAGCCATGAGCTGAGCTGCCTGCTCTCCCCTTCTCTCTCTGTTGCTCTGCTCTAATTTTGGGCATTTTCTTCTTTTGGTTTCGTAGAAGTCAAGTTTGATCAGAGAAAGGAAGGGGAACCCATTGGGGTTGTGCAATTGATGAGCTTTCTCGTCGGATGTGGGGACAATGATTCATGGTGCGTAGATCTGCTTTCCTGATCTGAAAGGTAGAGAGAGGGGGGTTACTGCAAGAGAATAGTGTGTCCATCTCCTGAAAAAGTAAAAAAAATTCAAGTGATTGCTGGCAAAATTTGGCAATTTGATTGCAGATTGTGGATTAATCTGATCAAAAGTGAGTGAATTTAGTGATTTGATTTGGATGGTTAATCAAAGGCCGTGAAATTGAAGGGCATTTGCGACGACGGATCCGTCAATAAAAAAGAGTGGGGGGTTGTATTGCTCATCAGCTGTTCTGGAGTGCCTACTAAACATTATCAGGGCCCTGAGAATGGGTTCCTGCTTGTCTGCAGAAAGCAGGAGCCCTCTGCCCGATTCGCCGTCGTCCCCCTCCTGGGGAGTCCGGAGGCGGAAGAGCTCGAAGAAGAGAATGGGCTCGAGAAATTCTTCCTTTGATTACCGCCGGGAAGAACAGCTGCACAGAATTCCCGAGAGAATGTTCCTCAATGGGTCCAGTGAAGTTGCATCTTTGTTTACACAGCAGGGCAAGAAAGGAACCAATCAAGATGCCATGATTGTGTGGGAGGTAATTAGCTCTTTTACTTCACTCAGTTGTTTTCGTTTTCTATATATTTTGTGCAGCCTTAAGTAATATATTAACTGATTGATCATTTTATATCTGGGTGTAAAATTTACCTGTGCAACATTTTATTTCTGATGTCAATCTTCAGCTTTTGTGCTTCCTATAATTGTTCTTAAATAGTTGGCTTAAGTTTGTCCAACCTTTTTTTCCGCAAGGATATTATTATCCAAACTAGCACGCCTTACTTCTGTGGTGGCAGTTGAATTCTCTGTTTGATCGTTTTCCTTAGCTATCGCAAGTCCCTGTTTGCAGAGAAAATTGGCTCACCATCATTGTCAATGTGTTCATTTGGCATATATTAACCTTCACTTCAGATAGTTTGATCCTTTTTTGTGTAATCCGTGCTTTTAAACTATTATATTTTGTATCCATGCTTGATCCTTGTTCTCTGAATGTTACGTTTTGAGATTTTGCTGTGATATATGTATCTTAAGAGGAAACGTATCCAGCGGTGAACAATGTTATTATTGTCTAAATGTTTTTAAATATGGATTTCAGAATTTCGGTTCGAGAACAGACACAGTTTTCTGTGGTGTTTTTGATGGGCACGGTCCATTTGGTCATATGGTTGCTAAAAGAGTGAGGGACTCTCTTCCTGTGAAATTGAGTGCAAACTGGGAAGTGAACATAGTCAATGATGAAGTTCTCAAAGAGATCAGCCTCAACACTGCAGGAAGCTTGAATTCAGATGGTACTGCTTTTGTATCTGTTGATGAAGATTTCAGGCCCTCCGTGGATGTTGATGAAACAGAAAAAAGCCCTGAGATCTTTCAGACACTGAGAGAGTCCTTTCTGAAGGCTTTTAAAGTTATGGACAGGGAGCTGCGAACAACACCAAGTATCGATTGCTTTTGTAGTGGGACAACAGCAGTAACTTTGATTAAACAGGTGCTTTCATATCCTTTGCCAACTTGTTCTGAGTAATTGTTTTCTTTTTGGTGATGTGCTCATCTTGATCATGCATGTATTGGTGTGTTTCTTAGGGTCGGGATTTAATCATTGGAAATGTTGGGGACTCCCGAGCCGTTCTGTGCACGAGAAGAATAGATGACACTCTAAGTGCAATTCAGTTGACTGTGGATCTCAAACCAAATCTTCCAGGTATCACTCTTTCTTCCGCCTGGCTCCTCCTCTCTCTTAATAGTTTTCAGTTAACTTGTTTTTCAAATTTGGTTTATGATTTTGGCAAGACCTGATCTGGTCACATTTCCAATGATGCTTGATACATTAAAAAAATTCAAGTTGGGGGTGTGTTTGAAGTTCCCAAAACACTTTGTTCTGTTGTTAAGATGTTCAGATATGAAATATATTTTTTCATAGACTTGACCCTGTTTATTTTGGCGTAGGATTTATATTAGAATTTTGACTATATTCACGTTGTTTTTGTCATGCCTCGGTAGTTTCTGAATCTGTATTGTGAAACTTGGGGC
Organism: Crataegus laevigata; assembly: GCA_963580275.1. Taxonomy (NCBI): domain Eukaryota; kingdom Viridiplantae; phylum Streptophyta; class Magnoliopsida; order Rosales; family Rosaceae; genus Crataegus; species Crataegus laevigata. Next base: position 42,813,316 of record OY756938.1, read on the forward strand.
CAGAAATAATAGAAATAACTTCTCATTAATTATAGAGAGTGAATTTTCCTGGTACACTGGATAATGGCTTTCATCTACATGCAATAGTATACAGGGAAGACATACTATGGTCAACTGTGATCTGCTTACTAGCTTCTTGTGATTAAGTTGTTTCTTCTTACCTGCTTTTTTCCTAATCTTCCTCACTAACAGCGGAAGCAGAGAGAATTCGTAAGTGTAGAGGGCGCGTTTTTGCTCTTCAGGATGAACCTGAGGTTGCTCGGGTCTGGCTGCCAAACACTGACTCTCCTGGACTTGCCATGGCACGTGCTTTTGGAGATTTCTGCCTCAAGGATTTCGGCCTGATCTCTGTACCAGATGTATCCTATCGGCGTCTCACAGAGAGGGATGAATTTATAGTCCTGGCTACAGATGGGGTAGGTAGCCAGCTAATTTAAGCTATTTACAAATGATATAAATAACATTTCCTTTCCTTTTCCCCCTCTTATTCCTCGTGCTCTTGGAATCTTAGATTAAATCTTTCTTGGCAGATTTGGGATGTCCTCTCTAACAAAGAAGTGGTAGACATTGTAGCAAAAGCCCCAGCACGTTCTTCTGCAGCTCGAGCACTGGTAGAGACAGCAGTTCGGGCGTGGAGACAGAAGTACCCAACTTCCAAAGTAGATGACTGTGCTGTAGTTTGTCTCTTCCTTGACTTAGACTCAAACACAGTATCAACTGCTGCTAATAACGGGTCGAAGGAGAAGGAGCAGCCTACTGCAGTGGGTGAGGTAAATGCTGAAGAAGATCTCTCGGAGACAGCTTCTTTGGTCCGCTCGGGGACTGTCCGAACTGCCGAAGAGATCCTTGCAGACGAGGAAGAAGACGGAGAAGGAGGAGGAAGTAAGGAGAATGCTGCAGAGGATATGAATTCGGAACCAGGTGTAGAGTGGTCAGCTCTGGAAGGAGTTTCTCGAGTGAACACATTAGTGAATCTGCCTAGGTTTACGCCCACAAAAGAAGACAAGAAGGTGTGGAAGAAGGTTTGAATTCCCTTGCTTGCTTCTCGAATCCTATCATAATTTTTTTTTGTATTATTTATTAAATTTTCTCTTCTTCATCGTCTTTTGCCTTCTTGTCTATGTTATTCTACAACACATAAGTGACTTGTAGGGTCAACGAAAGTTAAAATTTTGACCGGAGAGGTCGTGTGGGGGGTGCTCCCGACTATATTAGCAATGTCTGGGAAAATTGGATTTTTTTTGTAAAAATCCAACTCTCCGACTATTTTTGGGATTTTGTTTTTCTGCTTACAAGAAATTCATGTATTTCGACGTGTGGATAATAATTTTGTGATGATGAATGAATGAAGGCTTATCGTAGTTTTCAGCTTGAATTGTCTTTTGTTTCTATATTTAGCAGTGCCTGTCATGTTCAGATGTACACACTTGCAATTGTAATGTTGCTCCAGTTGCAAGCAAGATCTTTTATAAGCTAATTAATTAGCTTTTCTGCAAATTATAAGTTGTGTGTTGTAGTTGTTGTTAGTTAGTTAGTTGGCTGAGTTTTGAATTTGCATATAATTTGGCAATTGATTGGTGGAGATATCGTATACCGTGGGGTTGTCAGCCGTTAGGTACTCGGGCAAGGATTCGATGTTCAAAGATCTGATGGCGAAAAATCTCAACTGCTCCCTTGTGGTAGTTGGCATCATCCAATCCAAACCAAGTTGGTTAACTTGGTGGCCTGCCCTGTTATTCATTCCTTCCTTTTACTTTTGACTTTAGGAACCGAAGCTTCCTTCCACCATACCTTAATTAATTTGTCCCAATCACAACCTGACTAGTATCATTCATTCATCAGGACCATCAGCACTGAAATTTAATACAACTCTTCTGAAATTTCCAGAAAATTACTATTTATTTGGTGAGGGTTGATTCGAGTTTGTTTATCAAACGATGACGACGTCCGTGCAGATATTATTGTTAGGGAGAGTTGTTTTCATTGGTTTATTGCTAAGGAACTTAATTTGATTTGATAACAAGGTTAGATGTGGTCATGGTTTTAATTGACGAAAGTTTGGATTATATCATAAAACCAATTGACAATATGATGAGTAGCCCAACATCTCCCATCAATGTGGAACTCATTCTTAACATTAATTATGTCTGTCTCACCCGTAATTTTTTAAAAAGAAGAGGAAAAATTATTGAAATTCTTGGTTGGTAATCACTTGATAATCAATGATTTTTTATTTTGTAAAAAAAGGGCAACCCAAAGCCAACAAGGCACCCCGCTTTGCGAGAGTTGGAGAGGGAAAGGTCTATTGTAAGCAACTTTACTCTTCCTCTGCAAATTAAGAGATTGTTTCCACGACTCGAAAAAGGTCGCTCTTTTCATTGCGCCAAGGCTCGCCTTCAATAATTTCTTTGATATTATCTATTCTAAAGTAGAAGGGTGGGAGGAACTGTAGCACCCTCAATTCTTTGCCACTCGATTTTGCTCTATTTACAAAACAAACCGGGAAATTGCATGGGTTGGGAGGGTAATTCTGAAAATTTCAGAGGGTGATTTTGTCTATTTGGTTTTGCATGGAGCCACTCGATTTCATGCTATTTACAAAAATACCAGCCACACGGGGCTGGGTTGGGAGGGTAAATTTCAAAAGTTCATAGGGTAATTTTGTCCGTCTGATTTGCATAATTCCCACTGTGGTTCAGAATTTTTTTATTGTGTAATATGACTAGAAAGCCCCTCCAATCTTCAGATCTCACGGTTAGGATGCTGAGTTAGAGGGGCAGGATCGTCGTTTGACACTAGGGTTTCATATTTAGCTTCCTCCCGTCATTTCATTGTTTCTTAAGCGCAGGCAAGGCAAGGCCATGCCAGGATCGGCATGGCTGAGTGGAAAGGAGACAGTGAGAGAAAGAGAGAGTGACAGTGAGAGAAAGAGAGAGTGGTTGTCCGGATAACCCGGATAACGGGGAGAGAAACAGAGAGGGAGGGGTTGGGATGGTGAACAGAGCGGAGTAAGGTCCCTCAGTCCGTGAATCGCTCTTGATCGTCGGATCCCTTTTGCGTGTCGGATGAGCCACTCGATTTCGAAAGCTAAGTTCCATTTTTTATTTGATTCTTTACTGTTAGCATGGATTGTCATGATTTCTGCCTTTTTGCTGTGAATTAGTTCCAGATTTTATTGCACTGTTAGGTTAGGTTTTGGGGGTTCTTTATTTGTTTCGTTTTCTGTCATTTTCTCTCATTTTGGGATGCATCTCTCTGCTCTCTGTATCGTTCTTGGTTTTAAGGTCGGTTTTTTTTTTGTGGCTTTTTAGTTGGTTGATCTATGACTTTGTGTTTAGCGTTTTCATTTGTGTGATTAAATGGGTATTGGTTTTGGGGGTTGAATTTTTTTTTTTTTTTTTACCTGCTTATGCTTCTTACTCATTTTCTTGGGATATTTTGTTTTCAGTTGCAAGGCTAAAGAAAACACTAAAATCCCACGGTTAAATGGGTATTGAATTTTGGTGGTTGAAAATATGATTTTTTTCTTCTTAAGCTTCCTGCTCTTTTTTCTGAGATTTTTTGTTTTCAGTTGCAAGGTTATAAAGAGAATACTAAAATCTTAGACATTGGTATTGGCATTTGTATTAATGCATTTCCATTTTCGTTGGTTTGCAGGATATGTGCATTGAGACCTAAAGTTATTTGCTTGAACTTCATAAATTTTCCTCTGGCTCTGAACGTTGAAGGGTAAGTTTTTTTAAGCTAAGTTCAATTTTTAATTCGATTCTCTGCTGTTAGCAAAGGTTGTAATACAAATCTGTTTAATGTGTTTGAATGCAGACTGTTATTCTCTCTAATCTCCTCTCTCTAATCTTAACTGTTAAGGTCCTCTTTTATATTCTCATCTCTCTTCTGCTTGCCAGTCATGTATAGAGAAGAGTTTGTAATTTGCATGTGCTAACTACTGTAATATATATTTCAGACTGATGGATCTATGTGTTTCAAAACAGTGATACATACTCTTGCTATAAATGATGGGAATAAACTGGGCAATAGATAGAAACACCTAATAAAAGAGATACAAAACTCGGTTACACCCAGGTTTTTGTCTGAGTCCCAGTGTCAGAGAACCATTCATAACCCTAACCCCTACATATTTGTAATATATTAAATATTATATGCTGAGTAACGTGATGAAATGATGTTAATTATATACGGAGGAGTTATTGTATCTTTTTGCTTTCAGCATTCTACAATGAATAAATTTTAAACGCTGGTGTAAAAAGCCACAGGATTTCCCTGCTGAGCTGACATGATATTTTTAGAGTAATACACAGAAATTTTTGGTGTCGGTAACTAAAGATACAGTTGCACGTGCAGATGAAATCCTTAGTTCAATCTGTTCGTTTAATTTAAGTATCAAAAGCTTTTTAATCAAGGGATGGGGCGTGACCTCAAAACCTTAAAAGTGAAATAATAATGTGTCATCTCTCTGTCATCACATCCTTATCTTCTATGTGGTACATAATGTCTACAACAACTGACCTTTACTTTTGATTTACAGCCGTACATGCTTTATGCTTATCTATGAAATCTATGAGCAATGATGTTTCTCTGTGTTTGCAAGAGTGTATAGCAGAGAGGACTGAATTGAACTCAAGATCCTTTGCCGGTGTACAATTGAAGTTTAGAGTTTAGGGTTGACTAACAACTGGTAGTGATAATTCAGCTTATGTTGGAACTAAGTTTCTTTCTATTTAGTGTGCATATTTGTATCTGTCCATTTATGTCAAGGTTGAGATAACTAAGCATCCATTTGGTTGTTAGAGCTTAGAATGGAACTGGGCTTCTTTGTATTTTGTGCACGTATCTGTATCTCTCTATTTATGAAAGCTTGAGATAATTGACTATGTATTTGTACCATTCCCGATTCCAATTGAAGGTGTATTTGTTCCAAATCCCATTCGAATTGGATGATTAGTTTATTTGTTCTAAACCTCATTAAAATTGTATTTGCTTGGATCGGCTGTTAATATAGGAATAGTTAGATTAGGAATTTTGTTTTGGCATTTTGTGATTGGCATCTAATTACAGGTTTTGTGTTGCATGTCTCCATGTTTCAGTGACTGTTTTGTCTGTGTAGTTAGTTTGGGCTGTTTTTAAATTTTAAATAGTGCTGCTTAATATTGTTTAAGGTTATTTTTACAACTGGGGAAGCAGCGGTGCTGTGGCATTAGATCTTAGAGTTGTCAACATAGCTGAATTGATAACTAAGAAAAGTAGTGGGAGAACTTTCGTGGGTAAGAATAAGAACGCCATTTTTTGCATACTCTTAGCTCAATTTGGTAGTTAGATGTCCATTGAAGACACGATCAAGGTTCAGATTTGATGTGTTTTCTATAAGTTTGTTTTTAGTACCACCTTTCAACGACTGAAGCATATGTAAGAGAATGCGTAAAACTGAAAACCATTTATAATTTAAAAAAAGGGACGGATTTACGGGCCACATAAGATTTTGACATTCTGACCAAATATGTCATTAGTTGTAAATTTATATAAAGGCTACCGTATATAATTCGGTTTAACTCAAATGTAAAGAGAAAGAAAATCACATGTACCTGTGAGTTTGAATATCTTTTTCTTGAGTTGCTCTGCACAGGGCTTATAGTGCATGTTAACTTCAAGTTTTGCATTGACAAATTCTCTAACTTGAAGCAAAAATAAACCACCTTTATAAGTCCACTGTTTTACCAAATGTTTTATTTTATTTTTTTTGCCTCAGCCACTTGAATTGTGTTCATTTGGTGTAATTCTTAGTCTTCTTTTGTTTAACATTGAGTATTAATTTCATAGGTACTTTCTTATTAGACAAGTTGCAAAAATAGTCTCAACAGATATGAAGTTTAGCACTTTTTATGATCTAACATCATTTTTCTCTGCATAAAGTCCATTGTTAATCTTTGAATGCATGGATAAATGGAATGAAAATGCATTTTCAAATTAGCTAGATTTGTATGCAAAAGAAAAATGTTTCAGTTAGTCTTAAGAATTATTCTCATTATGCCCTGGGAAAGAACGGTAGCATTTGTTTATAATTATGCTCCCTTTTAATTAGAAACTGCAACTACAAGAAATTATTAAATTATCAGGAACCAATGGGCAACAATGTTAAAATTATCATGAACAAGTGGACAACAATGCAGAGTTATTCTTTAACCAGAAAGACTACTTTGCTGACATAGGGAGGATCCTCCTGTTACTGATTGAAACGAACTTCTCAAATTACCTTATTTCCGATTTTGTACATCATTTTTAGGGTAATCTGAGTGATTGAAATAAAAGCAAATTCTAACATCAAAAGTTTAAGCCCACAGTAAATCTCAATCACTTTAGTATTGAAAGGAAAGGAACCATACCCGCTCTCTATTAGGTGTAAGAAAATCTTTTGTATACTTATAATGGAATTGTTGATTTCCATAGTAGGTAAGGATATGTATAATTGTATTCTGGCCTTTCGAATTTGTTGGCTTTTCTGTTTTGATCAAAATTGTTGATTTCTTTTATGGAATTGGGTTTTAGCCTTGAATCGGAGACATGGGTGCTTGAGAACGTTTAATTTTTAAATGCTAGAGAAAGTGTTGCATATTCTGCATACCATTTTTTTCTACATATATTTTTTTTGCCTTCTTCCCAAGAAAATAAGATTTGTCTGGATCATAGAGAAACCATGGAAGAAGGATTAGTGAGGGCAATGTCCAGTAATGTGGATGGGTCACCATTGTTGTTGTTCTAAGCACTTTGGTGGCCCTCTATGGATCTCTCTCTGCTAACTGTGTTGTAACTAATTTTCTCATCAGAGTTTTTTGAAAATTAGAAGACACGGGAAACATAATTTGCATAGTAGGCTAGCTTATAGATGATAAAATAGTCAGATAAAAAAGTTCTCAACTGAGGGTTTAGAGAGACTCATTTCTATGTCCAGTTATGAAGCATCTTTTGATTTTTATTGATGTAAATACATTTTCTTTCTCCAATTATGCCTCTGCCAACAAAGACCTTTTATTGATATAAACATCTTTTAATTGGTTGAATGCTGAAATTCTCCCTTATGCACCAAATTGGATTCGTAAACAGAATCTCATTTTGATGTTCTGTTTTCGTTCGGTTAAAAGAGGAACTGCAATTTCAATGGATATCGTTTTTGTTGCTCTTCCAAATATTTTGGTCATTTAGCAAGAATTTTTTAGATTTCCTCTTTTAAATTTGAAAGTGTCTAAGTTCCTAATGAATCTACTTTCTTTGCAGATTACAGAGATTTGGATCATTTGAGAAAGAAGTTGGTTGCATGCTGTTTTGAGGTGTATAATTATATGCCTTCATCATTGTTCGAAGGCTATTTAGTTATCTACCTTTTTTTTTATTTTATAAATATTTGTGAAGCTTTCATGGTTAGATTTTAAATATATAATTCAATTTTTGGTGTTTTTTTGCTTATATTGGAATTGAGTTTCTTTCTATTTAGTATCCATATCGGTATTTGTCCATTTATGCCACGATTGAGATAACTAAGCATCCATTTGGTCGTTTTACCTTACAATGGAACTGGGCTTCTTTCTATTTTGTGCACGCATCTATATCTCTCTATTTATGCAAAGCTTGAGATAACTTAGTATGTATTTGTAACAAACCCTGTTCCAATTGAATGGTTGCTATATTTGTTCCAAGCACCATTCGAATTGGATAGTTGGTTTATTTGTTCTGATCCCCATCAATATTGTATTTGCTTGAATGGGCTATTAATATAAGGAAAGTTAGATTAGGAATTTTCTTTTGCCATTTTATGATTGACATCTAATTGTAGGTTTTGTGTTGCATGTCTCCGTGTTTAAGTGTCTGTCCTGTCTGTGTGGTTAGTTTGGGCTGTTTTTTTCCTCAATGACCTCTTTTGCGGTTGCATCTAGGTTTTCCCTTGAGAACTCATCAATCTTGAGTCCTCAATCTTGCAAAAGAGTTGTAAATACGTGTGAGTGGAGTTGTAAAACAGAGAGAGGAAATTAACTTTAAACAGATTAAAGACACAAAATTAGAGCGAAAACTTCAAGTCTTTACAAAAGTGAGATTTTTTAGTAGGTGTCTTTTCTTAAAAGGTTTTAATCTTTCTTAGAAATATAGCTTTCTTAGTTATGCAATGCTTTGAATAGGTGTATTCTTATCTTTCTTGATTGCTAATTTGATTTGGGTTTTATTAAGAGTTTAATTTGGAGTTTAATTGAAGGTTTAATTCAGGTTTGTGGTTGGGGTTTAATGGAGGGTTTTACTTTGCTTAGCTTAAGTTGCAGAATGTAGTTTTTACATTGTTATATGGAATTTCCACTGCGAAGAAATGGCATTCAACACATCTAATTGACTGAATGTTGAAATTCTTCTTTAGGCACCAAATTGGATTAGAAAACAGAATTTCATTTTAATGTTCTATTTTCATTTAGTCAACGGGGGAACTGCAATTTCAACGAATATCATTTTTGTCTGTCTCCCATGTATTTTAATTATGTTTTTAATCTACCTCTTGAAATGCATTATTTAATGTTGTGGTGTTCTTTTCTTTCGTTCACATTTAGATGCTTGCGCATTTTTTAGCTTTCAGTCTTTGTGATGCCCTGTCTTAATATTTATGTTGGTGGCTTCTGTTGTTTATGAGAGCTCAACGAGTCTTTTTTTTTTAAATATTTTTTTTTCAGAAATCACAAAGAACTTTGAATCCTGAAATCTGGTTCTCCTCCTTCACTCTCTGCTCCACAAGATAAAGTTTCAAGGTTTGATTTTTATTTTTGGAACTTTGATTATATATGTATGTTAACAATTGATCGCCTTATTTTGCATTTTTAGTTTTGTTAATTTGATTCGTTTGATGTGTGCTTATATGATTTTATTAGTTAATTGAGGTGCTTTGGTTCAAATTAACTCTGAGACTTTCTATTTGAATCTAAAACTCTGCTTGGTTCATGAAGGAATAAGCTGCATTTTGAGTTGTTTGGTGCACAAGCCCTCTCTCATCCTGGCACTAGATTTGTCGTCACACATGCTCACTCCTTTCAACCTGCATTGTTTCATGTATTTTGCAATTCCAAGCTTGCATTTGGATGCTTTGCGTTAATTGGATGCGGTTATTTGTGAGTTTGAACATGTGTGTAGAAACTTTCATGTTAGGTCTTTTTTTTGGGCGTGTTTTGTTTATGTCGTGTGAGTGAAGTATGTGATCTGTGTTGATGTAAATAATTAGCAGTTGCAAGCAAATGACATATCAATGCAGATGCTTTGGAATATAATCTATTTGTATTAATGTACGAATAGAGAATTACTATAATTCGTATTTTTCATGTTTAACATTTTTTCTTTATACATTTGATTCAAGTGTTATTCATATTTTTACCCCTTTTCCAAGTTTGGGTAGCATTTTGTTGTTCATAATTAGATTTAAAACAAGATTTTTGAAGCTACTAAACCGTATTTGGTTCTATTTTATTGATTGTCTATTTAGGGTTTTTTCTATTTTGCTTTGTGGGGTCGAATTATTTTGGATTTATATTTGATTTATTTGGTTAATTTTTTATTAGTTGGTGATCTGGAACTTTGAATCTTTGCAGTTGTTTGAGTGGTTTGCAACTTTATAAGTCCACTGTTTTAACAAATGTAATTTTCTTTTCTGGTGCTTTGCATTTCAGGCAATACGACTTTAGAAATTTTTTATTTAATGTTCAGTTTGATCGCCTTATGTTATTTGTTTGGTTTTGGCTTTCTTTCCTTTTTTTTTCCTTCTCTTTGTGATCCTTTGATTATCCAAATGTTGGATGGGTTCTTTTTTTTTTTTTTTTTTTTTCAATTATGTCTGTGATTCTTTTTTTTAACAGGTTTTAAAACATTCTGGTCATTCCAATTACAGTTTTAAGATATCCTCATTCATTTAACACATGAAAATTAAGCATTTTCATACCTAAGGTTTTAAATTATCATCATTTTGTTCAAATGCACCATTTCCTTTTTTGTTTCCCTTCTCTCATCTTGCAAGCACTCATGGTGTCCATTTCCTTCTAATTTTGGTTAATACAGGTTTTAAAATTTGTGATAATCGTTTTCGTATTTCTATAAATTTTGATAGAAAAAATTGTTTAAAAAAATATATTTGTCTCTAAGTATAAATCACATTAGTCTAATTATCACTATGATTAAAAACCATGTGATTAATTGTGGCTTGCTTATACTGCAGTTTCAATTTGAGAATTGAATTTATTTACAAAATTATGATCTTTTTTAAAATTTAGAAAAGAGCATGTTAAAAGACCAATTTTCTTTACAAGAACTTGAATAAAAAGTAGACCATGAGTGAAAAGCAACCAACAATGATTACGATGATTCAATAATTTAAACATAAACCAGCTTTGACAGTGATACTCACCTATTGTCGTTTTTCCTTCCGGGCATATTTCCTACCCAAAGTTTCCCAAACTGTGTTCTCAAATAGCTGCATCGGCGTATATTATTTCCAACTTCTAATAGTCTTTGGTCTCCATACTTTCCGTAATTCGTTTTCAATCTTAATAATAGCTACTACATTACTTGGAATTGTCAATCATTTCGGCTCTTTGTTTTCTTTTCTTTTTGAAAAGCATGGGTGTGAAGTGTGATAGCCCAGTTTAACAAACAAATATATTGAACTTTTCGAACAAACGTGTGTCTATGTATTCATGCATTAATGGTTGCAACATGTTACAACGATGTGTTAAACTTTGGTGTATTCTTAACTGATTTATCCAATTTCGTTTTCGCTGATTATTATAAACATTACGGACATTCAGCCATATATCAAATTTTAACTTACAGCCATTTTTCTTGGTTTCTGTAAAGATTCTAATAGTGTTTTGCTTTTAAATTTGTCTCTATTAGATTATTGTTTTTCAATTTAAATTTCACTCTTTTCCAACCTAGGGTGTTTCATTAAATAAATGATACAGATTGTATTGAAGTAATAGAGTCATGTTTTCGTTAAGTTTTTTTGGTATCCGATTGTATTGAAGTAATAGTAGCTTGCATGGCATTAATGTTCAATTATAGCCTTGGTTGAGGACCCTTGCAGTTTACTGAACATTTCAGCTAGACCTTGAGCTTCGTGCTCTTCACTAAACCAAATTAGTTGTGTTGGATTCAAAATATTTCTAAATATTTTTTGGTGTGTCTTTGGTCATTTAGCTAAAATTTCATTAGATTTTGTCTTTAAATTTGAAAGTCTTAAGGTTGCTAATAAATTTACTTTTTGCAAATTTTAGAAATTTAGATCGTTGAAGGAAGAAGTTGGTTCCTTGACGTTTTGAGGTATAAAATTATGCGCCACCATATTTTTTCAAAGTCCATTTAGTTATCTACGTTTTTTTTTCATGCTTGGATTTTAAATATATGATTTATTTTTGTTCGGTTTAGATTATGTTCGAATCGAGTTTGTTTCTATTTTATGTGTATATCTATTATTTGTCCATTTATGTCAAGGTTGGGTAATTGATCATGTATTTAGTGTTTAATCTTAGAATGGAACTGGGTTTCTTTCGATTTTGTGCATGTATCTGTGTATTTGTTTATGTAAATAAAGCTTGAGAAAGGTCAGTAGTCAATGTATTTGTTGCAAACACCATTCAAATTGAATGATTGCTTTATTTGTTCTCAATTGTATTTGCTTGGATGGGCTGTTAGTGTAGGGACAATTTGATTAGGAATTTTATTTTCACATTTTGTAATTGGGATCTAATTATAGGTTTTCTGTTCTATATCTTCATGTTTCAGTTTTTGTCCTGTTTGTGAAGTTAATTTGGAATCTAATTGTCCGATGGTTAGACAACTTTTTTTTTCTTTTAATTTTGTTTGTGCGATTCTGTTTGTGTTAAAGGTCCTTTGCTATCTTTGTTATTCTGGTTTATGCCAGTGTTCTTACTTTTTTATCGAATGTTATTACGCATTTTATCTCTGTAATTCTATTATTGGTTGGTGTTTTAATTGGGTTTTTCCGATGGTTAATTGTCTCATCATCCCTTAATTGCTTTAACATATGCTGTTGCTATTCATGATTGTGCTTTCTCAACATGTCAAATTTTTTTTATTTTAAAAACCCATATTTTAGAAGATAAGTTTGCTTTTAACAGCGCATAAATGCATCTTAGATGTTTGGAAAAAATTGTGGGTATTTACAATCAAGTAGCTTTATTTGTTCTTAATTGTATTTGCTTGGATGGGCTGTTAGTGTAGGGACAATTTGATTAGGAATTTGATTTTCACATTTTGTAATTGGGATCTAATTATAGGTTTTGTGTTCCATATCTTCATGTTTCAGTTTTTGTCCTATTTGTGAAGTTAATTTGGAATCTAATTGTCCGATGGTTAGACAGCTTTTTTTTTCTTTTAATTTTGTTTGTGCGATTCTGTTTGTGTTGAAGGTCCTTTGCTATCTTTGTTATTCTGGTTTATGCCAGTGTTCTTACTTTTTTATCGAATGTTATTACGCATTTTATCTCTGTGATTCTATTATTGGTTGGTGTTTTAATTGGGTTTTTCCGATGGTTAATTGTCTCATCATCCCCTAATTGCTTTAACATATGCTGTTGCTATTCATAATTGTACTTTCTCAACATATCAAATTTTTTTATTTAAAAAACCCATATTTTAGAAAATAAGTTCGCTTTTAACAGCGCATAAATGCATCTTAGATGTTCGGAAAGATTTGTGGGTATTTACAATCAAGTAGCAAGATGCATTAACTCATGAATAATTAGGTTACGTAACTTCTTAATCGACTATAGCTTCAAAATTTGATCTACAACGCTGTCAAACTGTTTTTTTATTATATTTTCTATAATGAATATCTAACTTTCGTGGACTCTTATTCATTTGCTTTATTCATTTGAGCTTTAAACATTTATAATGGTGTTATTCTTAAACCTAGAAACTAAAACATATTTTGAAAAACACATCAATATTAACGGTGTATTTAATTTTTGATTCAGGCTAAATAAAATGATGAATGAGATTGATCGAAGAGAACAACAGATTCTAGGAGGAGTTTTGGTAAAAAATTTAAGACAATTGGTTAAGGATCGAAACGATGAAAAAAATCGAGGGAGATTAGTGAGATATTTCGATACTCCCCCAGGACCTGGTACAAAGAGAGCAGTGAAAATAGAAAAAGAAAGGATGGGTTTGCGTGTTTATGGTAAGGGTCCGAATCGAAACAAGTTGGTGGTCCATACCATGTATCGACCTGCAAATCGTAGTAATCCGCCAAAAGAAAAAGTTCCATTGAATGATAATGTTTTGCAACGATTTTTGGGATTTTTCCGTGGGAAGCTTAAGTTTGGTTGCTGGAAAAAGGTTGGACTTTTGTTGCTCTTGCTTGCGTTGGCCGCAACAGCTTTCTGGATTTTAAATGTCTAGAGACGTTATGGGTCATAAATAAAATAAAGGCGATGTAAATTTTTTTTTGTTTGGTGATAAGGGTGATGATGTAAGCAATTAACCCTTTAACTGTTGTAAGCACAAAATGTTGTTGGTGCTCTTTTTTTTAAACTCTTTTGGTACACTTCTGTCTTTTAAGTTTTAATTTAATGTTTTTTCGTGACTCTTTTACAATTTTTAATATGGAGTGTTGTTAATACTCTTTTTTGCACATTTTAAATACAATTTTGTCTCATTTAACAATATTGGTTGCTGGCAATACCCTCATCGTGCTAGAATTATGTTTCTTTGCTTATGTGCTTTAATGTTAAACAAAGCCAATGTGTGCGCAAGATTGCTAAAATGCAGTAGATTTGTTTTTTAATTCCACATCTACTCGGTTTATGTAAAGATTCTATTCTCTTTTTGAATTCTGAAAATTTTAGTTGATTCCTCACTCTGCAAGAATTCTATTTGCATGGATAATTATTTTGTGTGAGTTATTTATTTTTGGCTATATTTGGATTCTAAAACATTGTGGTGGTTAATGTTGTTTTTAGGTTGATTTTTCAATTGGGGAAGAAGGGGTGGGTATAGGTTTTATATTGTTTTTCTCAATTGGTATATGACGACTAGAATATGGAAGATACGAATATTGTGCAAGAAATATAAGAATTTAAAATAAAAAGGGTGAGTGCAATCTGTAGAAGGTGGGTTCAAGAATGGGTAAAGTTTGAGTAGTTCGTGATTTATTTTTGCCTATATTTGGATTCTAAAAAATTGTGGTGATTAATGTTTTTTTAAGTTGATTTTTCAATCGGGGAAGAAGGGTATAGCTTTTATATTGTTTTTTTCGATTGCTATATGACTATTAGAATATGGAAGATATAAATATTGTGTAAGAAATATAGGAATTTAAAATAAAAGGGGTAAGTGCAATTTGTACAAGGTGGGTTCAACAATGGGCGAAATTTGAGTTGATTGTGAGATTCATGGTAACGATTTTGTGAATATATTTGTGGCTGTGAAAATTTGTAACGAACATTTTCTCGCTGTTTTTGTGTGACAAGCACAATGTTGGCAAACTGAGGTTAGGAAGCTAACTAGAGTAGCAGAGAAAAAGTGAGCCGTGATTGTAGTGACTAACAACCTTCACACTTGGGGTGCAATTTCAAGTGTTATCAGCGTCTTCATGTGGTGTTTTGTCTCTTTAGATTATAAACTGAGAAAACTCTCTGTGTTTTCTCTGCATTTCCGCCAAGCAAGAATAATATATCTTTTGCTGCCTTATCTATCCCCTAAGTGGATGTAAATGTTTTTTTACTTAGAGTTTTCTGCCAAGATGGTGTATCATCTTCACTTGCTTTATTTGTCCTTCAGGCAAATATTGTAGATTTTCTGCTTTTCCCCTAGGTAGATGTGTCATCTATTCTAATAGTATTTGTCTACTATGCTGGAGTTGTATTTTCTGTTGCCTTTAGCATCCCCCAAGTATATCCGCTACGTTCTTTAGCTAGAGTTTTACCGCATGATGACGAATATCATTGGTTGTGTGCCTCTTACTTTTTTGGCTTTACTTTAATCCAAGAGTTTTTTGTGTTGTAATGAATTCTTTCTCAAGTTGTATATAAAAAAACTTCCACTTTGGTGCTTCTATTGAATCAAAACAAACTCAAATGTTGCTCTTACGATTTGCATAGTAGTTGTTCGTTAGATTGACTTAATTCTTTTACTAACAATTTGTTTCTACATGCTTAGTCCATTTGTCTTCATATAAGTATATAATGATTGCGTCATCTAACTAATTAAATTTTTTGTACCTATAAGCTTATTACACAAATCTACATATGATGGAAAAAAATGACAGCCTAAAAATTTAAAGACTTTCGAACGCATACCTACAACGATGATGTTTTGCCTTGACATCGCTCTCACTCATTTGTCGTGGGAGTATATAATCGTTTCATAAAATTTATGTGTGCTTATAATATTTTTCCTACAACGCCTCCTTATTGAGATTATTGTTGCTAATCGTGTAACTTTGTATAATTACTTTGTATTTTTATTATTTTAGAAAATAACTATTTTTTTGTTAATTCTTTTTAGTTAACAAACAAATAATACAATAAGCGTTATAACTATTTATTTTTATGAATGATGAAAGTTGAAATCAAACTTGAAAATCTTATAGATGAGGTGTTATAGTTAAATGTTAGTTTCAGGCAATACATCTTTTTTTTCTACTCGAAAAACATTTGCTTTATATGCTATATAATGGATTAAAACTGCTATTTATATTTGTTGTTCATTATGTGCGCAATGCACAACTTGATGTTTGACTGGTAAATATGATTTGTTCTTTTAAATAAATGAGTTAGGCTATTAAATGTGCACCTTTCATCTCGCATTGTTTACCCATCTATAGTGAATCGAGCTTAAATAATTTGTTTCTTTTTGTCAAATTTATGCATGCATGTCTTCAATAACTAATGACGTAGCATTGTGACTTGCCTTTTTTTGTTTAATGTTTGTTCATTTTTTTTTATTTCTCTCCAACTATATATGTGTTTTTATATTGTCTCCCTCTTTCTCTAGGTTTTGTTTTGATCATTGGGGTACTACTTTATTCTTCATCATCGTTTGCAGCAGTTGGGCTTCCACATCTACAACAAGTAATTTTTTGTCCTTTAAACAACCATCGTCTTTTGTTTTAATTCACTCTTTTCTCAATTTACACGTTCTATTGTCGATGCGTGTCTTTTTTGGATCATGGTAACATGCTTAGTTCATCTTTTCCTGGTTTCCTTTGGCGCACTTTTTTTGCTGTTGCAATTTGTTCTATTTGTTCGTTTTCGCTATTGCACTATGTGACAACTCTCTCTACAGAAATAGTTGCATCACTAGGGTTATATTGTTACTGTTATGTTTACAAAGTGTTAATGGTTTTGAAAACCTCATGCTTTAATGAGTTGTGGTTCGCTAATCATTTTATATGGTTAAAATAGTTGCTTCATCATGGCATTGCTTTCATTAGAAAATAAGCCACTATCGTGTGGTTTTTCCCGTCTATGTAGATTTATGTCTGGAAGAATAGGGGTAGCTAGCAATACCGCTGGAATTCAGCGTGCCGATTTGCCTGCATCTGTTGCAGTTGTTGATTTGAATAGTTTGGTGCTGCAAGATGTTCCTACCACTTATAACGATGAATACAACAATGCTTCAAGCTCTTTACTTTTTTTAAACAATGGAAGCAACCCTTCCGACGCGTTCGCATCAATTTTTGAACAAAACATTCCCGCCAATGATGTTTCTGCCTCACTTTTGGAAGCTGGGACAAGTTCTAATCCAATTTCTATACCTGTTTATCTTGCTGATCGTGCTACTATGCACTGTCTGTTAGCCAAAGATACTCAGAATGTCCATTCTATTGCGAATTTGTTCATCACTGGGCAAGCCGCTTATCAGAAAAAAAGAAAAAGTATGCAATCTTCTGGTGTAACATTCTTTCCATTCTCTTGCTGCTTTCAAAATTTGACAAGTCTTCATTGATCAGCTTTTATGCATTGGTTTCATTTATACTTTTGTTATTCTTTGTTTTCTATAGGAATTGATCCAGAATATGTTGATTTTGGATTAAGAGATTACCAATGTCAGTATTGCAGTGCTTTGTTTTGGTCTGCAGAGCAGACAAAGAATCTTGCTAAGCATGTTTCTTCTGTTTCCGTTCCACAGTTTACCGCGTGTTGCATGAGTCAAAAAGTACACTTTACACGCGCTAAACCCACTCCAGCTTATTTGGAACATTTATTAAACCCCACAAATTCTCAAGCATTTTCAAAGTTCAAAACAAATATCAGATCATATAATTCAATGATGGCATTAACTTCAATGGGAGCCAAAGTTGATTCGTCAATCAACAAAGGTCAAGGTCCATATGTTTTTAAGATTAATGGTCAGGTACATCATTTGATGGGTTCTCTGTTGCCTCTGCAAGGGGAGAGTCCTAAATTTGCACAGCTATACATTTATGACACCCAAAATGAAGTCAATAATCGTATCAATTGTTTTAATAGATCAGAACTCTCTGAAAAACTTGATCAACAGATTGTTGATGGCATCATCAAAATGCTGGACGAGTGTAATGAAGTAGTTAAGCTTTTTAGGCTTGCCAGAGATAGGATTAATGAAGGGTCCACAAGTAATTTAAGACTGCGTTTGTATGGTCCACAAACCAACCATGATATGCAGTACAATTTACCGACCTGTGAAGGAATAGGTGGGTTGGTAGTTGGGGACATCGGCCAATTTCATACCGAAAGAGATATTGTTGTGGAGCATAAGACTGATGGCCTGCAGAGGATCACAAAGTTACATCCTAAGTACATGGCACTTCAATATCCTCTTCTTTTCCCATACGGTGAAGATGGTTATAAGAAAGGTCTTCCGTGGAATCCCAATTTCAGGGGGAAAAAACCAAGGGGTGGCAGTGGGGTATCAATGAGAGCATTTTATGGTTATCAAATTCAGGATAGACCAGGCCATACTGACACTCTATTAAAAGGCGGCAGATTGTTTCAACAGTACTTGGTTGATGCATATGCAACGCTTGAAGAAGATAGGTTAGATTTCATTAGAGCAAATCAAGATTCTTTGAGAACAGAAGGTCTTAAAGGAGTTCATGAAGCGCTTAAAGCAGGAAATCCAGTTGGTTCAGCTGTTGGCAAAAGGGTTATTCTACCAACTTCGTTTACTGGCAGTGTTAGATATATGATAAATAATTATCAGGATGCCATGGCTATATGTCGCAACTTTGGAAATCCTGATTTATTTATCACATTCACCTGTAATGTTAAATGGCCTGAAATTATTGAAGATTTGCGTGATAAACCTGGTTGTAAAGCTGAAGACAGACCAGATCTAATTTCTAGAATTTTTAAAGCAAAGCTTGACCATATGATTAAATACCTCAAATCAGGAAAACCTTTTGGCGAGGTTGAATCTGGTTAGTATATTATTCTTGACCAAAATTTTTCATTTATTTGTTTTTGTCCTTTCGCTTCAAATCTAAAGAGTATAATTTTGATATCTCTGCATTCTATTTTGATAAACAGTGCTTTACACAGTGGAGTTCCAAAAAAGAGGTCTTCCTCATTGTCATATCTTACTCTGGGTCAAAAAACATTATAAGTGTCATTCTCCTTATGATGTTGATTCTATAATTTCGGCTGAGATTCCTGATCAAAAATGTGACAAGGCTGGATATGATGCTGTTTCACAGTACATGATGCATGGTCCATGTGGTGCTGCGAATAAATTTTCGCCTTGCATGAAAGAAAACAAGTGTTCAAAAAAATTTCCTAAACCTTTCGCAAGTGAAACCACTTTTTCTGACGAAGGTTTCGTTAAGTATAAGCGTCGAGATATAGAAGATCTATTTGTTCAAAAAAATGGAATCAAGCTTGATAATGCATTTGTTGTTCCTTACAACCGTGAGCTATTATTGAAGTATCAAGCACATATAAATGTTGAATCATGCTGTCAATCAATGCTCATTAAATATCTTTTTAAGTACATAACGAAAGGTGTTGATCGAGCTAGAGCTGTTTTTGAGGATGATGAGTTTGATGAGATTGTGGCTTATCTAAATTGTAGATACTTATGCCCTTATGAAGCAGTTTGGAGATTGTTACAGTTTCACATTCATTTTAGAGAACCATCAGTTGAAAGATTGTCTGTGCACCTTCCATCTGATCAAAATGTTGTTTTCAGAGAGACTGATGATCTCAACCATGTCGTTAACCGCTCTAATCTTGAAAGCACAATGTTAACACAATGGTTTCAAACCAATGTTCAAGACCCTGATGCACGTCAGTTATCTTATGTTGAATTTCCTATGAAGTATGTATGGAAAAAAGATGAGAAACAGTGGTCCCGTAGAAAGAGAGGTAAATCTCTTGGTAGGGTTGCATATGTTCACCCTGCTACTGGTGAATTATATTACTTGAGATTGTTACTAAATTACCAAAAAGGCAGCTTTGGATTTGACCATCTAAGAACTATCAATGGCGTTCTTCAGCCAACATTTCAAGCTGCATGCACCTCTCTTGGTTTATTAGGTGATGATAGGGAATGGAATAATGCTATGTTAGAAGCCGTTCTCACTGCATCATCCTCTCAACTTAGGCAATTGTTTGTCACATTGGTTCTCTTTTGTGATGTTGCTGATCCATCAGCTTTGTTTGAAACGCATTGGAAGACGATGTGTGATGACATTATGAAAAACATGATGAATGCTTTTGGCTTGCAAAATGTCTCTAAATACCAAGATGAAGTTAGAAATTTACTTTTGTGCGAGTTAGAAAAACTGTTTGTTGCTGCAAATAGTTCTTTGTCGAAGCATCACCTGCCACAACCAAACAATTTGATGATGGATAGACTTGCAAATAAGAGTTTGAGAGAAGAGTTAGATTATGATGTCGACAAGCAGAAGCACGAGCACTCAGTCTTAATCAGCCAATTAAACAAAGAACAACAATATGTTTATAACAGTGTCATGGAAACAATTCACAACAATAGATCTGGCCTATTTTTTGTGCATGGTCATGGTGGCACAGGCAAAACATTTTTGTGGACAACCATCATTGCTAGAATAAGATCCCAAAATCAAATTGTTTTGGCAGTTGCTTCTTCTGGAATTGCATCTCTCTTGCTTCCTGGTGGAAGAACGGCTCACTCTAGATTTAAAATTCCTATCAACGTCACAGATTGTTCAGTTTGTGAAATAAAAAAAGGGACTCATCTTGCAAAACTAATCACTGAAGCTGTTCTTATTCTTTGGGATGAAGCTCCCATGAATCACAAACGATGTTTTGAAACTCTTGATAGATCCCTTCGTGATGTTCTTAAAGGGTCAAAACCAGGTTTTGATCATTTGCCATTTGGGGGTAAACCGATTCTTTTTGGAGGCGATTTCAGGCAAATTCTTCCTGTTGTTCCAAATGGAAGTGTCGCCGACATTGTTGAAGCTTCATTGACAAGTTCATATCTCTGGCCCTATTTAACTATATTCTATTTGAACCAAAATATGAGACTTTCAAACACAGGTTTGGACGAAAGAGAAAAACAAGAACTTGCTGATTTTGCAAAGTGGATGTTAGACATTGGGAACGGTACTGTTGCCGGGTCTTTATCTTCTACTGATGAAGAAAGCTGTTGGGTTCAAATTCCTGAACAATTCCTTATCCGTTTTGATGAAGATCCCATCAAAGCCATCATTTCAGCTGTGTATACTGATTTCATGACAAATTTTCAAGATGTGTCATATTTGAAAGAAAGAGCTATTGTGACACCACGTAATGATACAGCTGCTGAAATAAATGATTTTTTGTTGGGTATGGTGCCTGGTGAGAGTCGTACCTATCTCAGTTTTGATTCAGTGTCTTCTTCAACAGAGAATTTAGAAAATTTGGATGTGCTTTATCCAATAGAATTTCTAAACCAGCTCGATTTACCTGGTTTGCCACATCACAACTTGGTTTTGAAAGTTGGCACCCCAGTGATGCTGATCAGGAATTTAAACCAAAGTGCTGGGTTGTGTAACGGAACACGATTGGTTGTGATACAATTAAATGATAGAATTATACAAGCAAAAATCATTACGGGAAGCAACATTGGTGAAAAAGTTTTTATCCCCAGGATAATTACTGAATCATCTCACCACAAATTTCCCTTTATCCTGCGCAGGCGACAGTTTCCTCTAAAAATTTGTTATGCCATGACAATCAACAAAAGCCAAGGACAATCGTTGAAAATTGTCGGTTTGTATCTATCGCAACCAGTTTTTTCTCATGGGCAACTATATGTTGCGGTGTCTAGAGTTACCTCAAAAAAAGGTCTAAAAATTGTTATTACTCATGATTCCGACATGCCTTACGGTTATACAAAAAATATAGTTTATAAAGATGTTTTAAAACATTTACATAAAGGTACAAGTTTGCATTATTATTTTGTCATCTCTTTATTCTTCTAAACATGACTCAACCATTATTTTGATAAATTAGCTTATTAAGTTTTCAATTTAATTTGCTTCTCTTTTTTTTTTGTCTAGATTGATGGAGATGACGCCGCTTAATTGTCTAAAGCCATACCAACCAGCAAAAAAGCTCCAAATCAGGGTTTGCAGAATGTGGATCACAAAAACCATCGGAGATGATGCTCAGCCACAAAGTCTTGATTGTGTGTTTGTCGATAAAGAGGTGACAATTTTTCACCTTTTTTGTTATCATAACATGCAAATGTTTTTTTATGTATTCAACTGTGCATGTTGTGTTCTTGGTACAACAAATTTTGTGGTCAAACATTCTCTGAAGTTCATGAACTAATTGCCATATCCAATTCGCTACCAAATTATACATCACTTCTACATGATTAATGTTTGTGTGGTTAATTGTTTTATTCGATTCAATCATCGGCCTTGATATCAATGTTTATACTGGGCCACTACATTTGTGCAAATCCAAAAGAAATCAACATTCCATCTTCTCCATATAATGACATGTATTATAATAAATTTTGTTCTTAGAAAAAAAAAATTTAGATTGTGTTGTTGACACTTTTGCTCTCTTTGCATTTCACTACAAAAATTATGTTTAATTCTGCTTAAACAACTTTTTTTTACATATGTAAACAAAACTAAGTAGAGACCATCAATTCATCTTTTACTTAATTTGTTTTGTTTCTTTTTCTTACCCACAAAAATATAATTTAAAGTTTATTTACAAGCTCGCTTCAGTTGCTATCATTTCAATTCATAAAATAATTTTTACTATTATGGTTATTTTATCTTAAATGTTGCTTCTATGACAAGAATTGTCCTATACTCATTGTTTTTTAGATTCTCAAACTACGCATGTTAAATTTTCTCCCACACATTTAATAATTTGTTTTATTTTAATTTTCTCCTTCTAACAGGGAGATGCGGTTCACGCAACTATGAATGCTCGAGACATTCAATTTTTTTTGGACCTTCTGAGAGTCGGCGATGCATATGAGATCACTAAATTTCGCGTGGTTCATAACAGGACATCAAGCAAAGTTGTCCCTCATCCTGCCATGCTTGAATTAAATAGGAGAACCACAGTTGTTCCAATTCACAAAACAAACCCAGAAATCCCAAAGCAGTGGTTCAATTTGATTGACCTCGATCAACTTCATAGGAGAATCAACAACGATGTTGAGCTTACAGGTAACAAATTTGGTTTTACATGCTACACCAACATCTAAAATCATTATTATAATTTATTCATTGCCTTTGGTGTGTAATAATTTTCATCGCTAAATATTGTTTGCAGATGTGTTTGGTTGTTTAACGGCTGTCCAGCCCATTGAAGAGATAACTGTCCAAAACTCAAGGCTTGCAAAAAAGAGGAATCTTAACTTGCAAGATATAAGGTCATTCCTATACATCAAGTTCAAATTATGCTTTACACATAAACCGTCATATTTATGGCATATAAAACATCACATTTTTTTAAACTTACAGGGGCGAAACAATTACAATCACCTTATGGGGAGAAGCTGCAACAACTTTTGACGATGTTGGAATAAAATCCCTTCTACCACCTATCTTCATTGCTGTAACAAGTCTCAAAGTCAAACAATACCGAGGTTGTACCTCAACTTCCTTTATTTAGTTGCTTAAACACTCAATTGTTCATTCTTATGTTTTTTATATAGGAAACCCTGTTCTTGGAAGCACTGGATCAACTGTTTGTATTTTCAATCCAGAGATTCCACTGCTTACCCAATACAAACAAAGGTAAATTGAAAATCTTCTTTCAATAACTTTTCTGTTTATATTTCTTCGATTTGTCTTTCTCAACCTAAACATGCATGACACAGGTTTGAACATATGACATCACCTGTTCAAATCTTGCGCACCTCAGCTGAAATGTATGCAAACCGTAATGTTAGTCCGAATTTTGAGTCCAAAACAATTGATGAGCTCCTTCTACTTGATCCTGCTTTACACAGAGTTAGTCTCTTATCACCTACCTATTAAAAAAAATCACATCTTTTTAATAATAAATTTTACCACTTCTTCTTACTTGGCTATCTATTGATTTCTTCCTTATTCATCTATATTTCATGTTTACAAGATGATGATTAAATCTATTTCGTTATTTTAAAATTGTGTAATTTCATAACAGAATGCAAGTTTTGCATGCAAAGCAACTATCGTTGGATTTGATTTGAGTAGAGGATGGTGGTACAGATCGTGCCCGTCTTGCCATAAGGTTGTCAAAAAGACTTCAGAATCATTCGAGTGCAATGAACATGGTTTATTAAACAGCTTACCTGAACCATGGTAATTTTTACACCTATTTTACATCTAACTGTTATATTAAGTTGCTTAGTTATTTTTTAACTTCTTGCAATTATAAAATTTATGATTGATGATGTTTTTATAGTTATCATTTTTTGCACAACAACAAGATTGAATGCATGACAAAGCTTCCATTACATATGTCTTTCCAGTTAATAAGCAGAATGGTATGCATATGTTAGGAAATTGTTTTTGTTTTTTTTCTTCATATGAATGACAATGTCTTTGGTTGACCAAAATATTGAAATACTCACGAACTTTTATTCAAAGCTGTTTTTCTAAACAAAACATCTTCGTATTTGAATCGCAACTAATTGGTGACATAGGATAATTAGTGGGAAAGGTACTACATTGTTGATAAATGAATGAGAGAGTTGCATCTTACATGGTGCATGTCAATTTGGAAATATTTTATCTTTGTTTTGTCAAGGGAAATAGAATTTTTCACTTTCATTATATCTCCAAGTTCCACAATCATGGGCATTAAATGTTGCATGTTATATGTTGTTAATCCTTACCTAAGATAGAATATAATGAGGTGCTTCATTGGTTCCTTGCTTTTTGGGCAACCACCATTCATTTTAGACACATTTTTTGTGATTTGATGCCAAAAAAGATTTTATACACATGTTTAGATTACAATGATACACTCATTATGACTGGTTTTCTAATAGGCAGATATATGGTTCCTGCGCTATTTTACTTCAAGATAGATTAGTCATATTGCTTTTTTTTTCTGCTTCAAGATTTTAGGATCATTAGCATTCTTACACCCAATATGTAGCATCTGGTTAAATTTGTTGCCTCGATGCTTTTGCCAATCTATACTTTCAGAATGTTAATGGTAGTGATAATTGCCTAACATGAAAATATCCAACTCTTTCTTAGGTTCAAAATCAATCTTATAGTGGAAGATAGCACAAATCAACACAACTTCCTCATGCTAGGAAAGCACGCTGAAAAGATACTTCATCTTTCTTGCCAGACTTTTGTAATAGAGGATGGATATGACGATCCCTTCATAGTGCCACCGCCTTTGAAAAAATTGGTGGGCGAGACAAAAAGATTTTTGCTATCTTTTGGCAATCAAAACAGTGACTTTCGGAAAACAGACTTCATCGTTTATGGATTACTTGAAGATCAGTTGCCCTTGAACCCAACGATTGCCTCAATCGACCCGCAAACGTCTGTTACCGCTACAGGAAAACAAATTATGAGTGAATCGACTCCTGCCCCAGTGACACCTTCCCAGCAGCCAGATCATCACCTCCAATCTGTTCCACCTCCCAAACCTTCAAAGAGAGCATTGTTCATGGATCAAGCAGACAAACCAGACAGGTTAAGTTTTTCTCTCAGTTGTCATCATATCTAGAAATCCTAATGAAAATGCTTGCTTATCATAGGTGTACATATGTGTTATGCTGTTGATAAAAAACTATTAGCCAATCTTTTTGCTCCAATCTTGCACACTTTTTTCCATACCTTTCACAATTTTCTCTAACATTATAAATTCCACCTTCATTCACAGCAAAAAAAGTCGCACCGGGCAAATAGAAACAACCAATTCTGCTAGATTTGCTAGAGAATTCCACAAATTGGTTGTCCCTAAGATTGAGCCTACCAATAAAGAACCAATAGCTGCGCTCAAAACAAAGTCTCAAGCCAAAAAAACAAAGGATAGGTAAATCACAATTTGTTTTTTGCATCCACACATGCATGACATTAGTTATACAAATGTTTACTAAACTATGATTCGTGTTTTTTTATTATAGTGTTGAAGATGTTCGCCCACCAAAAAAATGAATGACTGCAATCTCCGTTATGAATTGCTACAAAGTTGATTTGTAGTTTTTTGCCTTTAAAACATGTGTAGCTGAAAACTTAGTTGTTTAAACAACAACAAAACATTTTTTTGAGTTTTTTGTAACTATTTAAACAGGTGCCTAGGTTGCAGGATATGTATTTTGTCACCTTGACTATAGGGGCAAAATATGTGTGGACTGCATCTTCCTTTTGTAATTAATAGAAACAGGCATCCTGCATCTTTATTCCTTTGAACATTTGGGTTTGTTTTTTGTAACTACTTAAACAAATGCCTGGACTGCAGGACATGTATTTTGTCACCATAACTGTAGGGGCAAAATATGTGTGGACTGCATCCTCCTTCTATAACTTATGGAAACAACCATGCTGCATCTTTGTTGCTTTGAACATTTATGCTTGAAAGATTAGCTGCTAAAACAAAAACAGCCTACTTTTTCACCTTTCACTCATCTATCCTTTTTATTCGTTCATAATTTTGTTAAATTTTTTTTTAAGTTACATGTGGTTGATTCGTATAGTTAACATTCGTGCATTTAAGTCCCGCAACAACGTGCGGGCCTTTATCTAGTTGTAAGACTAAAGTTGAAACTCAATGGACTAATGAACTGGTCTTTCAATGAATGGATACATAGAGAAATGAAAGGGAGATGTGTTGAAAAATGAAAGGCAGTTGCTTGAGCTTGGTCAGTTTCGTCATATTATTGTCAATCAAATGCGTTTTCCGTCCAAAAAGCGTTGGAAGAAGTCGAGTGCCTCCCGTGGCTTGTATTCCGGGACAGTGTGTCCAGCTCCCTGCATATATTTATAGATTTTTCTTTAATTTATGAGAAAAGAAACATCTATACACTGCAATACTAATTCATAGTATAGTAGAGAGAGTGCACGCAGACCTTGACGGTGAGAAAGGTGAGGTTGTTTGCATATCCTTGTAAGTAGCCAGCAACTTGGTCGTCAGAGGAGAGCCAAGGTCTCCATTCATCTACAATCTTATATCCAAGTGATGCAGTC
Source organism: Crataegus laevigata (assembly GCA_963580275.1). Lineage (NCBI taxonomy): Eukaryota > Viridiplantae > Streptophyta > Magnoliopsida > Rosales > Rosaceae > Crataegus > Crataegus laevigata. Next base: position 42,839,984 of record OY756938.1, read on the forward strand.
CACGCCTCGCTCCCAGTGTACGGAACACACATATCATGGTCTCCACTGCATATTTATGATTTTTTAATTAATTAGCTATCCATAGTTTCAATTTCACTTTACAGTTAGAATTTGATTAATAAATATTAATTACCTGAAAATAAGTGCTCTATAACCTTGGGTTGTAAGGTTTTGGTGGTAAGGGATCATACTTCCAGCATCGCGTGAATAAGTTATTCTATCTGTGCATAACTCCCATGGACCAGCCACACTTTCCTGCTACACGTCATTCATTCATTCATTCTTTTTTTTCTTTTACTTAGATCATTAACTTCTGCAGAAAAAAAAAAAAAAAAATCAAGCAAGCTTACTGGTTTTGCATGAATTGCTTCCCTAACTTCTGGAGTGTTCAGCCATAGCGTTGCGACTTCATCATTCTGCAGAAAAAATTATTAATTACTATCTAAATTAATTATTAAAAGATTAACCTAAACTAATTAAGTTTAAGAGTAACTTACAACACAAGGAACACGGGAATTCAGCGTCTTTGCGAGCTGAGGCCACGAAGGGACAATGCCGTCTTCTACGTTTGCTATAAAAGGCCAGGCTCGGCCAAACATCCTTTTCCTCACTCCCAGAGGCTTCTCTGTCGTCGTCCCCAACTGTTGAAAGCTTAACGGTAAGCTGCTTGTATTATTTCCTTTGGAATTCTTGTTATTATCTGTTCCAGGGCCATGGTAACAAGGCTCAAGGGTGTCGTAGATGTTTAGTCCGTCAAGAGCCTAATTAATCAAATAGTTGTGTTTAGATTATAAATAATAATGTGACAAGTTTGAATCTAGTTAAGTTGAATAAAGGAGCTAAAAATTGCACCTTGTTAAATGGTTGAAACTTTTCGTTGCATAGACTACGATTGGAAGGAGGAATATTAAGGAGGTCAGTACCACAAGTAGCTATAATTTCCTGCAACATACAGGCATCTCAGATATTTGCCTCACACATACCTTTGGCAGTGGAAATTCAGCAAGGAAAACCGAAAACGAAACATAATGTGTGTGAGTAAATTACGTGATCGGTACTCTAGCCAGCTAGCTACCTGAAAGATTTGTTCTGAAACGAGACCCATCCCATGAGCAAATGGGACTAAAGCATTGGCATCGAATTTTTCGTCTGCGACTCCATTCCCCACCAGGTAACCCTGATTACACACTTTACACTTACGTTTAATACAACTAATAACGTGGTGAAACAGATCGGTTTATATAACTTAATTTTCGCAAGTCAGACTTGACAGAATACGCACCTTCAGATTTAAAGTTGGTTGTGTTCCATTTTTAATACCTATACATATATGTAGAAAATGCAGTACATTGTTACAGACCAGAAATTAAATTCAACAGATACATATATATACATAATGCAATTAGTGTAATGTTGTAATTATGTAAACACAAATTAACTAATTAGATACCTTTTGCAATTTGAGAAGCAAGAGTTGGCACATAGACTCCAGCATAAGACTCTCCCGAAATATACAATGGGTTTGGTTGAAACTCTGGGAATTGCTGAAACCACTGTGGTTACATAAACAACACAAATTTCTTAACAACAAAATAGAAGAAGAAAACGAAACAAAAAAGAAAAGATATAGCAGCAAAAACACACAACATTGATTTTTTATAAATCAATTACTTAGACATTAATCTCCTTTATAATCAAGAAGCATATGATATGTAAAATGATCACAGTCATTAGAAGTAGATTAATTAATTAGGAAAATAAATTAGTTACCTTGAGGAGAAAGGCATGGGTATCATAAGCAGTTTGGATGTCCCCAGTTATATATTTGGTTTGGTTTTGAGAGTAAGATAACCCAACACCAGCAGGAGAATCCAAATAAATTATGTTGGAAACCTGATAATTATTCAATTAATTGGTTACTAATTTATGGCCAAGAAAAATAAATTGATGATAAAACAGTAAGGGGAAACAAATGGTAAGCTTTCCGCATGAATAATGTTTGATTGGACTTGCCTTGGACCAGCTATATGGATTAAGATGCAAAACAGGCAATGCTCCTTTTGGTTTTCCTTCTGCAAAATTGAATGGTCCTACATATACACATAATATTGAGCAGAAATTAGGTTGGCATTCCTCATTTTTTATTTCATTGATTAAAATCTTACTCTTTTTTAATTTTTTTTTTTATCAATGATCTTTAACTTTTATTAAGGTCATTATTTCAATAATAAAAAAATATTTCTACTTAGTACTACGGTCTAGTGATATTCTTCTTTACTTGTAAGTAAGAGGTCTTATGTTCGATTCTCCCTGAAAGTAAATTTGAACCACATTATTGGTAGCCCATTGTAAGGCTACGCCCACCCCTCTTCCTTTAGTGTAAATAATATCGTTTGTTCAAAACAAAACAAAAAAAAAAGTATTTACATATAACATATTTAAATTTTGAATTAAAAATGATTTAACTATTTCCAAATAGATCCATTTAGTGATAGAAACATTACATTTGATATATCATATTTATGACTAAAGTTTGCATTATATATTTCTATTTTTAATGTACCTATTATTTAATTTGCAACTATTTTTTAATATGTACCAATTTTCTTTTTTGTTTTAGTTTATACCCAAATATTTTTTTTTGGTCCCATATTTTAAAACTTTCATATTTCCATGTTGACTTTTTCGAAATTTACCCGGGATCCTTCTTAAGGTAATAATGTACCAAATTCTTAAGTAAAGTGTACCTATTTTCTCAATGTAAATTCTATTCCTGTGTTGACTTTTTTGAAATTTGCCCTTCTTAATGTAATTCGACATCCTGAATTCATTTTTGATGTCCATTTTCTCAAATTTAATCGTTTGAATAGAGTTTTATTAATTGGATAGTGTACTCATTTGCATAAAAATGTTCCACTTTGTTAAGTGTGTGTGTATGTGTGTATATATATAATGTACCAAATTCTTAAGTAAAGTGTACCTATTTTCTCAAAGTAAATTCTATTCACTTTTTATTTATTTATAATGTACACATAATTTAAATTAGAATGTACCCTTTTAATTTAAAAACATCAATATTTAAAATTAAAATAAACTTTTTAATTTGAAAAAAAAATTCTGATCAGATTTCACACAATATTCAAATTTGAGTTAAAAAAATTTAAAATTCGTATTTTGTATTAGTATCTGCGTGATTTTGAGAATGATCGATTTAATAATTTTTATTATTAAATTTTTTTCATTAATACAAAAATTTATTATTTTGTTTGTCAATCAAAGTATTCAAGTTAATATAGGTTTCATCTAAGATTTTAATATTAATTAACAAAATTAACCTGAAAATCTGATTTTATATTCAAAGATAATGATGTCACATCAATTTTTTGCCAAGAAATAATAAGATTTTGTCACATTTCACAGATTCCAGGTGATAGAACTTGAACATATAGGGTGGGTATTAGTTTTACCATGTTCATAGACAAATCCGTCGAAGCTAGAGCAGCCAGGTCCACCATTGAGCCACAGAACAACTGGATCACTTTCTGGGCTCCTTTCTGAAACTACGAAGTAGTAGAAAAGATTCTTTCCATCTGTGGTTATATATCTACAAATTAATTCAACAAATTCCCATCAAATTATAAAATCAGTAGTTCTGCTAACATATTCAGATATATACGCATTATATATATATATATATATATATATATTTGTGGAATTAAATAACTGAATTACCCAGAGTAGTGCTTGGATGGAAAGGTAGCATTAAAACCAGGAAGATGAGTGACAAGAGAGCTTCGAGGGGCAGCCTCGATTATGTTGACGACCAAACTCACAAAAAGCATGCAGCAGAGTGAGAGTACTGAGAATTTGGCCATGGCTGCAATGCCTCCTTGTAACTAATCAAGAATTTCACAAGAACCTGCAGTTTTGTAGCAATAAACTTACAGTTGAAAACAAAGGGTTAAGGGAAAATTCAGGATTCTCTGAATCCAATTTTAATTACTTTATTCTTATCCATTCACGTATTTATAAGATTACAAAGGAGTAATACTAGGAAATAAACCAAAATAATCCTTTGTCCAAGAAAATCTCATCAGATTATCGGACTACAAAGGAGCAATACTATTAATACCAAATATGGACTTTTAATTTTTTTACTTTAATTTTCAATTGTGCAAAATCTCATCAGATTTTTTTCTTTTTCTAAATATTTAAATATGGGTACATTTAACATTTAAAATACAAATAATTAATTGCGTTACTAGAGACGAACATAGTCGGACTTCTGTGAGGTATGCGTATTCTAATCCGCCTTACTTCGACTCTAAAAAATCATGGTTCCACAACACCCAAGTTTTATTTTCCTTCCTTTTAGTTTAAGTTCAACGTTTGCCCACTTTTCAATTCAATAATTAGGAAAGTCATCTATTGCAACGACTTGCAACAATGAACAGCTAGGTAATAGTTCCTTGGTGCTTCGAGATTTAGGTTCCCCAACCATTTTAGATGTTGTATGGCCCATACACTATGGCTGAACCAGAACAAGCAATTGCTAAGTAAAGGCACCCACATTGTGCTTTACTTCCACCCATTGTAGGAGCTGAAATGACAAAAAGGGTTAAAGACAATTTCTGCCCATTTTAGATGCTACATGTGGCTGAACAATACAATGCATGGTATCACTCAACCTTCCATGTGTTCCGACTACAAGGTAATATAATTTCTCCAAAGTGCTGGAGTAAAGCTTGTAAGCCATAATATGATTCAAACATTTGGTCTCCAAATTATTCAAGTAGGCTTCTCATACGAATTCTGGTCTCTAAATTCTGCAATGGCGCTTCTTATCATCTCGGCAGCATGGGGCTGCACAAAAAGGTGAGTGCTATCCAAGACATGTATTATGAACCTCTGTGAAGCTGGCAGTGAATTGTCGTAATTGATGATGAATTGCGCCATAGGTATGTCACTGCACAGGAGAAGCACAAATGCTTTCAGAAACAGGGAAGAGAGCATGACATGGTCAAAGACGCAACTAAAACTATTCTTTTAGGATGAACCAATCAGCTGGATTAACAGGTAATAAAAGCCTAAAGATACAAACTATACAGAAATCACTTCACTGGATAAATCCACATCTATTTGTGGATTGCGCTTTGTATCATCATAGAATGTACACAAGTCAGGAGCTTTAAATCCAAGTGCTCACTTTCAAATAAAAAAAACTATTGTGAATCAGTGATGACCGGACACTTCGTTGTAGCTACCAACAGAAAACAAGTCAAACCTAAGAACCAAAAGAGAAAGAGAACTGCCAACCCAATGACAAGATAATTTTTAAGCAAGACACGATTTTAAACTTGTCATTATATGCATTGAAGTAGATTTCTAAATATATGAAGGAGAGGAGGAACCACAACCTATTAACCATGCTAAATTCTGCAAAGTTAATAAAAGCGCAATACAAAATTGGTACAAGTATCTTACCAAGAGATGAACAGTCCTTTAACAGCGTTCACCATCTTGCATCAGAAACCTCAAGATTCTTAACTGCAACACAAACAAAAGCCAAGATATGAGAAAATACTTGGACTCGCTTAACTTCGGAGTTCTTATGGGATCTGAAGCCAATGAGTTCTCAAAACGCGTCTTACTATAGGGAGGTGGGCATGTATATATAAAGCCATGGACCAACCCCCACCCCGCCGATGTGGAATCTCACAGATTAAATCCACAATACATTGCCTGAATTATTATTTTACGATAGAATATCAAATCTAAAATATAAATTTGTTTGTAAACACATGATACTGAAAAGGCATAAATATGCAATTAAACCACATCAGTTTATGAGCCAAAGTAGCAAACCCAATTCCACAAAAAGGAAAAACAGATTCAAAGATCTTTTGCAGAACCCCAAAGTCCCCAAGCACATCGAAGCTAAAAAATGGATTGATAAACAAGATCGGCAAGCATTCAGCAGGAAACAAGCTCGAATTTTGAAGGTGAAGATTGGCATACCTTTTGTTGCAGAGGTGGTCGGAGATTTTGTCCGTCTCCGTCTGTACTAACAATGCACAATAATATATCACAACACAATTCATATCCAAATCAATTCAACATTCCAATTCAATTCACTATCCAAATTCACCAAATTCAATTCAATTCACAATCCAAGTCAAAATTCACCAAATTCAATTCCAAAGCAACACAATTCAATTTATTAGAAAACTAACCTGCATCAAACGGAGGCCCCTGATTATTTGAATTCAATTCCTACTTGCCTTCTTGTAAGTGGAGGCCCCTGATTAATTCAATCCAGACCTGCATCAAAATCCCAAATCAAAGAATGAGATAATATCCCAGATTGTGTAAAAATTAAACAGGAAATGGAATGCAAATGGACATGTTCCTACAGTTTCAGTCTGAGGTGGGGATGTTTAGATTCTATGTGCGCACGACAGCAGCCCCAGAGTGTGATATATACTATGCCCCAGTTCGCGCGGCTGGCTGGGTCTGTGGCTGGGTTTGCGATGAGACCAGAGGGCCTTTGAAACGCTTGCAAAATTAATACCCCTTTCAACCTAGTTGACAAAATCCATTTGTAAGGAACATGAATCACCATTCCATGAAATAAATTTTAGAACCACATTTAATTTTTGGTCGTTAATCTTCTTCAATTCATCTGATTCGACGGCCGAAAATTAAAGAGGTATGTGAGAAGTAAAATGAGATGTTTGGATATCACACCCCTTTTAGAAAAATCAAAATGCGGGAATGAAGTGAAATTTTGTATATGGTACAGCAAGCATAACTTAAAAAAAAAAAAAGGAAACTTCAACAAAAAATTATATTTTTACACTAAAAAATCAATTATGGTACTATTTACTTTACCTTTTATTTTATCTTTATTGTTAAAACTCAAAAAAAATTTCAAAAAAAATAAAGCCAATGAAACTGCCAAACGTGAATACCCCTGAAGCCACAAGCAAAACACCTGGCAGAGAGACCCAATCTTGAGTGAAATAAATAACGCGGCTTCGATCTTTTTCAACAAAATCATCACGTAGTAAATCAACAAAGAAGGCATATATCACCAAAGTATGAGCCAAAGGGAGACCAAAGGCAACAAGTTGAACAACAAGAAAAACTAACATGAAAATTCAAGTATAAAAGCTAAACATGAGGTAAAGTTTAGGAACTCTTGCTACCTCGCATAGTATATATACATATGTATACATATATAAGAACATGCATATCTTTGTAATTTCAAAACATATGTATGTGTGTATATATAATATGTATTACCCTACTATACCTTGGCACTTGGCGCCCATTAACTCAATAATAGAGTCAAAGCTAGCTGACATGGCAAGATCTGAGTGACTATGCAGTTCTACAACCAAACACGAATGAGGATTTTATCTGAATTCTCTTTGTGTGGATTCAGATGATTCTTTAATTGTATCTGTTCATTGTAAATAGTGCAGTCAATTTTCGTCAGGTACAATTTATATTCAATTTTAAATAAAAAATAAAAAATAATTTTTTACCACACACGATGTACGATGAATAGAACTAAACACAAAAAAAAAACCCCAAAAATTCTATCAAAAATAATTAAAAAGAGAGGCTCTAATTCCATCCTCATCTCTCTCTCAATGCATGCATGTGCTTAAACACTCTCTCTCCCTCTCTAGCAGCAGCCACCAATATGGATATGGGGGGAAGGACTAGTACTTGTACTGGCAGGGAGCAGAGAACCCAGAGATGAGTGCCTCCGTTTCCATCACTGCCCTCATTGCCTCTACCTCCGCTGCTGCTGCTGCTGCCGCCACCAGCAGCAACCTCCACCGCAAAACTATTAGTTCCTCCACTACCACCACTACTAATGCAGCTAAATCAACAGTTTTCACCTCCACCTCCGATTCCAAGCTTAATTTTACTGCCTCCTCTTCCTCCTCCTCCTCCCATTACCACCACCCTTTCATACTGCGAGGTACCTATTTAATTACCCTTTCATTTGCAATGCCCTCTCTATTCTAATTACATCTCATGTTCTTCTATATAATATATGCCACCACTTAGTACATTTGGTTTCAAGATATACAGAATAAATAAAAACAGTATTGTGATTTACGGCTCAAAATTAGAGTGATGAAATAGAAATCTGGAAGTAGCAATCTATCGGACAGAAGCAAAGAAGAAGCAGCGTTTGAAGAGTCATGGCTTCAGGGCGGTCGATCTGAGATGGCAGGCGATCAATCGGAGAAGGGCAGAGAGAAATCCTCACGCATTTCCTTATTCGTGTTTGTGTTCTGTATGGGTTGGGTTTCGCATTTCTTGGTTGGATTCTTTGCTTGGTGGAGAAAATTTTGATAATTTACCTATTTGATTAAGATATGAATTTGATTTCCTTGACTATTAAGTCTTGGATTGACTTCCTATTAGTATTTTCACTGTATAAGTGGTATACTCTTTAAATAGGGCCTTAGAGTTGGTTACTTTGTGAGGCTTATTTGTAAGAGTCAGTTTGTGAGTTTTAGAGTTCAGAGAACAATTTGGGAGAATGATCTCTTCTGTTTGTTTGGGTTCTCTACTCGTTTGTTTTAGGATTTCAAATTTGTGGGATTTGAGATGTGAGAGTTAAACACTCTTTTTGTAATCTCTGTATATTTAGTGAGAGGTAAACACCCTAGGCTTTAAGTCGAACCACGTTATTCTCTTGTGCTTTTCTTTTAAGATTGTTTCTTTGCTTTCTTCTACGATGTAGATATTTGGTACTTGGTTGGAATTTGCTTCCGTTTGCGTATAAAGTGAAACAAACATCTAGCTAGAAACAAGATTAACATCTAATTAATCAGCAGGAATGGGAACTTTTCTGTTACTCCAAATTTCTGATTAGAGGTAGAGGTAGAGTGTCATAGTTCACATCACATGTAAAGTTCAATTGATTGAATTCATCAACTCATTCAACAAATTATACTTTTTCCTTAGTAACATATCTTGTGAAACATAGTTTAACTAGCGTAATAAAAGTTTGAGTAAATTAGCTTGTAACTAACCATGTGGCGGGGTGCATGCAGTAACAAGTGATCCGACTACTAGTACTAGTACTAGTGAATCAGAATTGTCGGCGACGGAAGAAAGAACGGTGGCGGATAGGATTGTTGATGGATTGAACTTTGGGGAGCTATGCAATGAGTTTGAGTGCATTAGTAGCCCCTTGGTGGAGTCTACAGCTCGACAACGTGTACGCGATATCCTTGAGCTACGAGAAGGCAATCGCGCCCTTGGAACCTTTGCTGTTTCTGTTAAATACAAGGTATATAACTAATACTTAACACGTAATGTATTGTGGTATGTGTGCTTATATATACTCAGTAGATCTAATGCTTTTATATGCTCTCAAGCGCTGACCAGTTAAAGATTTGTTAATTATGGTATCGTAGGATCCAGTTATAAGTTTTAGCGGCCGTGACAAGTACAAGAGACCGCTATGTATAACCAGTACACTAGAAAAGCCCTCTGTGGTAAGTCTTCTGAATTCATCTTTATTTTTTATTTGTAATTCCTTGTATAGCAAGCAACAGAAATGCAAGATCAAAACTTCCTTCGTTGTTATTGTTACATACGAACATAATGTGCAAGAAATGAGCATGTTATCAACGAGTGTCCTGAGCATCAAGTGGACAATCAAAGGGAAGGCAAAGAACATTATAGGAGGAGACTTGATCGTAAGAATAAATTCCCAGTTCACTCTAAACCAGATAAGTGGACAAGTCATTGAACATGAAGAGTTTTGGGATTTATCAGCTTCCTCAGCCGTTGTGAAAGCGTATTTCTGGACATCACGCCGTCTTTATGCAACAATCGAGGGTGGAAAAGACTTGGCTGATCTTGCTAAAACCATTTCCAGCAAGTTCCCCAGAGAAAAACAGAACACAGAAATTTATCCAGACCCTTCAGGCGATCCAACTAAGGTAAGTGATTAAACAAACTAAACACAGATACTTTATTCTTTCATACGCTAAAGATCCTTCCTTTTTTCTCTCTTCAATCGAATGACGCATCGTTTGCATGCTAATTTGATTCAGTTCTTTCAAAGGGATGACGGTTTCCAAAGAGATGTATACCAAATTGGACTGTTTCTGGCACTGGTTTATTTTGTTGTACAGCTTTTGAGGACCACCTTGTAAAGTAAAGCCTCCCTCAGGAGAGATTCTCTCATGCAATCAGGTTTTAGTCTCAGTAGCGTCACCGTCCATACCCTTTCCTCTTTACACTTGCAATGCAGGCAGAATATATACAATACATTTGAAATATTTGAGACTCGTTAACTATAATAAAAATATGAGTTTTAATACAACAACGTTACAACCAACAATCCGCAGCAACAGTGAGAAGCATTGTAGCATACAATAATACCAGTCTTCTTTTTTTATTTTTTATTTTTACAGTACCTCATCCCAATCATCTAACTCTCCGATTCTGAAAAAGGTGTGCGGATTTCATTTCCTTTCCTGATCTGTTAGTATCAAAACTATATGCTATAGAATCCTATTCCCGGATAGTATGCCGATTGCTGCTCATCCCAATCGTATGTTTTAATCAAAGGCATGCACTGAGTCCTTCAGAGATATCAACCCAACATTATGAGTTGTTAATTTTCCGAGGACAATGAGGCTCAAATGTAAATCGCAAACAAGCTCATCCCAGAAAAATAGATGAAAATAAAGAGGTCGAACCAGAAAGGGTGGACAAAAACTATCACCGCCTGGAAAGACAGATCAAGGGTAAGGAATGAGTGGGCTGCTGTGACACTTGTTGTTGAATTAAACCAATATTTGCAGCATGGAAATCACTAACAAGAAGAATGCCAATAACCTTCCAATCATCAGACCCGAAGCTGAAGAAAGATTGTGGGCACTGACCGAGTACACCTGCCCTGATTTCTCATCTTTCAATTTGATGCTTGAAGTGCCTAAATCAAACAAACCGAAAAAGACATAAGATAATGAAACACAAGATTAAACACTGTTAACAATCAAACAATGAATGGGATGCTACTCACAGTTGTAGTCAGTCCACCCAATAGCTTGGTTTTCGATATCATACAGGACTAGCTTATTCGAAAGTACTAAATCTGCAAATTGGAACAATGGTAATATTCGATGAATAGGATCCAATTCATGTGAAAAATAAACCAACTAATAAATATATGTCTTTGACTTGTGATTCAAGGCTCTACCTCCCAGAATAGTCATGGACTTCCCGTCTTTAGATTTCATGGAATTGGCTTGCCAACCAGAACACCAGACATCATCCTGTGTATATGTCATGACAAATGTAAATTAGTTAAGAACTCACGGAACAAGGTCAAGGTAATTAATTTTGTTCGAGAATCTTAAACACTGGCCTTTAACTGGAACAGATAATCATGAGGATATGCAGTCAACACAGCAGAATTCTTGAAATTAAACTTCACAACTGGAAATCCATCATCAACACTGCAAGAAAAACGCGCAAGGAAAAGTGAGGTTGGTTTCAACAACCCTCGCTGCTCTTCGTATATTCACATGCTTTGCTTAAGTTAATCAGCAAATGTAATAGCTAATATGACAATGCTTACTTTCTGGAATACTCAAAACATGTAAACTGCTCGTCAACAGTATGCTTTTTCAATCCAGACTGTCGAGCATATATCTGATTTACCAAAAAATTACAATTTCAGGTTTTTCAACCAAAAAGGGAAGCAACGTAATTAGTTAGACAACAAAATCAAAATGAAGGGGGAGTAAAATATCTTCAGTGACAACCTTTTTCATAAATGGTTCATAAAACTCCGGGGAAAGATAAGCCAAGGTTGTTCCACTGTCAATTACTACCCCGTTCTGGTCTTCGAAAAGGCCAAATAAATCTGTGGGAAGATCTACAACATCGCCACCCACTTCAACTGACTTCACCGTAACAGTATAATGTGGCCTGAGATCATTTCAATAAAAATAAAAATATCACAAATTTCATGTGCCAATTACAACATATTTTTTAATGAAGTTAAGTATTACGAAGGATTGTGAGATTGTGTGACATACAGATTTGGTATCAGCGGAGTTGTGTTTTTCACTTTTGGTTCCACCACTTCCCCAATGGCCCAAATTCCACCACCTCTCACGTTATCCAAGCAGTGCGTGAATTGTTTTTTCACCTTTCCCGATGAAGACAGCTGCGAAATTACAGATGCATTTGCCTGTCCAAAACCAAGTATCCCATCAACTGCTCCAGGAGATTTACCAAGATTCCCAGATTGTTTAGCGCTGCACCTATTCCGCAACACACACAGCTTAATACACACAGCAAGAGCATAGCAACAATGAATTATGCAAACTCAAAGTCAGCCAATTCAAACAGACAACGGGAAGAAACAAAAAAAGACGCTGAATGTAATCTCGTTTTGTATCTCTTATTAAGCTAGTATTAGTATGACAAAGGTGCAAAACTCACCCGAATACTATGGTTCCATTTGTTGAGGTTGTTCGATGATTTCCAGTGACTTTATCAAGTTGGATATTGTCCTTGACATAGTAACCAGAAGTTGTGCTTCCATCTCCATACGAGATACTATAATTGCAAAGCATATCTGCCTTGCAATCAGGAAGTTTACCGTTGAATGAGGAAGTGCAGAACTCTTGATCACATGTAACCTTGCTTGAAGTTGAAGAGCTCTTTGCATCATACATTGTGAGCTTAAACTGTATGACAACAACAATTACGATAAGTGCTGTGGAGATCATCAAGTAGGGCGAAAAAAGAAGGCAAGGGTGGAGGCAAACGTACACCAAGATTATTTTTAGTAGGACAGTTGCTGCACTCTGCACAATTCACCCATAAAACGTCACTTCCTGTATCAACTTGCACATGAAAGTCCTTTGAAGGAGAGCCAAGTCCGATTTTCGCGATGTAGAGCCTAAATCCAGCCAGGCAAATGCAATATATAAGTATCATAAAAATTAAATTTGCACCCGACTGAAAACTATGACAACATAAGTACACAAGATGCAACCTATGAAACAAACTAATAAACTCCAATTTAATAGAACGGATGAAGGAAGACCAAACGGGTTCGAAATATAACAGGTGAAAAGACATTCAGTTCAGAATTTTACCTTGAACCAATAAAAACAAGACTAACAAACCGCAAGAACAGATTTTTATTTTTTATTTTTTCAAAAGGAGAAAGAAGAGACAATTTTTTTTTCAATTGATATTAATTTACCAAAGCTCCCAATACATGGAAGGGGCGCAGTTGCTTATAAATATTAAGCTTTTAATATACAAAGATATTTTACTAATAAACGGGGGATTAGACTGTCACAACCATAATAATTAGGTATCGAACTGTACTGCTAGCGGCAGATATAAGTACGTATTAACTTAAGCCAGTAGATTATATAACATCAGATGTAGAGAGATTGCCTTAATTTACCAACATTAGCAATTTAACATTACTAATGAAATTTGATGTTAAAACAAAAAAGGAAAAATTTGGAAAAAGAGACAATTAATTGTGGATGAAGGAAAACAATTACGCACCCGGCTTCAGTAGGATGACCATTGCCACCTAATTGCAAATCTATAGCGGAGTCTGCGCCCGCGAGAAGCCTCCGATGACGGCGAGCATCATGTTCTCTCCATGCACCCAAAGACACCTGCTTCCCAGGACCCTTAAACTTATGGTTCACCGGAAACACCATGTTACCCGAGACATTTACCGCCAAAGCGAAAAAAACCAGAAAACCACCCAACACCGCTACTCTTGTCCTTGCTGTCGCCGGCATTTCAAAAATTTTAAGGTCACCTAACCAAACCGAGATTGAATAAAAGAAAATGTTTGGATTGGACCCGACAAACAACAGCCACCTTTTTTTGCAGACAAACCCCGAATTTTGAAATAATTGGTGATAGTTGGATTAGAAATGTGGGTTTTGTGGGAAAATCATGGCCGAGTTGGGTGGAGAAACGAGCAGGCAACAAGGTGGGTGGCCCGGTGGGGAGAGAGAGGGAGAGAAAGCATATGATGTGTAAACAGGGAGTTTATGCAAGAAAGAAAAACGGAGAATCGAAAGAGAGAGAGAGAGAGGGACAAGGAAGGAGATTGTTGGGGGATTTCAATGGCGAAAGACACGTCTTTCCAAAATAGTAAATTACGTCAACTTTGTAATTGTTTTACTTTTTTTGACTTATTTTCACATTTGGTCTGACGATTTTCTGGTTTGTTATCTGTTTTTTTTTCTTTAGTTTATCCTTAATTACTGGCATTTCTGTTTCCAGTGCACTCTGGATATTCTTCGGTTTTGGTTTTGGAATTTGGAGGGAAACCTTAAATCTTTTGCTTCAAGCCCTTCACGTCTTTCTGTCTTTCTCTCTCTCTCTATTGTTTTATACATGTCATACGCAGAAACATGATGGAACTTTTAACAAGTCGTAACCTCAAAATGTATTATCCAAACTGAATTAGATATAAAAGGAAGTGACTTTGGCATACATCTTCTCGGATCCTCCAAATCCTAAAGAGTTGTGAAGATGGTCCGCTGTACGCGGCGCCCTACTCCTACCCGAACCACTTTGCTTAGAGCAACTCCACCGGAGGGAGTTGCCCGGTGGACAGGGGAGAAACAAGGGCCCGAGGCTCTGTGGATTGGCTCCAGCGTGGTCCGGCCCGAGGGACGGGCCGTGAAAAGTTGGCTGACCCAGCCACCCAGTGGATGCTGACGTCACGCCATTTTTTAATTTTTTTTTCTGTCAGGCGCGTGGGAAGCCCGACAACTTTTCAGAAAAAAAAAAAAAAAAAAAACTTTTCAGAATTTTTTTGTTACCGTTGGGAAGCCATGTGGCTTCCCACGGTCCGTTCGATCCCAACGGATCTTTAATTTGCACCGTCCGATTTTCAACGGTAATAAAAATAAAAAAAAAACTTATTTAATATCAACCGTTGGATCTCAGATCAACGGTTGATACTATTCTGCTTTATAAATTAAAAAAGAAAAAGAAAAAATAGTTTTAAAAAATCAGAAATGTTACTGTTGTGACACGTGGCACAATCTGGAGTGTTGGAATTCAAATTTTTTTAAATCCAACGGCAGAGATTAATTAGTTGAATAAAAAATTTAAAAAAATTTGTAAAAAATCTGTAATTTTTTTTTTTTTACTTTTCTATAAATACCTTGTTATTAACATCTACTTTACACCACAATTCCATATTTTGTCATTGGCTTTTCGGATAATGACATGTGGCGCAACGAGAACGATTAAAAATATTATCTGAAATTACAAATAAAATTATTATGTATTATTTTATAAATAAAAAATAATAATATTTTATTGCCAATTGCCAGGGCTATTCAAGTGCAGGGGTGGAGATGCAAAAGGCAATTGCCAGGGAAATGCACTGTTCATTAAGAGCAATTACTGTTCACTGGGTGGATTGAATAGTGTATTGCCTAGGGAGAAGGCTCCTACATTATAGTTGCTCATACCAGCTTATGCCAATTGCTATGCTTGGATCACACACGGGGGACATGCCGGGTATATTAATTTCTTACTACTGCTTAGAATCACAAGCCAAACTATATATCTTTATCTTCATCAAATTTGACTGCCAAATGACAAGGTGTTTGTACCGGGTTATAAGCCTTTCTTTTTGCACTCGAGGTTACCAATCAAATCCTCTCACTTATTAATATCATTTGTACAAACCTAATAGGGTTTAAAGCCTTGGAACGTGAGATTCTATTTTGAGAACTAGTTTTATTCATTTTTTTAGTAAATCGATATTTTTACACTAAGGAGATGAGGAGTTTGACTAAACCACACAATGGGTAACCTAATTTGGTATTGAATTCGCCATCTACGATATTCGAACCTAAGACCTCTTACTTTTAAGTGAAGAGGAATACCACCAGACCGTAGTGTTGAGCGTCATAACTAGTTTTATTCATAAGAAGTGATTTATGCACACAATTTTATTTTCATGCACACACATTTATTTATGATCTTTAAACTAAATAAATAAAAGAAAAATCAAGAGACATAAGCAAGAATAAATTTGCAGATAAAGAAAAACTCGTCAAAATATGATGGGCCAAATGACTTATACACCACTAGGTTTTTCATTCCAAAATAAATATCCCATGACTATTTTAGTCTGCTCAAAATCTATAGACTAAAAACCATATAAGGCATCGTTATTTCCATTTCCTCCGTCACTTTCACCTTCCCAAAATCTCTCCCTCCCCATCCACACCACACCACTCATTCGTATCACTACAATCCGCCCACAAAATTTGAGCTCTCACATTGACTAAAATACCCCGATATTTCCCACGTCAAACCGAAAACCAAAAGTGGCATTCCGTCATTTTGCTTGAACAAACTATTTTAAGCGACGAAAACAACCCCAAACTTCCCACATACAGCCCAAAACATCCAAGGGCAATGCTGGCATTCCATTGCCAGGCCTCCATCCACAAAACACGTTGGGTGAAGTGACGAAAATGAAAGCGAATATGTCATAAGATCCCACAAACCAGAGGACAAATCAGTCATTCTAAAATCCTCGCTCTCCTCTGTAATATAGTCGTTCACTCGTTTGTTAATCTCTGGCTGCAACTGATTCACTGGGCTCTCCTCTCTTCTCCATCACAGAAAATGGCTCTGCAGTCAGCCACACTCTCTCCTCGCTCCATCGGCGCATCCACGTCGCTACCCTGCGCCGCCAAGTACCCGATCATTTGCTCCTCCTCTGCTTCCAGTTCGAGCTCCTTCCTTTCGCAGAGGAAGAATGCGGCTGCGGTTGGAATTGGATTGAGTAAGAGGAAGATGGGCTCCTGGGGTTGTACGGTAAGGTCGAACTTGGACACTGTCGGTCCCACTGTGAATGTGGGCCAAGTCACGGCGGTCGACAAGGACACCTTCTGGCCCATCGTCAAGGCCGCCGGCGACAAGACCGTCGTCCTCGACATGTATACCCAATGGTATGTCTGTTTATGCTTGTACTTCCACTTTCTGACTTGTTCCCGGGAAAATCCAAGAATAAATTCGAAGGAAAAGGAAACGGAAATTAAGAAAGCAAGAAAATTTAAGCAAGTTTTTGGCTAATTTCAGAAAAAATGATTGGCGAATTGATCAGTTTAAACGAATAGTGAAGTGGAATTTGAAAGTTTAGGATTTTGTTTTAGTGGAATTTCAGAATGTTGATTTCAGCTCTTAAGTTGCTTATATAAGATATGTCGTTACAAACTTTTGAGTTATGAGATGCTAGTCCCCAAACCGTTCGGGTGATTCGAATTGGTTCTGCATGCTGTAGTATCAGGTAAGCCTTTGGAAATTGAATTAATGTAACCCGGGACAATACTTGCACTGAGTCTGGCCTAGCTTGTTCGTTGATTAGGATGACCCCTTGGTTGATTTTCTGCTCTTTTACTGGCATTCATGTCGAGAGTCCTGGTTAATTCACACCCCCAACATGATCCTTTCCTTATTATGATTCCATATACATGCACCTACGCTTGAATGGATCTTAGTTATTCTACATTTACGGGATCTAAATTCGTCATTTACAACAGACATGGAAGATAGAAAGGTGGGAGTAACAAAAGCTTTGGTCTTTGAGTAGTTCAGAACCTTCGGATCGATCTTGGACTATATTTTAGATCATCATGGTTCTCATTCTATCTGTGTTACTTATGTCAAGATGAAGATGGTGATATACTGTGTTTCATCTTTGTTCTGTACTCCATGGAGGAGCGGGGACATGTAACAGGTGAATAACAATAAAGAAGAAACGTTCGCATATATGCCTGATATGCATAACTGTATTTGCTTATAACGATCGTTATTAAGGTCAGGGTGTATGTAAACCTGTTGTTGATTCATCACCTCTTCTGTTTTATTTTCTCGTCCTGCTTTTGCTTCTTCGCTGTTTTTAAAGCTTGAGATTAGTTACTCCATCGTTCTGTGCAGGTGTGGACCTTGCAAAGTGATTGCTCCAAAATTTCAAGAATTGTCCAAGGAGTATCTTGATGTCGTATTTTTAAAGCTTGATTGTAACCAAGAAAATAAGGTTGGTTGGTTCCATCTGTCATGCTTGAATACTTTTTACTCAAGTGCGTTGCTGTGCTCTGTCTTATGTTAAAACGGTGATTGTTTCTTGTTAGCAGCCATTGGCGAAGGAGCTTGGGATAAGGGTGGTGCCAACTTTCAAGATTTTGAAGGACAACAAGGTTGTAAAAGAGGTGAAGGGGGCCAAATTCGACGATTTAGTTGTTGCTATAGACGCTGTTAGATCGAGCTAAACACTTTAAATCTTCTCCGTGAGATGTTAATAACGTAAAGAAAAACGTCCGCGGAGCTGATTACTGTACTTGTATGTATCCATGTGACGCTTTCTTTGCAATTGCTGTTGAAACTTGAATGAAGAAATGTAAGCAGGTCGGTATGCCTTCTTAGAAAGCGTGTATGGTGTTTTTGAAATTACAGTCCTACCCCTAAGGGCTTGGTGGCCTATGTACGATGCAAGCCAATGAAACGAGGCCACCGTAACACAGTGATGCAAAGCTAAAAGACAATACAACCCTTGGAACGTTTCCAATATAACAACCATACATTCACCCACCCAAGCTGCAATCTGCATTCTGCAGTGTCTCAATCTTCTAGAGAGAAGATTGTCAGTCCATTTTTACAGATCCCACGAACAAGATAAAGTTAAAAATTCAAACCCCAAAAGAAAGTCAAGGGTCAAATTTAACAGTTGATCTTTCCTGCCTCTTCCCTTTCGCTCCCCAAAACCCAGAACAAGTCGCAGAAGAAGAGGAGAAGAGAGAGAGAGAAATCAGAAATGTGTGGGATATTTGCGTATCTGAATTACAACGTCAACAGAGAGAGGCGTTACATTCTGCAGGTGCTATTCAATGGCCTGAGGCGTCTGGAATACCGGGGCTACGATTCCGCCGGGATTTCAATTGACCATTCTTATTCCTTCGATCCAAACACCCCCCAATCTTCCCCGCCTCCCCCCCTCGTTTTCCGCCAGGAGGGAAATATCGAGACCCTCGTCAAATCCGTCTACCAAGGTAACTCCTTTCTTTTTTGGTAATCCCAAGGTAACTCCTTTCATTCTCATATTTTCTATTGTTTTTCCATATTTGTTTGTTTCTGCATTCTGTTTGGTTGCCGAGAAAATGTTTTAGAAAATTAACATTTAACTTCTGTTCAGAAGGGTTAAACCAGTAAGAATTATCGTGGTTCGGATTGCTCTGCATCATTCTTTTTCAATCAAGTTTCATTCTTCTTCAATGAAATTTCGTTGTTAACTTGGTAGTCGGGATAATTTGTTTGTACATCTGTTTGGTTGCTGGGAAAATGGTGTAGAAAATTAACGGTACACTCTTTTTGGAACGAATTGGACCCGGTTAAAGTGGTCGCGGTTAATATGGCGGGTTAACCCAGTAGTACTGATCGTAGTGTGAATAGCTCTGTTTCGTTCCTTTTCGATGAAGTATGATTGGTTAAGTTGTTAGTGGGGTGGGGTTTATAGCGCAGACATTGCCAGCTTAAACTTACCTACTAAATGACAATTGGAATGCAAAAAAGAAAGAGCACATCAAAAGTTTAGAATTTGGACCTTTTTCTTTTTTTGGCGTAAGGGTTTCTATATCTAGCAGTAGTTTCTTTAACGTCGGTCTCTTTAGTATTTCACTTCTTATGCATTTATTACATTATGCAACCTCACTTTGTCCTCGGACAAACCTTATGGGGATTACGAATTATATTGCCCCTGAAACCATAAATAAATATGGGTAATAGGAGTTTGAGTTCAAGTTTCGGGGGTGTTGCAGAGTTTTCACTACTAAGAGAAACTAATCAAAAGTTAACAATTAACTTTGAGCTTTCTGAATTGGCTCACCCAACCGAACCTTGTGTTTCTGGGATTTTGATGGTGCTCATATACATAATGATTATGGAATGCTGATTACGTACTTGTACTGTATATCAAATATGTATCCATGTAATAATTTTCTAGCCCCCCCCCCTTCAAGCTCATAGTGGTGTATGTCACACTTTTTTTACCCGATTTCCTGGAATTAACTTTGATTTTTGTAAATCCAGAGGTTGCTGAAACAGATTTAAATTTGGAAGAATCTTTCTCTCACCATGCTGGAATAGCGCACACCCGGTGGGCCACTCATGGAGAGCCAGCTCCAAGGAACAGCCATCCACAGAGCTCTGGTTCTGGAAATGAATTTTTGGTTGTTCACAACGGAGTCATCACTAATTATGAGGTTTGTTTAAGATTTCTGCGGTGAAACTTGTTATGCTTCTCTTGATTGTTGTTTTGGCTTCTGGATTAAACACCCTCTATCATCAATGGCTTATGCTGATTTACTTGTTTACTTTTTCAGGCCTTAAAGGAATCACTAGTTCGGCACGGATTCACCTTTGAATCTGAAACAGACACAGAAGTAATTCCAAAGCTTGCCAAATATGTTTATGATAAAGCTAAAGAAGGAGACGGTAATTTTATATATGATTAGAAGTAATTAAACATTTGCGTCATAAGTATAACTTACAATTTGAAGTTCAAAATTTATATTTGTAAATGTAGAATTGCAATTTATAAAGTGCAAATAATTATGTTACTTTCAGTTATCGTTTCAGAATTCGTGAACTGATATTTTGACTGTCTTCTATGCTTGTCAATTAGAACAGAACTTATTACTGGAATACTAAAAAAGTTTGTCTATTGAATTGTTCTTAGAGGCAAGAAGCTTCTATGTCACCCTGAAGCTCATATGTTCCTACCATATTTGCCCAAAAAACATAGTAGCCAAGGCAGGAAAAGTGCTTTTGCAGGATAGGAGTGGACAGATCAACTCAATTATTTATTTATTTCCTCCTTTTTCAGGATGAGTTCATTTTACTGTTGTTGGGGGCAGTATAAAGCCAATCATTGTGTTATGCATGTACTGATAAACTGCATTTTCCTTTGATTGTATTGTTTGAATACATTTTATTGTTTCACATTAATCTTAAATCACAATCTAGGGCGACGTTAGAGTGTGATGTTTATTTTTCAGGTGACCAGACTATCACATTTAGTCAAGTTGTGCTTGAGGTTATGAGGCATCTTGAAGGTGCATATGCCCTGATTTTTAAAAGCCGGCATTATCCAAATGAGTTGATTGCTTGCAAGCGTGGCAGTCCGTTGCTCCTTGGTGTCAAAGTATGCTTCATTTGGAATTAATGTTTCACAATTCAATTCTGGCTAATTTTAAGTGCCCACTATAATTTCGCATTGACACTATTGTATCTCTGTTAGGAATTTAACGAAAATGCTAGTGGTGGATCAGCATTTCACGATGATAATTTCCTTTCAAAAAGTGGGCATGCTAAAGAACTCTTTTTGTCCAGTGATGCCAATGCTGTAGTTGAACACACTAAAAAGGTGTTGGTGATTGAGGATGGTGAAGTGGTACATCTGAAGGTACTTATTTGAGTATTGTCTTTATTATGTTTTACTGGGGCAATTCCATATTGGCATGATGCTTGGGGAAACTTGAGCTTTGCATTCATGTAAGTTTTGTTTGTTTTTTCCTCTTTGTGGTGATTGTTTCAGGATGGAGGTGTTTCTATCCTGAAGTTTGATAAAGGACAGCATGGTGGACTTTCAAGAGTTGCATCAGTACAACGAGCGTTGTCCATTCTTGAGATGGAGGT
Organism: Crataegus laevigata; assembly: GCA_963580275.1. Classification (NCBI taxonomy): domain Eukaryota; kingdom Viridiplantae; phylum Streptophyta; class Magnoliopsida; order Rosales; family Rosaceae; genus Crataegus; species Crataegus laevigata. The sequence goes on from OY756938.1 coordinate 42,861,755, forward strand.
TGAACAAATAAACAAAGGGAGTTACAAGCATTATATGCAGAAAGAAATTCATGAACAGCCTGAATCTTTGACTACCACAATGAGGGGAAGGCTTTTACGTGGAGGTTCCTGCAAAGCCAAGACTGTTCTCCTTGGTGGACTGAAGGATCACCTTAAAACAATTAGGCGAAGCAGGAGAATTGTTTTCATCGGTTGTGGTACAAGCTACAATGCTGCTTTAGCTGCAAGACCCATCTTGGAAGAACTTTCTGGTCAGTGTTTTTGGTCTGTCAGAAATCCTTTTCCGATTGTTAATAACTTAATAGTTCTGATTCTTTTCTGGTTTGTTGCACATATAAACATTATAGGTATTCCTGTCACAATGGAAATTGCTAGTGATTTGTTGGATCGGCAAGGACCTATATACAGAGAAGATACAGCTGTCTTTGTCAGTCAATCTGGTGAAACAGCAGATACTCTGATTGCTTTGGAATATGCGTTAGAAAATGGTGCATTATGCGTTGGCATAACAAATACTGTTGGTAGTGCTATAGCCAGGAATACACACTGCGGTGTTCATATAAATGCTGGCGCTGAGATTGGTGTGGCAAGCACCAAGGTAAGTTTGTTACTTTATTCTATTCTTGCTTTTTTTATTTTGTGTTTTAAATTGACTGTCTTATCATCACACCATGACAGGCGTACACGAGTCAAATAGTGGTGATGGCTATGCTAGCACTAGCTATAGGAGGTGACACAATTTCCAATCAAGCACGAAGAGAGGCTATAATTGACGGTTTATTTGAGTTGCCAAGTAAGTTCCAGTTTTTTCATTCTTACCATGTCAACTGCAGTGAATTTCTTAGTCAGTCTGTTTTCCAAGAAGCAACTTGTAAGAAATTATTACAAAATGACTCTGTCGGTTTGTCCTTTACGTTCTTTGCAGACAAAGTCAGAGAGGTCCTGAAGCTTGACCAGATGATGAAGGATCTTGCACAGGAACTGATAGCTCATCAGTCACTTCTTGTGTTTGGGAGAGGATACAACTATGCAACATCTCTAGAGGGGGCTTTGAAGGTAAAGGAAGTGGCCCTTATGCACAGTGAAGGAATACTAGCGGGTGAAATGAAACATGGTCCTTTGGCCCTAGTTGATGAAACTCTCCCTACATTTGTGATTGCCACCCGTGATGCTTGCTTCAGGTTTGTCCTTTCACAGTTGGGAGCACTTACATGCTTTTGAAAACGTACCTGATTCTCTTATTAACGACCTGTGGTGATTTACAGTAAGCAGCAATCAGTTATTCAGCAGCTTCGTGCCCGTAAAGGTCGACTCATAGTAATGTGTTCGAAAGGAGATGCTGCATCAGTGTGCCCCGGGGGGTCTTGTCGAGTGATTGAAGTTCCTCAGCTTGAGGATTGTCTTCAACCCGTGGTTAATATTATTCCATTGCAGGTATTTCTCTATTTTTCTTTGGGCTTTATTTTGCATGTATTATCCGTATTTAGATATCTTTGTTTTCCTTCCCTGGTGCAGCTGCTGGCATACCATCTCACCGTTTTAAGAGGTTTTAACGTGGATCAGCCTCGGAATCTAGCGAAGAGCGTGACTACGCAGTAAAGAAGTTTCATGGATGGACATAGTATACTTGTGTGCGTTTCTAAAGTATGCCAAGCAGGATTTTAGGACCTTAGCGGAATGTATTGCTGCTAAAAAGCACCTTATTTTTTAGAGATTATTTTGCTGAGGCTGTAATATGTATGCTGTTGGTAATGTGTGATGCTGCTGGGGTTGTACGTCTTCGGCTTTGTAAATCTTTTCGTACAATACTAACCACCCTGTCCCTCCTCCCTCTTCCGACCAAATTTGTTTACCTTCTTTTGTTAACATGATTTCAGATTTCTCCATCCTATTTTTCAGATTTCTCTATCCTATTTATTTTCAGTTGCAGGGGAATACGACCCAGTACACACTAACTGTCATAATATAAGTGATTATAATTATTTTTTCCAAAGCTAGGAGCATAAGGATGATTATATACGTTTTTGAGATTTCGAGTAAAATGTTTTCAAATTTCAGTTATAAAAAAAAAACAATATTATCTACATTAAAGAGAATGAGTGAGTTTAGCTTTATAATGAGCTAATAATAATATGGTTCAAATTTGCATTTGACGAGAATCGAGTTTCATAATAGGCTAGTAATAATGTGGTTCAAATTCGTCTTTGAAGAATCAAACAGAAATACCACTACCTTGTTGTCCAAAGTGTTTTAAAATTTCGACTTAAGATAAAGGGCAAATGACAGTTTACTACCCTCATGTTTGGTGGTTTTCAACATTTAGTACATCAAATTTTTTTCATCCCAGAGTCATACCTAAAGTGTAAATTTTGAGACAGTCTCATACATCCGTCAAACTGTTAGTTCTCCCGTTAAGTGATGACGTGGCGCTATGTGGACAATGACTGGGGGCGCCACGTGTCATTAAAAATATTTAAATAATTATTTAAATAAAAATAATATTATTAAAAAAAACCCCGAACCTAGAAAAGAAGAAGGACAAGAAGGAGGAGGAGAAAAAAAAAAGAAGAAGGACAAGGAGGAGGAGAAAAAAAAAAAGAAGAAGGAGAAGGAGGAGGAAGAAGAAAAAAAAATCTAGGTTAGGGAGGGGGGGGAAGAAGAAGGAAGAAGGAGAAGGAGGAGGAAGAAGAAGGAGAAGGAGGAGGAAGAAGAAAAAAAAAATCTAGGTTCTAGGTTAGGGCGCGAAGGAGGGAGGGGAAAGAAGAAAGAAAAGAAGAAAAAAAATTTGGGTTCTGGGTGGGGTGGGGGAAGAAGGTTTATTTATTTATTTATTTTTTTAAATATTATTTTTATTTAAATAATTATTTTAATATTTTAAATGACACGTAGTGCTCAATTATTGTCCACATAGGCGCCACATCATCACTTAACGGGAGAACTAACAGTTTGACTAACAGATGTATGAGACTGTCCCAAAATTTACACTTTAGATATGACTCTGAAATGAAAAAAAATTAATGTACTAAATATTGAAACCCACCAAATATTAGAGTAGTAAACAAATATATATTCTAAGATTAAAAGTGATTTTCATTTTGCCTCCAGCAAAAGTTAAAAACAAAAATAAGAAACGAGAGGAATTTATAATTTTCTGTCCTAAATAAAAAAAAAATATAAAACGGGAGTCCTTTTCAAGTTTCAAGCAGAAGCAAAGCTAGTAGAGTCGAATGCTCTGAAACCCTAAATACTAAAAACCCCCGCCACCGCCACAGCCCCCAAATTAATTGAGGAAGAAGACGCAGCAGCGACTCAGATAGAAATTAATTGAGGAAGAAGAAGCAGCAGAAGCTCAGATAGTCGGCGGAAACAATATGGGCGGGCTTCAACTACTCGACAGCGGAAGCGACTCCGAGAACGAAAACGGAAACGACGACGTTCCGCAGCTCAAAATCAATGAAGATTTCGCTCGCAGGTACGAACACAACAAGAAGCGGGAGGAGCTCCAACGCTACGAGGAACTGAAGAAGCGAGGCCTCGTGGCTGACCCCTCCGAAGATTCAGACTCTGAACCGGATTTTGAATCGGACGACGACTACGTCCATGTGGCGAATTCCAAGAAGAGGGAATTGGAATTTTTGGATGGTCTGCTCAAGGTAAAAAAGCAAGACCCTATCTTGAAAAACAAAGATGTTGTTTTGTTTAATTCTGATGGAACCGAAATTATCGGAAACAATGGAGGAGAGGGAAAGGCAAAAAATAAGAAGAAGATGTACTTGAAAGATGTTAATGCTAAGCATTTGATGGAGGATGGCCCGGAACTGGCGGAGGAGGATGATAAGAACATTGATAAAAACAGTAAGGTTTACAACGAAGAGCAAGAGCGGATAAGGAGAGAATTCTTACAGGCCGCTGCAGCCGAGGAGGATGATGATGATGGTGAGTTTTTGATAGAGAAGAATAAGAATGCTGCGGGGGATGATGATGATGATGATGATACTGTTGATAATGATCAGTATGAGAAGGCATTGGATGAGTGTTTCCCCGAATTGGATGAAAATGCTATGTTTCTCAAGAAGTTCTTTAAGGATCAGCTGTGGAAGGAGGATAAGGATCCCGAGCTAAAGGAGGAGGATTTGGAGATGGTGTCCGAGGACGAGATGGAGATCGAAAGGCAGGAGGAGTATGAGTACAGGTTCCAGGAGAATGCAGGTGATCGGATTATGGGGCATTCCAGGCAAGTTGAGGGGTCGGTGAGGAAGAAGGTCAAGGCGAGGAAGGAGCAGAGGAAGAGCAAGGAGGAGAGGATGGAGATTGCAAGGTTGGAGAGGGAGGAGGAGTTGAGGCATTTGAAGAATTTGAAGAAGAAGGAGAACGACGAGAAGGTTAAGAAGATAATGGAGATTGCGGGCCTTAAGGAGGGTGAGGAGTCTACATTTGATCCAAAGGAGTTGGAGAAGGAATATGATCCCCAAGAATATGATAGGATGATGAAGAAGGCTTTTGGCGAGGAGTATTATCAGGCAGAGGATGCTGACTTAGAGCGTTATAGTGATATGGAGGAGGATGATGAGATTGAGAAACCGGACTTTGATAAGGAGGATGAGTTGCTTGGGCTTCCTAAGGGTTGGGATACCGTTGGGTCTAGTGATGGGTTCTTAGCTGCCAGGGAGAAGGTTTTGAAGCAGAAAAAGGAAAATATTTGTGAGGAAGAGGAAGAGGAAGAGGAAGAGGAAGAAGAAAAGGAAGAGGAGGAGGAAGTAGAAGAAAAGGAAGAGGAAGAAGAAGAAGATGATGAAGAAATTAATGAGGAAGATAAACAAGAGAAAAAGCGTAAATTAGCTTTATTGGAGAGAGCTAAGAAGGAGATGATGGATGAATACTATAAGTTGGATTATGAGGATACAATTGGAGACTTGAAGACAAGATTCAAGTATGCTAAAATAAAACCTAATAGATATGGCTTGACTACTGCTGAGATATTAGCGATGGATGAAAAGGAGTTGAATCAATATGTGTCTTTAAAGAAGCTTGCTCCTTATACAGAGAAAGAGTGGAAGGTACCCAACAACAAGAGAATGGAGATAAAGCAGAAAGCTAAAGAAATTTTCAGACAAGGAAATGTGGGTAATAAAAAGAATCGCAAGAAGCTGAGAATAAGTGATGCAGCTAAGGATTCAAGCTTATCAAAGGGTGCCACTGGGCAATCATCAATGAGTGCCCCTGAACACGGGAAAGAACAAGTAGGGGACTCAAATGGTGGTAAAAAAGAATCGAGGAGTGCTAGAAGAAGGCGTCACCAAGCTGCAAGAAAATTGCCAGCTTCTAGGCTCATGGCATATGGGGTGGTACCTGTAAAATCTAAGAAAAAAGGAAAGCACTGATCTGAACCACTAGTTAAATCGGAGCATTAGACAGGTAATTCTTTCACAAACTTATAAACTTAAGCTTATATCATACAGTGTTTGTTACTTTGTTGCTTGATATTGTCTTTCCCCTCTTCCTTTTTTGCATGTTATGTTTTTGTGTTGGTTTAAAGCTCTGATGTGGTTACTGGGAAAAATTGTTATTGCCTTGTGGAGTAGCAATAACTAGGTGTATGGAGTGTTGTAGCAAAATTGCACGTTGTAGGTCAAAATCAGACTTTTTTGGGGGAAAAGGGTTGTTGATATACAATCTGATAGTATAATACATTGGGTGGCATGTACTATTGTATGGAACATTGAGTGGGTTAGGAGAAATTGTGTGACGGTGGCACTCTGAACTCTGGTGAATATTATCAGTGTTACACCGTAGACTATGCTTGAGGAAAGGAAAAAAAAGCAAGATTGAGTATGGTGATGGTAACCATAGTCATACAAATATATAAACTTATGTATAGAAGCCTATCCATTTCTAATAAATAATATTGCTTTGCCCAAGTTATGTTCATTGGAACTATGCTGGTCTTTTAATCTTTTTCTACGACTTCCTGTTTGTTAGCTAGGTGAATTCTTAGCCTTAGACTTATACACATGATATTTTAAGCCAAAAGAATGCCGTATTTTATTTTGTTTTCATATATCTATGTGGGTGGTAAATATTTCATTGCATGGGTGTGATTTCCTTCAATGTTATGGATTCATTTTGGATTTCAGTTGAAATCATAGACGTTAGATGATTTGTTTTTCATGTCCACAGGTGGAGGACTAGAATTTTGAGAAGATGAAGCATCACTACGGTTTTGTTGAGTTGATAGCGTAGCAGAGGCCAACCGCTTCAGAACAAGTTGGAAGGGAAGACTTAGTGATTGAGACTGTCACCTTTTGATTTTGCATTTTATGTAAACTTAGGCTTTAGAAATCTGAATAAACTACATCATTGTTGTTTTCCAGTTGTTGAATACAGCTATTTATCAATGTCGACGATGTGCGGGTGCCAAAGGCTTCTTCTTATGTATCATCCTGTTCATGTGTTGTGTTTGTTGAAAGTTTTCAGTACAATCAAATTGAAAGTTTCTTATTTTATGATTTCCCAAGTGATCTCCACACCCTTTTTCTTCCCGGTACACCTACTTGTGTTTGGTATTTTGGAAATAAAGCATGGAAATGGGAAATCACTTTCTTTCCAGTTATTTATTGCAGATTTTTAACATTAATTACAATTTTTTATGACAAATATTATTCTCATTAAATACTACAAAAATAAAAATATTAACTTGTCTCGAGATTTTTTTTATGTCCACTTTTCTATTTTTACAAAACATGGTAATGGTAAAATTATTTTATATTCTTCAGGAAAAGTCATGGGAAATTATGTTCCATAATTACCTTTTCACAGGCCAAAATAATTTGTTATTTGTTAGTGAAATCATTTTTCTTTGTTTTATTTGTTGTATTACGGTGGTGAAAACTCTCTCTGACACCCACTCACCCAAAAAAAAAAAAAAAAAAAAAAAATATCCCTTAAAACCTTAAACAATCAGAATCAATCAACAAACACAAGCACGAGCTCTCTCTCTCTCTCTCCCTCTCTCACCCGGAATCACAGAACAAGGGTAAGAAGGAAAGATGGGTTCTTTTCCAAAATCCCTAAATTCTGAAATATGGGTTTCGATCCTCTACCTTGTCGTAGTGGCGTTCTTCCTCCCCCTCCCCGCCAGCGGAACTCCGTCGTCGAGCATCTACGACCACCTGCGGAAACAGGGCCTGCCGATTGGCCTCCTCCCCAAGGGCATCACCGACTATTCTCTCAACGCCACCACCGGAGAATTCCGAGTGTTGCTGGAGCAGCCCTGTCACGCCAAGTTCGAGAACCAGGTGCTCTACGATTTTAACGTTTCCGGCTTTCTGTCTTTCGGCCGAATCGCCAACTTGTCGGGTGTGTCGGCTCAGGAGCTCTTCCTCTGGTTTCCGGTCAAGGGGATCAGAGTTGACGTGCCCAGCTCCGGCCTCATTTATTTCGATGTCGGCGTCGTCGACAAGCAGTTCTCTCTCTCCCTCTTCGAATCGCCGCCTGATTGCACCGCCGTTGACCCTTCTGATCCCAACTTCAATCCTGCCGCTCAGGACACCAACCACTATCCCCCTTCCCCATCCGGCTCGTCGTCGTTCGAGGTAAATTTCTTATAATCTGCTTCATTTTGTGTCCTGGGGTTTTTTTGATCTGATTAAGGTTTCCAATTTTAGGATTCACTATGGTTTCATTATGTTTTGCTTAGGAATTATGTTATGCTTTCTCAGCTAATTCATTAGTTAAGAAAGAACACGCATAATTCATAGGTTGAAACAATTTGTGAGGAGTGGACAACTCGGCACTAACCAACCCCTAGGTTTAGGGGGTGTATTCAGTTGAGATTTTAAAAGGATTTTGACGGAGTTCAATTGACTTTCATGGACTCCACATGGACTTTGAGTGAATTCTATATGGATTTTATTGTAACAAACTTTTATCATAGATTGTAGTGGATTGTAATTGACTTGTGTGGATTCTCATGAGCATTTTAGGGCTCATTTTGGTAGAAAGGATTAGATTGAAAGGGATAACCCTCTAAATTCAAGGCATATTGAAGGTATATGAGAATGATTTTTCATTGTGAGGCCTGGGGATTAGAAGAGGAGACATAAAGAAAACTTTTCCGACCTAATCCTCCCATTTTGGGAAGGATTGGAATGGAAAACTTTTCTTCTTGAGTAATCCTTCTCCTACCTCTAAATTGCTCACAATTGTTTCATTTCGTTTTTCAGCATACCTTTAAAAATAGTGTCTTATCCATTCCAATCCAATCCTGTCTACCAAACGAGGCCTTAGTGGTCTGATTTATGGGCGTTTCCATTAGTTTCAAACTTCCAATATCTGGAATGGTGGCGAGTGATCATGTGTGGTGTTGGTGGTAGTAGTATAAGTGGTGGTGGTGGTAGACTCGTCAAACGGTAAAGTGTACACAAGTCTACAGGGATTCAATTTAGTGGAACATGGTGGTTGTAAAATTTCACGTAACTCACAAACTTTGCGTAGCACGGCATATGAAATTTTTGTTGGCTCTTTTAGTAACTGGAGCTTTTGGGACACACTTGATTCCTGCGTTAAATATGTGGCACATTCTTCCCTATTAATTTTTTGGGTTTTGCTTTGCCTCCTTTCTCTGTGTTTTATGTCCAGTTGAGTTAATAGATCCTCAGTAGCTTCAATTGTGTTTTAAATCCATGCTGAAGATTTCGTTCTTGTGAAATCATTTTATACATTCTTAGTAGCTTCTAACAGTTTGTAAAATTTTGTTGTTGCTCTGATTGTTGTCTGTCTGTGCCTAGGGTTTATGTATTATTCAATATTCATTGAGTATAGGACAATATTTGAGGTTTAAATTATTTTCAATTGTATACTCATCTTTGTGCGACAGAAAACTAACATTACAGGAATTTTCATCAAGACAAATTTCTTAGTAGCCAATACGTTACATGAATATACTCTTCTTTTAAAATTTCAAGTTTTTGTTTTTTTGTTTTTTTAATTTTTTTTTCTTTTCTGTCTGGTGATGTTATCTTGGTTTCCTTTTAAGATTTTCAACTAGTCTTCAATTGCAAGGATTCATTATTGCGAACCCAAGCAGTATCAATTGGTTGAGGCACTTCGATCTTTGTCCGGATTAGTACTTACCCATACTATTCTATTTATTCTTCAATTGAACTTCTTTATGCTGATATTTTGTGTTGTTTAAGAAATATCATTCTTCACTTACCGTGTCAACTGTTGGTAGACGAGATTATCATATAGAGCATGTGATAGTTCTCAGTGGATGCGTCTAAATTTATGGCGTGATTCTTGCTTTTATGGATTATGTAATGTCACTAATTATCACGCCGGTCGATGTTTTCTTAGTATTGCTTTCAAGTAAACTTTTTTGTGTCTAATTGAGCTAGTGCTAAAGTTGTTGAATAAAAACTGTGCAGAATGAATCACTGAATCTTGGGTATGAAGTTGGTCGGAAAAGTGAGCTGAGGGCCGATTCATAGGTTGTGCAGGCAGAGATTTGATTGAAGTTAACTCAATCAACTTGGGGGACTTTATAAGCTCTTGTTGGGTCTTCTTTTCTCTGAAGTGGATGTCGAAGGTTCTAGTTTGGCAGGTCCTAAGCTTTAAGTATGTGTGCTTGGTTGCTTGCTGTGCTGTATGTATGTACGTGTTGGCCTGAAACTTGTGTCTTTGTGGGGGAAAATTAGAACAATTTTGGTAAAGACGAGAGAAAGTATGGAAGAGAAAATGAAGATTAAAGGATCTATACATTTAGTAGGGTGAGACAGGGAGGGATGGGATCGGGTTGGTTGGTTTTGGGTGACTAGTTTTCTTGAAATTTATGTCAATAGTTATATCATTTCAAGTTTACTATTATAGATACAATGACATGAGTTGTGTATTGAGTTTCTTTTGTGATAATATATGTTGAGGTTTTTAGTTCTTTTAGTTCTTACGGCAGACATGATATGTTTGCATTTTCCCTTCCTTTGTTTTACATATTATTTCTTTATGTCCGTACATTTTGTAGCTTCAAGTCTGAAAATTTTGTAACATAGCAGTTTATGGCATGAATTTTGTGTTTGCAAAGTAAGGGTAAGGCTGGCTACGGTAGACGCCTCCCACCCACCTTGTAAAGCGGGAATCATTGTTGGCTTGGGGTCGCCTATTTAGCAGTTTATGGCATTAAAATTTAGTACTATAGGAGTCAACATTATTGTACCACATTGTGTTCGTTGGGCTCATCTCTACTAGAAGAGAATGACTTACATGAAGTGGGTCACCACTATGTGGCGTTTTAGTTTAATTATATATTGTTATGTGTAAGTTTTTTTTTTTTTTTAATTTATTTTTATTTTTATGATTAGACCAGAATTCCATGATGGCAGTGAATTCCTTCTATTTAAGTTGGGCCGTAATTAATCTGGTCTCTGTTGTATTAGTGAATCTTGGGCTCAACTTGGGCCTCAATTACTGGCCCAATAAAGTGTATTAAAATACCCAAGCCCATTGCTCAATCTTTCTTTCACTCTCTCTCTTTAACACACGACACAAAGTAACTTGCAACTCAAACCATGCAGCTAATGGTTATGGCCTATCTCCTCCACCTCTCCACCACCCTTAAAACCTTAATCCCTAAATCTTACATTTCCTTTGCTTGCACGCCTTCCCTTTAACCCTATCCGCCTGGTCACTCTCCTTTCCTCAATTTGTTAACCGAAAATCCAAACCCAAATCCTCCACCATTACTTGCAGAACACCAACCCCTGCCACAGATCGGTTGAACTCTGTCATCGCTTACACCTTTCCTTTCTTCAACTCCCTCTAGTACGATCACTACATGTTTATACAATTTTCCAAATTGGGTCTCTTCTTTGAACCCTTTGATCCTCGTTGCTGACCCTTCCTTACTCGAACTTCATGGCCTTCTTCGCCCGTCTACTTAGGCGTCGTTAAAAACCCAAACTTCAACCATTATGTGCGGTTCAATGCAACACAGGTGGTGACACTGTACGTGTTGTTGGTGCTGCCGTTGCTCGTCAATCTGGGTTAGGGTACAAGCTCATGGTATGGGGGCATAATGGTATTTTTGTCAGCATTTTTTTTGCGTCGTCTATGGTTTGGTTAGTTGTATTTTGGGTCGGACTATGCACCTACCCTTCATTGCTGATGATGTTGGCAGGCAGCTTTGAAAAAATCAACTTGTACCAATTTAGGTATTACATTTGTGTTGTATAATTTCATTTCATAATTTTATTTGCTCCATTGTGAAACCAATTTCAATTCCAATTTTGGTCTGTTGATTTGTTTAGTGGTGCATTTTTATTATTGGCAACTTAATTAATTAAGAGGTCAAAAGATTGATATTTGAAGTTCTTGTCCCTTCAACGTAATTTGGTTGAATTTTTTACCAACCAATTCCAAGAACGCCCATTGGCGAGTCGTCACACTCGCAGAGAAGCATGACAAGTAGAACGATGAAGGAAAAAGCATTATCCAATGGCCTATAAGGGGCTAGTAAGTGGATGAGGAGAGTCGAGAAGGCCATGCTAGCTAGTTTGTAGGAGAAGATGAAGATCATCTTAGCTAGCATGGGGGGAAATGAATGAGGTGGAAACCTCCTCTATGCCCAAAACAGTTTCTCCTATGAGAAGCATGATGAACTCTTGGAGCAGATCACTTAGACCAACGAGAAGATAGAAAGCAACTCTCGACAGCGGACCACCTGTGCGACCCAACTCATGTGGGTCGTTACCTTTTTTTGTTTTTTTTTTTTTTGAAAGATTGGAAATAAGCATTACCAAGGCCAAAGCCAAAGATACAAGTCAACACAAGGGAAACTAGACTGAAAGCAGAAGAGGGGGTATAGAAACACTAGACGCTGCCCCAAGAGCAAGGCGTCACCCCCTCCACAGCAAAAGAAAAAAAAAACTAAGGAAGGTAGGGAAGCCCGTCATTGTTCAGTACGTGAACCAACGAAGATGGGGGAGTATTGATCCAAGTTAAACCACACATCTCTGTATTGCTTCTCGACACCAAAAAGTGCGTCGTCTTATTGGCCGATCTCGAAACCCAAGACCAACGGCAAAATTGGAAGGACTTCAAGGTTCGTAAAATCTTTACCCGGATAGGAAAAGCTTCCCAACAGCAAAAAGATGCATCCTTCCCCAAAATTGAGATGTTCACCTTCGAATCAAACTCGACAATGACTTTGTCTAGCCCCAAAGACACAGCCATCTCACAGCCAACCAGAATTGCTGCTGCCTTAGCCGCTTCAATGTTTGCTTCCATAATCACCGATTTCCTAGCCGCCACAAATTGGCCTTCATGGTTTTCGAATGACTGCTCTAGCATAACCCTTTTTCGAGGCCTTATCCCAGCTCGCATCTACATTTAACTTCATAAAATAGACACACAGAGGGGACCAACAATCCAAAGTGGCAGCAGTCCGCTCAACAGCTTGGACACAATCCAAAGTGGCACACTAGAGGTTTCCAAGAAAGCTCCAACAAAATTTGAGATAGACAAAAGAACCTGTTGTGGAGAGGGAGTCCTCTGGGTGAAAATAAAGGCACACTTAACTTTCCATATGTGCTAGCAAGTAAATGCCGTATAGAATATAATTCGATTTAGAGCATCCTTAGACCCCAATTGAGCCTCGATAATAGAAGACAGCCAGGCAGGCAGAGAAGAAAAGCTAGCCCTGTTCACTCGATAGCTTAAAAGACCTCCAAACTAAATGGGTTCAACCCATGGGCACAAGAAGAGCATGTGCTCAATAGATTCATCATTAGCATGGCAGATGAGGCATAAAGGTGATGGGGAACAATGACGTTTAAACAACCCATCCATGGTAGCAATGGCACCGTGAATAGCTCTCCACATAAAATTTCGAATCTTAGGAGAGGTTGTTACCATCCATATTGTCTTCCAAACTTTAGTAGGCGTTAAAAAGGAAGAGGAAGTTACACGTCCAGCTTGAGGAGTCAAGCATGCATTCTTCTAGTGGTAGCCCGACCTGACAGTATAAATTTTATTTCGATTATACGGCCAAACCAACCGATCATCCTGTAACTAATCACCGATACAAGTATCTAGGATGGCGTTATAGCTTTCAGGTGAAATGAAGGGCTTGAGGAAATCAATATCCTAATAAAACTTCATGTAGTTGAAGGTGAAGGTAGGTGGTGAAGTTAACGACCTCAAGCGTGCAAAAAACCATCCATGTCCAAATTGTTGGTGGACATGGTGTCATTTTCGTCGCCCCCTATCCCCTTGGGCAGCGAAGTGCCTAAGCGGCATTTTTGGCCAAAATTCTAAAAAACGTTGGGCGCTAGTCCGGCGGTGGGTTAGCGCCTAGAACCTAGGCAGCCTAGGCGGATTTAGGTAAATTTCTTATATTATATGAATTAATTAAATTTACTATATCAAATGTAAATAATTATTGAACAATATGTTATTTCTTATAGAAGAACATACATATGTGAATGTTTTATGTACATATATAATATGCTTGCCTTGGGAACAAAAACAAAACATTATCTAAAAAATTTATATACATATAATATATACCCCCCAAACTTTTAAAAATATAAAAAGCCCACGCAAGTGGGTGATTTTCATGATTAAAACCATCTGATGACCCCTTCATATAATATATATTCCAAACTTTTAAAAATAGAAAAAGCCCACGCAAGACCATCTGATGACCTTTCAAGGAGTAGCTGTACACCGTACCTCTTTCACATCACCCAAGATGGACCCCAGTAATCATCAGCCTTGCAAAGTGAAATGTCATTTGCATAACCGGTCTTATTCTTTGCTTCTTCTTTGTCTTTTCAGAACCTCAAAATTGGTTCTTTTAGTCTATCTCTCTCTTCCCTCATCTTCGTTGTTCTTCTTCACCTTTTCAGAACCTCAAAATTGGATCTCAAATCCAAATTGCGCCACCACATATTGAAACGTTTAATATTCTCTCTTTCTTCCCTCATCTTCGTTCTTCTTCTTCGTTATTTCAGAACCTCAAAATTGGATCTCAAATCCAACTTGCGCCACCACAGATTGAAATGTTTAATACTCTCTCTGAAATGTTTAATATTGTTTCTCTCTTTTTCTTCCCTTATCTTCACATAGATGAGCTGTAGAAATTTGCTGGGGCTCAGCTGCTACGTACGAGATTGAAAGTTGTAGATCCATTATGAAAAATTACAGCGAGTTTAGGTTTTGCAGCAAGATTCAAACCGCCTAGCGCCGCCTAGTCCGTTTAAGTCCTCCCCTGCCTAACTAAACATTTTGGTCTAAATCGAGTTGAAGCTCCGTCGCCCAGCGCCTAGGCGACTGCCTAGGCCGATTTTTAAAACACTATTTTTGGCCACTCCTAACTCAAAAGTAGCTTGGAGTTTGCTAGAGGCAGCCTCACTCAGCTTCTTCCCAAGTCGTTTAATTCGCTTTAGCTGAACGTTTTCCCAATTTGTAGCTTCATTCGCTTGGCTAGATGACCCAAGCTCATGCTTATTAGCCTTCAAGGCCCCCTTCATTTGCGCCAAGGCTTGCTCGTGACTGACGTTCTCGTTTATCTCCTTAAAGAACCATATGAGCGCTCAGTAATGCACGAACAAGGCATGTGAAAAAGATGAAAGGATAACATGCATGTTAGCAAGAAGAAGATTCAGTCATGAAAGGAAGAAGTTTAGTAAGGAAATAGTTGACACGCCCCGACCCCGATGTCCTGTAGACATCGGGGTGGTCACGTGCTGGCCGACACCCGAAGGGTGACGAAAGCCATTTAGAAGGTATAAAAACGAGAAATATGAATTTAGATTACACATTTAATAAGTATTTCAGGAACGTGTTCAGAACATACATCTAATTTGAAATATTACAAGAAAGAATACCAAATTTAATACACAAAAGAGTAGGTCCTACACCGAGAGGACTCGAAGATGCCAAATGCGGAAGTGCCTCGACGCCGGGATTGTATGCCTCGAATCTAAGCCCTGAAGGGGGCGCAAAACAAAGGTGAGTGGACCAATTTGATATACATATAAGAAAATAGTTATCAAGATACTAACCCCCAAGTTAGAAAACCAAAACGTGATATATAGGTAAGTTCTCCTAAACCTACCATACAGTACAGTATCTCAATCACAACTCATAATCATAATCATATCTTATCGCACAACATCCCAATTCAGTTTAACTCGTAAGGTAATACCCAAATAACAGCTCATAAGTATAGAGTCATAACCATATCAGAATAATCGCTAGTGAATGTCCAATATAACACTTCAGGCCCCATGCCAGCTCCCCGTCCCTGAGCATACAGTCAGAGGAAACCACACTTCAGGCCCAATGCCAGCTTCCCGTCCCTGTACTCGAAAGTCAGAGGTAACACACTCCAGGCCCTATGCCAGCACCATAACCGTCGCCCGGGATGGACCGGAACCCTATCCCTACATCCCGTAGCGGAAGTGGACCACTAGGTAGGATCAGATCAATGCCACATATATTTATTTAATCTCAACATTATATTTCAGCATTCAATACTCAAACATCGTATCACACTATTCTATACTCAAGCATTTCAATCATATAATTTCTTAAAATAAAGTAAGTATTTTAGAAGGGGTCCACTCACAGTACTTAGCCATCCAACGCTGCGCTGCTAGCGAACATAGAAAGCCGCACTAGTTGCCCCTAAGCACATAAAGGGTACAACTTAGTCAAACTCTGTTCTAACCATTTTATTTGGGAAAACGGACCTCAAAAACGGGTCCAGGACGTCCAAATTAGCCTAGGAGGGGTCCCGGACGGAACCCGAAAAAGTCAACCAAAAAGTCAACGTTGACCGTTGACTAGTCAAAGTCAACGGTCAAAGTCAACGTTGACCGTTGACCGGGTCAACGGGTCGGTCAACGGGTCGGTCAAAGTCCACGGGTCAATGGGTCAACCGGGTCGGGTCAGGGTCAACGGGTTGGGTCCACGGGTCACTGGGTTGGATCCGGGTTTGGGTTTGGGTTAGGGTTAAAGGGATTTGGGCTTGGGTCACTGCCCCAAATAGGGTTTTGGGTTACAAGGGTCTGGGCTTAAAGCCCTTAATAAAACCGGCCCAAGGGCCCAGGCTTTAAGAAACCCCAAGGGTTTATGGGTTTAACTCACACGGGCTGGAGGCCCTGGTTTGATACGGCCCAAGGCTTATAAGCCTTGGGTTTGGGTTTGGTTAAACGGGCCAAAGGCCCTAACATTTCCTAAGGCCCGAGGCCTTAAATAAATTTTAAGGGAACTAAAAATAAAAAGGAAATGGGCTAGGGTACTGGGCTAGGTCCTAACGGGCTTGAGGCCCGTGACTTTTCTAACAAGGCCCGAAGGCCCTAAATTCTAATTAACAAATAAACAAAATTAAACTAAACTAATTGGGTTGGGTTGGGTTGCTACGGGCCTAAGGCCCGAGAGGTTTGGGTCTGGGTTCTGGCCCAAAGGGCCTGGTGCACGCCGGAGTACTCAGAGGCGAACGCCGGAGCTTCCACAGCTCCGGCCGACTACCAATGGGGGTCTAGGGCTCCGATCTACATACCAAAATGAAGAACATAAAGAGGGAAAGAGATTTATACCATTCCCTTGCCGTGAAACGACCGGTGATGGTCGGAAAAGTCCACCATGCTCACGGGTTTTTGTCGGAAAAAGGGTGTGCGCACCCCCGAGCTAATTTCGTCCTAAACCTTCAAATCAACGAGGTAAAACTCGTTAGAATTCATCTATACCACATCTAAAACGGAAATGGAGGAACACTCGAGCTTACCTCGTCGGGACGACAGAAAACCTCGCCGGGGATTTTCTGGGTTTCTCCTCCGTTCGTCGCGACGGGGAGAGATGAGAGACGAGAGAGAGAACGAGGGTGCGTGTGTGTGTGTGTGTGATCGTGAGGTCGAGCGAGAGAGAGCTAGGGAGAGTGAGAGGGTTACGGGAGAGAAAAGAGGGTTCGGGAGGGAGATCGAGAGAGCGAGAGACTGAGAGAGATGAGAGGGACAGAAATGAGAGGGAGGGCTCGGGGGAACAAACCGGGTGGGCCCATTGGGCTCACCATTTAAGAACAAAAATAATTTTTAAACTAAAAAGGGGTTTTGGGCTAAATTGAAAGATCAGAAAACCTTTAGGGATTAAAATGAGAAATTGAAAATGTTTTGGGGTCTAAATTACTAGGATTTAAATATAATATAAGGGGCGGGCGTGTCAATAGTACTTACCATTGTGTTGAGGTCGAAGACGAAGGCTACCTACTCATTAACCTTTCCTTCTTCGTCAAAGACGAAGCCAGTGACAAAGATGGTCTAACCGCCTACCCTCGCAAAAGAGTTGTGATTACGAGACAAGGTGATCGAGACTCTCTGACTCGTCACCTGATGATTTAAGTACGAATTTTCAAAACAGAATAAAAATTGTGAGTGTTAACCCACGTCTTTTGCAAAAATGAAATTTTTTTATTGTCGTGAAATATTTTCTGCAATCATTAAGGAAACTTTATAAGGCATTTGGAAACGGTTGTACAGTTTATTGAGCAACAAATGTATATTAGTAGAATATTTAAACCAAAAACTTAAAAAGTAAGTGAAAAATATAGTAGTGAGACGTAAAATATTGTGAAAAACGGGTTCCACCCTTAGGAATACTATTGGAAAGTCTTACATACCCACGTTTTTTTGGTCAAAAATGAAATTTTTTATTTTTACGAAATATTTTCTGCAGGCATTAAGGAAAACTTTATAAGATGTTTGGAAGTGGTTTTATGATTTATTGAGCAATAAATGTATACTTAATAGAATAATAAAGCCAAAAACTTAAAAAAATATAAAAGTGAGGTCCAAAACATTGTCAAAAGGGGTTCCACCCTCAAGAATTTCAATGGACAGTCTCACTTTAATTTTAAAAACTTCACATTCAGGCGAAGGTGAAAATAAATAGATTGAATGGTGATTTATGTACGAATTTGCAAAATTGACAAAATCGTGAGTGTTAACCCACGCTTTTTTGGTCAAAAATGAAATTTTTTGTTTTTGCGAAATATTTTCCACAGGCATTAAGGAAAACTTTATAAGGTGTTTGGGACTGGTTTTATGATTAATTGAGCAACAAATGTATACTTAGTAGAATATTTATGCCAAAAACGAAAAAAATAAGTAAAAAATACAATAGTGAGGATCAAAGCATTCTCAAATGGAGTTACACCCTTATGAATCTCAACATAAAGTCTTACCTTAATTTTTTAAATTTTCCAATGAGGCGAAGGTGAAAAAAAATAGATTGAACGATAATTTATGTATGAATTTGTAAAATTGACTAAAAATCGTGCTCACGTTTTTTTGGTCAAAAATGAAATTTTTTATTTTTACGAAATATTTTCCGCAAGCATTAAGGAAAACTTTATAGGGTGTTTGGAAGTAGTTTTATGATTTATGGAGCCATAAATGTATACTTAATAGAATAATAAACCCAAAAACTTAAAAAAATATGTGAAAAATACAATAGTGAGATCCAAAACATTGTCAAATGGGGTTCCACCCTTAAGAATCTCAATGGAAAGTCTCACTTTAATTTTCAAAACTTGACATTAAGGCAAAGGTGAAAATAAATAGATTGAACGGTGATTTATGTACGAATTTGCAAAACCGACTAAAAACCTTGAGTAACGCCCACGTTTTTTTTGTAAAAAATGAAAATTTTTGTTTTGGCCAAATATTTTCCACGGGCATTAAGGAAAACTTTATAAGGTGTTTGGAAGTGGTTTTATGATTTATTGGGCAACAAATGTATATTTAATATAATAATAAAGCCAAAAAGTTAAAAAAAATATGTGAAAAATACAATAGTGAGGTCCAAAACATAGTCAAATGGGGTTCCACCCTCAAGAATCTCAATGGAAAGTCTCACTTTAATTTTCTAAACTTCATATTGAGGCGAAGGTGAAAATAACTAGATTGAACGGTGATTTATGTACGAATTTACATAACCGACTAAAAACCGTGAGTGTTAGCCCACGTTTTTTGGTCAGAAATGAAATTTTTTGTTTATGCTAAATATTTTCTGCGGGGATTAAGGAAAACCTTATAAGGTGTTTGGAAGTGGTTTTATGATTTATTGAGCAACAAATGTATACTTAGTAGAATATTTATGCCGAAAATTGAAAAAATAAGTGAAAAATACAACAGTGAAGACCAAAACATTCTCAAATGGAGTTCCACCCTCAAGAATCTCAACATAAAGTCTTACCTTAATTTTAAAAATTTCCCCGTGAGGCAAAGGTGAAAACAAAATGATTGAACGATAATTTATGTATGAATTTGTAAAACCGACTAAAAATCGTGAGTGTTAACCCACGTTTTTTTGGTCAAAATGAAAATTTTCTGCGGGCATTAAGGAAAACTTTATAAGGTGTTTGGAAGTGGTTTTATGATTTATTGAGCAACACATGTATACTTAGTAGAATAATAAAGCAAAAAAACTTAAAAAATATAGGGCATTAAGGAAAACTTTATAAGGTGTTTGGAAGTAGTTTGATGATTTATTGAGCAATAAATGTATACTTAATAGATTAATAAAGCCAAAAACTTAAAAAAAATATTTCAAAAATACAATAGTGAGGTCCAAAACATTGACAAAAGGGGTTCCACCATCAAGAATCTCAATAGAAAGTCTCACTTTCATTTTCAAAACTTGACATTGAGGCGAATGCGAAAATAAATAGATTGAACGGTGATTTATGTATGAATTTGCATAACCGACTAAAAACCGTGAGTGTTAGCCCACTTGTTTTGGTCACAAATGAAATTTTTTGTTTTTGTGAAATATTTTCAGCGAGCATTAAGGAAAACTTTATAAGGTGTTTGGAAGTGGTTTTATGATTTATTGAGCAACAAATGTATACTTAGTAGAATAATAAAGCAAAAAAAACTTAAAAAAAATATGTGAAAAATACAATAGTGAGGACCAAAACATCCTCAAATGGAGTTCCAACCTCAAGAATCTCAACAGAAAGTCTTACCATAATTTTAAAAATTTACCTGTGAGGCGATGGTGAAAACAAATAGATTGCACGATAATTTATGTATGAATTTGTAAACCCGACTAAAAATCATGAGTGTTAACCCACGTTTTTTTGGTCAAAAATGAAATTTTTTATTCTTACGAAATATTTTTCACAGGCATTATGGAAAACTTTATAAGGTGTTTGGAAGTGGTTTTATGATTTATTGAGCAATAAATGTGTACTTAAGAGAATAATAAAGCCAAAAACTTTAAAAATATATGTGAAAAATACAATAGTGAGGTCCAAAACATTGTCAAATGGGGTTCCACCCTCAAGAATTTCAATGGACAATCTCACTTTAATTTTAAAAACTTCACATTCAGGCGAAGGTGAAAATAAATAGATTGAATGGTGATTTATGTACGAATTTGCAAAATTGACAAAATCGTAAGTGAACCCACGCTTTTTTGGTCAAAAATGAAATTTTTTGTTTTTGTGAAATATTTTACGTGGGCATTAAGGAAAACTTTATAAGGTGTTTGGAAGTGGTTTTATGATTTATTGAGCAACAAATGTATACTTAGTAGAATATTTATGCCGAAAACTGAAAAAAAATAAGTGAAAAATATAACAGTGAGGACCAAAACATTCTCAAATGGAGTTCCACTCTCAAGAATCTCAACATAAAGTCTTACCATAATTTTTAAAATTTCCCTGTTAGGCGACGGTGAAAAAAAATAGATTGAACGATAATTTATGCATGAATTTGTAAAACCGAAAAAAAAAACCACATTTTTTTGGTCAAAAATGAAATTTTTTATTTTTACGAAATATTTTCCGTGGGCATTGAGGAAAACTTTTTAAGGTGTTGGGAAGTGTTTTTTGATTTATTGAGCAATAAATGTATACTTAATAGAATAATAAAGCCAAAAACTTAAAAAATATATGTGAAAAAATATAATAGTGAGGTCCAAAACAATGTCAAATGGGGTTCAACCCTCAAGAATCTCAATAGAAAGTCTCACTTTCATTTTCAAAACTTCACATTGAGGCAAAGGTGAAAATAAATAGATTGAACGGTGATTTATGTACGAATTTGCAAAACCAACTAAAAACCGTGAGTTATTTTCTACGTTTTTTTGGTCAAAAATGAAATTTTTTGTTTTTGTGAAATATTTTCTACGGGTATTAAGGAAAACTTTGTAAGGTGTTTGTAAGTGGTTTTATGATTTATTGAGCAACAAATATATACTTAGTAGAATATTTATGCTAAAAACGGAAAAAGTAAGTAAAAAATACAATAGTGAGGACCAAAGCATTCTCAAATGGAGTTCGACCCTTAAGAAGAATCTCAACATAAAGTCTTAGAGTTCGACCCTTAAGAATCTCAACATAAAGTCTTACTTTAATTTTTAAAATTTCCCGGTGAAGCGAAGGTGAAAACAAATTGATCGAATGATAATTTATGTACAAATTTGTAAAACCGACAAAAAATTGTGTGTGTTAACCCACGTTTTTTTAGTCAAAAATGCACATTTTGTTATTGCGAAATATTTTCCACGAGCATTAAGGAAAATTTTATAAGGTGTTTGGAAGCTGTTTTATGATTTTTTTGAGCAATAAATGTATACTTTGTAGAATATTAAAGTCGAAAACTGAAGAAAAAAAATATGTGAAAAATACAGTAGTGAGGACCAAAACATTGTCAAATGGGGTTCTACCCTCAAGAATCTCAATGGAAAGTCTCACTTTAATTTTCAAAACTTCACATTGAGGCGAAGGTGAAAATAAATAGATTGAACAGTGATTTATGTATGAATTTATATAATTGACTAAAAACCGTAACACCCACGTTTTTTTGGTCAAAAATGACATTTTTTGTTTTTGCGTAATATTTTCCGCGGGCATTAAGGAAAACTTTATAAGGTGTTTGGAAGTGGTTTAATGATTTATTGAGCAACAAATGTATACTTAGTAGAATATTTATGCAGAAAACTGAAAAAATAAGTGAAAAAATATAGTAGTGAGGACCAAAACATTCTCAAATGGAGTTCCACCCTCAAGAATTTCAACAGAAAGCCTTACCATAATTTTTAAAATTTCCTTGTGAAGCGACGGTGAAAACAAATAGATTGAACGATAATTTATATATGAATTTGTAAAACCGACTAAAAATCGTGAGTGTTAACCCACGTTTTTTTTGGTCAAAAATGAATTTTTTTTTTTTTTACGAAATATTTTCCGCGGGCATTAAGGAAAACTTTATAAGGTGTTTGGAAGTGGTTTTATGATTTATTGAGCAACAAATGTATACTTAATAGAATAATAAAGCCAAAAACTTTTAAAAAATATGTGAAAAATACAATAGTGAGGTCCAAAACATTGTCAAATGGGGTTCCACCCTCAAGAATCTCAATAGAAAGTCTCACTTTCATTTTCAAAACTTCACATTGAGGCAAAGGTCAAAATAAATAGATTGAACGGTGATTTATGTATGAATTTGCAAAACCGACTAAAAACCGTGAGTGTTAACCCAATTTTTTTGGTCAAAAATGAATTTTTTTGTTTTTGCGAAATATTTTCAGCGGGGATTAAGGAAAACTTTATAAGGTGTTTGGAAGTGGTTTTATTGTGACATCCCACATCGCCCAGGGGAGTGATCCTTAAATGTATATTCTCATCCCTACCTAGCAAGAGGTCTTTTGGGAGCTCACTGGCTTTGAGTTTCGTAGGAACTCTGAAGTTAAGCGAGTTTGGGTTAGAGTAATCCCATGATGGGTGACCTCCTGGGAAGTTGCTCGTGAGTTCCCATAAACAAAACCGTGAGGGCGTGGTCGGGGCCCAAAGCGGACAATATCGTTCTACGGTGGAGTCGAGTCCGGGATGTGGTCGGGGCCCGGGCCCTAGGAGGTCACCCATCCTGGGATTGCTCTAGCCCAAACTCGCTTAACTTCGGAGTTCCTACGAAACCCGAAGCCAGTGAGCTCCCAAAAAGCCTCGTGCTAGGTAGGGATGAGAATATACATTTAAGGATCACTCCCCTTAGCGATGTGGGATGTCACAATCCACCCCCTTAGGGGCCCGACGTCCTCGTCGAGACACTTCCGGCCAGGGATAGGCTCTTATACCAATTTTCACATCCCAGCCCATGGCGGATCACTTCCTGGGCCCGCTCCACCACCGTAGCACGATATTGTCCGCTTTGAGCCCCGACCACGCCCCGACCTAAATCAAGGCATGTTGGCCGTCATGGTTTTGTTTCTGGGAACTCACGAGCAACTTCCTAGCGGGTCACCCACCATGTGAGTGCTCTCGTGCGCTACTCGCTTAACTTCGGAGTTCCGATGGAACCCGAAGCCATTGAGCTCTTAAAAGGCCTCGTGCTAGGTAGGGACATGAATATACATTTAAGGATCACTCTCCTGGGCGATGTGGGATGTCACATTTATGATTTATTGATCAACAAATGTATACTTAGTAGAATATTTATGCCAAAAACTAAAAAAATAAGTGAAAAATACAACAGCGAGGACCAAAACATTCTCAAATGGAGTTCCACTCTCAAGAATCTCAACATAAAGTCTTACCATAATTTTTAAAATTTCCCTGTAAGGCAACGGTGAAAACAAATAGATTGAACGATAATTTATGCATGAATTTGTAAAATCGACTAAAAATCGTGAGTGTTAACCTACGTTTTTTTGGTCAAAAATGAAATTTTTTATTTTTACAAAATATTTTCCGCGGGCATTAAGGAAAGCTTTTTAAGGTGTTTGGAAGTGGTTTTTTGATTTATTGAGCAATAAATGTATACTTAATAGAATAATAAAGCCAAAAACTTTAAAAAAAATATGTGAAAAAATACAATAGTGAGGTCCAAAACAATGTCAAATGGGGTTCCACCTTCAAGAATCTCAATAGAAAGTCCCACTTTCATTTTCAATACTTCACATTGAGGTGAAGGTGAAAATAAATAGATTGAACGGTGATTTATGTACGAATTTGCAAAACCGACTAAAAACCGTGAGTGACCCACATTTTTTTGGTCAAAAATGAAAATATTTGTTTTTGCAAAATATTTTCCGCGGGCAATAAGGAAAACCTTATAAGGTGTTTGTAAGTGGTTTTATGATTTATTGAGCAACAAATGTATGCTTAGTAAAATATTTATGCCGAAAACAGAAAAAGTAAGTAAAAAAATACAATAGTGAGGACCAAAGCATTCTCAAATGGAGTTCCACCCGTAAGAATATCAACATAAAGTCTTACTTTAATTTTTAAAATTTCCCAGTGAAGCGAAGGTGAAAACAAATTGATCGAACAATAATTTATGTACGAATTTGTAAAACTGACTAAAAATCGTGTGTTAACTCACGTTTTTTAGTCAAAAATGCACATTTTTGTTATTGCGAAATATTTTCCGCGAGCATTAAGGAAAACTTTATAAGGTGTTTTGAAGCAGTTTTATGATTTTTTTAGCAATAAATGTATACTTAGTAGAACATTAAAGTCGAAAATTGAAGAAAAACAATATGTGAAAAATACAGTAGTGAGGACCAAAACATTGTCAAATGGGGTTCCACCCTCAATAATCTCAATGGAAAGTCTCACTTTAATTTTCAAAACATCACATTGAGGTGAAGGTGAAAATAAATAGATTCAACGTTGATTTATATACGAATTTGTAAAAGCGACTAAAAACCGTGAGTATTAACCCTCCTTTTTTTGGTCAAAAATGTAAATTTTTATTTTTGCGATATATTTTTTGCGGGCATTATGGAAAACTTTATAAGGTGTTTGGAAGCGATTTTATGATTTATTGAGCAACAAATGTATACTTAGTAGAATATTTTCCGAAAACTGAAAAAATAAGTGAAAAATACAATAGTGAGGACCAAGACATTGTCAAATGGGGTTCCACCCTAAATAATCTCAATGGAAAGTCTTACCTTAATTTTTAAAATTTCACGATGTGGCGAAGGTGAAAACAAATAGTTTGAATGATGATTTATATACGAACTTGTAAAACCGACTAAAACTTGTGAGTGTTATCCCACATTTTTTTGGTCAAAAATGTAAATTTTATTTTTGCGAAATATTTTTTGTGAGCATTAAGGAAAACTTTATAAGGTGTTTGGCAACGGTTTTATGATTTATTGAGCAACAAATGTATACTGAGTTGAATATTTAAGCCAAAAATTAGAAAAAAATAAGTGAAATACAATAGTGAGGACCAAACATTGTCAAATGGGGTTCCACCCTAAATAATCTCAATGAAAAATCTCACTTTAATTTTCAAAACTTCACATTGAGGCGAAGGTTGAAATTAATAGATTGAACGGTGATTTATGTCCGAATTTGCAAAACCACTAAAAACCGTGAGTGTTAACCCATGTTTTTTGATCAAAAATGATTTTTTTTGTTTTTGCGAAATATTTTTTGCAGGCATTAAGGAAAATTTATTAGGTGTTTGGAAGTGGTGTTTATGATTTATTGAGCAACAAATGTATACTTAGTAGAATATTTAAGTCGAAAACTGAAAAAATAAGTGAAAAAATACAATAGTGAGGACCAAAACATTTTCAAATGGAGTTCCACCCTCAAGAATCTCAACAGAAAGTCTTACCTTAATTTTTAAAATTTCTTGGTGAAGTGAAGGTGAAAACAAACAATAATTTATGTACGGATTTGTAAAACCGACTAAAAAACGTGAGTGTTAACCCAAGTTTTTTTTTTTAAATAAAAAATGCACTTTTTTATTTTTGCAAAATATTTTCCGTGAGCATTAAGGAAAACTCTATATGGTGTTTGGAAGTGGTTTTATGATTTATTGAGCAACAAATGTATACTTAGTAGAATATTTAAGCAAAAAATTGAAAAAATAAGTGAAAAATACAATAGTGCGGACCAAAACATTTTCAAATGGAGTTCCACCCTCAAGAATCTCAACGGAAAGTCTTACATTTATTTTTAAAATTTCTTGGTGACGCGAAGGTGAAAACAAATTGATGTATGAATCTGTAAAACCGACTAAAAATCGTGAGTGTTAACCCACGTTTTTTTGGTCAAAATGCATATTTTTATTTTTGCGAAATATTTTCTACGAGCATTAAGAAAAAATTTATAAGGTGTTTGGAAGCAGTTTTATGATTTATTTAGCAACAAATGTATACTTGATAGAATATTAATGCCAAAAAGTGAAAAAAATATGTGAACATACAATAGTCAAGAAAATTAATGAAAAGTCTTATATGAACTCTTAAAGCCCCACGGTGAGGCAAAGGTTAAACAAATGGATTTTGTAATGAATTTTGCACAATTTTTAAACCGATTACAAATTTTGAGTGTTAACACACGTTCGTTGAGAAAAATCTAAATTTTTAATTTCATGAAATATTTTCCCCCCAAGCATTAAAGAAAACTTTACAAGACACTTGGAAATGGTTTAGTCATTTGTTAAACTTCAAACATAATTTTAATAAAATATTTAAGCCAAAAACTAAACAATAAAATGGAAAAAAAAATATTCACGAGGCCTAAATCATTTTCAATTTATAGTTCCATCCTCAAGAACATCAACAAAAGTCTTTACACGAATTCTTAAAACCCGAAAGTGAGGCAGAGGTCAAAGCAAATCGATTGTCTAAAATTTGTGCAAAATTGAAAAACCGGGTAAATCCAAGAGTAAACCACGTTTTCTTGTAAAAAAATGCATATTTTTTATTTTCCCCATATATTTTCCTAAACAGTACTGAGAATGTTTAGTTAAAACTCCCTAAGAAAAAGAAAAACTAAAGAAAAGTCCAAAAAAATTTCCTATTTAATGAAAAGTCTTTTAAAAGTATAGTAAATAATGCCAGAAAAAGATAAAAATGTAATTTTTCAATAAAAATAAAGAATACCAAAAGCGTTTCGTTAAAACTCCCTTATGAAAAACCTTATAATACATTTGGAATTGATAGCCACAAATGTAGTTCTAATCAGCCGAAAGCTACAAAATAAATGAAAAAGTATCTCAAGCAAGACATGGCCCAAATGGGGTTTCATCCTCAAGAATAGGTCTAGAACGTTATACACGAAATTTCAAAAGTATCTCAAGCAAGACATAGGTCATACATCACCATGTAACTATATCATGAAATAATCTCGGCAATGATGCTAATACCTGACAACTACCATTCCCAAACGCATTTTATGTTCACAAGAAGCCTAGGCACAAGATCACTGATATAACAAAACCGTATCACAAACCGCACAAGACAATTTTTGTGCCAACGAGAACTTCACTCCTAAATTTGTTGAAACACCTTTCGTCCTCTTCCTTGCAAGGATTTATGATTATCGTGTAAGGTTAAGTTCCGACACCACCCTTCCCCATCACTCCATATGGATTACACTAAATGATGATTAATGGATGCTCGAACCCGGCCCAAACTTTCTTACTCAAGTCAAACTGAAGATAGCTCAAGTGACTACTTAAATCACACTCTTCTCTATGGCCAAATATCTAAGTAACAAGCAAGTATCAATATCTTAAAAACAAAGTAAAACATACCTCCCAAACATACCTCTTAAACACCAAGTTGAGAAAAACTAAGCACCAGTCCTTAAACCCATCACAGGAGAAACAGCTCAATTCCAGCAAAAAACTAATGGAAAAACAATAACTTTATCTTGGTACATGAGTTTTAAAACTGACCTAGACAAGAACACAAATGCCCTTTTCTCCACGTGCTCCATGGCAAGGATCACCTAGTACCGATCATAACGCCTGGAAGAACAAAATATTATATCAGACAATGATCACTAAAAGGTATCCAGGTTTTTATACACATTGACTTGTTCACCATTCATATACAGGATAAGGCAATGTTATCAACTACCAATTTGGCTTGCAGTCCATAAAAGGTAGCAACTCTCCAATAGATAAACGATTTTAATAGGTAAGACTATGAAAAATGACAAATGAGAGGAGAATATATAAAGGTTGACAAGCCAAATTTTTTTCAACAAATGCTGGTCAACGCATATTATAGGCCACCAATTAAAACACTAGGCCTATTTTCAAAATAATAATAAAAACAAAAAGCTCATAGCACTTTTCCGTAAAATTGCAAGCACAAATACAAAAAACATAGGACAATAATGTTCTGAAAGTATTGCATGTTTTCTGGCGCTTTGTTATTACAGCTACAACAACAACAACAACAACAACAAAGCCTTTTCCCACTAAGTGGGGCGCTTTGTTATTACAGCTCTGAGAACAAAAAAACTAATAGCATGTTAAATAAACACAACTATTCAAAAATCAGCCACCATGGACAAGCACGCACCTGTGGCGATCATAGTCCCTGGAACGTTCCATTGACCGCGACCGTGACCTGCGGCGACTTCTCGAATCATAATTGCGGGAGCGATCTGAATCTATGTCACGTTCGCGATCATATCTGCGATCTCGATCATAGTACCTATCATGATCTCTGCTCCTACGATCATGATCCCTACCACGGTCGCGGCTAGCTCCGCGTTCTCTATCCCTACTTGATTCCCTGTCACGTTCCTTACTTTGCTCCTTTGATCTACATGGTAAATAATTAAAGAAGAAAAATAATTGTAATTATAAGAACCTAACGTAAAAAAATACATACAACAACAACGAAGCCTTTTCCCACTAAGTGGGGTCGGCTAACAAAGCCTTTTCTCACTAAGGTAAAAAAATACATGATGTATAAAAATTTATGAGAGCAAAAGAACGAGAGAACATACCTCCTATCATCAGACCTATCGACCTTACGACTCTTGTTTCTCTCTTCCTGAAAAATAAATAGCCAAGAAAGTACAATTGGCAACCCTTTTGTTAATAGGAAGCCACAAAATACGAAATCTCTTCATGGAGAGATATAACAGGGTCATATTTGGGAAGCAACATTTAAGATCAGCATTAACAAAAAAATGGGGATGCTTACTAATAAAGTCATGTAAAATTCTTCACAGTGGATTAAAAATCACTTAGATAAAGACATCATCCCTTTTTGAACAGTTTTCATTTGATTATTATAGGGAATGCCAAATATAGATGGTGACTACAACCAAAGGGGTGTATTGTGTACCCACTCTCAAAGGTACACAAGCTATGTTCTAACATAATGCCAAATATAGATGGTGACTACAACCAAACGGGTGTATTGTGTACCCACTCTCAAAGGTACACAAGCTATGTTCTAACATACTCCTAAAACTCTTCAAAAAGGAAAATACTTCGTCGGTAGTAAACTTACTAATATCAAAGCAGAACTTAAACAGTGTGGCCTCAGTACATGATACAGTGAGGAAGGTCATTCCTAATTCATAACCACGATATGTTATGCATGCACCTTTCTCAAAGATGATGCTGACAGAAAACATCCTACAACAAAAAGATATGAATACATCCTTGTAGAGTATTACAATTTTTTTCCCCAAAATGCTTCGGAATCTTTAAGGATATCTTGACAAGTGCAAGACTTTGATGCAGATTCAATAATTGTATAACAGTGAAAAAGATGGTTGAAAAACTTATACTCACAGAGACCATATTTATGAGAATCTCTATAGATTTGAAACATAATACCATAGCACCTGAACCAACAGTTTCAGAATACAAACCTTAAATAAATTCAAAGATTCTGCAGATAAAAAATGTAATACTATGACAATATATTTTCAGATCTACTTTTCCCAAAATGCAGAAACATATTTGTCAGAAACAGAATCCACTATCCAGTACAAATTTTCAGTTAATACACCCATTTTTTACCCAACAAAAAAAGGAGTAAACCAACCTAATATAAATTCATATATTTACAAAATGGATCATCTTTACCTGCAGCTCTGCTAACTTCTCACGAATTTGCATATAGCCTAAATGAAGCTTCCCGCCAAAGTGATCAGCTAGCCGACGGTCACTGAAAAGCACAACAAAAAAAATCAGAATATTCATTCAATTTAGAAATGCAATAGCTCCAGCAGGTCCTGTTCATGTACAGTACAGATTCTCCTTAAATTTCTAGCCAAGTATAGCACGATCTATAAACATAAAACAGAAATTGACGCACATTCTTTAGCTGCAAAAGTTATCCTCGTAAAACTGGGCACAAGAGCCTGCTGGTGACAAGGAGGCATAATCGTAGGGTCAAAAGCTGAAGCACTTGAAACCCCAAATACTAATTTTTGTGTACCTAGGAAAGCTAGTAACTAGAGTAGCAGCACGACTAACAAATCAACCTTTACCTGTCATAAACACTCAAAAAAGCTCCACAGATATCACATACGCGTAGCTTTTGATCAGTCTGTAACAACACCATGATGAACAAGTTCAGAACTCTTGAAAGAAAATAAAACAAGATGCTTACAAGTACAACCCTGATATTAAATGAAAATCTACTTCTCACACTTGCCCAAAGTGACATCTATGACTATATATAAAGGAAACATGAACTCACAATTCGCACATCAGCAGCAGTGTACTTAGAGGAATCCAGGATAGGCTCTTGTCTCGCAGGCAGCTAAACAGAGAAGAATGAAGTCACTCGGCAGCCATTGACAGGAAGTAAAGATGAACACAAAAAATGCAAAACTCAGAACAAAAGAATGATGTTAAAAGGTTAGTAGAGTAGGTGAACCACGTAACTACCATCTCAAAAAGATTATTATCTTATCGAATATACCTTTTTCAGCGCTTCAGCCTCTTCCAGTGCTTTTTGTGCCTCATCAACCATACCTTGCTCACCTGAAGATGTTAAAGAACTTTAGGGACACTATATTAGAGCAGAAACTAGCCCAAGATGTATCAGAGCATGAACTAGTTATATTACCAAAGTCCTTAATGAAAAGATATGTATTCTCAATTGATAAACCTCATGATGGCCATACTCCCGAAAAGAGTATTATTTTCACTTACCAAGGTCCTCTGCCTTCTTCAACTTTTCATTTATCATTTCCTGTGTTCGAGCATCAGGTACAACTACAGGCAATGGTGCCAAAGGAGGTGGATTTGGTAGGGGTTGAGGTAAAGCTGCCCGATCCTTATTGAAAGCGTCCAAAAGTAATGTGGACTATTAACAGAAAAAAATATATATATATATAAGTTAAGGTGGACTATTAACAGAAAAATAAAAATACACACACACACACACACATATATATAAGTTAAGTGCTGACAATCTTGTCAAGATGTCCACCACATCAGGAAATACTATACTGGAACAGCGCAAAAGACATTTGAGTATACAAATAAATTTGCCAAGAACCTACTATGTACCTGTTTATCTGCTCTATTGCCTCTGAGCTCTTCTACAATCTCCAGAGCCCGAATCTTAAGATCTGTCTTGCCTTCAAGATCTGCAGATTTGAATCACCAAAAAAAAATTTCTAGTACATATTCAAGAACTGAAAATATAAAAGAAACTGAACTTTCAGTAAATAAAGACAAATTGGAAGCAAAGGGCTTGAAAACATAAGATCAGCAGTCAAAATAACCGTGGAAACGTAGTATAAATGTCAAACTTTACTTATACATATTAGTGACTCATTGACATTAACGCATTAACCAATCTCAAGAAAGCAATGAGAAGAATCTATGTATTGTTAATAAACACACCCACACATGCACAAAAAATCCAAGAAAACCAAGAAAGGGCATGCTTGTTTTGAAATAGCAATCTGGAAAGCAGGGGCGGAGCCACCAAGGGACTAGGGTAGTCCCAGGCCCATCCTGACTTCAGCTGAGGTGTGGACCTTATGGAAGAAGATGAATCAAACGATGTGGTTAAGCTGTTTTGATTTTAAATCTTTTCTGCTGTTTAATGAAACGATAAGTTTGGCAAGGAAGTTTTTAAAAGAGATGTGCAATTTTAAATGGAAAAAGCAACCCCACTTCTGGTTCGATTCTCTTACCTAACAGTAATATACACCCTATAATTTTCTAAAGCAACCCACCTTTATTTGCAGACATCTCCCCCTTTTCCTTCTTTTTCTACTTCTTTGTATTTTCTTTAGCCTTCCACAACCTACCTCTTACTTGGTTGTCTGGGTTTTTACATTTTTTTTTCTTAGTATTGAATTTAAGAGAATTTTTTCAGTTTTGTGAGGATTACACAAATTACATATGTCAACATGTTATACATTTGTGAAAAGCCCCTCCTCATTCAGAATTTTGGCTCCGCCACTGCTGGAAAGAAGAATAATAATGAAAGCAAAAGAGACATCAGAAGCTACGGAGCAAGGAGATAAAGATTACCATATTGATCAACTTCTTTCAACTTCTCCTTGATCTGCTTTGACAACTCAAGTATCTCTGGTGTCTGGAATTGCAAAATAATCAATAAATAGGCAATCATAAGATTCTTTCACCTTATATACAAAGAAAATATAAAGATAAAAGATTGAATGATGGATCACCTGAGTAACCTCAGAGACAGAAATGGCAATAGCAGCCTTGGCATCGTCATCCTCGAGGCGCTTAAGAGCTCTAGTAATTTTCCTATCACACTCAACAATGAGCCTATCTATGACATCCTCAAGGTCTCTGTCATAGTTATCAGTCCCATTCGCTTTCACTTCTTCGTATCTGGGTTAGAGTTAAGCTTCCCTACTTGTACCATCGAATTGTATAAACAACACCAGTTCATTCAAAATTTCAAATGCACATCAATTATTAAATAAAATTGAAGCAAGAAATTGCATAAAAGGATACTCTTTCCTGAGCTGCAAAGAGTGGACCTTAGGGCACGGACCCATATCCATTTTCTGAAAACAAAAACAACAAACGCCGTCAAGGTTGATGATTACGGCAAAAGGCCTTGTGCTACTAATCAAAAGAAGCCAAGGGGCTTAATTTACCGTTAACTGGAAAAGCTCGTGGGGGCAGAGGCCGACCAAGTAGAGGCGACACACATCACGATCGTAATACTTGCGGTTGACCTCCCGGACGTCGCCGTTTCGGTTGGCCCCCATGAGCTGGTCGAGCTGCTTCCTCAGCGCGTCCATGGCCGCTCAAACTCCCTCTCCAGTCGTCGTCCTCTACAGCTTTGGAATGGTGGATTCTTCAGTTGGCGTGTTGGCTTCAATCAGAGAGAGAGAAATTAGGGCTCGTTTGTTTCGGATTTGAAGAGTTTGGGGGAAAAGAACAACCTAAGAGGATTTGGATTGTGTTTTTGAACTTTATTTTACTGATATGCCCTCGCGAGTTAATATATTTACAGTCCGGCCCAGGGCCATTACAATTTCCACTCTTTGGGCCTGTTATCGTTCTTCTCACTCTCTCACCCCTCACGAAAGTCAGAGACTTCAACTGAAACTCGATGGCGCTCTCTCTCTCCTCTCTGTCGTCCCAGTGGCGGTTGATCTTCGTAATCTCCGCCGTGCTGTCTATTACAGTAGCAGCAGCTTTCCAATCCGATGAGCTCTTGGTGGACGATGAGGAGTTCGGTCTAGAAGGAGGGCTGCACACGAAGTCTCCTGATCTCACATACACCAAATCCACGCCTCCGCCAGCTTCACCAACTACGTCGCCGACCCGGAAGAGGTTTTCGGATCCGGATTCGGACTCAAAGATCCAGTTCCAGCTTCAGCACGCCTTTGGGGACTCTGATTTCTCGCCGGTTGGTACCTTCAGTGCTCGATTAAAGACGTGGAATCACGGTGGTCAGGTTGGTTGCTTCCTTCTTTATAGTTTTTTTCTTGTATGTTTTGGTTGCTCAGAAAAGGAGGAAACTTTTGTGTGAATGAGAGAGTTTTCAACTGCAGGTTTTGCGGTTGGATTTGGTTGTCATTGAATTGGGGTTCTGGTGGTTGAGGATTTGAGATCGGAATTCGATGTTTTGAACTGGGTTTGTTTCTCTTGTAAACTGGTTGCATAGAAATTTAGGCAAAAACCGAAAAAAAATGAATGTATTGTTGATAAATTCTTTGGGTGCAAGGCAATGGATGCAAGTACATGATGATGAATTTGGGAATTTTAATTTACACTAGCAACTTTAGCACCTTTACGAACACAGTGTCGGGCTTAGTATTTCCTACTTAAACACACTCTTCAGGCCTTGTAAATCACTTTATCTTTGTAGAAACCTACGATGTAGCTTAACTGTAACATGGTTTTATTGGTCACAGACCCTCACAAAGCTGCGATTTTCGAGGAATGCCTTTACTGAAGAGGAGAAGGAGAAGTTTGCTGTAAGCTTTCTCCCCTAAACCTGGGTCCTTTTACTCTTTTACCATTTCAAATTGGTTTCTGTCTTGACTTGAAATGACGATGCTTTTCTTGCAGCTGCTACTGAAGGGAGATGACTTCTATAGGATAAGATTGCCGTCAAACGTCTTGAATCCTCCTGGGAGGGATTATGTCATTTCGTCAGTAAAAGCGGCAAGTCTTAAGCACCCTCTCTTAAGCAAGAATTTTCTTCTATTATTTCCACTGATCGTATATTTTTCTAATTGTTTTCTTTGCACCATGTTGATATTTGCAATCAGAAACTATGCTTGAAAAAGAAGTTCCTGTAACTTTTTTTTAATTTTTTTTCTGTAAGAGGAACTTCTTTCTATCATAAATTACTACTGTAACAGCACTCTGGGTCTACATGCTGTCTCTCTGATGGTTTTATGGTTGCATATAAATGTGATTAGTAAAGCTGCAGGTTTACTAACAATGTTTCAAAATATCCAGAGATGTCTTCCACGAGAGGGTTTGGACGAGCATTTTGTTATACACACGGTAACTTTCAACTTTGTTCAAGTTCTAAACTCTTGCTGTTGTTTTCTCATGTTACCCTTTGGTTTTACTTCTAAACTGTTTATGGTATCAGTCATTGTAATCATAATAGAAACAGTTCTAAGAATGTTCTCCAATCGGCATGCTTTTCAAATTAGAACCAGAGGCAAATGGAACAAAATCTTGGTTAAAACTTTTTATCGTTTGGAATTAATATCTTTGATGAAATTTGTTTTTGCAGGATGGAATTAACATCTTGGCAGTTAATTATGGTTCTCCTGGGGCATGTCCATATCCTCGGCAAATAAAACTTGTAAGTTAGGATCAAACCTTTTCATCCTGGTCTTTTTGTCAATGAACCATATTTTTTAGGATGGAAATAGTTTTGTTGAATTGGCTTACCTTAATCCAATGGCTTTTGTTATTTTGTATTTTCAGCCTGGAAAATGGTCCTTTAATTCTCATACGGTTTTGAAGAATAGTGAGCAGGCACCAAGGTGATTCTTTTGCATTTGTTCTTTTTTCAATGTATGTTCAGATTCTGACTTGATCTAGTTTCTTAAACTCTTACAGAATGTTTTTAATTATTTCAACATCTATTAGTGGAAAATGGTGAATCTTATTTAGAGTTCCTGGTGCATTTGATATAAATTCTGTTGATTTCGGATGTTTCCTAAGGATGGATAGAAATGCGGCAATTGGCATTTGATCTGATAATATTTATAGCTTTATCATTATGTTTTTATTTGGTGAAAAATCATTATGTTGATCATCAGGTCTTTGTGAATGCCCTATAAGTTTATATTTTATTGCCAAATGTTTCCGCAGAGCTCCAGTGTTCACTGAGGAGATTCTTGGGGTTGGGGGTGAGGTAGGAGAAGGTGAAATTGTACCACCACCAGAAAGGTCGTTTTGGGCTAAATATGTGAGTATCAACAGAATTAATTGTCTTCATAGCGTTCTTCTGTTAATTGTGTTCATAGTATCGAAAAAATAAATTTCTGACCTGACTTAAATGTTATCAGTGGATGTACCTGATCCCTCTTGGGCTCATTGTCATGAATGCGATTACTCAAGCAATGAACATGGCGGAGGAGGGTGCTGGTCAGCCAGCAGGCCAAGCTCAGCAGCCAGCTGCAGTGCAGCGTGGGTCAAGTTCCGCTGTGCGAAGAAGATAGCCAGTTTGCTCATTTCTGTTTAACAATGTGGCGGCACCTCAAGTGAATGACATTTTAGGTTCGACCTTTTGATTGTATTAATCCCATGGGGACCAACGCGAGGTCGTAAATTTTTAGTAGTTTTGTTATAATTTGCAATAGATATTGGAAGGTTGAATTGGTGGAGATTTCGGGATTAGAATAGTAGAGAGATGTGCAGGTATTTTGGTAACTTATTGTGCTGATTGACGCTTGATAGAAAGTAAAGATATAATTGTCACAATGATACTGCAATCTATTAGCTGTAACCATTGTTGGTAACTTCATGAATTTGGCAGAAACAATTGGCATTGCTCGGAACCTGAAAGTAGTTAGCTAATTATCGGTGGCGGAGGAAGTTTAGGAAGCGTTGTCGGCCACCGTGGGGGCTCATATAGTAAGGCCTCGTGCCAACACCCTGTCTATCAAACACCATTCCAGTCCATTCACTTGATCATCTTCTTTCTTCAACTCCAAAGCACTCGAGGCTCATAGGTGTCTCTAATGGACCATCTCCACCTAGATGGTTTAACAACTGGCACAACCGCATAACCTTGCCCCGGCTCTCATGGTCCATCTCTAATGGACCATCTCCACCTAGTATTTCTGTGGTGATCGATGTTGATAATGTGGTTGCCGCAACCCGGCCACTACAACATTCCATTGTAAATCATACTTGCAGCTGAATGGAAACCAGTACTCGGCATTCAAGATTTAACTCTTTCCATTCACCCGTCTCAGAAGAGAACATCTCCACGTTGAATTCAAAGGTTGTAAAAGTGCTCTGAAGGGAATTCGCACCACCCTGCACCTGTACTCGGCATTAATCATCACGTCACTACTACCAATAGTATTCGAACCCTTAAAACAGTAGGGATCGCAGATGAATCCCACTTTTACTGTCTTGTGGGATCGAGGGGCGGGAGGAAGAACAACCCATTGCTTGGTGTATGGATTGCAAATGTTGTAATCGCGTTGTGTTATTCTCCCTTGTGCAGCACAAAACTAAGTCATTGTACGTTGCTAGAATAGCTGGACCATCATTGTCGTCGTCACCTAACACAAGTGCAGGCTCGCCGTCTTCACGTTCAGGCGCATCTTGCGAACAAGGGAGGAAACTCAAGGACAACCCGCGTGATTTAAGCCCTGGAAGTTTGGACATGGCGAGGAATTCGGAATTATTTACAAGGAAGTCGACAACAGATTTCAACCAATAAACGGTCTTGGAGATCATCAATCCTTCTCATGGCTCCGCACAGACTCGGAGACAACTCATTCTCATTGTTATGTATTTATATAGAGCTGGGTAGGGTTTATTCGTAGATGGCAGAGAAGAGGAAGGAAAGAGACTTGCATCACAAGAAAGGAAATGATCAACTATATAGGAAATGATCAAATCCTAAACAAGAGTCTAGGTAACGAAAGCGCCTATCCATTAATTCGTTGGTAAGCACGGCGGCATCTCGGTCCAATAACACCATGTCATGTGTTAATCTTATTCTACATAATATTGTGTTATTTGATCGAGACGCCATTGTGACGATGTTTTGATCTATCTAAGTTTTTCTCCTAGATAACAGTATGAAATCAATTGGAAAGTCGGATAACCCTAAACCTATATGGCATATTTACTTAGGATTAACGTTCCACTCAAATTATAACACGAAGATTGGTTTTTTATTTGTAAATCCTTGAAGTGAGACATGTAAACCCTATTGTCAACTCTTAAAACTCAAGGAATCATACACCACATAGCTTGTGTTCCGGGACCATAAAAATCTCTCGTTTACTTAATATAATGGGACTCCCAAGTTCCCCGATTCTTGCCTTTGTGTTTTACTCTAGTTAAGATTTTATCACATTTGGTAGCTGCAGAATGAAAAGGAAAGAAAAAATGCAGAGAAACAAAGCCAGGCTTGTGAGGCGGGCAGCTGCTACTTGAGTGCTTATGCAAAATACATTATCCATGCATACATTCAGAAATAAAGTTTACACGAACAAGTACATTGTAAAACAATGGCTCTGCATTTCTTGAAAACGAAGACAGAAAAAAGTGACCGTCAATCTCTTCAAAACGAAACCAAGAGGAAGATGGAGGCCGGAGGAGACCCACTCATAGCTCGTCCTGCAACCGCAGACCAATCCATAAATAAATTTTTACAGGTGCAATAAAATCTTGAGTTTATTTATAGAGAGAGAGACATAGAGGGCATGAATATTGGTGCTTACATGATCATAGTGATCCCAATTACGGTGCTGCAAAATAAAACGCCCAAAGTTAGAAGTAGGCAAGAGAAACATTCAAGTTGCAACTTAATCACTGAGACTACGTCAATTGATTGCAACGAAATGTTCAATTATTGGATCACAGGGAGGGGGCATTCAAACTTGAGGCCTCTTTCAACATTAGGAAGAGAATATCATGAGACCGAGAACTAACTGGTTAGGTGATCATAGACAAATTTATACTGGATGGAAGTTGTAAACAAATTGTTTAAAAGAATCAAACACACCTTTCGGTATCTGTCTCTATGTCTGTCTCGGCGACCTCGATCATAACCCCTCTCTCTTCTCCTCCTTTCTCCCTCTTCTCTTGCTCTTTGAGCCTCCTGCACGATCAGAGCTCAAAATACTTATAAATGGAATTCAACTAAGCCTGACAAGAAATTCTATTAACCATTTATTTCGGCCACAAACCTCTTCCTCCTGTGCTTTCCTCCTTTTTTCTGCTTCTTCAAAGGCATCCTTTTCAGCCTGAAACGCCATAAGAGAAATGCATATGATAAAATATTTGCCAAAGAACTGGAAAACACTAGTGACAGTCGAAAGAGGCTTACCTCTCTATTGGCGAAGACTTCCTCGACCACTTGTTTTGCATAATCAGGATCATCACAAATTAAAATGTTGTCGAAAACTGAACCGGCCTTTACCTGCATCGCATTATTTCACCTCCATTAACATAATGAACTAATGACCATACGATCCTCTAGCAAATGGAAAACGTCCTACCTGCCAAACTTCGACACCAACATAATTAATTGGCTTAAGCACATAGAGATCAGGATCATCTTCAAACTCTGCATAGGAGAACAAAAAGGAAGCTCAGCATCAAATCCCCCCTCTAGAACTGGCTCTTGTAATTATGTATACCGATATAGACAGAAATTATTTAGTTATCTATTTAAACTTACCTGGATTATCAATCCAAGGAATCTTCCATTTCCCTTTGTAATTTGGGTTCTTGATTTTCTGACATATCAGAAGAAATCAAGTCAATTGATACTGCGAAAAAGAATCGACCTCCGGTTTTATCTGGTACCTCACAAAAGCTTAATCAAACTACAGTACCAACCTTGGGTCTCCATGGTCCTTTATAAGCTGGATTTGGTATCTTTGGAGCTTTCCACAGACCGTTCGCTTCATCATCCCATTCTTCGGGCTAATTAGAAGACGGGAAAATACAAAACTGCTTGATTAAATTTCATATCTTGCCATATGAATGCATCAAACCGCAAGAGGGAAACACGAAAATCAAACTAAAAAGGGGAAGCTAAAATTTTAGATTACAAAGAAGGGTATAATAGTAGTCCAACATCAAAAAACCAAACAGATGTCGTATATAGTACAGCTCCGTAAGTAATCAACTAACCTCTTTTGCTTTTGGATCTGGAATTTCTCTCGGAATTGAATCATAACCCTGCAATACAAAGATATGCGTCAATAGTAGCACATAATACATCCAATGAACAGATATGTCTCAGAGACGAGCATTAGGCAGAGGGGGAAAAAGTTCCCATACCTCAGGTTTGATGTGATTAGGATCTTCAATGTATTCTCTAAGATCCCAGTCAGCCGGCTATGATGGACAAAAAATGATACTTTTAAGTTAATTATGAAAAATTACAAAGATTAAAATTTTATAACTTAATTCTTCTACGAAATAGTTGCTCACAGGATTTCCTGGGTTTTGAAAACATTATCTTATAGTTAGAATTCCTTTTGGAATAAACATGTTTATCTACCTTCTTTGCAGTAACATCTTTGATCTTTCTTGGAGGAAGAATATCCCAATCTGTGTACATGCTTCCAGAATCCTTTTCACGGTTGTCTATTAGGACACTATAAGTTGCGTCAGGTCGCAGAATGAACGTGTAGAAATGAGTCAACTTGTCAGTTTCACACTGTAAATCCTTCTTGATGGGGTAATTCTGGCCTTGGTAGGAGACTATGACATGGAGCTTCTTTGTATCCGTGCCGCAAATATCAGGACCAAACATTAAACTGCAAAAACAAAGTCCAGCAAACATTCAGAATTTGGAAAAGAGAAGAAGAAGGAAGAACATCATATAAACAGGCAATCCGGGCTCTTATATGTCGGCAATTTCCATGGTATCAGATACCAATGAAAATTCCCTAAGTATGAACTATACAAAGAAATTTGGGGAACCTCATCGTGGCATTTCAGACTCCTAAATTTTAAAAAGGTGCCCTTTGATTAAGACACGAGTTTCAAATTGCTACTATAACATGATCCTGTTTCATGCAACTGACTACCAAGTGTTGTGGAATGGGATGTGGTTGATTAACTAAAAAGAATTTCTCCCCACACAACCTGATCACCATTCATGTATGGTATATATACACTGGCAAGTCGATATGGCTGCATTTGACTAATACGAAACTCTCATCATATGAAAAAAAGCTACAGCTAAACCGAATGTGCATGTACGAAGTCCTTTTCTACAACACTGTGTTCTTAAGAAAGAAGGACTAGGTCATACAAACGTGCCTCGAAACATTTCATCCCTTGACATAGAGAATGGAGTATTCTAACCTGTATGGAGTGTCCCCGCTGAATTTCTTCTGATTAACAAATCCAGACATAAGCTTTATGTAACCGCCACCACATTCAATTTCCTGCTCAAACTTGATCGAGTACTGGAGGACCAACGTCCTGTTCCTGTTGCTGAACTCCGGTATCTTTGCAGATATAGCAAAATGCTTGGCATCATTAGATGTCTGAATTCCTGCAAGATTTCGTATGCCATCATAAATCAACACCACAGGTTTAACCACCTTGACTGTATTATTACCAGCTTACGGCGCCACAGTATTACAGGTTAATAGACAAAAATATAAGATAAGAATTGATAAATAATAAGAAACTAGCAGTGATTAATCAATAAAGGGTAATCGGAAGATACCTTTATCATCGTGGTCACCGGACCACTTTCCGGCTGTGTGTTTAAAGGAACCTGCTTTACCTTCACTGCTTTTCCAGTCAGATGTCACCCAACGGCTTCGCCATTCGTCGTCTGATCCACAACAAATCAAGATTAACTGATTAATTTTCTGGTGGAATGAAAGATCAATTCTTGGTCTGACTTGTTACTTTTTTACACATGTTCAAGCACACACAGAGTCAAGTCAACTAACTGTACAAAAGTTAGTTATTACAAGCTAATTAGTTATTTTTTCGACGAAAATGAAAGTCATGGATATTTTCTCATAGTCAGAAAGAGAGCTAGTGAAACTGGGAAATGGGAGATGTAAGTGTTGTACAGCAGACAGACAGAGAGAGAGAGAGAGAGAGAGAGAGAGAGAGAGAGAGAGAGAGTTGGTTGAGAGTTTAGCATTCAATTCAGCAGCAACCAGAATAAAGTTAGCAAAGTAAAATAAAAAAAAACAATTAAAATATCAAGTAGAAACTTATGATTATGTAAAAGTAGATAGATTGCAGCGATGGTTGGAAGTGGAAGGAGAGGAAGGATGGTATATACCATCGAAGCGCTCTTCGAAAATGATCTCTGAAAGTGAAGAAGGAAAGCAAAAGGAGAGCAAGGAGAGTGATAATATTAGTAAAACCAGCTGCTTTTGCTGCTTCGCCATGCTTGCACAAGTGCAAAAATTGCAATGGCAAAAGCCAAAGGCCAAAAGCAGCTTGGGGGAGAGAGCGCTTGTGTTTTTGGTTTACTTATAGCAGCGGACGCAAAAGCTTTGGCCCAAAGTCTCCCGTGTAACTTCGGCGATGCCCTCCCCTTCTCCTTTCCCTTGGAAATGGAACACTGATTGACTTTGTTTATTGTTGGTGGAGTCAATGAGTCGTGCGTCTGCCCCTGCCGTTGTGTTTGGGTCACAGTCCAGGTTCTCCTCCTCTTCTCTCTCTCCATCTCTTTATTTATTTTTTTTATTTTTTTTAATTTCGTCTTTGCAGTCAGAAAGAAGACCTTCTCTCTTGACTTGACTTGGACTTTTCATATGTTTTGAACCAATCAGAGAAGAGCGAGACGTTGCAGCACCCAATCAAAATTCTTAGAATTTAAATCTTGCTACATCATTTGTTCAAAAAAAATCTTACTACATCATAATAATAATATGTATGCATGAGAAATCGTCGTTGCTGCGGCCAGCCGCCTGCACAATTACAAATTATATTTTATAGGCATTACTCATTTATTATTGGGTCTTACTGCATTGATATGATGATACAAAACTATAATTTACATTAAATTAAGGCTTTTAGTTACCATTTTGAAACTCTATTTTAATTTTACTTTATTCCTGTAATTTAAAAGTCATGATTTTACTATCTGAAACTCAAAATTCGTTTCATTTTGACTTGTGAACTCTCTCTTCTCGCTTCGTACTACTTTCACTTATGGACTCTCTCTTCTCCCTAAAACCTATAGGTCACCTCCGAAAACATACCCCAACACCCAATAAGGCAAAGTGAAACGAATTTTGAGTTTCATCAAGTAAAGTGACGATTTATGAGTTACATGAGATAAAATGAGATTAAAATCGAATTCCAGGAGCGTAGCTAAAAGTAAGTCTTAAATTAATCTAAACTAAAGTTAAATTTGAATGCAAAAAAGAGGAGGACACTGCTCTAGCTAACTTAACTAAACTCAAATTTGAATATAAAATTAGTCTTTTATCCGTTGCATTTCACTTACAGTTAATATGATCCAAAGTAAGAGGACTCAGAATCGAAGGTGTAGGAATGAGCAACTAGTCTACAACTACGAGGAAGATAAAGCTCTGCAATTACTCATGAGAAACGACCATACAAGTTAGAAGAGCAAAAATCTTATATGGCACAAACCAAACCGAAAGTACAGTTGTAAAAGTTGTGGAAAAAGAAGGCCATTTCTAATGGCACATTCAAGACTTGGTTGAAGTCATCTCCCAGCCAGTGTGCCCAGAACACTCACTCTTTTTTGGCCAACAAAAGAGGAGAGGACGTGAGAGCATGCAGAATGGATACGGGCCCCCCATAATTGAAAGGTGAAAGAATTCGCTTGGACGGTTTAGTAAATAGAAACTTCCATGACAAATGAATACATTGTCATCGTAGCGTTCAGCATACACTGTTACCATAACGTCCAGTGCCAATACAACGTAGGCGCAGGCTCATGCCTTCATTCCTTATTATCAACCCTAATCATAGGCTAAAAGTATACACAACCACGATTTTATACTACCTCTAGATGTAGTACATCCAAATTAATCAGCACAAACACTGAAAGGCAATCCAGCAATCCTATGTGGGGTGTGCTTATCCACACACCCTTTTTTACTTCTTACACACCCCTATTATTTTCTGTCCGTTAGATCTTCTTCAATTCATCCGATCCGACGGCCGAAATCCAAAAGGATGTGAGAGAAGTAAAAAAGAGTGTGTGGATATCACACCCCTATGTATAAACTAGGCACTCGAGGGTAAGAGCATTTAAGCTCTTTTTCTTTACCTAGCAAGCTGAAACCAAAAGCCACAGCTAACCGCCACCGGCAACGTTTAATAAGCAATAAACTCGATTGTTTTTATTTCAACAAAACATCAATGAAACAATCAAAGAGTTGTTTTCAACACTCTTTCGATAAAACTGGAACCGCAACACTCAAGTTTTGAACAAACCAAAAATACTACTCTCTTTAAACAGCATTCATAGCAGGAGCAGGAATCCCAAAATGGCACCTTTATAAAAAGCCAAAAGTTCTAACAGCTAAACCCTTGCAGGGAACAGGAGAAAATTAAAAATGGTGCGTCATGCCTTTCCCCTACTTCGCCTGAGGGTGAGAAGAAATAAAGTCCACAGCCAGACCAATTGACTTGATCTTGTCAGCTTCATTATCAGGGATCTCAAACCCAAACTCCTCTTCCAGAGCCATCACAATCTCCACAGAATCTAAACTATCTAACCCCAGGTCGCTTTCGAAATTAGCATTTGGTGTAACCTACCAAAATAAGAAAAACAATGCGCAGGAGATCAGATTATTGAAACATAATGAAAATGCATGAATATAATGGCCTTACAAACGAAATCAGTATGAAATGTGAATGGACATGAGCACGTGCATAGAATTTCTGAGGCAAATTGCTCATACGTAAATATTTGAAAAGAGAGATCATCACTTTCATTATGATTTAAGTACGAGAATCTCATATTTGAGAATCTCATATCCCAGAACCGGATGTTACTCTCCATTGGAATTTGGGACATTCACAATATATTGGTTACATCATATAAGCACCAACTCAA
The DNA here is from genome assembly GCA_963580275.1 of Crataegus laevigata. Classification (NCBI taxonomy): domain Eukaryota; kingdom Viridiplantae; phylum Streptophyta; class Magnoliopsida; order Rosales; family Rosaceae; genus Crataegus; species Crataegus laevigata. The sequence continues at coordinate 42,906,248 of OY756938.1, forward strand.
GCAAAACAATAAGAAATACATACAAGAAGGGGCCGCATTGTTATACTTGAGACATTCATCCTATATAGATACTGATGCAAAAGCAAAACAGAGAAATACATTCAAGTCTTTGTGTAAGGTCAAAGAATAAAGACAAAAAAAAGAATGCTTATGAAATATCATACATTTACAACTATTAATAACAGATGCAAGTATGAGAGCTCACCCCCATCTTTATCAACAGTGTAATCAATACTGTAACATTAGCGACAGAGTATATGATCTACGCCCTTCACATATCTATCCTCGTTGCACATATCTACTTGTGCATTTTTGTTTCTCATCAAAACAAGACAGTGGAAAAACTGAATAATGTAATCGACCAGCCATTGCTGTTGCGTTGGAAGAAATGACTTCATCATCAGCCCAAAATTTGTAGAAACCCAAATAGCAATATTTCAATTCACCATCAACGTCTAGGCAAACAGATGTTCTGTTTGTGGATATGGGTACATTCAATAAGATGCTATGACTGGACAGGTGCAAGCAGCAAAAATTTGACATTACCAAAAACCCTAATTACTCAATACAACGGATCTTACAAGTATAAAATCAACTCCTCAAACACAAAATGATCACCTTTCACAACAACAACAACAACCAAATAACTACTAGTTCAAACTTGCAATTCATTAGAAAAATGGTTCCCACTAACAGTCAATTCCATTTTCTGAGAAAATCGGAGGCTTTTATCTCAGTTATAGATAGATAGATATACCTTGGAAGGATCGACCTTCTGGAAGTTCTTGACGACGGAGACGACCCGATCGGTGACCTCAGATTTGTCGAGGAAGGTGCCCCTGACCTCCTCGGAGAAGAGACGGCGTCGGATAGCGGCAAAGGGGGAGAGGAGGAGAGGGGCGGTGGAGCTAGGGTTAGAAGGCACGGCTTGAACTTGCACTCTCAGGTGCTTGAGTAGCACGTTCCTCGCAGACGCCGCCATTGAGAGCTCTTTCGTCACTCGTCTCTGCTGCTACTGCTTGGCTGCAGTATCAGTCGGCTACAGTGTGAGGGCGAGAGAGAAATGGCCTTCTCTTTTCTGTTGGGTGAGACCGCGAGAGACGGAGAGAGCGTGCTTTGATGAGCCACATTCTGGGGTCACACGTCGTCGTTCGGGGACAAAGTTGGTTGGAAAATGTGGGCTTCTTCAGAGACGAATAAAAACACTACCCTCCAAAATCTATCCGGATCCAAATTAAAGTTGGGTTGGGCCGGAAAGGCAGCCGAACAATTATGCAGTAGTATAACTGAACCGAACCCGATATACCGCCAGCAGTAACCAATCTACTAGTCCTGAATGCTGAAGCCTGGAGTGGTGGTGAAAGAAAAGTGATGGCGATGGTCGTGGCGGTGATAGTCTTCGTTTCTCTGTTTCTGTTTGTTTTTTTGGCAATCAAATTTGCCACAGCTGATGGTATGCCATTATTATTCTTCCCTCTTCTTCCGAATTTCCAGTCTTCCCAATTTATTAATATTATGAAGGAACATGTATCTGTGAATTTCTGAGCTCTTACAAGCGTGTGCTGCAGGGGATTTTACTTTGACGTCCAAAGGCGGTGCGAAGCGCGACCAGATTGAAGATAAAGTAACCCCATTTTTTCCATATCAACATCAAAATTCAAAAGCTTGTTTCTTTTCTTTTGATTTCTCTCTTCAAATCAGTAATTCTCATATTTCTTCAGGTTGTTTGGATAACTGGCGCTAGCCGCGGAATCGGTATCTCAATCTTCTTCTTCGATATTCTATCTTCAATTGTCTGCAGATTATTAGTTTTCGTAAAGCCTCAGTTACTTGTCTTTGTTATTGTCACCGTTTTCTTACTTTTCATTGTTATTATCACCACCGTTTGTATCATTACTATTATTCTGGCAACAATGACGTTGGCGGATGGTAAATGATGACAGTTATCAAGTTTCCGTATATTTGTCTACTTCCCAATGGATAGTATATATCTAGTTGCCTGCAATGTTACGTATACATTCATGAGGATGATTCTTTTATGTTTGTTGTGGTTTGTATCTGGTGAAAATTGCCCAAATACTTTGGACCAATGTTCCCCTCAATTTCGTCTCAATTGTGATTTTCCATGCGTAAACTTTCTCACTTTTCTCTCTTTAATGTTTGTGTGAAGGGGAGATTCTTGCTAAGCAACTTGCGAAATTGGGGGCTAAGCTCATTATTTCTGCACGTAATGAAGCTGAATTGGAGCGTGTCAAGAGAGAACTGACTGGTCTGTTATTTTATGGATAGCTATCATTCCTTTTTTAAGTACATCTCCTCCTCTCTCTCTTAATTTGGTTAGCATGCCCAGGTAAACATGTTCCTGATGGTGTAAAGGTTTTGCCATTGGATTTGGCATCTGGTGAAGATCGTCTCAAGGATGCTGTAGAGAAAGCAGGGTCCTTCTTTCTTAATGCTGGTGTTGATTATATGATCCACAATGCAGCTGTTGAGCGTCCTGTAAGTGGGCAATTCCTAATTTCTGAGTGTGACACATTGTTGGTTATTGATACAATCAATTGAAACACATAAATGCAAACTTAAAATTTGAAATTTAACTACTTATAATTCTCGTATGTTGGAGCACTTGTGTTTATGACAGGAGAAATATAAACTAATTAACTCTTTTCTTTTTGTCCTATGGCAGAAAACTACAGCTTTGGATGTTACTGAGGAGAGTCTGAAGGTATCGTATGTGGAGTCCTTGGGTTGTTTGATGCTATATATATCTCTATGAAAATTACTGGCTCCTATGGATCAATGAGCCATGTTTTGCTACTTGCCTTCCTTTTTTATACTTTTAAAATGCTTATGTATGAAAGTGATCCTGTTTACCCTTGCTTGCAAGTAGGAGACATTCAATGTCAATGTTCTTGGGACACTAACGCTTACTCGGTTGCTAGCACCTTACATGCTGAGGCGGGGGAAGGGACATTTTGTTGTGGTAAGTTGAAAATATTGTTAAAATTCTCTGCCATACCCACTCATTTCATTGAAAAGATATATTGGATAAATTTTAATTAGTTTCAGCAGGACTTACACAATAGCTTTATGCAGTGCGACATGTGATTAGTAAAGAACCTAATGGATCAATACTTTTTATCCTGCACATGACTATCTCAAATGTCCAAGACTCTAGTTATGCTGACTACCTAGACATAAGTTAATAGGATTTGTCATGCATTCAAGTACATTAGGTACTTGGTTATTTGTTGGTGTTAATTGTCAGGCATATTCTATCTTCATTTTGTGCTTGTTTTCCATTTTTGTTCTTCACCCTTCTTAGATCTTTTTTTTGTTTGCTTAAATTTATGTGCAGATGAGCAGTGCTGCGGGAAAGGTACCGGCGCCAGGTCAGGCCATGTACTCTGCCTCTAAACACGCATTAAACGGGTACTTTCACACGTTGCGTTCTGAGGTAAAATAGAATTTCTATGACTTGTATGTATTTCATATTTCATGAGCTAAATGGCATTAATACTTTTGTCTCTTACGATGGACTAATTGTGGCAGTACACACAGCACTGATAGTTTAGGATTTTGAGCAAAGAAATGGAATGGTAAAGATAGGAAATTTTAGAATGATGCAAATATCTAATAAGAGTGGAAAATCTTTACAATTCTCACTAATCAAAGTTCTCCATTGTATCTAGACTTAATAACGACATGAAGAGGAGTGGTTTTGTTTATGCGTTATTCAAATTATTCTTATCAAAATGAAACTGTTAATATAACTACAATATCTGTTTGCTATATTTACCAAATGGTGCTAGTTCATCTTTCCTGAGTACAGCTGTGTCAGAAAGGAATCCAGGTGACCATTGTTTGCCCTGGGCCAATAGAAACACCAAATGCTTCTGGAGCAGCAAGCTCAGAAAATAAAGCTTCTCGTGAGGTTAGCTCTTTTTGTCCTTACTGTGATCTTGTTATGTCTATATGAAATTGTCCTCCTGCCCCCTGTATGGGTAACAACATGCCGGAGAACCCCCAACTGACCCTACCCCCACTCACACTCACACCTTCTATTTAGTGCAATCAACAGGCATCCTGAGTGGATGACTCTCCACAGGATCATTCCCCAGGATGATATATATATTTTCCCTGCTCCCTATGTATTATTCATTCTGGCTGTGTATGTTTATCTCCAAACATCTAATTTATTTTCATTGGTTATGTGCTGCCTACTTAACCTGTTTTGACTCGAGAGGGCGTTAATGGGCTGGGGACATGTTATAATTTGAACCTCTTGCATTGAAATGTTTCTTAATCCTTTTGTGTTATTTTTCTGTTTTAACAGAAGCGTGTGTCATCAGAAAGATGTGCAGAGTTGACGATAGTTGCTGCCACCCATGGTCTGAAAGAAGCTTGGATATCTTACCAGGTATTGACATTAGTATCGCCGTCCATTGTATAGGTCTAACCACCAAGATAATATGTATGTTCTCCTAGCTATGCTTATCCATATTTTGTTATTGATTGTATTGTAGCCTGTGCTGGCTGTAATGTACTTGGTGCAATACATGCCAACTATTGGTTATTGGCTCATGGACAAGGTAATTTCTGTACCTCTGGTTTACCCGTGGTTAGCATGAGTTTGCCCTTTCCTTTTCGGCCGTTGCCTGCATTTCTGACGCTGACATGGAGTTGCTGGTTTAATACAATTCCTAGATTGGCGGAAATCGAGTTGAAGCAGCTGCACGGAAGGGGAACACTTACTCATTGAGCTTACTGTTTGGAAAAAAGAAGGCATCATGAATCTTTTGATCTGAAGCTCTAGCTTATTGTATTTGATTTAGCAGCAACCCACGAGACAGTGCCTTCCATGGGAAGGGCTACATCGAAACCATGTTGACGGGAAAAGTACACTCATATTTACATATACATCTTTCTTCTTTCCAAAATATCGAAAATGCATTATGGTTTGATTAGGTTTAGGGTTCTGAGGAATTCCCTGATGGACAGATCAAGTAAGTCAATATTTTAACACAAAGCAGTAGAACAATTGCATTAATCCACCAACCACAGATCCATACATATAATCCATCCGCCAATTATCGCCCAATTACAGCGCCGCAACCGCACCTTTAAGAAGACGCATACTATAACTTTAGAAATGTCTACGCTGTTGGTTCTCCAACACGTTATTATCTAGCAGTGGAACAAATGTTCATGAATTTCCTGCAAGCTGTGTAGTTTCTTTCAAGGACCTCAAAACTTCCTTGCAGGCTAATTTCAATGCTGTCTTCTTGTTAGACGCTGTTGATGTATGCTTGTGCGTGAACCCATCAGCTTCGACCTCTATTGTAATGGCAGCCACACCGTTGTCAGATGTCTTCACGGGTTTCTTCATGTCATAATGCATTTTCTGGCAATGTTCGTTCAACTCTCTTACGGGATGGAGCGTCAACGTCTCTGGAGTAATCAAGGGCTGTAAGAGAGGACTTATACTTTGAAAGACAATCGTCTTATCATATCCAGAATCAACATAAATTGCCCCTGCTAGAGACTCGACAACATCTCCAAGTACCTGTTATCAATAAAGGGAAAAATATAAGACCATCATGTCAGAGAGAAAGTTCGATTAAGACGTGCAGGCAAAAAGTTCTCTTGTAGAATACATTAATGCATAGATATAAATATATAAGCGGATGACTAACCTTGGGGAATGATGTCTCAGATTCCCATCCAAAAGTCGATTCCGTAGATAACTTCTCAAAGTTTTCAATTGTGTAGACTATATCTTTGTGCAGTTTGTGTGAAGCATGCAGAATGTGCTTGTACAACTCAGCCTTAATGGCAGAGCGAGCATAACAGTCGTTGTTCACAGAGGCGGACCTCATATCAGTTAAGATTCCCGGTGACATCCCAGGATACTCATTGTACAAATATATAGTGATCAGATAATCTAACACAGCATCCCCAAGAAATTCCAGCCGCTGCACAAGAAAGAATATACTGTTGAGCAGAACAGATGACAGAGGATGAAAGATTGCAGGTCATGTAAAGGAACATATGGCCTATGAAATAAGATGCATTGTGGAGACTCGGAAAAACTGTTTAAGCAGTGATGAGCACGGAAAACTGCTGTCGAATGCAGCAGATTACTATCATGTAATGTAATGTAGCATTGAACAGACAATTCAAAGAAGTTGAAAAGAAGTAAAAGTATGCACTGTTATTGCGTGAGCATATCACACGTGAGGAGGTTGGCATTCAATTACAAAATAGTAATAGCATGTATAAATTTCATCGTACCTGATAACATCCTGGAATCTCAGGAAGCATGTACGAACCATGGGTTAGTGCCTCAACAAGAAGAGAACGGTCACGGAATGAGTAGTTCAGTAAGGACTCTATATGTCCGACATTGACAAGCTTCTCCGGTTGCAGTTGGAAGTGCCTCTCGCATGGTATATGGACAAAATCCACCTTTATACCAACCCAATTCATGAAATACATGGCAGCTACTTCCCCACCTGTGCTAAGAAATGCACCAATTAGTGCTTCAACAACATCAGCAACACTCTTACTTTTTACATTCCGTCTTTCCCTAGTGTAGATCTTTCTTCCGTCATAAAGCAACTCCTCATGTAGTAAATAACTTCCAGAATAATCTCCAGGTATAAACCACTTTTTTGGGTCAAAACTCTCGTTACGAATAAAGCCCTACAACATCAAACGAATGGCAAACAAGTCATAAATACAGCAAGTGATTTATCAAAAAAAGAAAAAAAATGAATTTGATGTCATGAAGGAAACTTGAAACAGCACAATGAGGGTTTTAGTATCTGGAGCTGTAGAATTGATTTATTTATATATCCTGGTAATACTTTATGCATCCTTTCAGCACAACTAACGAAAATAGATGATGGAAAATACTAACAGCAACAGAATAGAGAAATATTACCGGAAGTTTGTGGTCACATCCAAGCCTGCAAAGGGCAGCATTAGAAATTATCTTTTCCTTCTTTACACTAAGAAGGCCTTCATGATTGTTCTGATATGTTTTGAAAAGCTGCTGACTAGCAGCATATTTAAGAAATGAATCTCCAAGAGCCTCCAAGGATTCCAAATGGTCATTCTCTTGACATTTTTTTGTTGTAATAGCTTCCAAGAACTACGTATAGATATCAGACAGCACCAACATGTAATGTTCAGAACCACAATGAAACCAAATATATCAATAGTACAACAATAAACTCCCAGGTGAGAACGGACTAACAAAGCTATAAATAAAACAAAAATTATAGTCACGGGCCACATTACCACAGCTTTATTGAAAAATTATGCAGTGTAAAATAAAAAATGAAATAAAAATTACAAAAGAAGCTCCGAGTCCAACTGTTCCATATTCAAGTGAAAAAGTACCAATACTAAATGTATTTGCAAAGACTACACAAGTTTCCTGATAGACATTCTACCATCCAGATGTTTTACTCAAATTTTGCCCCATTATACTCGTTCCATGTCAATACCATGAAAACATATGAGTCATACAGCCACCAACAACACATCAGTTTATAAATTTACTCACGCCTTTACCAAATTAATTGCAGAGCCACAAGCAATGATCAAGTTCACTTATGTCAAGAAAACACTAAGTCACTTATGTCAAGAAAACACCAAGTCAGAAGTGAAAGGGAAAACAATCTAGCAAACCAACAAATTCATCAAATTAGAGAAAAGTCACGAACAATATAGTATTTTCCCCCTCAAAACAAATTAGTATAATACCTTAACAGTTGGAATGATAACATTTTGTGTGCAATGATCCAAAACAATCCTTTTCAAGTTGGCAGCAATAAGTAAAGCCTCAAGTCGATGCATGATTGAAGGAACAAATGAGTATGAATATACACTGCTGATTGATATAGGTGACATAATTATAGAACAAAATTCAGGCGGCAATTCAACAGATGTATGACTCGATTCTGCAAAGAAAAAACACGTTAAGTTTATTACTCAACAAGAAGTAATCATGAAAACAAGAATGGTATCCAATGGACAAAATCTCAACACTTATACTATCAAACAATTTTTCAACTTTCACTCATTCTTATGAAAAACCGATAAGAATTGCCCCATAAATTCCCTTTTGGTTTCATACATGAAAAGTTATGCAACATTGCAAGAACATTGTGCTCTTTATACGATCGAAAAACATTGCTCATTATTATACAACTTAATCAAAATAGGCATTGTAAGTTTTTTTTATGCAAAATCCACTGATTTTCAAAGCAATAAAGAAAAGCATGCATGTCATTTTCCTGCAAATCTCATCATACACTTAGCATGGCTATCGACACGGGAGTAAAAAAATTAGAATATCTGACCTTTTTCTGTCTGTTGTCTGCCCCTTTGTAGATAATTTTGCACCTGGAAAATTCGTCTCCCTTTCAGTAGCAATTGTCGATCAAAATACAAGTTGATCTTGTGTCTACAATAAGAGAAACATTTTGAGTTACTCATAAATGGCTGGGATACAATGTTAGCACACGTCGTTCATCATGTTCTTTTCTTTTTGCATGCATCATTTAAGTTCTTGGATACACAAGCTCATCAATGGCAACAAATTCACAAGGATACAACAAAATCACATACCTTTCTTCATAGTATTTCTTATACGTAAGAGCTCTGCCATCCCTGAGCTTAAGAAGTGAGTTTCCATTCAAGTTACTCAACAAACCAGTGATGCAATATATGGTACCATTATGAGGGGTACAAACCAAAGAATTCTGGATCATGCATGTACAAACCAAACCTTGTTTGGTATGTACCAAACGGGAACAACCGTTAAGCGTTGAACAATTTACGTGATCCTTGGAATATTCTTCAGATGCAAATAACACAGATGTAACACATCTCCAATCAATGATCACAGCTTCCCGATGCATTCTGGTCCCCGGGAGTAAAAGATAATCAATCCCAACATTTCCTCCTGAACAAAGTCCATCTAAAACTTCTCCCAGCTTATTCAAATTGTGATCCATTAGAATTCGAAAAATTGTGATTTGGAACCTTCTACACAGAAGTACCTACAAATAAAGTCATATGAACACGATAACATGTTAGTTTATCTCATGCATCATATAATACTAAAAGAGCAGTAGAGAAATCAAAACAATACCTGTTCTGAATTTAGATGAATTTCTCCAACATATTGAAAGTTTACTGTTAAACTACCTCTGCCGACTTCTAAGTCAAAATGCGTATTTGCAATATCGCAATCAAGTTCACTCCTCATACCAAGTACAATATTATGAACTGGAATATCATATTCAAAATTCTGATTCAGCTCAATTAAGTAGCAATGATACAATATACTAGGATCATTTGAGCAAAAGGGCTTGACTAATTCAATTGGGACATAGCTGCACTGTACATCATTATACGGTTCCGACCCTGCACACAGCCCAATTAGAATTTGTAAAAAATACTTACTCAAGTTCAAAACAAAATTAGAAGCTAAGGATGGGCAAGTAAAGGTTAGAGAAGTTACCAAGCTCTTGTGTGCCTTCTTCCTCAACAATATCTGGAACAAGATTATCCGTTAAAGCACCAATTTTGTGAAGTTCCTTGCAAGCTTCAAAGCATGCAAGTTGCTTCAAAATTTTAACATTTCCTTTTACATGAACATCAGGTATTGGACAGCTCTTGGGAAGATGCAAAGTGCAAGTCTCCTTATCCCATCTTGGAGCAGGTTTAAAATATCTGAAAAATAAATTAAAAAATACAAATAAATCATTAGAAAAATCAATGAATAGAGTACATAGCAGCATTAATTACAGAATGTTTCAATAAACTAACCCATCAGAAGGGAGCCTTGAGCAATAGAAGTACACCAATCCAATAGAGGAAGCAAGGCTCAAGCTTGCTCCAGTACTTTCAACACGATAAAAGTCATCATCCTGCAAATCAATTTCCAAAGACGTGCAGGGAAGAGAAGAATGGCGTAAGGACTCCTTTCTCATTATAGCTCCACTTGCAAGATAATTTTGTACTCGAGAATGTGTACTGAAATCACCACTGCAGACAAAAATAATTAGCCATAGTACTAGGAACTGATCCTAGAAGAATTGGCTTAAAGAGTCAAACTAAATATGAATTAGCTAAAGGAGAAAGTAGAATACGAATTTTCTTGCACAAACAAAATTATGGTCAAGTTTCATTAGGGCAACAAATATATCCAGAGAAAAAGTAGGGAAGAGATTAATTTCAGACAGACTGAACAATTACCTTTTCAACATTAACACATAATCAGAGTTTTGCATCCTTGCACGACCTTTAGACTGTATGAAGCTAGAAACAGTGAAGGAAGGATCAAATCTAATGACCAAATTACAGCTTTGAACATCTAACCCCTCTTCAAGAATCGATGTTGCAACAATGATATTCACCTGAAACATATACATTTTCTAAATCAAACATGGAAATTGGTAAGTGACAGGGTATTGTGATTCAGAAAAGACAAAAGTAAGCATACCATGCCCTTACGGAATTCTTCAACAATTTCGTTCTGCCTTTTTCTGGTTTGGGATTGCATCCCACTGTTATTTCCCGCAATGTACTTTGTCTTCCAGCCATTGAGTTTAGGAAAAAATGTACTAAATAACGATTCGATGACAACAGCTGTTATGACCCTTTCAACAAAAACTATACATCTCAAATCCTTTAAGCCCCTGGGTTTTAATTGTAATAAAAAAACTCAGTGCATCTAATGTTTAACCGAGTAACAGAAAACGTAACATATTCAACTGTACACTATATACTATATAAATGTATAAGATATATCTATATATATATAAATGTTTATGTGAATTTGAGGGTCTGGTAATTGATTTACCAAAAAAAGGAACAGTGCATTCCAAAGGAATCTTGATCTTAAAAGAACGAATCTTAAGAGATTCAAAACCATTCTACATATATTCAAAAACATAAAAGGTCATTCATGACAAGTCAACCTGTATTCGTGAAGCAATTGGATGAGACAGACAACTTTTGATGTCAGAAGCCCCTTATCCAAATCGTATGCAACATCATCCGCAATAGTCCACTTTCGATCTGAATGAAAGGTGTAAAAGAAAAGGAAAGAAGGAAATAATGTAAGCATCAATTACAGATCAAATTCTACACAAGTAGCCAGATGAACAATAAACATACCAGATGGTAGAAAAGATGCAAATGCCTGGTAAGCTTCAGAGCAGAAGTTTCTCACAATTTTCTCGCCCAACACATCCAGGTTCCCCCATGAAAACAATTCGTTTTCTTTGTCGGAAAAGAACCAAGCAGCCTGTTCCTCAAATGCAAATCCATTAGTCTGTCACTCTTTTGAGTGACAACTAGAACAGAGCCAAGGAAATTGCTTAATACCTTTAAAGCCAGCCAAACACCAAGATCTTCCAAACAAAATGTTAAAGCTGAATAAAATTTCTTCATCTTATTGCTTATGGATTGTGATGTAGATTGACTGAGATCCAAACTTTCTAGTGACAGTTCATGCTGAAAAGAAATAGACCAATAATTAGTATCGTAGTCTGTCAGACAAACATTATATTGCCTTTCAAATTTGAAAAAAAAATAAAAAATACGCCCTTTAACAAAATCGCAATGAGACAAACATTAGGCACATAACACTCCACCTCCTAGGAAACAGAAGAGAAGAAATGCAGCATAAATGTACATTCAAGTTTTAAATTACAGAGGACGGTGCAAACTTCCCCATAAAAAAAAAATATTCAATGCCAATAATTCCCCGCTAGATTCTACTCCTTTTATTCATTTCCCTTTTAGTTACTGCATCTTATCATAAAAAAATTTGATACATACCTTTTCTTTCAAAGTATTCAACTGGTTTATTATATTTGCAACCAAGCCACATGGAATCTCCTCATGCCTGTAATATATGAACTTTGTAGTTGAATGTGGTATAAACTCAGCAAGCACGGATTCACTAGCACATGTATACACCTTGAACCACCAAGACGAAGCAGGGGAAGCAAAGGGTTATTAATTTTAAAAAATGTTCAAGCAAATGATATATTAAACTCACAGGTAAAAGATAAAATATTGGAAAACAATTCAGCAATAAAAAGTAGATGTTCTTGTATGAGAAAAACTGAAGAAAGAACAAGAAAATGTCTACAGAGAACCATGATAATACAACTAATTATAACAGAATTCTCTAACAATGACATGGTTAAAGCATGCATGTCTTCTCTACACATCTAGACAAACACTCCTCATGCTTGTAAAATTTAAACTTCTGTCAGTCTACCATTGTTCCTAAAAGCTTTAAAGAACAATTATCACACAGAAATACGACACCGAGAAAGGGATGGAGAAGGGGGGAGCTAAAACAGAGAGGTTTTCCTCAAATAAACAGAATCGACCTTTGAATTCATCAGGGTCTCAAGTTCATCAATTATTTTCCAATACGATGACTCTGAATTTCCACCTATATCAAAAGAAAAGTTACACATGGATAAAGTTAAACAGAATAAAAGGACAAGCATTGGATATTGCAATAAATGAATATGACAAATTATTTTCTAAGGCGTTACCTTTTGATTTTATGGGGGAAGCAGTCATTCCAAATATTCTTGGAAGTTCAGATTCACCGGAATGTAGCTCACGATGAAAGAAGTCCTGCACATCAGACAATCCTTCAAGTATTACAGCAAGCCTTTTTATTACAACAATCTCACGATGAAGAAGCCACACAAATAATGTACAGAAATATTCTGGCAAGTTTAGTGACCACAGAACTAATATTAAACAATTAATCAACACTCAAGCAGGTTTCCTTTGAAGACGCTGTAATTATTTTGGCAATGAACAAATACCTAATGATAAACCGCTCACCTTCATTATGCAAGCATAGTCGTGGTTACCCCTGGCATGATGGCACTCATCAAAAATTAAAACCTTTATCATGCTTAGTTTGAAGAAGCTATGCCTCAAATTACTAAGCAATATTGCAGGAGTCATCACAAGCACCTGCAATTATAAAGCTGAAAGTTAAAGAACACTATTGTTTTTCATCTGTTAACAAATATCACACAATTGTTTACTCCTGAGCGGTGAGAATAAAAAACACACGTTTTACACCGCCATGGTGCATTTAGAATAATCAGATGCCTTTGGTCATGAAACAGTTTTCAATGACATAAAACTTGGGAAGAACACAAAAACATGAAACAAATCAAGAAGTCACAGGTATGAAGTTTGAAATTAAAATCACAAGAAATGTCCAAAATGAATTGAATAAATGAAGCAGATTAAAGCATTATGTATTAAAAAGGCAAACAAAAAACTCCTACCTCATATTGTTCTAATTGTTGCTTCCACATATCCTCATCCCAGAAGTCGACTCCCATGTCTCCCCAATACATACCCACTTTCAAGTCGGTATGCATTTTCACAGCGTCAGCTTGCTGGTATTAAAAGACACAGCAAGAATCTCATAAGAGTTAAGATATGCAAGTGGTAAAACTAGTTATATAGCGTGAGTTAGTAGGTGCACACTTGTTTGACCAAGACAACTTTAGGAACCAAGAAGACGGCAACGAAAGGAGAAGGCTTGCGGAGATAATAAGCGTAGCTGCGGAGAAGCATAATGGCAATCAGAGTCTTTCCAGAGCCAGTCTCCAAGAACACTATGGTGTTCTTCTTAGTTGCTGCCTCTAATGCTTCTAGCTGGTAACTGCAAACAATCATGAAACATAACAGACAGGTTCACCGAGCCTTCATATTTAAACAAATTTCGTTCTTTTACAACACCACCAACCGAAAAATCAACCGCAATCACCGTTTGAAGTGAATGAAATTTTAACATTTAAAAAGAGCAAAAGAAAAATAAGAATAAGACAATACCTTCTGGCGAATGGGAGAGGATCAGGGTCAGCGGATAATTGGGCTCCGTCGATCTCCATGGCAGCTGGTTTTGCAGCTTCTCCCCGCGGTGTAGCTTCACTGCTTCATAAATAAAAAAAAATTAAAAATTGTAAAAAAAGAGACAAGAACGAAAACAAAAACATTGATTCGGTAAGAAATCGAAAAGTGAAAAGCAAACGAAGCGAGAACTAAAATTGCAGAGAAAGAAAGAGTGAGCAATGTGATTGAGTTAGCAACTTACAAGAACAAGTGACGGATCGAATTCTAACAACTTCTCGTAGGAAGAGGCCAAGACTAAAACTTAATGGGAGAGTTGAGTAGAGAAAAAGAGAGACTCAAGGAAGGAGGGAGGAAAGGAATGGGTTCCAGGATTCCAGGATTCCAGGATTCCAAGAGTCTGTTGTGTTAATGTGGATTACTTACTTGAGAATTGAATTGAATTTATACGTAGAGTGAGTGAGTCGATCTCAGTCACCTTTTTAAACAACTTGCCGAGGAAGGTTTTGGTTCTCATCAAATTATTACTGGAGAGAGAGTCGAAAACTTGGAAGTGGGTTTTTGGGTTTTCTTTCCTTTTGGTGGTGCGGATATTGAAGAATCGGGAATTATGTCCGTTTATTGTATATTGCGTTGTTAATTTTTATGAAATATTATTTGTATTTAATTTTAAATAAAAATATTTAAAATAATTTTTAATCACGCGATATATAATGAATAAACACGATTTATGAATTTTCGAGATCTTCACAAAGTGGATCCCACGAGGATCCGGATTCAAATTTGAGGACCGAGACCCGTGAGTACCGTACGTGGGGAATTTTGGTGAAAGGGGTGATATGCGTGGGGTGCGTCATTATTTACTGGGCTGTAGGCGTAGCCTGTACTGTACATGTCAAATGAATTCTTTTTTCTTTTTTTTTTAAAAAAAAAACAAAAATGACTTGAAAACTTTTCTTTTAACGAAAAGCCATTTTTAAAGGTATAGTAAATAGTGACAGTTAAAGGTAAAAAAATAGTTTTTCGTTAAAAGTAAACAGTACCGGGGATGTTTTATTAAATCTTCCTTTTTTTTTAACAAACAGTATTATTTACACTTATAGTAGACGAATTATAATAATGTGGTTCAAATTTGTTTTTGGTGTGAATCGAATCTAAAGAAGAATATCACTAGATCATAGTACTAGGTGACAAGTGCTTTCACCTTTATCTAAGTCATTTTTCTATTTTCCAATTCAACGTTTTACATAAATTTTTAAAAAAAAATATAATTCTTTCTATTATTAAAATTGAAATCTATGAGAGTGTATTGAATTGAGAATTTGAGATATTTTAATAGATTTATAAATCTATGGATTTTTATTGAATTGAATTGATTTGTAGAGATTTCATATAAAATTTTAATTCAATTTCCTCGAAATCTCATGGGAAGATGTGAGATTTGTAGATGTTTAAAATACACTACGAAATCTCTCCAAATCCCTCTAATTCCTCAACTTTTTCAAATTTTTTAAAATCAATTTCTAATTGAATACACCTGAAAATGTCATAAACTTCTTTAAAATCTTAATTGAATACATCCGGATTTTTAAGAATTTTAATAAACTATCTTAAAATTCTAATTGAATACCCCGTGAATTTTAGAAATCACTTAAAATTTTAATTGAATACCCTTACATTCATTAAAAGAATTAAAATCCCTCAAAATTACAATTGAATACACCCTCTAGAGTCCCTAATTCATTATAATTGCATAAACGTAAACTAATAGATCTTTTTTTCTTGTTCTTATAAAATATGAATCATTATTCCAATATCATGAAGAAGAAAAAATATTAAAGCTCGTTTGGATGTGTTTTTAAATGACTGAAAACGCTTTTAGTAAAAAGATTTTTTGGAATCAATCATTAGTAAAAATGCAAGTAAATTCTGAAGAAAAATACACTTAAAGTGCTTCTTGAAAGAAGCACATAACTGGTGCTTCTCACAGAGAACACTTTAAGTGCTTTTTGAACCAAAAAATATTTTCTCTAAAAACAATAAAAGCACGTCCAAACGAATCATTAGTATTCTATACATAACAACTAATGTTCTTGATAATGAATAATAATCGTTAGATCTTTGATTAAAATCCAAAATTCAAGATCTAACGATTTAAAACTCTGGGAGCACCTGATACACGGAGTACCCAAGAATTTTTGTATGACATGATTCGCTATACTACTCGTTCTTGTTGTCTACCTAACCCGGCTTCTAATTATACAAATCAAGCATTAAGTAGTGTAGATAATTTAGAATTAATTACATGCTGAATTTTAATTAGCTCACTTTCATACTGTATTTGTATTTGAGGTAAGCTTTTACGTAGGGCTCCAAATCACCGTCCATTACCGAAGTGATATCCGACGTCTCATGTCCCGTCCTCACGTCCTTGACGAGTTTGTAGGGATTGAACACGTAGTTTCTGATTTGTTGGCCCCATTCTGCCTTCACCACATCTCCTCGTATTTGCTTAATTTCCGACGCCCTTTGCTCCTCGGCAATCACTAACAGCTTGGCCTTCAACCTGGCTAGAGCCTTGATCTTGTTTGCCAGCTGGGACCTCTCCTCTGCGTTGTAGTAGTCAAGATATAGAGGTCATCACAAAGCTCACATACTTCCTCATTAAACTTCACAAATACAAAATCAAAGCGGGGCCAGAAACTATCATTCTTTTACATCCACCACAAACAAATGAAAATTCGAAATTTACTTGATGTAATGACGAGGAAAAATATTTTCACTGGTGAAAACCAACAAAGAAATTATGGGGATAAGGAAACCTGTGCAGCGAACGGTAACACCAGTGGGGATGTGAGTAATCCGGACAGCACTTTCAATTTTGTTCACATTCTGGCCTCCTTTTCCGCCTGCCCTTGAAAAACTTATGTCCAGGTCCTCTTCAGGTAATTCAACTTTCAAAGACTCCTCAGGTAGAAGAGGCATGACATCAACGCCAGAGAAACTTGTCTGCACACAGCTTCAAGTTAGAACACACAATATAGGATATGTGCGCCCACTCTCTTTCCCTCCCCCCTCCTTCCAAATGTGTGCAACGCCCGCTTTCAGTAGTAATTTTTAGCAAACTAGTTATGCACCTAAGGCTGTTCAACTCAACAAGACGTATGTCAACTCTCTGCATATGGAAAACCCTGTTCCCTCATAATCAGTTTCTGTAATTGTATGTTTAATAATTCATAGTTACCAGAAGGTTTATGGATACCTGGCGAAGACCTTTGGCATTAAAAGGGGACTGCCTTACAATGCGGTGTGTTCCTTTCTCCCCCGACAAATACCCATAAGCATAACGACCTTCAACTTCAATTGTCGCTGACTTAATTCCAGCTTCCTCTCCCTGTGATTTCTCAACTACTCGGGTCTTGTATCTCTGCTTTTCTGCCCACCTCACATACATCCTGAGTAACATTTCAGCCCAATCCTGCACTGAGAATTATCAAAGGTTTTATACAAGAAAAACATAAACATGTAATTTGTGAACTAACCTGAACACTCTTAAATAACACATAACCGTGGAATCAAGCACAAGCCCACACAAACGATGAATAGGGGATGCTGGTGATAAATTCAGTAATTGCTGAAACAAAAGCTTTACCATCCTCATACAGTATTCTCAAAAGTAGTAAGATAAACTACTTTTGGCCAGGTATGAATGAGACAGATGTGTCTTAATTTCTAAAAGAAATTCATTCATGAGAAATGCAATATGTTTTACTGTAATGGCGTTACAGCACCTACATATGCATCTCACAGATTCTAAAATCCCCATCGAACTTATAAGAACAATAAAGGACTAGCTGCTCTTCCTTTGCGCATATGTTCTAATTACCTGTGCATCAGTACCTCCAGCACCGGCTGTAATAAAGATGACAGCACCTTCTTTGTCGTAAGGCCCAGAAAGAAGTTGAGTTAACTCAAACCTATCCATTCCCTTGTTCAATTCTTTGATGATACTGGCAGCCTCTTCAAGAAGTCCATGGTCTATGGAGTCCATCTCTTCAGTTAGCTTGACTATTGTTTCTACATCTTCAACCTGCATTGAATTAATTTGATCCACAATGCAATTTAAGATGAGCTCACTTTCTGATATTCAATATTTGTAAATGAGTATACGTATGCAGAGTAAATTAGTAAAAGAACTCCTACTAGACAGTATGATTTTGTACTCATATTAAAACTGACCACTACATATCATCATATCACACTTCAAGGAGAACCAATTATCCAGAAAAACAACGACGATGCCATGTCACCCCATAGAAACGATGCGAAAACAATATTCTAAACAGAATTAAAGAAATTTGGGCACAGACCTGTGATTTGAACTCATTCAGCAATTTTATCCTGTCTTTGACATCAGTCAGGGCCGAAAGGTTTTCTTGAGCCTGAGCTCGATCATCCCAAAAGGCGGTATCAGCTGCTTTCAACTCCAAATCAGCAACTTCTTGCTCTAACTTGTGCAGACAAGCAGAGTTTCTTATCTCTTTAACGCGTATTGCAGCGGTTTCTACATCCTTTCTTAAGAAATAAAAATCTGTGAGACATAAGATGAATTACAGCATTGTCAGTGATTGATGTGCAAATGAAAGTAGCACCATCCGTACACCAAGCATGCTCTCATTCAAATAAAACTTGAAAAGCAGTCAAAACAGACCTTGCATTGCCCATTCTCTTGCGTCGGTGTTGACCCCGCCGCTTGCTTGGCTCTCCGGCTTCGCCAGTAAAACTGAGTCACATCAAAAATCAACAGTAAGCAATTCGGAATTCATTCTCTACACAGCATATAAGCAATATAAATATATTAAAAAAATAGAAAACTCGAGCATCTAAAGTGCTTTCGGTAACGTCCTGTGAAATGCACCACAGTATAACTGTCAAATCCAATTTTTCAAAGATTAAGCATAAGAAATCAAAGCAAGTAGAAACTAGAAACCCAAAACAGAAAATTTCACATGCAAAAACAACTGGAAAGTGGAAGCCCATCAATAAGTTAATGAGATACGTAAAACCAATTGCAAATTTGCAACCACACACACAAAAACAGAAAATTAGTACAAACCCAATATATTATCCCATAAACAAAATTGCAGCATAAAGCTCAACAATTGGAAACGCAGAGGCAGAGGGAAATCAAGAAAAGCAGTGCGTGAACTGAAACCTGCAGGACGAAGCGGATAAGAGGTAGAAAGCTGTGTAGAGGAAGGGTAAGTGTAGGAGGAGAAACGGCAAGGAGATGAAGTGGGCTTTTGCAGTAACAGTGGCAGTTTAGCAACTAGAGACTTCGAGGGGCATAAGATGGCCATTGAGCTGCGCACAGGTCGAAGATGACGCTCCATAGCTGCTGTGCTGCTGATACAACAAGTTCAAGCTCTGCACAAAACCAACATAGTTTTACGACTCCAGTACTTGTCCAATTGCATAGATAACAAAGAAAACCCGCGCTAGCTTGTACGCTGTGGAGTGACGTGTGGTGGTGTTCGCACTGTTCGGGACCAAATTGCAACAACGAGTCTTGACTTCGTTTGTTTACATTTTCAGCCTCGGAGTTTCGTTTTGATTACGCTTTAGTCCAAATCCGTCTAATAAGTAGGCTTTCCATCCATTTTTGTGCACCTCTCCCTCTTTCTCTTTGAAAATTCATATTGTAAAAACCGGATCAACGATGTTTACGGAACGAAACTACAAGACGAAATTGCTATATAATAAATTGCAAGGAAGAAAGTGAGAATTCTCTTGAACTACATAAATTCTTATAGAATTTAGCCTTTCGGGCTCTACATCATTTTATCCAAATTTGATTCTCATATACGTACACGAATTATGAGTTTGATTCCTATAACACCATTGTTGTACTTATATCGTTGTGCTTGTATCGTAGTGAGTTTAATAATTGCATCCCACTATTTGAAACTTCTATATTAAGCCTTTTTTATTTTGAGTTTGATTTTAATCAAATTCACAAGAGGGCTAAAAACATTTGAGCTCAATAAAGCTAGTTCAATTGTTGGTGTAGTACAATTTTTTTATTTTTTTTTGTGAAACTGGTAAATTCATTGCCAGGGCTAAAGCCAATTGAGTACCAGAAAAGCCGAAAAGCATTTGGCTAACAAAGAACATAACATAATACAAACAACAGTTGGATCATTGAGGGGATTAAGAAAACTAGATGTTGCACTGAATGCAAGGCATCACCCCTCAACAATTCAGGGAGGACTAGCTAGAAGAAGGGCAAGGTAGACCGTCGTAGTTGAGAACATGCACCAAAGAAGATGGAGGTCTCACGACCTAAGTATAAGCATCCATCTCCTGAAACGATCTTAAAGCGACCATGTCCACCACCAAATTGGTTGTTCTTGGAGTCCAAAACAAGCGTCAGGTTTGAAAGAACTCTCCCAATTGAACAACCCTCCTGAGGGTCAGGAAAGTCTCCTAGCTGCCAAGGTGAATCGAGCCCAGCAGCGAGGAGACAACCTCATTTGAATCTGATTCAACTATTGGGAAACCACAATTTATGAGCCAACAACCACCCCTAACTACAGACAATACCTCCCCAGCCAACACCAAATGCGCCATAACTGAACTTCGTTAAGTTGCAACAAATGCCCCAGTGTGATCCCTGATAACAATCCCCAAGTATCCCATCCTCGTTGCCATGCAACAGCTAGTGTCCACGTTAACTTTCTGAAAATTAGGGGGATGAAGGGTCTAAGTAATATCAGACCGGGGGATATCACTGGGACCGATAGGGAACACGAGCCCTAAGATTAGCGGGCACAAAGGTGTTCGTCGTCGCATTAGAGATACAGTGAATGACTCGGCTTAGAAAGAAAAAGTTTTTGAGCAAAAATCGCTCCACAGCGAGCCTTCCAAATCTGCCAACAGTTAAATCCAATCACCGTCAACACTCTACCTCTCTCTTCCTTGTTCTCAGCCCACATCGAGGACATCGCCTGAAGCCAACCATTAAGGGAAGTGATTTGACTTATGAGAACCATATAGTTAAGAGAGCCTTCAAACCAAATAGGCCCAAACCATGGACAAATGAGAAGCATATGGTCCATGAACTCCACTTCCCCATTAAAAATATGACAGATTGGAATGAGGAACGAGCGACGCTTGAACAAGGCCAACTTGGTGGCTAGTGCACCCTTTAGAGCTCTCCATAAAAAGGACTTAACCTTTGGCGGAACATACATCTTCCAAATCTCATTCCATCTGAACTTTCCTACTTGTCGAGGAGTGGAGGCATGCCTCGCAAAATTTGGCACCCCATGAGAACGTTGTCAATGGTACCCCGACCTCACCGAGAAACTACCATTCTTGACCCAAGGCCAAACCAGGCAGTCACAACCCCAAGAGGCACCAATGCAGGCATCAAGTATCACTACATGATCCTCTGAGGGAATGTGGTCTGATTTGCTCCAAGTCACACGAAGAAGATTGTTGACAAATTAAGGAATCCATCATTTGATTTTCCCCCGCAACCCAATGTATCTTGCGTTCCGCATCTTTCTGAGGCCACCAAAAATAGGCAAGCATGAAGTCGTGGTCATTACAGTTGGAGACCGGGAACTTGAAAATATTCATCGGGTAAGTTGGAATGGGCTAGGCCACTGCCTTGATCAGAACTACTTTTCTAGTTGAGGAGAGAAGGTTTTGCTTGACATATGCAAGTGCATGGCGTTTAGACCTACCCCAATTTGCTGCATACCCATAAGACCTGCCAACTCCGAACCCAAATCGCAAGGCATATTTGCACCAAAGAAAATGCTAGACTTCTGCAAGCTGATCTTATGGAATCTTCCAATATATAGTACAAAAGGCAAAATGGGCTTATTTGAGAGCCATATACCCATCAACCCTTTTGGACATCATACAAACAACAAAGCCCCCCAGGGACAAAACCGGCAACAAAAATGTAAATAGGGTTATAAAATTAAATTAGGGTTTCATCTCGTACATAGCCTCCTCGAACTTTGAGAGAGAACTCGCAGCCTCCGGTCTCGACCAAGCAACAAGCAAAATGGTACGTGCGTTTCCACTCTTACTGCTGCGCGCAGTTTCCTTCTCACTTAGAACTTGGTGGTTTTGCTGTCTGAATTTGCATTTGCATTTGTAAGATGAGCTTTATGAAATTGATACCAAATCTACTGTCTTGCGTATCTAGTATCATATAATTATCAAAGGAAGAATTGTGTTCAGCTCTTCTTTATACTCAATTTAGATGGATGGATAGATAGACAGTTAGATAGATAATGCATCTTCATCATCAGCATCATCCTTTGTTTGATTTGATTTGAGTATGTGGGATTGACCACTTCTAAGTAAGAGTATATTTCAATGTTTGATTTATTCACAACATGATCGATATGAGTGATGAGAAGAGAAGATACGATTCAAATTAAAAATAACGGGAAATTAGCCATTTTCAAATGTTTTTAGAATCTAGTTTTATTTTTTATTTGTTCCTTCGTTAGTCTTGTTTATTGCGTGTTTTGGAGCTCATTGTAAAAACAGTGGTTCTGATCCTTATGATTCTGGAAAGGGAACTCTGGCTGCTTTCATGATTTTCATGCTCCCGGCCTTATATATTCCCCAATGCTTCTGGTTTGTTGTAGCTCTAAAATTCCGTTGCTATTTTTATTCTAAAATTTGAACCAGAGGGTACTATTTCAAGGTCACAGAATAGTGCGACTTTCATTTTAGTATCCATCTCGTGGTAAATTTTGCATAGGTTGGTTGAAATGAAACACATGTGGTCTTTTCATATCAAGTGTCTGACGGTGTTTTGTATAATCCTCTTTGTTGGTGTTTCACCCATCATTGTTCTTGTATCCTTGTACCAGTATAGATTTTATAATCATGTTAAAAAGTAATTTACTCGCTAAGAATCTGGTTCTGTTATAAATCTGTTCAAGTAATGGATAATAGATGTTGAAACATGTGAATATACATGCCTTACTTGGATGTAAACTTTAGAATGTATAATGATCTGTGATGTTTATACTATGTGTGTGCACCAACAGCCGAAGCAGATCCATGAGATCAAGGATTTCCTTCTAACTGCAAGAAGGAAGGATGCCCGCAATGTCAAAATCAAGAGGACCAAGGATGCCGTCAAGTTCAAGGTTCGGTGCTCCAAGTACCTTTACACACTTTGTGTGTTTGATTCCGAGAAGGCCGACAAGTTGAAGCAATCTCTTCCTCCAGGTATAATTATTACGGTGGGCAACTCGTACTAGTCTATTGTTATTGTGAATTAAGGTGCATGAATCCCTCTTGCTTATTGTGTTATTGCCATTGTTGTTGTATTTTTCGGTTGTGGGCACGGTGGATTCTATTTCATCCCGGAGAAGAGTAGTTTGTGTTGAGTCGGCGGGGGACTTGCATTGCATCTGTTATGTTGTTTTATAAGCTCACCCGCAGTTAAAACTAATTATTTCTTTTTTACTTTTGATTTGTAGGTTTGAACGTTCAGGACCTTTGAACAAGGATTTTGGAGTAGGTGGTGGGCAAGTTGTAGTGAATGCAGCAATGGAATGAAATCTATTTTTGTTTGAACTTAAAAAGATTATTTTTGTATTGGATGTTAAAATGCCGAGATATTTGTGGGTAATGTGTGTGTGACTTAAGTGTGTTTCCGTGGTGGTGTTTGGAGTAAACGGTTAACAGTTTTGAAAGGAAATGGAATTGGAAACAGAAACAGAGGTAGAATCTAGAATGTGAGTGAGAGATTTTCGTTTGGGATATGCTTCTTAGATGCCTTGAAGTACGTTGGACTAGTCGCATTATCCAACATCATCCGCCGATGGATAACTATTGAATTGAATTGCCGGTGGCACCGGCTTGGACGGTTTGGTACAACAACAAAGTAAACTAATTAGAGGGAGAGCCAGAGATGTCAGGGTGAGAGGGATTGGGGAGTGGAGACGGGGAGTTTAAAAACTATTTCACTTTTAAGTAATAAAAAGGAGTTGGGTAAACATCATATATATAAAAACATAACCTCCAAGCGGTTGCTTTAAAATTAATGTCGATGAGATAATTCAAAGTGGCATGTACGGTGTACGGAAAAGAAAAGTGATAAAATATGAGCTACTTACTTCCCCTAATAAAAGCATAAAATAAATGCAATAAGAAGGAAATCCTTCAATATTCACTTTCGAGGACATTTTTTGGCTCATTCCCTCCCAATAACGGAGCCATTCCTCGTTTCTGTACTAGAAATTTTGATATTAAAAACATAAAAATAAAAAATTATGCACACAAGGTGATTAACAAGCCATACACAAAATAATAATAACATCTAATTTATCGTTTGACAAAAAAAAAACTATGTGATGCCGTTTTCTTACTTGTCACTCTGCATACGTAGTTGTGGTAGAGACTGGAGGAGACGAGCAGAGAAGAGAACAACGGCATAGCAATATCCATGGCAGGCCGCTGCTTCTGCCCCTGTTTCGACTTCGAACACGAGGACCGCACCTCCTCCGACACGGAGGTGGAGCCGGTGCTGCTGGTTTCTGGCATAGGAGGCTCCATTCTGCACTCCAAGAGGAGGAAGTTGGGGTTCGACACCCGGGTCTGGGTCCGGATCTTATTAGCTAACTTGGAGTTCAAGAAGAAGCTATGGTCTATCTACAATCCCCAAACAGGTTGCTTTCTCTCTCTTTCTGTACACTCTTCCTCCCTCCAGGCTCCTGTTTATACTTGCGTAATATTAATATTGTATGCATATATATCCATCCATCCATAAACACACACAATTGCAATTAGCTCTGGAGCAAGATTATACGAGCGAGAGACTCAGACAGACAAGTGTAAGTGTTGGTCTTTTTATTGTTTTCTTTCGAAATTGAGAACCTTGTTTTGGGTCGGTGGCAATTGGGAAACCAAACCAAAATGTATGCAGGAAAGAAAGACAAGACAAAGACAAGGGTGGAATTTCTTCAATCGTCTCATCTGGTCACTGTTTGCTTGCTGGATTCTACTGGGATTGGGAAGAGACCATGCATAACATGATACTTTTAGTCAGTGTTGAGATTTACCATTTCATTGCTAAGATATCTTCACATGTATTCGAATCAATTGGATATGTGCAAACATGTTTCAACTTTCATCTATCATGTTACGATTTCATTCAAAATTTATAAACCAAGTCAAAATTTTATTTCAAGAGCTGTCATAAACATGAATGAAGCATCAAATCCAACGGCCACCAGGTTGGTTCCTACCATTTGAATCGTGTAAGAAGCCTAAAACATGTTAGACTAGGGAAATCACAAATTCATCTCCAATTTTGCGTCTGTTATTCTATGTTCTAGTTCTGTGTAGAATCAGCCTCTTACTAGACTCATTTGCCTTTCCAGGTTATACTGAAACGCTAGACAAAGACACTGAAATTGTGGTCCCAGATGACGATTACGGCCTGTATGCAATTGATATTCTAGATCCTTCCTGGGTTAGAATTATACTTGTCTCCATGGATTCTCATAGTTTGGTTATGACATCACTGAATTATGGGCTTATATTATATTTCTTCATGTTTCCAGTTTGTCAAATTGATACGTTTGAAAGAGGTATACCAGTTCCATGATATGATTGATATGCTTGTCGGATGTGGATATAAGAAGGGAACCACTTTGTTTGGATACGGATATGATTTTCGACAAAGCAATAGGTAACTTCTTTTCAGCTGGTTACTTATTTTTGGTAGCTAAATTTTATATAGTGATTGTATGCAAGCAACCATTTCTGGTATTTGAACTATCACAACAATGTCTGACAATTGGGTTCCTTGTTTCCAATAATCTGACCACCGTGGTTATTATGTTGGCAGAATTGACAACTTAATGGAAGGTCTTAAGGTGAAACTGGAAACTGTTTACAAGGCTTCTGGGGGTAGAAAAGTGAATATAATTTCGCATTCAATGGGTGGACTGCTAGTCACATGTTTTATGTCACTCCATACTGATGTGCGCATACTGTCTCTTGGTGACTAGTTGAAGTTTATGAATTTTCATCGAATATATGCAGAAAATATAAACTCCTCTTCTCACTAGAGGCAAATCATTCATCGGCAGGTATTTTCGAAGTACGTGAGTAAATGGATCTGCATAGCTTGCCCTTTTCAAGGTAGTTTCCTTTATGCCAATTGTCTTCGTATTTGGACATATGTGAGCAGTACTTAGTGAAATCTGTTCATTGAGTCTTCTCAGGTAGCTTGAAAACCATACTATGCATTCCCTTTCAGCCTCTTTTGCTCAACATCCCAATATTTAGTCTTCTTAGACTGGGAGTCAAAGCATTTGATAAAATTGCGATATCTATGCTTTCATCCCTGATTGTTGATTATAAAATTCAAATTACAGGTGCACCAGGATGCATCAATGATTCTCTCTTAACTGGATTACAGTTTGTTGAAGGCTTGGAAAGTTACTTTTTTGTATCAAGGTGGACTATGCACCAGCTGGTAATACATTGAATTAAACACTTGAACACCATAAAGAATTGCTCAATGTCGTTCTTCTAATATGTCATTGACTTGCATACTTATTTTCCATTTTTAGGAAGTTGGGCATGTCCGTCCAGCCAATCAAAATAATAAAGATATTATTGTTCTTTATAGCATTTCATCCATAACGAGTATTTGGCTACAGTTTTCAGTTCTTACCGTTTTTTGTTTGATAAGGTTTTGCTATTAGGAAGAACTAAACCTGAATAAATTTGTTTTCACATATAGTTGGTTGAGTGTCCATCAATCTATGAGATGTTGGCAAATCCAAAATTTAATTGGAAAAGGCGCCCAGAAATTCAGGTTTGGAGGAACAATTCTACAGATGGGGAAACTTTGGTTGATTTGGAGTCTTATGACCCAATTGAAAGCATTCCTTTGTTTGAAGAAGCATTGAAACATAATGAGGTACCACTTTTCTGATTTTTCTTTCTACAAAACTCGGGAAAAGTCTTCAAAATTTCTTGTGTTATTTTGGCTTGTTTTGTTATGTATTATTTCATGTGCCTAAATCATTGGGGCAAATCTTGCTTTCTGGTGTGGTGTTGTACTGTATTTAGGAAAACAATTATTCATTTAATATGATTAAATCCAATACTTATCAGAGCTCAAGATGGATACACTATGCTAGCAGCCTAGCACTATAGACAACTTTATCTAGTAACACATTAATCATGTTGTCAATGCCAGTGAACAATAGTTGTTTCGGGTTGCAACTGTTGTCCGAGTTTTGTCTCCCAGCACATATCTGAATGTCTCGCCATTACTTCTTTCTCTCTTAATCAATAGCCTGAGCTTATGTCAATCTCTTTCATTGCAGCTAAATTATGATGGTAAAACGGTAGCTTTGCCATTTAACCATTCTATTCTCAGATGGACTGCTGAGACTCGCCAAGTTTTGAACAGTGCTAAACTACCAGATAGCATCAGCTTCTATAACATTTATGGAACATCGTTCGACACCCCTTTTGATGTTTGGTAAGTAAGAGAAGTACGTTATGAATTAGGAATACTTAAGGAATTTAAATTCAAAATAAGTAGCAGCTGGACCCATACTTAAATCAAAACAGGAAACATGTGAACAGGGTTTGCAATCCTTGGAATGGCTGGTTGCTCAGTTGAGACAGAGATGTTTATTATTTTAGTACACATGCGAACTAATTTTGCAAAATAAAATAAAGAACTAGTAGAAATTGACTAGCAGAACAAATTTAAATGGAAGTTTTCCAGGTTTGACATTGTAGAATAAAATGGTTTGATGAATATACAATCCAGTTGGTGTATCATTCTGTTTATTTCGTAAGCTGTGTCATTTCCCTATCAAGTTATGTAACTGTTAATTTGGTAGTGATCTGACATACATATTACTAATGCAGTTACGGTTCGGAGACATCTCCAATACAGGACCTATCTGCAATATGCCATTCAATTGTGAGTTATTTACTGTTTGTGAAACCTTGAATTTCCTATAAGTCATGCGTGTAGGTATCCCATCGGTTCATAGTTTTAACTTTTAAATAGCGTTAGAACATATGTCCTTTGATCTCTGATAGTAGTCTTTAATAGTAGCTTCCAGTTTTGACACAGATTATGCACCCCTGGGATGTTAATGCTTTTATGCCCTTTGTCCTCTCTGTGATTTACACCATCTCTCTTTCCAGCCTCAGTATTCTTATGTGGATGGAGATGAAACAGTTCCGGCTGAGTCAGCAAAGGTGCGCTGTCCGACCTTTCATATAATCTTAGTGTTAATATATATGCTCTATTCAATAGTTCCTGCTGGGTTTTATTTGCAAAGTATTATTGTGGTTTCAGAATTTGAGCGAATTTGATCGAACTTTCTATCTTAATTACTATTAAACAGGCAGATGCATTTTCTGCAGTGGAAAGAGTAGCAATAGCTGCAAGGCACCGGGAATTATTGCGGGACAAAACAGTTTTTCAACATATCCAAAGATGGTTAGGAGTCGAACAGAAGGTCAGCAGACATTCTAAGATATCCAAAGTTGCAGACGCCTCTTCAAATAAGCATGCAAATGTGTGAAATCCTTTTTCGATCTGCTTGAAAATTAATTGAAGGACATTCCATGTTAAAAATAATATCGCTGCGATAGCACCTTGAAATTGTACTGAATTCTTTATTATAACTTTTGAGCTCTATTTGTTATTTCAGTATTGTATGTATAGTATTGTTGTCGTGCATGTTAATTTCCTTGAATAGTTAATTGAGTGGTGGTATTGTGACATTAAATTTAAATCACATTTGCATACGCTAAAATAATCACATGATTGTCATTTACTTTTATACTATGAATGAATTTTGCCATGGAAAACACGTTTTGCCATGGGCGATGCTTGACAAATCTTGGCCCCCTTGCAAGTTTGCAAATTGCAGTTGTTTGCCCTGCCCAAATTAAGGATACAAATTTTCTCCCCGGGTAGCTAGTGGCAAGTAGATGATCAATTAAAGCTGTAAAAGGGCCAATTTTGCTGATGTGAGGGTGAACCACAATCTAATCTCAAGATAACATTGCACTTGATCATAATTAAACACGCTATAAACTAAAAACTTTAGAAGAACATCATGCGAACTTAGTTTATAGTAGAAGAATAGCAATAATTTTTAATGAATATGAATTACTATACAGATATATGTATGGTATTGAATAAAATCGTAGCTAGGGCTAGGGAAACACAAGGATGGATACATTCAGCCTGCCTACCCAAATCAACAAGCTGGAATCTCATATACATATATATATATATATATATATATATATATAGAGAGAGAGAGAGAGAGAGAGAGAGAGAGAGAGAGAGAGAGTAATATTACAGAGACCAAAATTTTAAATTAAATTTTGTAAACTAAATAATGTGATTGTTGATGATTAAATTATTAATTAAATATCAATTAATGTACTTATTTCTTATTAGTAACACATCATTTATTTTATATATTTAGTTAAAAAAATTGATACTACATGATAGGTGTTTTACCGTCTATACAAATAGAGGTAAAATCACATGAAATACTTGCAAGAATATAAGGTAGATGTAGTATAGATGCTCATGCAAGGTCGTTTTCCTCAAGGACTATTTGGATAATTTTTGCAAAACAATTCCTAATTAATTACTTGAAAATAAAGATTGAGAAAGTTGATTTTGAAATTGGGTAATATTAAAAACGAATTTTAACTAAAAACTAATATGACAAAAGAAAAGAGTTTTAAATACCAATTTATAAAAGCACTAGGGTTCCACCATCACCTAGCAATCCTATGAACTTCTACCAATTACTTATGATCTACACATGCCACTTTGAAGGTTAGGTTTTCCTAATATATCGTCTACTTGGAACCTCCAACATAGAACGTATATCTAACATGCAACCCGTCCGGACGTTCGGATCAATCATAAGACGTGGTGTTCATCCTAAGTGAAATTACAACTATTAATCACAAGAAGCCAGCGTCAATTTCAAGGAACCTTCCGACCAAAATTGCATCAAATTACTTTTCTAAAAACCCTAACGGTGGCCAATCATTAAGACAATTAGATAGTTTAAAACAGTGATCAATAATGCAAAGTATGCGTGCGATCAATCATAAGCAATCAATAAAAATTACATAGTCATGCTAAGGCTTAAGGCTTCGCCCTAGCAAACGGGAATTAGTTACGCATATTCATAATTAGAATCATAGAAAATATCATTAAGAAGAAAAGGAATGAAAACACCTTAAAGTAGAAAATCTCCAAGAACTCTAGCCAAGTTCACTTTCTCTAAAGTTTAATAATAAAAAGCTCCAAAACTTCCCACGGCAGAAGCCTTATAAACCTAACTACCAATCCAACCCAAAAACCCTAGATTGGCCTCCTAATCTAATTAGGAAACTAATACTAATAAATAAAATAATAAAATAAAGTCCTAATTAAGCTAGGAAATTTGCACAGAAACTGTCCAGCCACGTTTTAGCCTCAAATATCCTCCAAATCCGGCCCAATATAGCTTGTTTTGAAGATTAGGACGCTCCGAACACATCTCCAGAAGGCCACGAACCCATCCGAAGTCATCTTGGGCTCTAAAAACGCAATTCAAGCCCAAAACGTCACTTTTCCAACACTGCGCATCGCTCCTTTATTTTGTTGCCAGAAAATCATCGCTTAGTAGAAAAATCTGATATTTTGATACAATCAAGCTAAGTGACTCACAAACGCCCTCCAACTGGAATTACTCCAAAATTCATCCGTTTGACCATGTTTTGTTCCAGAGGAAGTCGAAAGTCCTATATTAAAAATACAATTCAAAGTATCAAAATTCTTCTAAAATATTAACCAAAATATACTAAGAATAGGATTAAATATATAATATAAAATCGACTCATCACTACACACACATGCTCAGGTCAGGAATGAAGGAAGGGGGAGGAGTTGGTAGTGGTACACGTGGAAGATAGCCACCTTCAGTCACACGCAAAAGCATGACCCCATGATCCAATCCATGCTATATATAATGCAGTAATTTGATTTATAAATTTGAGTTCACGCAATCATGTCCTTCTAGTTCATAAATGTAATTGATTGGCACATATATAATATAATTACGCATGGTAAGGAAGGAGGGAAGAAGATCAACTCGGGGCCGGAGTACCAATCAGTGACAACCAACACTTAAATCTATTTTAGCTGTTGCATCCAAATTTTAACTTCAACTTCAAGAAACACATCTAAAGAAAGCTAAAATAATTTAATTTTTTATCTTTCTTACTTTGTTTTATTATATTTATTATTCAAAAGAAGATGAGAGGTTAAAAAGACTTTTTATGAACTTTCTGTTATTTTACAGTTTAACATTAATTATTATTTTAATATTATAAACAAAAATAAAAATAAAATAAAAATTCATATAAAATCTAACTTTAAAAAAAAATATTTGGTTAACCTTTCTGAAAGAAGATTGAGGGACAGGGTTGTGGAACGAAGAGATGGTGCATGGTAATGGCATGGTCAAAGGTCAAAAAAGTATGAATCCCAAACAAAGAGTTTTTATTTGTTTAATGGCTAGGGTTTTGGAGTTCGATGTGAATTATTCTATATAATAAATGGAGCAAATAATTTAGAGAGGAGAGAGATGAATGAATGAGTGATGAAAACCCCTCCCCCCTCTCCCCCTCTCCCCTCCCGAGAAAAGTAAAAGAGACGAGAATGAGCATTCCTAGGACATGTCAGCTTATGGGATGATTCTATTTGGAGGAGATATGTAAGAGTCAGTCTCACAGACACGCATACGCGCATGAGGCATGCAGCTGCACAACACCACCTGCCGGTGCAGGGTTTAATTATTTATTTCACCTTTTCGATGGACAAATGAAAAGCCCAAGTCCCATCTCTCTCTCTCTCTCTCTGCTATACTCAATTGACTTTTATATTAATTAGGTTCTTGTGGTTTGTTTACATGAGGAAGAAGGGTTCGCAATTTATAAGGGTCCCCCGTTCATGGAATGAATAAGCATTCATTTCCTTGTTTCTGCATGCAATGCAAGCAGCATATACATAATAGATTAATGAAGGATACTCGGTCAAATCGAGGACAAGGTTAATTTAAGAACTCAGTCGAGTTGCGGAAGAGTTAACACTCTAACCGTAATTACGAAATGCTTTCTCGAATTCTATCTTCCTAATTCTTCTCATTTCGTAATGTTTCGTAATCGTCTATTTCTTAAGATGCCTTTTTAAGATCTACTCTTTAAAAAATAACCAAATTATAAATTCTGTGACTTTTTTTACTGACGTTGTTATTATTTCAGTGATTATTAATTGAAAAACATAATTTTCATTCATTAGATGATCGTCATATGACTAGATTCTGACTTTGGTTCATTTTTATCAAAACTGATATTTTTAAATGACATATAAAACTCCTTAGAAAGTTTTTTTTTTATTCCACTTAATTAAAGGTTATTAGATCATCTTTTTAGCCACTCACACACTGTTGTTTTTAGTCATATTGATAGTTTTTGTTTGATTCACTTAAATCAATGACTAAAAAATAAATGCGTATGAAAAAAAGAATGTAAATATTACGTTTTATGTAAAACTAACATATAATTGAGGAAAAAAAAAAGGCAAGACCGCATGGGATGGGAAGAAAAAAGAGTATGGGAACGAGGGGTTGGACCCTTTTAGCTTTAGGAAACAAAAGTCTTGCTTTTCCTTAGGTGACATGGAATTAAAGCTCTGCTTTAATGGAGGCCTCAGGCCGGGGTTGTAATATTTGCTGCATGGCATTTACCAAAAAAATATTTGCTGCATGGATAAAGGGTGCGAGAGAGAGAGAGAGAGAGAGAGAGAGAGAGAGAGAAATCTTTAACGCAGTGGGTGTGGAGTTTTGTGGTATTATTTCCAAGAAGGCACGGGTGCTCCGCTGATTTCTCCAATGCGATCCCAGTTCCCACAGGGGCTTTGGCTCTCTTTGAAACGAAAATTGATACAATATTTCTATAAATAAACATCTCCTCGATTTCCATGCCATGATTATTTTTCTTATTTGTCGTATATCCTCATGCCACTCTTGTTAATTCGCCTTTGTATAATCCATCTTCGTTAGTTCATTTGTGGAACTACTAACTACAAAAGTGTGTATGGTTGGATGCATAGATAAGGAAATGTGTTTTCGTCGATTTCTCTTTACACTTTATTTATGTTATTAACCGTAAGTTCACCTTTGATCTTATTTATATTTTTCACAGTCCAACAACAAAAAAAAAATTCACGGCATGTATATTTCCAAGGAAAAATTATAATTGTTATCCACAAAACTGGCCAAAAGTGAAAATAATCCACATTCTACATTGTGTATATTTCGATGATTTCTTACCCTAAACCCTACATGAACAACACTTCCAACTAATGTAACTGATATGTATTATTGTATAAATGCACTTCCATTCAATTATTTTGGTCATGTACACATAGAGATTAACTTGTAGGATACACTACTAGAAGTGTTAAAACTCCATCGATCTTTCCATCAAATATATGAAATACATAGTTGTGCAAAACTACAAATCTAGATTGTTGTTAATATATAAATCTTTCCGAGGATCCATTACAATATTCTCAAGTTCCCAAAATTCATAGCAAATGAGAAAAGTAGAGATCTCAGATGCTATTTCTGAACTTCAGATAGACCCCTTGCAAAATTTGCACATAGTACGCCTACTGCAAATTAAGTTAGTAACAAAACACCAAATTATAAAAATGCCTATCTTATCATCATCCAGTAATTAGCACAGATGCAGAATGAAAAATCAAAATTAGCAAATTAGTTCCATGTGTATACACCTTTTCTTAATCCACCCTGTCCTTATACCAGACCAGCAACACGTCCTCCATCCGTCCATCCATTTGAAACGTACGCACATTAGTTTATGTGTCATTCCAGACTGTGAAAGGAGCCATACTGTGAGTAGATGTTGGAACTGCTGTTGGCACCCAATTGTCATACTCGCTGCTTCCCTTCGCCGACACACCTATTGATGAAACTGATGATGACTGTGGCGCCTGAACCGGAAGATAATACAAGCTCTTTGCATGATTATAACCATCCGCAGTGGTACTAGTACTACTTGAGCCAAACAAATTTTCATAACCTAGCGCCGGCTTCACGTGATCATGATCGGAACTGCCATTTCCAAAAGCATTACTATTATTCTCATGATCTTTAGCTATGGCCGTCCCCATAGGGAATATATAGCCACCGTGATCTCCGGCAGTAGTACCATTATATATGACAGAATTAGAACCTGAGCTATGTTCCATAGAATCCGTAGTACTATTTCCCATGAGGTTGACTGGCTGAAAGAAATTGTGAGTATTTCCCAACTGACGTAGTTGATGATGATGAAGATCTTGATGATGATGATCTTGTGGCTGATAAAAGCTTTGAGAACTAGTGTCTTGCTCTTGCTTGCACCAAACCCTCTGCCCGCCATTAGAATTGTATGGCACTGATGGGTAATAATGCATCCCAAAAGGCGGCACTGCGGCCTGATGGGCAACAGCGGTAGCGGCTTGGTTAAATGCAAGAGTTGGCCAGCCTGCTCCAGTACCATAGACGTTATTTATTCTCATTCCATGATGATCTCCATTTATCAGTTGCTGATGATATTGATCGAGACTATTACTAGTACTAGTACTAGTATTCATCATCATCAGCTTTTCGCGTTGATCATCCGTCGTTGATCTGTTGTGTCCGTCCGCCAGTAGAGTCATCTCGTGCAGATGCTGGTGATGTGCCTGCTCAACGTCTTTCAGTCGCTTCGCAGCACCACCAATGGGCAATGTGCTGCTCTCCAGAATCGACTTCACGTCGTATCTAGTCATGTCAAAGTTTGTTACTGCATTAAGTCCCCGGAATTTTATGGCTGCGATGTCATATGCCTCTGCTGCTTCCTCCTGGGTACCTGAATATATAAATGGAAATTCATTAGGAAATTATGAAGTAAAAAGCTAATTATCATCAGTACCTTAATTAATTACAAGGTCAAATTAAAATTAATATAGCAGGAAAAAGAAATTAAACTTACTGAATGTTCCCAGGTAGAGATCTTTGTTCCCTGCTACTCTTCCAATCCTTGCTTGCCATCTCCCATGCTGGTGGTGCCTGTTGCTCATGCAACCAAATTAATTACATAAACAAACCATATATATAAGTAATTATAAGGCATACTTGTAACATGCATATAAATACCAATCTATAATTTGATGACTGAATGCTGCTCAAACTTGGGGCCTCCATGCACTTTCAAATCAATAACACATTTAATTACGTCACATGCATTCTATGTTGCATTACCTTGTCACTCCTCGATAAATGGATGCACCACGAGAAAACCCACTACTCTTCCTGCAACAAGAAAATTCATTGAGTTTGATTACATATAATTAAATCGTCAATTTCATTATAATCAATCTGCTCCAAAACTAAATACACACACACATATATATATGTACGTACGTACCTTCGCAAAGATGCAACATATTCCTGCCTTGTCATGTGCTGCATTTCGTCTACCTCTTTCTCATAGTTGCTAATCTGGCATTAGTTCAAATTATATTAGAAAACTTAAAGGTTGTCCATGCATCATGATTATCAGATAATAATTAATGAAAGACATGCATGCATCTATAATTTCACAACGGCGAACAATATATGATTAATGATACTTAATTTTCTGGGATTAACTTCCGTAAAAAAATTAATATCAGTTGGGAGTGTATATACAACTATTTTTTTAAATATAGTCGAAGCACTTTCCCCAGTTTCCAAGCTAACCTAAGCACGCATATCAATACCAATGGCCGACATTGAGCAGATTTTGTTGCGCAAACAAAATAGGCAACATGATCAATCGACACATATGTATCCTTTTAAATTTTATTTTTTTTGCATAGAGAGTTCGTTGTTTATTTTTATTTTTTTAATTACGTTTTGTAACTCACCGGGAAGTTGGTAGTGGTTGTAGTACCCCAATACTTCAATGCTGCTAGGTCATAAGCTCTTGCGGCCTTTTCTTCCTTGTCATAACCACCTATGGATTAAGGATTGAATTAATTATTCAGATCGATCAAAAGAAAAGGAAGATCCGGAAAGGTAAAAATCCATGCGAAGAAAGGCATAGACCTTTAAACCGTACGTACCCAAATAAACTGCAAATTAAGGAGGATTGAGATGGAAAGGCGGCCCAGATCAAGAAACGCAAAAAAGAAAAGCAGCACTATTAGTTATAAGAAAAACAAGATATGCATGATGTATCTTTAAATTAAATAAATAAACTTGAAACGAAATAATCATTTTGTTTCCTAAAAGATCCAACAATTAAATTAAAATGGGCTGTGTACCTTGCCGTCCCTTTCGAGTTTGTCCCTCTCTTCGGCAACTATTATCCCACAAATGAGCTTCATATCTACCTGTCCATCTGTGCCTGTGTGTACGCATAGATTGAAACGAGTAGAACCTTATTCATTTAAAGCATTGAACCCCCAAAATCCAAAAATAATTAAAATGAGTAAATGAATGAAATAAGAAAAAAATTAGAAACCTGGTTACACCACGGTATATAGAAGTTCTCTGTCCAAATGTATCAATGGACTTTCTGGGCACGGCCTCAATAGCAGTAGCAACACTAGTCTGGTTATCGATCCCAGACTGAGTAGTCGCTGCGGGGGCAGCGGTCCTAATAATTGCCTGCTTATTACTATCTCGATCTCGATCTGACGAACAAGTTTGATCTCCGGCCGTAGTAGCACCTGCAGTACTCATTGAAAGTGAAAGAGTCTGTGCAGTGCTAATACTAGTACTTGTGTTGGAGACACCGATGCCATTGATATCGTTCTTGTTCATCTCTTGCAGCTGGGGTGCCGGTTGATTCCTCAGCCATGTCTTGATCATTGAAAGCCCAATATTCGAGCTGCTGCTGTTGATATTAACGTTACCGACTGCACCGTCTCCGTTGATGACATTTGTGGGATCGGAAATCTCTAACGGAAGCTGCAAAGAAGAGGCGGTTCTGGAGAAGATGTTGTCGGTAGTATTGGTACTGGCGGTGTTTTTATTATTGTATGCATGCGCAGAACTAGTGCTACTCTGGATATGATCGTGATGATCCGCAATGAAAGAGTGTCGGCCCAGGAAGTTTTCGAGCTTTGGCTGCTGCTGATAACGATTTTGATGGTTTTCAAGGTTTAGGGCATTGCATGAGTCACTGCTTCCCATAAGCATAGAGAGGTGGTCTGATGTGACCTTGTAGTTGGTGCTATCCGGCGAGTTCATATTCCAATCTGCACCTGCTACAAATATGGCAAACCAAATTAACAATTAATTACTAAAATTTACAAATTAATTCAACAACTATATGAATGGTGAAAACTAGCTCTAGGAAAAAAGAAATGAAAGAAAAAGTCATTCATCCAAAAAAGAATAAGGAACAGAAAAGGTATTTAATATTATATGGAAGAGGAGGAGGAGAAGTAGGAGGGGGGGTGGGGGGTGGGGGGGGGATGGTTAGGGTTCTGTTAAGAGTAGATAAACCTTGGGAGTTGAACGCAGCTTGATGAAGCATGCCAAAAGATGTAGGGAGGTGGTTGATAGAATGATGATTAGGAGCAGTAGGAGTAGCAGATGAGTCGTCATGAGAATTAGTGAGATCAAAGCAGTCTCCGGAGGCATCGGTACCGGAGATTTCATCCGAGTACTTAGAGCGGAGGCGAGAGACTAGTGTGGTGGTCTGGTCAGATAAGTCGTGATGATCTTGGGCGTGCTGCTGATGATGATGATCAGCACCCTCAGATATCGTTGGATCAGCCAGAACTACTTCTTGAGGGGAAAGAGAGAAACCCAACCAGTTCATGGAACCCATCTCAAAATTATTCTATGTAGCTATATATATATATATTGATTAATGGTTTGAGTTAAAGAAAAGAGATGATCAGACAGCTAGTACTCCATGCGTGAAGAAGAAGAAGAAGAAGTAGCCAACTGGTTGAGGAACAACTATTGTTTAAAGCGAGAAGAGTGAGTATCCATTTCGATGGCGGTATGTGGGTATAATCTCTATTGGGACTCAAAGGGAGAAGAGGAAAGGTCAAAAATTTGCAGACATAGAATTAATTGAAATGACTCTCATTTCTTCCAAAGCAATTATATATTTCAAGATTTTTAACACACGCTCTCTTTCCCTTCCACTTCTCTCTTTCACACGTACGGGCGCCTCGGCCTCTAACTCTTGTTTATAGAATACAAGGGCAAGAGCATTTTGCTGGATCTTTTATTTGACTCATAGTATAGGACGTTGGGGGTGGTGGAGAGGGGTGATACTGTAATTTTGCATTAAATCCTTAGTTAACTGGTTAATATCCAAAAACACAGAATGACCTAGTGGTGGATTGGATTTTCTTTTCCATCTTGTGCGTCCATCTATCTTTATCTTCTTTATTCTACCGTAGTTAGAATGAGTGTGATATTTACATTTAAGAATTAAGTAGTCTGAATTTGATACCTAATTTCTTATATATAGGTATCACACTTACTAAAACTACTATGAAAAGTTTAAGATCTTCCACAATAAGATGGAGAAAATGAGTGTGATACCAATAAATTGAGCCCATGCAAGAATCACACTCCTACAGTGCGCAAAAAAAAAATAGTGTGATACTAATAAATTGAACTCATGAGAGTGCGATACTTATAAACTAGTAGGTTCTAAAGTATGAGTCTAATAATTATTAAAATTAGTGTACCAGTAGTGTTATAGTTTACCTGTAACACTATTGTTACACTAGCTAGTGTGATTCAACATATTAGAATCACGCTCATATATTTAATATATTAGTATTACACTCAAATTGATTCTTATATCGCTATTAAGAAACAAATGAAAATCAGGTGCCAAGGTCACTAAATGAGTTAATTTATTAATTTATAGATTTTTTTTTTTATAATTGGACCTATATATCAATAATTGCTAGCTAAGTTTTGACTGAAAAATGAGAAATAACAAAACTAATAAAAAGGTACACGTACGAGAGTAAGAAAAGAAAAAAAAAGGTACACGTACGAGAGTAAGAAAAAAATATTATTATTGAATTGAATTTTAAATGAACTCCATTACAATTGTATACTACTTTAGAAATGAATGTATATATTAATTTAAAAAGTTTAGGTGTTCGTATATCCAAAATTGGTAGTGTGTATATCTAACAAGTGGAGCCTATTAGGCTATTATATATTTTGGATACAAGATGGTTCAAATTAAGTTACTATAATTATAAGAGATTATGAGACAAACACATGCATGGGTCTCATATTATACATATTCACATATATATATATATATATGTTAATTTATATACAAGTAAGACTATGACCGTGTGTGCTTTCGTAATCTTAAAACAATTAAAGTAACCACATACATACAGTACATATTATATTGTTCCTTTCTTGCAAGCTGTTCATGATCAAATTTGCTTTTCCCCTTGTCCTTAGACATGAATTACTTGAAATATAAAATCTATGTTGATTCTTGAAAGTGATAGATTGTCTTGGCATATAGGATTTTTTTTCTTTAACTCATTGTATTTCAAGTTCCAAATTTTTGTATTTTTAAAATCTAAATTAGAGTATTAATATTCATTGTAACAAAGAAAAAAGAATCACGACTATAATATATAGGTCCAGCTTCAACGCTATCATCTAAGATTAGAGTACATTAGTAAGATACGAAAAAAAAATTATTTTCAAATTTTAACCATGTATTTGCCGTATAATTATGCTACGTATCAATAAAAAAAATTCATATGTTAAATGTAGTTGGTTAATAATCTTTCTTATCTCTTTTAAGTTGCTTTCCGATGACTGACGTCGAAGTGTGACAAAAAAACTCACACGCAGAGAGGAGGATTGTCTGCCCTCCTCTTTCTGATGTCTTTTTGTTTGTGTGGTCACGATTAAGTCACGTTAATATTTTATATTAATATTTATTTTTGTCTTATTATTTTTATAAAAAAATATAAAATATTAACGTGGCTTAATTGTGACCATACAAATTATGAGGAGCACAGAAAGAAAGAGGGCAGACGGTCCTCTTCCCACACGCAGAAGCAGCCCCCTTCCACGCCCATTTATTCATGTCCACTTAGACATGTGTCATTTCATCATGCATGTTTGTCAGAATATTATGGAAATTAAATCAGATCACTCTCAATCAGGATTCGACCTCCTCCTTGCACCACCAACCAGCGATTATTTCTCGCCCTTTTCGTTTCATTCATTTCACTGCAATATGCATTGCCCTGCCTCTACCTCTGCCTATGCCTGCCGCACATCTGCTTTCTCTCTCTCTCTTCTTCTACTTTTTGACTCTGAGTCTCTGCCGCCTACAAACAAATAATACCCATAACATTTTCACATTCCATCCATCCATATCACATTATTTAACCATATATTATGTCCTCGTCTTAAGAACATCTAGGAGATATCAAAATATACACATTAACTATAACAGTAAAAAAAGACCATACTTATATTCTCCAATTGAAGTGCTAAATTTTATGTGGCGATAATATGGATTGGCGACAAAAGAGGTTGCTGTCAAATTTAACAGCAGCTTCAAATGTTTTTTTATTTATAAATTATTAAATATATTTTATTAATTTTTAATAAGTTTAATCATTTATTATAATTAATGTTGAGTTGATCGATGCAATTATTCTATTTTTTTCTTTCTTTTCAATAAAGAAATGTGAACAGACTACTTGTGGCGACCCGTCCCAAACTTTTTATGTAAATTCTTCCCGTGTGTGTAAAATGACGATTGTACCCTTGTCGTTGAATATTACGAAAACGTCATATTACGCTTACTCGTTTTAACTATATTAGGGTAAATTTAAATTAGTAGAAATTTTGTGTAAAACCTAGTTCTCACCAACCCTACTCCACTACCCTTACCAAACCTATTCCACTCGGAATTGTTTATCCCAAACCCCATTTCCCCCGTCCCTTACAACTCACACATTCACCAAATTCTGTTATTCTAATCCTAACATCATCATCACATTCTCAGTCTCTCTCTCTCACTAAACACAGACTCTCTCTCTCATCAAATCCTCAGACTCGAAGCTCTCTCTCTACCATTTGCACACGGAGCAAATTCGAATACCACTCAAACCTCGGAGATTTGAGAATCCAAGATCACAGTTGGATTCCTTGGAACCTCACAAGTTCATCCACATTGATTTCAGGTAAAAACTCGATGGTTTTTACGTCGAACTTTCAATTCCCGATTATAACACTGTTCATCGAGTTTTTAATGGTGAAGTTTTAGTGCAAACCAAGATCACCAATGTCCTTAAAATCTTCCCAGGAACCCCGGAGTAGTTCGTTGAGTCGATTTGGACGTCGGTGGACTAAGTTTCGAACTTGGCCGAGAATCGAAGGATTTTTCCGGCGAGATTCTTTGAGATTTGAATCCCAAAACAGGTATAAACGTGTTCTACTCATTCCCAGCTTCAATTTGATATAAAGATCATAAAAAATGGATTAAAAATGAACGAGATATGGCCAAAACAAGAATTTTCCAGTTTCCGGCGACCGGAGTGTCGCCGGAGGTCCACCGGAGAAGACGACGGAATATTCCGTCAACTCTGATGGAATATTCCAACGCCGTCAGTGATCTTTAACGGTCACCGTTAAGATTTAACGGAATATTCCGAGGAATATTCCGACGCCGTCAGTCAAAACTAACGGTTTCCGTTAGGACTTGATGGAATATTCCGAAGAATATTCCTAACGGCGTGACGACAGTCAGCGTGCGTGGCACGTGACCGCGCGTGGGGGCGCGTAAGTCCGTGCCATGTTTGGCGCGTGAGGGCGCGTGGTAAGTCCAAAAATTATTTTAAAATTATGGGGATGTTCATGATGTCGAGTAGATCATTTTGGTATATTCAAACCTTAGGTTTGAGCAATCTATGGGAGTGTTATTTAAATTCCCGTATTTAAGCGTTAATTAATTCATATAAATTATGTATAAATAGGAGAAATATATCCAGAGGAATTACGAGACCAAGCTAGGCCCGGAGACCACGACCCAACGACGTATTTGTGAGTGGGCAGTTTGTTTTTATACCTATACGTATTTATGGTTTCCAAACTTCATAAAATGCTTCACTTTACGTATATGTTGCTAAATATTGGATAATTGAGGTATAATTGTGATAAATGCTGAAATGCGATTGAGATATAATTGCCATGACATTCATACATGTTTATATACATACTCATCTTGCTGCACTGGTGTTAGTACTTGCCCCAGGGCCAGGGCCAGTCCTTCACGTGTATGTTCACATTGCATCGTTCGCTCGTCTGGATCCAGGTTAGGTGCCAGTCCTGTCGGGTAGATTGCATTAGGCAATCCGACTTGTATGTGATGTGCTTTTGCACCAGTCTTCACGTGATCGTAGTACTTGAGCGTATTGATTACACCCAGTCCTGTTCGTGTCAGAGTTATCTGTTCGAACTTGTGTGCCAGCATTAGATGGATGAGTATTTAGCGATACTGTTTTATAACATTGTCATATGATTATATAACTGCAGCATCGATCTCATCATGAATTGACTTGTATATTATCATGTATACTTGGCTTTAGTATTGTGGATATATATATACGTACATACTTACTCATAATGTGCTTTTAATAAAGGAAACTATAATTGTTTTACGGCGAGGGGTTAGTATGTTCAAAACCAAACGTTTTCACATAAGTTTGTTTTGCTGACCCACTCAACTTTGTTTTTCGCCCCTCCAGGACCTAGATAGCTGTTCTGCGTGGCATTCGAGGAATTTTGAAACGTTTCTGACATTCGGCATTCCGCTTCTGACGTATGAACTTATCACTATGTGTAATAAGCGTACTTTAGTTGCTTGACTACTCTTCGGTAGTTGTTTCCTCATTAAGCTCTGAATAACTATAGTGGGCC
The DNA here is from genome assembly GCA_963580275.1 of Crataegus laevigata. Taxonomy (NCBI): domain Eukaryota; kingdom Viridiplantae; phylum Streptophyta; class Magnoliopsida; order Rosales; family Rosaceae; genus Crataegus; species Crataegus laevigata. The sequence goes on from OY756938.1 coordinate 42,949,279, forward strand.
ACACCCACGTTTGTGCACTCTGTCACTATTTCAAATTTTAATTAATTCTATGTTCGATTTAAATTTATACACTTTTTACATCACTTACCCCTATGGTTACGTCACTTCACAGTGACGGCCAGCATGCGTCGACCTTTCCGGGTCGGGGCGTGTCACTACTGATTAAACTTTAAATGTCTTTTATTAAATTTTAATCAATTTAGTAATTTATTTTATAAAATAATAATTTAATTTGATATATCAGTTGGAGAATAAAATTTTAAAATATGTTAAAATACCACATAAACTGTCAAAATTTAAATTCTATGTTTAAAATTTGACATTTCTTTTAGAAAAAATCTAAAAATCTAATAATCAATCTGTCTACCTTTAGCCACTATCTCGCCACATATACTTATATCATGTATGCAGATATGAAAATGACTGGCACACTTGTAATAAAAAGAACACTGTTAATTTGCTTACTGCAGAAAATTAGACAAAGTTAGGCAGAGGCAGAGGGGATGGAATCCTAAACTAGTCTTAGTTAACAATATAAATATTATATATGAGCATATATACAGTGAAAGAAAAACAACGAAAAAACATATAATATTATATGATATATGAGTACATGGCATGCAGCTAGCTAGCAGAGATATTGTATATATAAGAGAAAGGCTTGCAGCCTGCACCCCCATGCGAGGACATTAACCCTTGTCTTCCGGGTGGGGCTTTTGTGAGTTTGACTATAACTTCATTCTCTATCAATAATTTAGTCATTTTTTATGGAGACAGATCGATTGCTATAAAATCTAACTCACATTCCTATACTATTATATCTCAATTGTACTCACTCAAGCTTTCAAATCCATTTCTCTCAAATATATACACTTCACTTTCAGTGTTTTTTGTCAACCAGAAAAAGAAAAACTCTGCCTCTCTGCCCTATCTCTCCTTATTCATTTATATAATCCACTGAACTCCACTTATCATTTTTTTTCATCCTGCAAGTACGTACCTATATACATATATATATATATATATATATATATATATATCCCCAATAGTAATACACGTACTAATATTAATTGATTGTAGAAGGGTATATTCTTAGATATACGTAGTATATAGGAATTAGGAACATATATGTGCGCTTATATGTATGTATACGTACGTGTATATATGTATACGAATGCTATTTCAAAATTTGAATTAAGGTTAGGGTACAGAGAGTGACAAATTAAGGGGAGAGAGAGAGATTGAATAAATAATTAAAGGGGTGAACCGGGAAGGTGGTGCAGAAAGGAAGAGAGATAGAGAGAGATAGAGAGAGAGAGATTCATCTCGAAGGCTTCGAAAAACACCTCCCTACAAGTTTGACCATCAAAGAAGGAATCAAAGACGGTAAAACACATGGCCCTCTGCCTTTTTTTAAATTTTATTTTTATCAATAACTAAGTTAGCAATTATTAATCAAAGCCTGTTCCCACTGTAAAAATTAAAAATATGCTCTCGGTAATCTAAATCATCATCATGCCTAACCTTACCTTAGCCCTCTTCTTAGACAGAGAAAATCATCTAAAGGAAATTTTAGAGAGAGATGGAGAAGTATGACTTTGACCTAGAACTACTGAGCAATGTGACCATCTAGGGTTGGCAAAATGGGAATTGAAGAGGTCAAATATTCTGCACCTAAAATGAGTGTGGTCTCTCTGTGGCTTTAATGAGTGTCTGATACGTATTTAATATTTTTAAATTTTCTTAATTTTGTTGTCATGAATTTAATATGTGTCAAATACTTATTGGGGCCACAAAGAAGCCACACTCATTTTGGGTGCAGAAGATTTGATCTCGAAATTGAACCCCATTCGGATTCACTTTATGAGGATTTTAAGAATTCATACATCTTAGTCATTTATTGTATAATATTGTGCAGTAAAAAATTATTTGACTTTTTTTAATTTAAAATTAAACACAAATAGTATCTGACGAAAACTGATTTACACAATGTACGATAAACAATTAGGATGTAGGGATCCCTAGGTTCCCCACAAAGTGGATTCAGAGAGGATCATCTTCCGGCAAAATGGCTTAACCCTAATTATATATTTTGTATAGAATAATGTTAGAAAGATTAAATTTGTAAACTAAATTTTGTATACTAAACAGTGTGTCACCAATAAAAAAAATAGGATAATGCTAGAGAGATCAAGTTTTTTAAACTAAATTTACAAATCAAATGATATGGTTGTTAATGATTAGATTATTACTTAAGTATTGATTAACGTGTTTATTTCTTATTAGTAACGTATCATTTGGTTTGCAAACTTAGTTTAAAATTTTGGTCTTTCTAGCATTATCCTAAAAAAATAAACACGTTAATTAACATTTAAGTAATAATTTAATCGTCAACTTTCATGTTATGTTATTTACAATATTTAGTATATAAATTTGGTCTTCTTAGCATTATCCTTTTATATATGAACAAGAACAGCTTAGTTTTCAAATTGAGAAATGCTAAGCATACTCATTCAATATCGAACTCTTTATAAATTCTCTACCACCGTACATTTTAACTTTAATTTATGTGCCGATATTATAAAATAGGAAAATTTTATTAAAACTCATTCAACCTCTTTTTACACCTAATTCTAAAAATATTTTATTCAAATTCCTAATTCACCCTTGTATAAAACTAAAGGAAAAACAAACAAACAAACAAAATCAAAATGTCTTTTTACACCCACTGTCACTTCCACCTCAAACCCCACCAGAGATTTGTTGGTGATTTTTCAAGGCAATTTATGCCTTCCGTAGTAGCCCATTTACCTTCCACAAGCTTTGACATCTAACGCCTTCCATACAAGGTATCCTTGGTCGTGATTCTCCACATCGCCGACTCTATAACACTCAAAAACTGTGTAGGCTCCAATTTGCTTTCGACATTTCTTAGTTGAAGGAAGTGAGCAATAAAGAGGAGGAGGAAGAGGAGAATATAGGATGGGAACAGAGAACGGAAAAAGAGCTTGAAAAGAGAAGACGCTGACACAAAAAATTCACCCGCCTCAGTGAAGAAAACGCCGGAAAGCAACGGGCATTGGTGGGGTTGATATGGGTTCATCTCCTTTCAATATATTTTTCTTATCTCACATTAATTTAGGGGTAAAGTGGAGAGTTTAATGGCAAAAATATTTAGGGAAATTTTATTTAAACCCATGTAACTTTTTTTAAACCCAACTTAAAATTTAAATGTAAGTTGTCTTTTTAATCCTATTACATAATTACTATCAAGTGCAAGATGAAATTAACAATAAAAATAAAAGTTATCAACAAACCCACACTCAATATCTAAGAGCTAAAAACAAGCTTTTTATTGATGGATAGTGATTTTGAAGTTTTAAATCCTCCAACTAAGGTATGAATCGATTTATGCAAAAAAAAAAAAAATCGTTTGATTTCAATTTTTCTAAGAGTTGAACAGATGAGTTTTTGGGTTTCAATTCACGACCATCAACGTTGAAAGTTGAGAAGATGGGTTTTTGGGTTTGCTATGCTTTGTGTGTGGTCATTACCTTTAAGAGTCTAATTGCTTATGATTTGATAGAGTAAAAATTAAGGAAAAAGTAGTAAAAAGAGAAAAGATGACGATCGTGTAGCTGCCTGTGATCATAACAGTAACACTCACAAAAGTAAATGAGCATATTGTTGGCTGATTGTAGCGATTTGTGTTGCAGGATTTATCCCAGACTTTGTAATCTGCTACTGTTTTTTTGGATCTCTATTAATACAAACTCATGCCGTTGCTTTGAAAAAGACAAAAAAGGAATGACACAGCTACTGGAAATTGGTTCATTAGGAAGCCAAAAGTGATAATGACTGTCGTTAGATTAGAATGCCCACTTTTTGTAATCGTAATTTGTGGTGGTCTCACAAGATTCATAAATAAGTAGAAATTTCACCAAATTATTTGACTTGTCCACACAAATCAAACTCTAGAAAACTTTCATTTCCTTGAACAAGTAGAAACTTCACCAAACTATTCAATTTGGAATTTTATTTTCTAAATAGGTGTAAAGATAAATTGACATTTTGAATTGAGTTTGTGATGGTAGTTTAGATAGTAAGTTTGGGTTTAAAGAGATATTATTTCTTTAATTAAAAAAAATATGGATATAGATAGTAAGTTGGGTGTAGAAATAGATTATATGGGTTCAAATAAAATTTCCTAAGTATTTAAGTTGGGTGTAGAAAGAAGCTTTTAAGATTCAAATAAGATTTCTCTATAAAATATTATGTAAAAAACATAAAATGTGAAATCATAAGGAGTTCTACTTTTAAAATAGTCTTCTTAGCATTTCTCTTTCAAATTTCACCGTCTTTTGTTTGAAATGACTATTAGCTCCCTGTAGCCATGTCGACCCGTTGACCACCCACAAGTTAAGTGAAGTGAATTACAATATATAGCAGTCAAAATCTTGCGCAAGTACTTTAAATAGAGGCATGAGATACGCATAGCAATGGCAACATACCAATATCAACACATGGCTTCCATTCAATGGTACTCCCTTTTGGATGCAATACATCTACATGTATGTTTCAATGTGGATTTGTTGTAGTCTGATGCCCTGAAGTTTATTGGCTTTTCACATTTTATACATAAATTTTTTTTCGTCCCAGTCTGATACTTAAAGTCATAGTTTTAGGATACTTCCGTACATTTGTTAAGTTTTCTGTTAAAACCTCTGATAACTGATGACGTGGGGCACATATCGACAATAATTGGACGTCACTGTAAACAGGAAAATTTTAAAATTTCGATGTCTACAGTCACATGGATATTAAAAAAGTTTTAAAATTAAATATTAATTTTTTTAATAAAAACTAAAAAGAAAATTCATGTCTCCCTTTGATTTCCACCGTCTTCAAGCCCAACAAAGGTTCCTTCTTTGTTTTTTGCAATATGAATTTCTGGTCTAAAATCACATACAGTTTGATATTGATAACATAAATCCAAATCCGGTGTTTATATATATATAAAATATACGTGCATGTGTAGTTTGTATAGACATGTATGTATGCAATACTTATACATGTATGTATGCCGACCGGAAACATAATTTGCTCTTCTATAGATAGATAAGCTGAACTGCGTTCTAATCTGGATGTGGTGATTGCGAATTCGCGATCAAGCAAAGCATGGGTTACGTTACATGCATTACTTTAATTAATGGCCTTCATTTCATGTATCACAATTCAGAGCATGCACCAAAACAAGGGCATCCCCCAATATGACCGAGGTTCGCTATAATAGCTACCCACCCTCTCTCTCTCTCTCTCTCATATATATGAATTGGGAATATATAATATTATATATAGCTGAAAGGGAATAAACATTATATTCTTACGGGTTAAGGAAAACTTGTATAGAGCCATAATTTTAAAATACACGTACACATATTTGTGGGCTAAGAGTAAGAGTAACCATCTAGCATGAATGTATTTTGTATATAATACAATAAAACTTTTTTATATATAGTCCGATAGTCGTAGAGACCAAACCAATTTTATAACTTTAAGAAAGTATTACTTAAGTGTAGTTTTTTTTTTGAACAGTACTTAAGGTGTAGTTAAAAATATTAATTTTCTTACTTTGTTATCTTTAACGAAAGTTGTATGGGTATAGTGTTGTCTTTAACATTTCTCTGTAACCCAACCTCAGAGAGAATAGAGCGAGTCGTCCAAGCCCAATCTTACTAAGAGTTTGAATTGCTCCGTAAGATAGTAGGGCGAATGAATCGCATTAGTACAATTTGACTAGCGGAATCACCCTTATATATTCTCTATTTTTCAACCAGGTCAAAGAATACTAGCATCGCCACTACGGAAACTCAATTTCCTTAGTCCTTTTTCTATGAAACAAAGCCAAGCCGTTTCCACCTTCCATCCCACATTTCCCTGCTTGAGATTGCTTTTTATTAGCCCTGCCATGAACCACGCCGGTTGGAACCATGGTCTACCCAACAGTGCTTCATATCCTCCGTGCTCTTTGTATAATCTTAGACTAAAGGTACCAAACCGGGCATCTTTTTTTGTTGCTTGAGAAACTAAAAGTATTTTGGCTTCAATAAGAAGTTATACATGTTGAGAAGGTATTATATACCCACAAGCTCAAAGATGCGGTACAACTCCATATTGGCAATATGTTAGTTCATCTTAATTTTTTATTTGTGACGTAGCATATGTTTGGTTTTTACTATATAAAGGCGAATTTTCTTAACACGAGACTTAAAAATCATAACTTATTACAATATGAAATTTATTTCTGTACATAATTAATCCATTTTAAAACAAATTTTTTTAAATTTTTTTATGCCTATACGAATATTATTACGATAAAGGGTTTTTACTGTATCTCGGACGGGAGGGTGACAAAATGACAAATAATAGATAAGCAGCAGGTAAAGCCGTAAAGGCGGAGAAAATAGGGGAGTGATTTTCTCTCTTCCATTCCCACTTCTCTCTCTGCATGACTTGTTTATCTGCAACAGTGGTGCACGATGGGATGGCACGGCGATGCAACCATCTTCACTCACATGGTGGTTCACTAAATCAGAGCAATATCAGGTGAATAAATATCACTAAAAGCAAAACAAATTTCATGTTTTTCTTTGTTGTGCGTAATTTGAACATATGTATCTGTACATTGTAGAAAAATAAAAGTTTTTACATTGGACTTCCCTTTCTGAATTCCAAAATCTCCAATACGTGCATCTGGAATCTGGATTTGCATTTGGTTGAAGGATTAGTGTGTTTGGGACAATTTTCGCGGGATCTCAAACTTTATCCTATATGCACTTCGCTATTCGGGTTTATTCAACCGGTTATAACTTAAGTTCGTCTTCATTTTGATCAAACGGTTACTAATCAAATGTGTATGTTTTTCTTTTTTATTGAAATAAGATGTGTATTTAGTAATGTGCATTGAAGAAAAATTAGTAGTATATTGACAAAAAAAAAAAAACCAAGAGTAGTCTAGTGAGGAGGGGAGGCCCAAAATTGGAGGAACCCACAGACAGGCTCGTGGGATGTCAAGGCAGGGCCGATGATCAACTTGATTGATGAAGAAAAAGGATCTATTTGGGCCGGGTTAGCCGATTAATCCGGCCCCCACTCTCATATGTGCATGTTCTTTAACTTGATATGAAGAAATTGAAAGTGAGTGTATGAATTGCAAAACATGGAGATGAATGGATGGCTGGATGGTGCAATTCTAGCAACTTGCGTTGTCGATGAGGGCATTTAGGAGGCTTCTAGTCTTGTGCAAATTCAGGAAGCACCGGCTCAAAATTGTTCAAGGTTGGAGCAAAATGCTAATCGCGCAGATGCTGGCGAGGAATTTGAAACCACAGCAGATGCACATGCATGCATTTTACAAAGCGTTCTAGGCAGCAAGAAGAGGTTTCAGAACGCGTAAGTTGGTGTGAGTAATCTATCTCGTTCAGTCGTTCAAGGTTGGATGGCTTTATCACTGCTCGGGTTGGCTGTAAGGCAGTGGTATGGTATCCATCAAGAAACTCAGGATTGGAACGTACGTGAGAGGTGCAGTCAAAAGTGTTGGCCTTATCAAAGCTATGTTTGGCACCCGTCATTTGTCCAGCACCTAAGTAAGATGTGTTTTTGGAGTTTTGTCGTGCAATTCCACAAGAATCTGTGAGTTTCAATCTGTGAATTACTATGTGATTGTGAACATCGATCATTAACGACACAATTTACTTGATTGCGGAAAGCCATCTATGCAATTATCTTACTTTGTTTTTTATGGTTTGGTTTTGGTTATAAGTTATATAACAATGCAATGTATTTAATTTAGCCGCAGGACGAGGAGAGATGGAAATCAAGCATATAACTCAACAACCTATTCAAATTCAATTACAATATTGAGGAACAAACGTACTCAACAAAAGACCTCGCATGCACATAGCTGACAGTCTCCCGTCCAAATGTTCACTAGTCGCTACCTAGTCTGCATTTTGTTTTCTAAAAATGCACTATATTGTAAAATTTGTAATTTTGATCTCTCATAATTATTGCCTCCTTAAATGTTCTTGTTATGTTCTTTATCCGTTGGTTCAACAGTAAATTTGATCTCACATTTGTGGTTTTTTCCTAATTTTTTGAATAAGCATTAAGAAAAACGTTATAAGCCATTTGAAGCAAAATGGGGAAATTCTGTGAGACGTTGGAAAATAAACGGGCAAAGGCCAAAGGCGTTAGGGGTGTGAGAAAAATTGTCTGAATGGGTCAAGCATTTTGGTCTGTTTTTGTCCTTATAGTTAATGAAAGTTCATTGAATTCTTTTTGTCAAAATTTAAAGTTTTGAAGTCACTTTTGTTAGTTGTTTTTTCTTAAAAAAAAAAAAAAAGATTTATGAAGAGTAATCTTCATAATTTTTGTAGAAGTTTATGACATCAATTCTGTGATTTCACAAAATATTTGGCATGAGCATTAAGAAAACGTAATATGAAATGTAAAAGCGGCTTTACCATTTAATTGAAAAGAAAATTTATAAAAATGACTTGAAATTTTTTAGTTTTAATTAAAAGGCTAAAAAAGTGTTGTAAGTGAATAGTATTAAGAGTGACTTTTTAGATAAAAATGTCATTTTCATTAAAAGTGAACAATACCGATAGTTTTCGTTAAAACTCCCTTTATTGAAATGATAAAAAAAAATTGTCAATAATATTTAGGCTGGAACTACTTAGTAATATTGTCTAATTGTGTTCATCTTCATTCGTAAGAGAGAAGTCTTAAATTTGATTTACATTATTACTAGTCTATTGTGAGGTGAAACCAACTTCATCTCTATAAATAATATCGTTTGTTAAAAAAAAAAAAAATTTAGTCTGAAACTTCTTTTTATTTTTTTATTTCTATGAATATTGAAATTCCGGAAAACCTCTTCCAGTTCCATATCGCGCAGGCCTGAGCTTGGCGCTTTAAACAAACACGGTTGCTGTCTGTGTGCATCTGAGCCGCCACTGCCACTGTGCCAGCATTTTCGGGCTTTAGAAAACTTCAATGACTCAGTAAGTTTGAAATTCAATTACTTAGGGTTCCTTGTTGATTTTCTGTCAATTGAATTCAATTGGGTCTTGCAATTTCCTTTGAGTTTCTGGGTGCGATTGTGATTTGAGTCTTGGGAATCTTTAGTATTTCTTAGAATCATGGAATAATATGGAAATTGGTTTCTTTTAAATTGTGTAAATGTGTTGTTTCAGCTTCATCCTCCCAATGCTTTAAAATTAAAATTAAATCTGCTTAGATATCATTAGATAATATATGAATTAGGATTTGGGAATTCCACAGATAGTGATCGTGTATAGGAGACTAGCAGCAGGAATGGATACATAGGATTCCATGAATTGAATTTATGTTGCGGTGGATTATAATTTATTCTCAACTTGATGTAAATATTTGTTTATTGTAGTGAATCTGATGGTGCATCTGTAGGAACTTCTCTTGTAGATATGAGTCATCTTTTTGGACAGGATCATGATGATGATCAAAGGACTCGAAATTCTTGTAAAGATGGATCAAGTCTGGTCCAACCACATGAGCCGTATGTGGGTCAGGAATTCGACTCACAAGAAACTGCATTGGCATTTTATAATGCCTATGCCACACGTATGGGTTTCGTTACTCGTATGAACGATATGTATCGATCCAAACATGATGGAACCGTCATTGGGCGGACATTGGTATGCAACAAAGAGGGTTTCCGAAAGCCTGACAGGCGTGACAAGAAGACCCTGAAGCCTCGGACTCAGACTAGGGTGGGTTGTAGGGCAATGCTGTCCGTCAAGAAACTCAGTGTTGGGAAATGGGTTGTTAAATGGTTCGTTAAGGAGCACACTCATGCATTGACTCCCAATAAAGCTCCAAAAGGACTTGTCGATGATCAAGTACCGGTAAGTTATCGTGATCTTTTACAGTTTTTATTGACTTCAATTTGTTCTAAGCAATTTTTTTGTCTTGCGTCATGCATATTAACTCATATTAGACTCGGAAACAATCTTATATTGGGGTACTGCAACTTAATTTTGTCAATTAAATGGGATTTTTGGTGGCTACAGTGCTCTTACTATATCTGCAGGACTGCACATGTTGCTCAATGACATATTTCTTAGGATTTTGTATAAGAGGTACATTAGGTAACAGGCCTAGAATCTGACATTACATCTTGTACCGCGTTAGTGTGACCTGAATTTCATTGATCTTATGCTTCTTTTCTTTTTCATTCCGTCATGTGGTTGTAGGACGATAAGACAAAGATTGCAGAGTTAACTAACGAGCTGTTCCTTGAGAGAAAGCGGTCTGCTGCACTTGGAGAAATAGTTGATCTTCTATTTAATCACATCGAGGAACATACGCAAGACCTGTCGAAGAAACTCCAGCATGTTGTTGACAATGTCAAGGAGCTTGAATCGGAAGGGAAAAATTGTCGTAGCCTTGGTTAGGCCTGGCATTCTAATGTACATTGAATACGTTCAGATTAGTTTTATAATTTTATTTCATTTTGCGGAAGAAGTTTTACTTTGAAATCGTAAGTATGAGTTTAGCTGTGTTTTGTTTCAATTAGCCAACCCTGTATACAAATGCTCGTAATTATGGTCGTCACTTGGCACCAGTGTAGAATGTCATCGCCACCACCCCGGACTCCAAAGATACCGAAACTCTCCGGAGGCATAATTCAAGAAATTTGTTTATGCAGGATTCATTTAGTAAGACAGTGCCCTTGTACATTAAGTTACTGCAAAAACTTGAGGAAACAATAAACTGAGAGCTGCATGTACAGGGCAAACACACTTGCAAAAATTTAGTTAAGATTGGTCATCTTACGATAAACGTGGATCTGGATTGGACAATCTACTGACGGATCAAGGGTGTTAAAACTTAAAAACACAAGTTTAGTACTAAATCTCCATCTTCCAAACTTGAGGTGGGTAGAAGCATCTTTAACTACCCAATTTAAAAGCATCCACAAAGAGGCCTAAGCACACACCGGCTTTCCAGTAATTTACCATCGTGACAAAAGACTTGAGCCTCCCACTTGATTGAGATTGAGAGGGGGGCTTTCTATACATAAGCATACCAATACCTTCAATGGCGGCAACCACTATACCCGCAACCAAAACATCCCAATCCCCGGTCTGCCCAAGGATTGTAGCCAATGCATTTGCCGTGTAGAAACCCAAAAGAAGAAGAAATACTTTCAGGGGAAAATTTTTCCTGGCTAAATTCAGCTTCTCCAATAGCTGTCTTCCACCTGCAATCACTATCCGACCCAATCGGGTGGCATTGAGATTAGAGTTGTTGCCATTGATGCCCTCTTGCCCACCGTTATCAGGAACCTCACCTGTGTCCAAGGCAAAGGCTATTCTCCACCGTTGTCTTGTTGACTGAAGACTGTGTCAGCATACCAAAAATAAGCATGTTAAGAAGGGCATCAACATATTCTCATGAAAGAACAAGGCATCAGTGTAACTCCTATATACAGTTCGCAGGACTTTTATTTGACGACTGACGTGGATATACAATATTGTGAACTAAACCAAAAAGAAAAGGCCTGTTTGTATCAACTGCTGACTGCCAACAAAATGACCAAAATGACTGAAATCATTCTCTGTAAATGGCCTAAGCAGAATCTATATTTTGATCCCTTTAAGCCCCTAGTTCTTAGTGAAGGCAGGATCTTGGAATAAGTTCCTAATCTGCAGCAAATTTGGGCATCATTCCACATAATAATTTTCTGGAGCTCGGAAATAGGTAGGGACACAGCAGAGCAAAAAAAGGAAATCCAAGAAAGAATGCTAGAACAACAGAAGCAGTCTATGCAGCAAGGATGCATGCAACTCACGCTATTTAGAATGGTTCAGGGATTCCACTAATTATTAAGGTATTTACAGAAATAAGAGAAATAATGTCAAGTCATCCGTTCATATACAGATATAATGCACTTGACTTTATTCTGTAAACAACAACAAAGCAGAAAGAAAATGCAGAAGCCCAGTCAGTTACAGTGACCTAAAAATACGTATACCTCCTTTGGGGGGAAGGGAAAGGCACAGATTTTATGCGAATGTTTGAAGTTTGGATCTTGAAAGTTGGTTCACTGCAACAGTTACAGTTGTGCATCAGACAAGTTGCAGGAGTTGTACATGATCTTTCAGGGATTTGATTCTCTAGTGCTGGTGCAGTTCCCATTCGAGAGGCCACGAGCTAGAATGATGGAAAGAAGAGAAAATGAGATTGTTAGTACACAAGCCTTCAATTTGAACAGTGTTGATGATCACTCAAAGGTTAAGGATTGTTAGGGTGGTTTAGGTGAGTTTGATTCTTATGTGGTTATGTAAACCATTCCGAATATGATGGTGGGGAGTGCGAAAACTGCAACATAAACACAAACCCATTTTGGAGAGTGAGGTGGAGCCTAATTGATTCCATGGCAAAGTTGATACTCGAACCAGAGTGAGTGAGTGTTTGCTATATTTGATCAAATTGTTCATATCAATCATCCATTAACCAAATGAAATGAAGAAATGAAAGCAAACTACAAATGAATTTATTTAACAAGCCGAGAAAATGAACAAAATACGTAATAATCTGACATCCAAAGACGCTTTACTTGGGGAAAATGCAATTTTGTCATCCAAAGAAAAAGGGGCCCTTTGGCATGAACAGAAGAGACCCAGCCGTGAGGAAACAATTATAATAAAAATTACAAAAATTAGAAGAGAGAAAGATAAAGAAGATTACATTACTCGCCATTGAACTTTGAAGAGAACAAGTGCTAGAAGTTGGAAGGAAGAAGAAGAAGAGAGTGACGACAAATGACGACAGAAGAATTACAAGTTTATGGAAAATTGCTTTTCTTCTTCTTCTTCGTCGTCTCAGCAGCAGCAATTACCAAACCGGAGCACATCAACAATACAAAAGAAAAAGAAAAGTCATTTACTAAAATGACCTCCTTATATTTATGTATTTTACAGAGCTTACGACGGACTGGTGCGTGCCTGTCTTTACAGACTGAATCTCAGCGGTGCAGGGTGAAGAAGACACAACAACAGAAAGCAATTGGGTGAATTTGGTGGGTTGGGAAGGGCGGAACTGGAGCGTTCAAAAATTCAAAAGATTATTTATTTATTTATTTATGATGAAGAAGATGGGTGGTGGGTCGAGTGGCATTCTGATGATGGTGTTTAGGGTAATAATGCTCGATCTCAATCTCAATCTGTATGCAGCAGCAGAAACAACGTCTGAAGAATCCGAAGGAGGAGTCCAACAACAACTGAGTAGGATAGTAGATGTGAAGGGAGGCCCCGACTCAATTCTCTCATCTCCATTTCAGCGTCCACCATCCCGACAGAGCTCTCGACTTGAAGAATTTTGTGGGCCCTGCCCTCTCCTTCATCACCCCTTCTCTCGTCTTCATCACCGGTGATCTCACTCACAGGTCTGTTTTCGTATGTCATCACATGGATGATGGATGATGGATGAAATGAAACATAATTAGTGACTAATAACAATAATCTCGCAGTCACAGGCTCACAGGCATAGTTTTGATCAGTGCATACTTATGTTTGGATTTTCATATATAGTTATTAATCAGATGGAAAAAGCAAGGATTTGTTGACAAAAGGAGTCGACTTGACAAGACCCTCTTCTTTGATCTCAGAGGAAATCACGACAACTTTGGCGTCCCACAGCTGGGCGGCTCCTTTGATTTCTTTTCAAAGTATAGCATCAGTGGCCACTTGGGCACAAGTCGGAACGTCAACAGTGTCACTCTTCAGGTATTATTCCTCTCACCTTCAGACTTTCAGTGTCAGAGCTGCCTTATATCTATATCTCATCCTCTATTCAATAACTCAACTTGTGTGCTAAGTATACATGACATTGAGTTCAACTTTAATTGTACGTTCCCAATTCCCATGCTTTGATCAAGTGTGTGTGAATTCAAAAGCTTTACACCTTTTATTTCCATCCAGACTGCTGTTCGGAAGCATCTCTTTGTTGGAGTTGATACCACAATGCCCGTTGGTTTACGGGGTCCGACTAATCTCTTTGCGCATCCATCTGATCAACTATTAGCAGAACTGGATACGCACCTCTCACTATGGGACTCTAGATCACAATAACCATTAAGCAAGATTTCCTTCGGGCATTTTCCTCTTTCATTCTCAGCGACGTCAAACTCCGGGAAGAGCCTAAAAGATATATTCCTCAATCCTTCCATATCAGCTTATATATGTGGGCATCTGCATTCTAGGTTTGGTAGAAACTTGAAGAGGCGCCATCTGTTGAGTCATCACTTTTTATCGTTGCACAAGTTTTTCCAGCTTAATGTACATCGGCCGTATTTTCATAGTGCTGTTAACTGTTCAACTGAAGCCCCAGCGGCCAAAGAGTTCTGGGAGTGGGAGATGGGTGGCTGGAAGAGGAGCAGAGCCATGAGAATTTTGGCCATTGATAGAGGCCATGTTTTGTATGTTGACATTGACTTCAAGTCAGGCACCCAAAGGACAATCATATTGCCAACTTTTCCCCTGGACTCACGGTTCATGTCAACATCTTCAACCCAACGGCACAGTTAGAGCCCTGGTGTTTTCTGCTTCTCCAATTGCATCAGTTACGACTAAGATCTATGACTCAAGACCTGGATTTCTCAATCTGGTATTTGAGGCACCCATGCACATGATTGGGGATAACACCTCCAAGGGAGATCTTTTTGTTGCTCCATGGAATCATAGAGCCTTTGGGGATCCAGTCCCTAACAGATACTGGTTGCAAATAGAAGCAACAGACTTCATGGGCAGATCAACGTTATCTGATTTAAGGCCATTTTCTGTTAATGGTCTTACTACTACGATTTCTTGGACTTGGAAGGAATTTATGGTCATGGGTTGTCAATGGGCTCCCTTGTATTACCCAGTGCTCTGGTGTGCTGTATATCTCATACTCTCTGTTCTCCTTATTCCAAAAGCTATCCTTATTTTGTCAGTTAGACATTTCACTTACAAGAATAAGGGCTTTGTAAATGCTATAGGATTGGTTTTTCAGGAGCTCTGCAAGCTTCTCGTAGCATGGTTTGGTTTCTTAGGATATTCCCCTGGTTTATTGGGCAAGTTTTCACAGACGGAAAGGATAAAGGATACATGACCTATATGGGGTGGGTAGTTAAATCTTTCAATCAAAACGGAAAAACACGAGTACGTTGGATATCCAGATGTTATGGTGGTGGTTCTTCCACATCTCGTCTTCGTGGTTTTTCCTGCTCTTATGCTGACTGCGGCTTTGGCTACTGAAAAACAGATCTCCAGATAACATTTTCTCTCGTTTACAGGGAAGAAGGAAGATGACTGTGGTCAAGAGGAAAGGAGACCATTATGGTATGATTACTCAGGTAGCAGGAAATCAAATTCCCATGTTGGAAACCGGTGGATTCGGAATGTACTTTTAGTTCTTTGCTTGGCAGTTTGTTGGAAGCATTTTATGGTAAGGTTTCTTTCACTTCCCCATTTCTGCTTGACATACATGTCATAAATATGTGAATACTTTTCCAGACTTCTTAAGATAATGGAGGCAAGAGAAGTGTTTGGAACCTTGCAACCACCATTCTGAAGTGGTGCGAGGTCTCCAAACTAAATTCTTTTCTTCTGTCGTCCTGGGAACCATTTTGAAGTAATGAGTATGAGGGAACAAATCAAGATGCATCTTGTGTTTTCTTTGTAATTGCGTATTGTACTAATGTATGTTTGACTTTGGTTTCTATGTTTCGTTTGTCTCTGGATTGCAGAATTGCAGGACTCTCGTCAAAGCATATGAGATGAATCCCATTCTCCATTTTCCAGGATATAGCCTAACAATTCCACTACTGTTGGCTTATACTGCCTACAAAACCAGGAGTGTATAAATACCACATGCACGTTGCAGGAAGCGAAATTTGTCTCACATTTCTTCATGTTGTATCAGCATTCCTTGTTACTCGCTGGTAACCAGATTAGGGAGGAGTCGTTTATGCGAACTTGGGTTTGGGTCAGGTGACGAAACAAAACAACCGGAAAATTGATGCTTTGAGCCTTAGACGTCTGCCATGGCAAATGCATTTGTACGTATGGGGTTGGAGATGACTTGTACCTGCGATTTGAGAAATTGTGTTGGGAAAGCAGGCAGCCCTAGGCCCCTACCTAGCTAATCTACACTACGCAAGGGGTACTTTTGTTCTTTTTGTATCTTGCTTGCTACTAATGTGGGATTTGCAATTCATCTCTCTTTTGCATCTTGTATGTTACGTGAACTTGCTAAAGAAATAGCCATGTCAATACAATTTGATACGTGAAGATTAGAGATTCTTGCACCGTCTGTTAATCTGAATTCAGTTGCAACAAAGCCGATAAATCTGAATAGTCATATATTTGGCTTTCACTTCCACAATGATAACAGAGAACAACGGAATTTAAAAAGTAGCGGCAGTGCCATTCATAGAAACTCAGGGCGGGGAATTGGAGCAAAAGGAAACCCGAATGGGACATCGGTTGTTCATTTGCATTCAAGATGAGAAAAAAGAGGAAGATAATTAGTACATAACTTATTCAATTTGTGCAGGTGCAACAGGGGCCAATTCAATTACCAGTCCCCCCGCGACTAGTTTACTCTTACAAGTTACAACCACCACCACCACCACCACCACCACCCACTTTTTAAAGACTCCAACTTTGCTACAATTTTATCAGCAACTGATTAATGACATGAAAATTACAGGTCCAAGGCATTTGCATTTGCATGAATCAAGACAGCCACGGAAATGCTAGACAAACAACAGGAACTATATACAGCTCATGTTCCAATACACAAGCAAGACAGCCTCTTCCTCCCACCCTTGATATTTTCTGCATCATCCTCGCACTTACAATTCTAAAGGTAAGTAACCCTTCCCTCGCAACCCGCCAAAGCTATTTCTCCGCTGCAAACTGCCAGCCAAAGCGGCAAAACCAAGGCCCCCACAACCAATTACGCCAATTTGCATAGGAAACAAGTTACCGGCGCTGTTGACACATCTGGCACACACTTGCCGGCCTGACATTTGCAAAGGTGCAATGTTCACAGGACCAGTGGCCTAAATCGTCAATGTTTCTACTGGAACTACTTGACCTGGATGTTGCAGCCTTGCCCTTCCCACCTCTTCCCTTACTTGAACCTCCCAAACTCTTTGAGCTTACTGTCCTGCTGCAGGCACCATGGGAATCCACGTCTGATAGACCATTCTCCAGAGCTCGAACTAAATTTTCAAAGTAGTTTCGAGTCACGCTGTTTTCATTGAAATTGAACCATAAATCAATAAACTGAAAAGCTATATCATTGTAACCCAAGTCAATTTATCCAATCAGAAAACTATAGTGTAATATATTTAGTGGAACATAACCTGGTCAATCCGGCAAGTTTTGTGCGGAACTCATTGAAATCTTTTGATGGGTCCTCGTCATTGAGGTAAACTTGTAGCTCCTTTTCTGCACATTGATGAAGCCGTTCCAACCCAGACTCAGCTTCACCTGCAGAAACAGATATTAATGACGAAAAAGCAACATGATGCATTGTCTATCTTCGAGCTTGAGAAAATAACATACCTTGCAAGTACTCAAAGAACTGTCTCTTGGCATGCTCATGCTCCGGTAAATAATATCCATAAGCATATGTCCATTTTAGTACTCGCCTACATTCAACTATCTGAAAATAGCAAAAATTTAATAAGAAAAAAGCAATAGACTCCTTGGTAGAAAAGTGTGGTAACTTGTGGTATACCTGTAGCCAGGCCTCTGTAATGAACTTCAGCTGTGACTCAGGTTGGCACTGGATATCGCTCAGCTTCTCAAGCTACAATAACATCGACAGTATACATGACTTAAAAAAACTGAAGAAAAAACAGCAGAAACTGAAGGATAAAATTGTATATATAGAAAATACAATGCACTAAGCATAAACCCAGGAACACAAACCACACAATTGATATTCACATCAATCAGCTATACCGGAATCAGTAACCAAGAAAGCTGATAGTAAAAAGTTTTACTTACATGCACAGTTTGCATCTGCTGCAAGTCTGCAAGTGCTTTCTGCCGGGACTGCAGTGAAGGGAAACAAAACAAAATTAGACATTAACATAAACTATTTAAGTATCATATATTGTCATGAAAAACATGTATTTTGAAATTATAGATACTGTTTATACCCCAAAAAAAGAAGAAAATAGAAACTGCCAAAGCATCAATTTACAAAATAAAAAGCAGTTGCACATACACAGAGCCTATGATAAATGTCAAGTAATTGACATTAAGCCAAAGAATGCATCTGCTAAAGCATCAAGGAGATAAACGTTAAGTAAGCAAATAAGTCAAAGAAAGCCACAAAACTTTTTTTATAAAAACCAAACAACTTTAATTTAACCAATTGACATTTCCAACAATGAGCAAACATCAATACTTCAGTAAACTGATCATAGCAAGCACAATGAATATTTGTCAACAGTTTTATTGCCTATAAGTTTATAACTAGTGTTGAAATCATCAATGTAAAGGAAATATATAAACTCATCTTCTGTATGTGTTCATGCAGAGTCACATTATGTATGTATGACTGTTTACTACCGAGGTAAAACATAGCTAAATAAGTTAGCTGAACCTGGCTCATTTGGAAAGATGCCTTTTAGAAAGTTAACGTCAGAACTAAGAGCATACACGAGAACGTCAGAAGACTGATGTCTGAGTGACATCAGTTTTACAAAATTCTTGAGCAAACTAGGTATTTACCGATTGATTGGTTGCCCATCTTTCATAATAATGAGTGTACCTCTCCAGAGAGTTCTTGGCCATCTCTCTTCGCTTCTCTGACTCATCATACTGTATATAACAATATGATAAGAATCATATAAGATGGCACAAACTGAGTTAATAGCTGGTGAAAATACGCAACCATCATAATAGAGATGCAAACTGCATTAACATACCACTCCCTCCTGCTTTGCTGTCTCATAACGGTTACATGCATAAAAGCCACCCGTCCTTTCACCATGATCTGACCACGCACCGAGGCAAAGCCTGAAAGCATGTACTACACGTATCAGTGTTCTAGAAAGATTTTTTTTTTTTTTCCCCTCTTTTTGAGCAGATAGTGTTCAAACAAGATATATGATGACATGAAATCCAGCTTTGACATAAGTAAGTAATGCCTTTGTAAAAAACTAGAAAAGGAACGCAAGATAATAAATCACTTTTCAGATTATTACGGTGCACAGGAATCAAAATGCAATAGGTAGTGTCACTAAAATGCTTACCAGCAAAACTCAAATTCACAAGGTGGTAATATAAGTAATGCCTTTGTAAAAAAACTAGAAAAGGAGCGCAAGATAATAAATCATTTTTCAGATGATTACGATGCACAGGAATCAAAATTCAATAGGTAGTGTTACTAAAATGCTTACCAGCAAAACTCAAATTTACAAGGTGGTGTGCAAGTGATATGCATACAGCCTTGGTTTTTCTCAATCGGCCGTTTGCACTTTGGGCAGGGCTTGGAATTAGCCAATATCCTGAAATCCATCAACAATATAACTTAGTACTTTGGGCTAAAAACAATATAAAAAAAAAATATTTGGTAAAGCCACTGTTTCTGCTGTACTAGAGTTATACATGATAGTAAATAACCAGACCTATTGATGACATGCATACCCGAGAGGGATAGGCCCTCAAAGAATTTTAAGTTAATGGGAATGGTATCAGGGTTTGTGAAGTATTCATTTGATCATTCAAAAGAAAGAAAATTTTGTAGACTTAAGTCTTCTTTTAATCCATCCCTGATGTAAACCCAGATTGCCTATCTTTCTGCGGCTATTCCCATCAAAATAGTTTGAACTAGGAAATGGAATAAGCACAGTTTTGTCCACACTAAGCTTAACACCCAAACATTGAGAAATTTTACTCCAATATTTTAGGGAATCATAAAAAATTCAGCTCCCAACTTATAAAGTCCACACTAAGGTGGCCATTACGGACCTTTTCTTTTGGCTGGCACCATCCCACACTTCAACATTGGCATTTGCGCACAACCTAGCCACAGGATTGTCGTTTCAATATGATATCAAAGCGTATATCCAGGATAACATGGCTAGACAGTTCATGTAATTATTATGGTAGGGACTGGCAATGCTTTCATCAAACATTATTTGGCATCAGCACATAGATTATTTTCCCATCATCCTATGGGACATGGAGTAGTCCAATGTTAACATCTGATCACCGTTCTAATTTAAGGTACTATTCTGCCAATAACTAATGTCTTACGTACCAATTCATATTTTCAGATTCTGCACTATTCTTCATTATCCATTTTGACACAGTGCCGCAATCAACCGGACGGTGAGCTTCCTCAGTACACTGCAAGGTCAAATTCACAAGATGTAAATTCCATGAGCACCTATGAAGAACAGGATAACTTCTTATGAAGCACCAAGTGATACTGTACAATGTTTATGGGCTCATATGCAACACAAAACAAAGCATAAATATAAAAAATAAATAAAAAGAAGTTCAAAAAATAAAAAAATAAAATAAAAGCCACATCGTGTATCATTTCAACACAATCATATTCTGATTTTTGGAGATTTCTCACATAGCTGCATCTTATCATATCTTCATCCCACACGCCATACAAAATGCACATACATGCAATTTTCAATGAAGATAAAAACTATATGCCAAAAATTCAAAGAGACTCACGTTCCAGCAAAAGCTATATGAACAGCGGCAGGTAACATCATAGCTTCCACCACCAACAATAAAATCTATAGCATAATCACAGCCTGGAGCAGGACACCATTTTGTCTACAGAGAAACATCCATGAAATAAAATGGTTAACAAAATGTTGAATGAAGGCTAGTAAAAAAAAACATTCAAATGCAAAATATATGTTTAAAACCTTACATAGAATTCACAAAGTCATGCATTACCTTGCCCTAGTTGTACGGAACAACTAGGGTAAGGTAATGAAAAACATAAATATTTTTCTGTAATCATCTTATCAGATATGAAGCAATCTTTAAGTTTACTTCTAAGTTGCTGCTGCAATACCATTCTTGCCCATATACTGTTACCTATGATGCCACCAAGTCAACTGCTTGTCTAGTTTACATAAATACACAAGTACCGAATAGGAGATGCTCTTTAATGCTACACTATCCACTTGAAAACTAGAATGGTTCTACTTGTTTTTAATCACTATAACCATAAATTAATTAAGCGTTTGGCAAGTAAGAAGATATAAGGACTAAGGTTTTGCATTTACTTTGGGAGAATAGACAAATCGCTGATCATTGTGATCGAGGATCCAATCATGGGATTACCTTCCTATTGTCTTCAACATAAGATCTAATAAAGTAGCGACAATATTTCTCCTTCTCTTCATAGGAAGCCAAATCATTAATCATATCTTGGCAAACAACGGCACTACAAGATGGATCCGGACAGCGCAAAATCAAACATCCAGGGCCATCATTAATGGCTGTGCTAATATAGCCTACAAGACATGGAAAATTATAAAAGAACGTTTTACAGAACTCAAAACTCACTTGGAAACATAATAACAAGATGAAAAAAATGATATACATTTGTCAACTTCAAACTTATGGATATTAGATGACAGAGACATAAAAAGCAATACAAAAATTGTATCAGTAGTACAAGAAACAGAACTAGAACACATGTAACACATCGCATTATCAACATTCATGTTACTTATACATAATATGTGTGTGCGCGTATAGGTCCTAGAAAATGCTATATATGATGGGAAAACAAATCCCACTAAATGATGACAAAAGGAGGACCAGTCTTGACTTTTAAGTGCTACCGTAAAATCATCAACACGGGTCTTGCACAAACACATGAGATCCACATGTATTGAGGACCCTATAAACAAAAGTTTGACTAACCTGCTGGACATACTTTTCTTATATTACAGCATTCTTTTTTATAAATGCATCCCTGGTGATAATAGAAAAGTGAAAAAATCATGCCACACTACACTAAAAGTTCAACTTTTCCATGGAAGAAAAAAGACAAATATATGACATTGTATCAAACCTGCCCAGCATGAGGAACAGAAAGGATGGCCACAAGCTGCAGCATGCATCTTATCACGAGGATAGGTCTCAAAACAAATCCCACAATTAAGCTGTTAAAAAAAATACCATGTTATCAAATTTGTTAGCCATGTATACAGGTCTAAGGCAGAAAAAACTTTGAAGCAAAAACGGCTGAAACTTGATGACATCTGAAAGCATGGACTGCTTACTTCACTAGCATTAGGATATTCAACAACTGGTTTCTCTGGCAAGCCAACAGCCCTGCGAACCCTTTCTTCATCTGCAAACCACTCATCGTGAACTTTACTGACACTCCTGTGAATATAAAGGAAGTATATATTCTTTAGAAAATCCAGAAAAACAATGCACCATGGTTTAAAACTTATCAAACAAATGCATGGCAAAACAAATTGGAAAACAATGCACCATGGTATAAAACTATCAAATAATTGCATCGTAAACAAATTGGGTAAGGTATAGTGGAAATTATCTGACAAACTAAACTAGAGTCACATAACCCAGGTACCCATTACTAAGAGTGAATGCAATCCATGTCAGCATGTAAAGAAATTAGCAAAATAAGCAAAGAAAAGAAATATTGGAGACAACAATTTACCAATTATAGTAGCGGAGCAGTATACTAGCTGCAACTTTTGGAATAGAGAGCACTGTAGATATCCTCATAATATCCTCCTCTTGATGCTGACGAATGTCAGCTTCTGTCAAAACATTGTAGTTTTGCTGCAATAAAAACAAAACGAAATTACAACAATAATAGGAGCCACAACTAACCGATAAACTTCTTTTTGCCTACAGACGAGCATCGAAGTGTGCTTCAGTAAATACTCATTGAGAAAATAAAGCAAAGATATCACAGCATAGTAGAGTTAATTAAAAATTTCCAGGTTAGAACCGCATGTAGAAAACCGCTAACAAATTTCATGTACAATAACAATAAGGTGCAAAACTTTAATTAGTACGTATCTTAAACTAAAAGACTTTTCCATCTTTAGACACAACAACGAGAGCACGCAACATTCTGCAATATGCATCATATTTTAACTTTACTTTTTCCGAGATCCAAATGCTTCAAGAGAAAGGCTAGCACATCCATGGAGTTCACCGAAACAGTGCAAGCTCCAAAGGAGCCACAAAGATGAAAAAAACCAATTACTTCAACCATGGTTAGCTACCAATCAAATAAATACCAAATTTCTCTAAACATGATTGGCATTGTCCACCACCAAAAGTCCCTGACTTAAACAAATCAGCTGAAGTCCCCTAGGGGAGAGAGAGAGAGAGAGAGAGGGACCCGAGGCCCGAACAAAAAAAAACAATCAAGTAAACAAAAGAGAAAGGCACCCGATAGAATTAACCCACAATCTATGCAAACTCTTTTTTTTGTTAAGAATAGCAGCACCTATGGAAATCCTTCCTTAGTAACTCTAGCCCAACTAACCCAAATATCAAGTCAAGGAATATTAACATTATAACGAAGCTATAATTCTAGCAGAATCAACATTTCCACCATAAGTAAAGGCTCAGACTTTTTAAGGCATCACCACAACGCGAACTAAATTTACATTTCGGATAAATCAACGAAACCTAAGATCAAAATCAGCAACACTAACATTACCGCAACGCCGAATACAACAAAAAGAAGAAAATTTATGAGTAGACCCAATATAAAATTAAGCATATTTAACATTTGGACATGTACTAAAGGGCTCAACTTTCAAAACCCAGAAGAAAAATAAGAATAAAAAATCAATTAACCAAAACCATTTCGAAGAAACTAAAAGAGAAGATATGAAATTGTGATAATTGAAGAGAAAAGCCACCTGGTAACGATGCGAGGCGACATCATTGGAATCGTCGGAGTCGTTGTCGATGAACTCGTAATCTGCAACTCCAGCGTCGTCGCTGTCCATAGCGGCAGCTGCATCATCATCGCCGCCACTGTAGAAATCGTCGTCGTCATCGTTGGCGTCGAGCATGTCGAACTCTTCGTCCGAATCCATTTCTTCGTTTTCTGATGAAAAAGATCAAAACCCTAATTGGGATCAATCCTAATTTGCATAGAACAGGGGAGTTGGGGGTGATTAGAGAAAGAGAGAGGGAGTGGCAGAAATGGAAATCAAAGGAGAAGGGAGGGGCAAAGATAATGTGAGCGTGTTCTGTGGTTGATTGGTTGATTGGTTGATTGAAGAAAAGGGCAAGGAGAAAGGAGAAAGGAGAAAGGATTCGGAGGAAATGGAAATCGAGAGAGGAAGATGTTGCTTTTCATGACTGGGTTAGGGGAAAAATGAATGGCACATTTTTCTTTTCTTTTTTATTTTGAAACAACTAAAGATAAATCAAATCACCATGCATTCTTTTCTTATGTAAATTCTCTCTTGTACTGTCATTTATTATTGTATTATGCGACGAGATCTTAAGTTCGATTGTTGAAGATAACGAGTTTGATATTAATAAATTATCTCATATTTTGATATAAACATATATTATTGTATTAAAAAAAAACGTCATCTTCTTTTTGAGAATTTTACCGAAACACTTCTAATACTATTATTTATTGTACATTACAATGTTTAAAGGTTTCAATAACGTCAGTGACTAGAAGTTGTCAACAAGAGGAAGGCGCTTGGTCGTATTAACAAAAATCGAGCAAACACAGTACAGTCAAATTAACTAGTTTATGAACTATAATTTTATCTGCTATAAACAAGACGAGTTCTTCACATTTTGAATAATGGAATTTATGTTTATGTGCTTGGACATATATTCTCATTCATTTTTCTTTTCTTCTCTCACATATTTCTTTTTGTCTTATTATTTTTATAAAAAATCAATATAAGATGTTAACCACTTTGGCTGCCCATTGTGCATGTGGTACTTTTCTAATAGTGTCATATCCCAACCAAAAAAAAAAAAAAAGGAACTCTACTATCTCCCTCTCTGCTAATTGTGGCAGCAAATGTGATACACAATTGTAATATTCTCAAAGTTATTAATTAGAAAATAACACATATTTCTGGCAATGACTCTAAAATTTGTGTTTTTTTCAAGTGCAAATGTAAGGATAATATAATGGCACAAGTAAGGGTGTCGAACCGCAGGGATTGATCAGACCTCAACATATTAATAGCTTTATGTGAACCCTAACTAAACAACAAAAATAACAAGTTTAATTTGGTTTTTGATTTGATAACTTAAATAACTTTAAAATGTAAGCAAAATAAAAATGAATGGTAGATTGATTCAGAAAAGAGGGGAATGAGACTAGGAATCTCGTTTCACCACAAATAGACAAGCAGTCACTTATGCCCTTTGTCACGACATTAGTAGAGAGATATTTGTCTTTTGGTTAGTAAAAATTCATGATTTCGAACTTTCGTCACCTTAAAGCAAGCTTTTGTTCTCCGCCGAGTTCTTCAAAACCAATAACTAAATGAAGGCAATGCTTTTCACCAACTCTAATGCATGTTCTTTGTCTCAGTTGCCCCAACAAATAGACATGGCTTTCAGTTTCACTACTTAAGACAAATTAGATCTCCCCTAGGGGTAGTCCCAAACTTTGGCGATATGAAATCAACAATATACCTCATTAGCATGTCCGAGGCTCACGTGAGATACGGATGCTGCAGCCTGCAGCTACGTGCTGATTTGGTTGCCAAGAATCTGCAGGATAATGGAAACAAAGAAACTATATCTCTATATCTATCTGTCAATATATAGATACACACATGTTCATAGATAATCAATTTCACAAATTCATAGATATCTGAAACCTATATCCAGTTGGAAAAATAAAATTTACATGGCCATTAATAATATCGAAGTTATGACTGGCACAGGCAAATAATGACAGATGAGCACAAGATTGGTTTTAGAGGTAACATAATCATACAGTAGCAGCCTTGAGAGACAAAAAGTCTGAAATCTTGTTCGTGTAAAAATCTGGTTGTACGGAGTTGTCGGGACTCTGAAGCACTGGTAAGGTGGTGACGCCTACCACACAAAACGGAAAAGCCTTACTTAGCTTAAATACATCACAAAATGAAATATACTTGGCCCAAACAATGCAGATTTTGGTTACCCGAGAGAACAAGAAGAGTTTTGCAACCACCATTTTGTCCAAACAGAATATCAGTATCTAATCTGTCCCCAACCATGCAAATCTGTGACTTCAGGATGCCAAATCTGTCATTGATCAAGCGCAATATATTAAATGCTAAACCAATGAAGACCATATCGCAAACCTAAAGAGCATTATCTGTATCACACTATACGCTGTGCAGAGGTGACCTTGTTCCGTAGCATAAGACTTCTCATCATAATATGGTCGGTCTTTGCTCAAGATCAACAGCCTTCATGTTACTCAAGATAAAATAGGGCATTTGACTTACTCATTTGCTAAGTAGTCCATCATAAAAGTTGAGGGTTTTCCCACAACCAATGGCTCACGTTGAGTTGATCCACGGATAGCACCAACCATTGAACCACCACCTGCAGTATGGTACAAATTGTAGTAGCTATTGAGAGAGAAGTTGCTTCATCATTTCACTAACAACCCATTCGGTCAGGTATATTTAGGTCAAGGTTCTAAAAAACGCTAGGCGCTAGTCGGGCGGCGGGCTAGCGCCTAGTGACTAGGCGCCGCCTGGGCGGATTTCGGTAAATTTATTGTATATCTTGTAAATAAGTGCAAATTGACACCTAAAAAAAAAAACTATACTTGTATAGATAATAAAATAATGATAAAATACAAATTAGGTACACTATTTCCATAAGTATTAGATGAACTTGTAGTAAATCCATCATTTGCAAATTAGATGCACCATTTCTATAAGTATACCACCATAAAACTAAAAATGAAAAAAGCACACAATTAATAAAAAAAAACCTCCTAGAACCGCCAACGCCCAATCCGATTTTTCCGCCCGATTTGCCCAAAAACGCCTTGGTTGCTAGGCGCCCAGCGCCTAGGCGGCCGCCTAGGACGTTTTTTAGAACACTGATTTAGGTCCATAAATCCAAAGGTTTCCTAGTAAACTTTCAAGTTTAAGTCTCATACAATCAAGTAATTATCACTAACCCATGTATCTGTAAATGAAGCATGGATAATCTGATTCAACATTCAGAAGATTCACGAGTTCAGTAGATTCCGATATGCTTTTTCACTAAGATCTCCTAAAAAGTGAAAATTTTCACACTCGTATCTCCTGTCCCTTATTTTTGTACTTTGATAATTGACTATGAACAAGGAGATATGAAAGCGTAAGTACAACAGAACGAGTGCAAGGAATGCAGATTGCTACCCCTAATAAATGAGTTTTGAATTTCACACAAATTCCAATCAGAAAAATCTTCAAATGTTTTGCAGCATAACAGTGCATTTGAGAATGAAAAGATGATCAAAAGAGCTGTAGAGCTGTATTTGCCAGAGAATTGGGGGTTCCAATCGTAATGCATGATTACTTAACAGGGGGATTCACTGCAAAATTAAAACACAAAGTGCAACAAGGAGAAGAAAGAAATGAACCTGCCCATTCCTGAGTATCTGTGAGATGAGTGACAGCATCACGATTTGTAGCAATGAAAAGACATCCAGGGTTTTCGCGTATACAGAGTGTCCCATACCTACCATTACATAACCATCATATAGTATCAAATGCAATACATGTAACAAGTGCATATATAATAAGATCATTATGTTAATATGATTTGGCACTCGGTAAAGTACGATATATATTACTTTCCATTGAATCTCTGTAAGACTAACAGAATATTTGCATATAGGCCCAAATACAAATACATCCCAATGAAAAAGAAGAGGTTAACTTCTGGCAACTATGTGGGGTAGAAGAAGAATCTAAAGGAGAGGGTACTGGAAACAGCAATGATTCCTCACATTTTAATAACAAAGAAGAGGACAGTGCCTTGTAACCAAAAGTAAAATATAAAAACTTGCAGTATCTTCAACACAAATGCATTGACATTGACATACATAACAATGAACAGAACTTACTGAATTTTGTAGTAGTTGAAATTTCGATCAAATCCAACCACAACAGCTCCAACCTAGAAGACAATGAACAAATAAAATTTCCAATATAAGGTTCCAAAAAGGAATGCAGAAGCTTCAAATCTTTGAGAGAAAGGTCTACTTGTATTTTATCTGTAAAAAGTAAAAACCCAACAACAAACTCAGTTCTATGAAGCAAGAAAGGACAGAAGTATACACTCTCAACATGCTCCATCAGATATCCAGGCTTCAGCTCTAATTTCTTCCCACCATCTTCCTGTAAGAAAAAGAAGGCATTATAAATACCACACATTATACGTATATAACAGGAGCATTCTATCTCTCAGAAGAATAACACGTCACTTGATTTCAGTGACTAGGATACAGAATAAAAACTTGCAATGTACTGACAATTAGCTCATACTTACTGGTCCACCAAGGTACTCATATCCAGCAAGCTCAAGCTCCTTCAAGATACCTTCCTCGCCAATCACATAGACCTATAAAACGCCGAACCATCAGTGTATTATCATCAATATTCATGATTAGAATGCGCTAGCTATATGTAGTGTTAATCATGAGGTTCCAGTAACTGGAAATAAAGTCACAACTTCTTACATGTTAATAACATATACCCTTAATATAATACTGTGGCTATATGCAAATAAAATATCAGATGAAATAATATTGGAAATCATTATCAGATTCTAACAGAAATAACAATGAAGAAGATAACATGCCATATGATGCAAACCATTCCCCTTCACAAAAACTCCACTTGTAGGCAAATGAACAGAAACAAGATATTCACTTTTACCAAGTAGGCACGCAGGTTACCTTTTTATCTTTTGGGAAATTAATGGACTTCAAATAGGCAGCAGCAGCAAAAGATGACGCAAAAATTTCCTCCTTAAATTGTTCAAGTGTGGTTAGAATTACCGAGTTGCTAAATCTGTGAGCATGGGAAGAGAAAAATGGCACACTGTCACACTGACTTCTTTGACATTCAGACCAAGCGTCTCAAACTTTTTACCATACTGCTTCCTAGACTTTGTTGAGTTGTTGGTAACGAAAACTAATCTTTTTCCCTGAAGGAAAAGACAATATGCAAGTTGTTTAAGGCGACATAACAATGCTAGCCTCTTAAAATTATCTCCCTGTATCATGCTACATTACACTTGGACCCGAGAGTAAACCTAAAGAAACAGTTGAAGATATATAAACCAGTGAAGCAAAATGATTTTGCTGGCCTATGATATGAATATGTACAAAACTACAAATACTGAAATACATTATAGGTGGCTACATGGGCAGCCAGACAGACAGACAGACAGACCTTGGACCGTAGCATATCCAGAGTTTGGGGGACACCGTCTATGAGCTTATCTCCTTCCCATATAACACCTGCAGTGGTTGGGTGATGAGTTGAAGGATTATTTAATGGAGCAATACCAATACCATCCAAGACAGAGAGAAATACCAGAAGACTGTAAGACAAACAGTATTAAAATTCTAATGGAACATTCACGAGTAATCCTATTCCTATCAAATCATTTCATCGTTCGGTGGTTCCCTCCCTCAAAGTTTTCTAACGCAACACTTGGTTCTGAATAAATTGGATTTTCCTTTTTAAAAGGTAATCAGACAAAATGGTTAGGACTTAGGAGGGAATCAAATCAATACAAATGTGTATTCATAGTCTCATACAATATTATTAATAAATTTTCATGAGCTCAAATCCTAACAGATGGATTAACGTCCACTACTACATTCTTATAGGTATGAAACAAACAAAGAAGAAGATCACTGGATCAACATTCAATTCAACAACGTAAGAAAATGAACAAGTTGAAGAAGGCGGACCATCGTAGTCAAAGATGAAGGTCTCTACAGAGTCAATGAGGTCATCGGCATTCGTGAGAGGCTGCGCGGAGGTCCGGGTGGTGAACCTCTCCTCCATTCTTGACTTCCTACACCTGTGCTTGTTGCTGTTGATGAAGTTCCACGAAAGATTACTTGTACGAGTAGTAGTAGTACGAGTGCAACAGAGATTGTTGCTGCTGTTGTTGTTGATCCCAAACCCAAACAACTGGGAACTCTTCGCAGAAGCGGCAGCTATCACTGTTGTTGTGGCTCTGCTCGGCATCTCTTTCTCCTTCGTTTCTTTTTCTTTCTTCCCCTTTTCATTAGTGTAGCTCGCTTCGAGGCCGTTACTCGTTAGCCTTTTTCCCTTCCCAAGGCAGGTAAAAGGAAGGAAGGAATATTATGCTCCAGACCCGGGAGCCCAGAGCCTGCCAAAACTGAAAGCCCAAATGTCTTGGGAGGCTACTGGCCCAGTATTAGTAGTTTAAGCCCAATAATAAAAACCTTCCCTGAGTCGTGTCGAGTGCTTGTTTCGGTGATTGAAGTTTAAACAGGTTTGGTAGTAGTTGTCCGTACCCCGGAAGATAGAAACGAAAATAACTTAATGCTGTTTTACAACTGTATTGCATTGATCGTGGTACGACTTAGTCCACTTTCATTAAATATCTTGATATTATGAATATATGGATGCTTCAATAATAAATTAATGTTTACCTCAAAAATAATAATAAAAAATAAAAAATTAATGGTCTGTTTTTAATGTTTACTTTGGAACAGATAGATGAGCTGTTAGAATTAACGCCGAAAAACTTGGCTGCTTTTGTGATGAAAATTGCAAGGTTTAAGTTGAGCCTCGTGCATGATGATACAGATATATGTCACCGCCATTATTATGCAGACTTGTAAGACTAACCGCCACCCCTTTTCCCTTTTGTTTGTCCTCCTCCTCCTCCTACTCGTCGCCCTCGTCGTGGGGTCAATAACACTAATACTGCACTCTACTTTACGAAACCAAATGGTCCCTTCCTTTCTTAGTAACTTAGATGTATCTGTATCTATCTATATACTGTGTAGTAAGACATTATATATATATATATATAAGCTTATTTGATATCCTTAAGGGATTCCTCAAATTTATCACCAAGATGTTTCATGTGTAGCCATAAGTTCTTGTGATGAGAAGAAAAACTTGCCAAAATGTTAGCGGTATGACTAGAGAAATATTTACATGGAGTCACGGACTAATTTCTAGCTTTGCAAATCACCATATAGACACGCATAACTGTAATTATTTCATTAATCTAAGTTTATAAGAGAGTTCAATTTAATGTCACGTACGATTTATTTATTCGCGGTTGAGTTTGTTGAGTTTTAATCATGGCTCATCAAGTCATCATCAACATGCAAAGCATGAATCTGTTAAAAACAAAGGTTAATGCCCTTGGTCCCTTTCATCTTATTTATCAATATATTTGCTTCAATAACATTTTAATTATTGTTATTTTATTTGTTGGGTTAAAATAAAGAGTTAAACGCCATTTTCTAAAATAAAATCTGGGCTGTATATGGCGTTGGGAAGAGTGGGTGCGGAGTGCTGTGGTGACGGTGAGGGGGTGGGTCGGGCGGGAGCAGTGCGCTGGGTAAGGATGGAAAGAGAAGTATACGGATTTTAAAAATAAAAAATTAATAAAAATACCCTTTGACAAAATTAGTAAAAAAATACCCTCCTCAAAAATTATTTTTTACTCAAGAAGCATGGACATCAAATGCCCAGCTTAGCACGTGAACGTCCATATCAAGATAAAGAGTTGTGACCGACCTCAAACAATCACGGTGTTCGACGTCAAGCAGCCATAGCGGTTGACACGTATGCCCATATGTGCCAAGCATAGAAGTTGATGAATGATCAACGCAAACACGAGGGAATAAACGACAATCTTTTCATTTCTCAAAACTAAGCCCATCTAAGTAACGGAGAAATTCCTAGTTAGACGATCAGCATTTGTTCTGAAATTACTTTTGACGTATTTAAATTATGTATAAATGCATTAACAAAAAAATATGGTTAAATCCAAAAGATGGATCATGTGTTGATGAGATTAATAGGACGCATCACCTACAGGACAGCACCTACTGCCAAAAAGTTCTTTGAATTTGAAATTACGGGTGAATCATAAGTTCCTTGAATGTGTTGCATCAATGTTATTGATCATCTTATTATCTACGTATATAAATACGAATAAAGTGAAAACGGTCAAGAGCTAGCAAGGTTAATTATTAGTTGATGAAAGTGGTTAGGGAAGTTAATGCCGATCGAACAGCTCCCATGCCTTTGTATTGAGCAAAGTTGGGCCGGTCCATTCCCATCCCCTTGATTGATTGTGACAACTATCGACTCGACTATAATTAAATTATTCGACAATAATTTTGTACAATTTGGCATTGGGAGTAGAAGGTTACAAGTACAGGAAAATGAAAAGACATGTTCTCCTCCGTATCTCTTTCACCAAAACCATCAAGTTTACTCATCCGGATTCTTGAACTTTGATCCAACAACTAAAATTATTATAACTTTTTTAAAGGGTTTCCTATTTGTAACCATTTGATTAAATTTCAAAAACTCGGATGAGTAGACTTGGTTGCTTTAATAGAAGAAATCCGAAGAGGATATCTTTCCTAGAAAGATGACTTATATGTCGTTGGTTCATCACTATGATAGCATCATATACTGATAAAATAAAGACATGCGAAAGTTTTTATTCTTGATCACATTTTTCTGCTCCTTCATGATCATGCGTGTTACTTACTTGTACTACTTATTACTTAATTGAATTCCAATTACTTTCCTAACGAAATGTCGAAGCCCTGTGTTCAAGCCAATAAATGAAATTAATTACGTACCCTAGCAGCTTAGCAGTTCGTTTTACAGTTCAGAGGTAGGAATGGGCAAATACCCATTGGTTATGAGTAACCGCGGTTACCCGCTTATTTAAATTAACTGGTTACGATTATGGGTAACCGTTTAGATAAGTAAACGGTTATGGGTATAACTGTTTACCCGCAAAATTTAAATGGGTAGTTATGGGTATTAACCGCAGTTATAAACGGGTAACCGTTTACCTATTTATTTTATATATGTAAAATTAACACAAATCATGTTTCCTATTGGACAATAATTTATGTAGCATAAAACCTATATGATGTGCTCAATAACTTATACTTCTATTACTCCACTTTTTAATACAAGCTTACATACCAAGCATAAAACCTTTTCGACAAGCCACACACTGTTTGGCACTAGCCAACATGCATAGTTTTATTTTTTATACTATGCTAATTACAAGTGCATATTGATTATGTCGGTAACATATATATGCTTATGTGCCGAGACATAGCCATCACGGTTTTACATGATATATTTATATGTACAAATTATTAGTCATATAATTTTATTTTGAAGCATACGATTAGGGATAGGCAAAATACTCGCAGTTATGGATAACAGCGGCTACCCGCCCATTTAAACTTCATGGTTTCGGTTATGGGTAACCGTTTAGATAAATAAACGGTTATGGGTATAACCGTTTACCCGTGAAATTTAAATGGATAATTATGGGTATTAACCGCGGTTATAAACAGGTAACTGTTTACCCATTTATTTTATATATGTAAAATTAACACAAACCATGTTCTCTATCAGACAAAACTTTGATCAATACTATTGACTATAGTGCATGTTCATATAGCTAATTATAATATAATGTAGCTCATTATATATATTATGTTAATACTTTACATTATGGGTTAAATAACCCAAGAATATTGTCTTCTAAACAGTTTTCGTAACCCAAGAATACTTCGCAAATATTATATTACCTTCATTGGTAACAGTTAGAAATATCATTCGTAAACTATTATTTCAACTATTAAAATGGTATAAGGACTTAAAAAATTAAAATACGGAAATGTATGATAAATGTACCTATAACGGTATTTAATTGTCAAAAAAAGAGAAAATTATAACAAGTTTTTTTAAATTTTCAAGTTATTAAAAAAACATGTAAACGGGTGAAAATGGAGGAAATGGTAAAAAAAAGAAAAAGAAAAGAAAGATAAACGGGTTAAAAAGTGTCAATGGGTAAACGGGTTAAAAAGTGTCAATGGATAAACGGGTATTAAACGGTTATGGTTAAATGAGTATGCGGTGATAGGTATGGTTAACTGTTTATAAACGGTTATGGGTATGAGTATAATCGTTTAGACAATTACCCAACGGTTGTGCGGGTATGAGTATAAATGGTTATGAGTAAATAACCGCGGTTATCTGCCCGCCATAACCGTTACCCATCCCTATTCTGGGGTCATTGATTTCATATTAAAGGGCCTCCCTCCATGTCCACGTCATCGTCATATATACCTTTCAATCTTAATCATTTTCGTATGGTTTGAGCATTATGGAAATTGTTTGACATCGCTATCGTACGTGGTCCCTTACGCAGCTTCAGTTTATGAAAAGAAAAAAGTTAATTAACCGTGCATCTACTGTCTACACCTGCACGATAGTAAAAACCATCAAAGTTCATAAGGAATCCATGACACCCTAGCGTGAACAAACTAATCTAATGCATCAATGATCAAACTGCCGTAAACGACGTGTCACAAACTGATAGTCCCCACGAACCATATATACACAATATTTCATACTTAAGGTAACAAATTAATTTCAATTATTGACCCCTATTTCTCTTTAAAAAAAAAACTTAAATTGGTGTGTCAATGCATTTGCATGTGCAAGTGCAACCAACATATTGTTTGTCTCATTCAGGACAATCTGTTACAACATATTGACGTTTAAAAATTATTATATACACGATCAGATAGAAGGAAAATTGCTACCCCCTTCCCTTCCCTTATCACCAA
The DNA here is from genome assembly GCA_963580275.1 of Crataegus laevigata. Lineage (NCBI taxonomy): Eukaryota > Viridiplantae > Streptophyta > Magnoliopsida > Rosales > Rosaceae > Crataegus > Crataegus laevigata. The sequence continues at coordinate 42,984,265 of OY756938.1, forward strand.
AAAGGAGGAGAAGAAGAAAAAGAAGAAGGAAATTAGCCAAGTCAAGTGAAACATGGGAATTAGCCAGCTCCGTGGAGATGACGATCATGAGCATGAAGGAAACCCTCCTCACAGTCTCCTCCAAGACCTCAAGGTCACTATCCACCACTCATCTCTTGTATTCCCTTCCCAACAGACACAGAAAAGAACCATGTTCCTATCCAACATAGACCAAGTTCTTAATTTCGACGTCCACTCCGTCCATTTCTTCGGTGCCCACAAAGATTTTCCTGATGGCCAAATTGTAGCTGAGAAACTCAGAGACAGCCTCGCCAAGATATTGGTGCCTTATGATTTCTTGGCGGGAAGGTTGAAAGTGAACCCCGACACGGGTCGCTTAGAGATCGAGTGCAATGGTGCCGGAGCAGGATTTGTGGTGGCTTCTAGTGAGTATGCTTTAGATGAGATTGGAGACTTGGTTTATCCTAATTCAGCCTTTGCACAACTAGTTTGCAGCGCTATGGATCATGATCAACTACTGAAACTTACTGCTGGTGCTGTTGGTGATGATCATGATGGTCTTCGTCAGCCACTTTTCATTCTGCAGGTACCTGTGCATATAATTTGTGTCACCATCATTTGTTCTGCATAAAGCTACCTAACAAGATAATAACGCAGTTCCAATTTGTTTGCAATTGCCTTAATAATGCAGATCCAATTAGTTTTTTTATGTATAGATAAATATCTTACGAACTCTCGTAATAAATTTCTCATGGTCATGGAGTACTGGTGGTGCATAAAATACTTGCTCCTTCCATTACTTATAAAGGACGAGTAATGTTATAAAATCACCCTATTTATACCACGTAATAGAGGTAGAGTTTGCGTACCAATACAAATAGGTATTTATCTTTATTAGAGATATGGTATAATGTGGTCTCGTAAAATACAATGTGTTCTCCTATATAATATGTAAGGATGTGGAGATTGTTCCACTTTGAAAAGTTAAGAGAAGAATATCACCAAATGAGATGTCAAATATGTCAACTAGTACTAAAAGACATCACGATTTTTTCCAAGAAAGGTGCTATAATGACGTGGCATCTGAATCATTTAACTTATTGTTTTCTAATCGTCTTCTTTTAAAACAAACAAAGATGGAGTAAATTTGGTTATTTAATGTGTGGGGTCTCATAATTTACTAATATAATACAACTTTTAAGAGTAAATGACAAAAAACTACCTCAACTATTGGTGTCACGACACTTTCATACCTGATCTTTTAAAAGTGACAATGTCATACCTCGTCTTACAAATTTGTGACAATGTCATACCTTCCGTTACTTGGCTGTTAATTTTTTCAGTTAAATGCTGACGTGGCTTGATTCAGGACCCACTTTTTATTAAAAAATTAGTAAATTATTATTAAAAACTAAATTTTTTATAATAATATTTTTAAAAATATTAAAATAATAAAAATATTTTTAAAAATACCTCCTCTCTCTCACTCTCCATCAGGCTGCAGAAAGAAGAAGAAAAAGGAAGAAGAAGAAGAAGAAGAAAAGAAAAAAAAAAACCCAGAAGCTGTGCGGGGGCGCATGCGGGGGGGGCGAAGAGGAAGAAGGAGGAGGAAAAAAAAAAAACCCAGAACAGGGTTGCTGCGCGGGGGGCGCACGTAGGGGGTGGGGGAAAAGGAAGAAGGAGGAGGAGGAGAAGAAGAAGAAAGGAAAAAAAAAAAAAAAAAAAAAAAAAAAAAACCCAGAACTGGGTTGCTGCGCGGGGGCGCACGCAGGGGGGGAAGAGGAAGAAGGAGGATGAAGAAGAAGGAGAAAGGAAAAAAAAAACCCAGAACTGGGTTGCTGCGCGGGGGCGCACGCAGGGGGGAAGAGGAAGAAGGAGGAGGAGGAGGAAGAAGGAGGATGAAGAAGGAGGAGGAGGAGAAGAAGAAGAAAGGAAAAAAAAAACAAAAAAAAAACAACAACCCAGAACTGGGTTGGCGCACGCAGGGGGGAGGGGAGGAAGACGAAGGCCCTTTTTTTTTTATAATTATATTATTATTTTAAAAAAAATATTAAATGATTTTTTTTTGTTTTTAATAATTTTTTAATAGAAAATGGGTCCCAAATCAATCCACGTCAGCATTTAACTAAAAAATTAACGCCAAACTAACGGAAGGTATGACATTGTCACAAATTTGTAAGATGAGGTATGACATTGTCACTTTTAAAAAATCAGGTATGAAAGTGTCTTGACACCCATAGTTGAGGTAGTTTTTGTAATTTACCCAACTTTTAAACTATTTTTTCTTAAAAATTATAGGGTAAATTACAAAAAACTACCTCAACTATTGGGTCGAAAACAGTTTCATACTTCATCTTTAAAAAGTTTCAATATCATACATTTGCTTACGAATTTGTTTCAATGTCATACCTCCCGTTAATTGACTGTCAATTCCTCAGTTAAATGCCAACGTGGTGTGTGACGTGGCATACTTTTTATTAAAAAATTATTAAAAACTTTAAAAAATATTTAAAATATTAATTTTTAAAAAAAGTTTTTTTTTTTTTCTTCTTCTTCGGCGCTACTTTCTTTCTTCTTTCTTCTTCTTCTTCTTCTTCTTCTTCTTGTTCTTGTTCTTTCTACTCCTCCTCCTCCTCCTCCTCCTCCTTTTTCTTCTTCTTCTCCTCGGGTTGAAGGCGCTACCCTTTTCTTTTTTTTCTTCTTCTTCTTCCTCCTCCTCCTCCTCCTCATTTAACTGAGGAATTGACAGTCAACTGACGGGAGGTATGACATTGAAACAAATTCGTAAGCAAATGTATGACATTGAAACTTTTTAAAGATGAGGTATGAAACTGTTTTCGACCCAATAGTTGAGGTAGTTTTTTGTAATTTATCCAAAATTATAGTAGTAGGCCCAATACATAATGAAATAATTTAACAAATATCTTGGAATGAGATAAATGTTGACATCAGCTTCAAATGGGCAGATCAGCATTCAAATGAAATTTTGACAATTTATATATGAAATATACATTGATGGTCTTATAAGGAGTTGAGTTACACCTTATCGCACTAATTAGTTTTATGATGAAATCTCAATTTTCCTCGTTCTATTATAGTATGTTAATTAGTCCACGTATGAAAACACAATGATCACCTGTAATCCACATCATATTGTGTTGTTTATATGTTTGACTTGAATAAATCCACACATAATGGTGTGTGTAAGTATATATTGAGTGTGCTCCCACATCAAAAAGTTTATCAACTGTATATGTACTTATAAAAAATTGAACTACCTTCATATTACCAATTAATTATTTACTTTAACGTTATGTGATACATCAAGCCTTCAAAATTGCATTTTCTTTACATGCATGATTATGACTTCTTAGCCATTATATAACCTTTAAGTACAAGTTACGTGTAATCATCCCTGCAAATTAATTGTTTGCTCAACGATTTGTTTAATTATAATTATCGTTAATTAGGACATTTTTGTATGCCAATTAATTTTTTTCATTTTGAAGGAAAAAGTGAAAACATCATTTCAAAACATACCTAGGATATATTTCATTCAGAACATATAATTTATTGAAAGAGATGATTGGACACTTACAAATTAGTTTAATGTATTGTATGGATTTGGATCCACTCCGAATCTTAGTGTATAGAGCCTCCTCATCCATTAATTTGGGCCGCACAAATTGGATCAAATGGTTTTCTATAATCCATTTTTCTGGCCCACCACACATAATCAACGGTCATGATTTGACTTGCACTTCAATCAGCGGCCCAAATTTGTAGATAAGAAGGCTCCGGACACTAAGGTCCGGAGCAGATTCTAATCCGTATTGTATAACTACATAGTACATATTACAATAAGAGCATCTCACTGCAAGAGGAGGAGCTTAAGAGCAGGGACTACGTAAGCAAAACGTGGCTCCAAGGACTAGACAAAAATACCTATGAGAGTTTCATAAGAAAAATAGCCTACTGGAGGAGGAGAAAATTTTCAATATGTCCAGAATACGAAGTGGTACACAACATATCATTATATAAGTGGTGAGATACTCATGTGAAAAATTAACAACTTAAAATAAAACTTTCCTCTTCTTATATTATGACATGTAATGGATCGTCCATGTTCTAAACACAATAAAAAAATTCTCATGGATGATTGGGGTTCCACTAATATTTTATTAACATAACATATTTCTCGACACACTTTGAATGTGACATCCCACATCGCCCATGGGAGTGATCCTTAAATGTATATTCTCATCCCTACCTAGCACGAGGCCTTTTGGGAGCTCACTGGCTTCGGGTTCCGTAGGAACTCTGAAGTTAAGTGAAAAAGGGGCTAGAGCACTCCCATGATGGGTGACCCACTGGGAAGTTGCTCGTGAGTTCCTAGAAACAAAACCGTAAGGGCGTGGTCGGGGCCCAAAACGGATAAAATCGTGCTACGGTAGTGGAGCGGGCTCGGGATGTGACATTGAAACCCACTAATAATTTATTAAAAAAATAGATATATAATTAAGAATTGTTTGTATCTATTTTGCCTGGTTCGTTGTAGAGGTAGACATCTTAATTAGGCAAAATGGCATATAAACCAACAAAGTACAATTTTACTTCAAATAATTGTCTAGTCTTTTGGAGATGCTGACACAAGAGAAAATTTTGAGCAAAAAGTAATGTGAAAATAAAAGGTTATGCGAAAATGACACATCAAATTTATGTAATTAGTGGAAATTCTAGAGAATAGTAAGAGTGAAGAATATGCAACTTACATAGACCATGTTCATCAATATGGTGATGTTCTTATTCAATGTCATGTATTATTGAATTATGATGTCACAATCACTCATGACATGCTCATTTTTTATAAGAGAGCGATGCCTCATGCCCATGGGTGTGGAAACACCGCATAGTGTTGCCCTAAACCTGAACTTCTCATACAATTGACAGTGTAAATTTTTAAATCTTAACTTAAACTGGACAAAAAATCTAAGAAGAAGGGCTCGTAGGAGAAGAAGAAAGTGGAAAGAGGAGGAAATAAATAAAGAAATAGAGAATTGGAGGAGAGAGTAAGAAGAAAGAAGAGAGTGAAATGGAGGAGAGAGAATGAAGAAAAAAGAGAGAGGAGGAGAGAGAATGAAGAAAAAAGAGAGATAGATTGGAAGTGAGTGGGGAGGAGAGAGAAAAGAAACGAGTGGACTTTAGGTTTAAAAATTTACTTTAGTGTTTTTAGGAAGTTGGCTTCTTTTTTTTTAAGGAAATTTTAACGAAAAGCTCCCGGTACTGTTCACTTTAACGAAAAACCACATTTTTACACTAAAAAGTCAATCCTGGTACTACTCACTTTACCATTTATTTTGTCATTATCATTAAAGCTCAAAGTTTTCAAGCTCTTTTCATTAGTTTTCATTTTTTTAAGTTGGCCTTAAGTTTAATTCTTTTAAATATAGTCCTGTCAAACAAGTGTTTAAACTTAAAACTTAAAAAGTATTTTTTTAGTTTAAAAATTAGATTTAAATAGAATACCAAACATGCCTTTACTATTTGGATCATATTTAGGTGTCTGCTTATGCTACTTTTTTTGTAAATGGATCCAAAGTAACAAATACAGATATATGTACCATACGTAGTTATTGTATAATAAATTAGATTGGACCTATATGTTTCGTATACTTACGTACGTAGTCAACTAATATAGCTAGATAGATATTGTAGTTACTAGCTAGTTATATATGTACCAAATATATAATTATATATACACATATATATAGGGTGAAATATTTACTGAGTGGTTTAATTTGTCAGAAAATTTGTCGTGTGATTAATTGAACTAATAATTGAACAGGTGACAACATTTAAGTGTGGTGGATTCGCGATGGGCATATCAAACAACCATGCAACATTTGACGGTATAAGCTTCAGACTGTTCTTGGACAATCTGGCTGCCCTGGCTGCTAATAGGCCCTTGGCAGTGATCCCTTACAATGACCGTCAGATCTTAGCTGCTCGATCCCCACCACGTGTCACCTTCATCCACCCCGAGTTACAAGAGCTCGAGAATATCTCCACCCTGGAACGCAAGCAAGAGGATGAACTTGAGGTTGGCGGCCATGAGACACACCCTACAGTGTTTGAAGCCACCCAAGAAGAGCTTGACTTCAAGGTCTTCCGGCTGACAGCCAGCGACATTGCTGACCTCAAAGAGAAGGCAAATTCCATTGCTAGTAGTACAAAAGAACGTGTAAAGATTACTAGCTTTAACGTGGTGACAGCCCTGATATGGCGGTGCAAGGCATTGTCATCTTCAACATATGTTGATGATCATGGTGAAAGTAGAGAGTCAAGGATTCTTTATGCGGTGGACATAAGGCAGAGGCTGAACCCGCCGCTGCCCCAGGGCTACACTGGGAATGGAGTGCTGACTGCCTACGCTTCTGCTGGGCGCAGGGAACTGGAAGAAGGGCCGTTCTCAAGAGCGGTGGAGATGGTGTCTGAGGGGGCAGCAAGGATGACAGATGAGTATGCAAGGTCCGTCATCGACTGGGGAGAGTTACGCAAAGGCTTTCCTAACGGGGAGGTTTTGGTGTCATCCTGGTGGAGATTGGGGTTTGCTGACGTGGAATATCCATGGGGGAAGCCCAGGTACAGTTGTCCCGTCGTATATCACAGGAAGGATATCATCTTGTTCTTTCCCGAACAAGATGTGCCTGATAATGGAACAAATGGTACTGGGGTTAATATTCTGGTGGCGCTTCCTCATGGGGAGATGCAAAAGTTCCAAGCCCTCTTCCAGAAGTTCTTATTGGGCTAAAAATTATTAATATAAGAATACATATGTATATTGTAACATGAATGTGTATGGGACCATGTATGATGTACCCATATATATCGTTTCTATAGTATCTCCTACTCATTATGATCGAAGGCGGCATTAGGGTTCAAGAGAGGAACGATTGTGTTGGTAACTTATTTATTTGGCTGCATTATATACAAAGAAGATATATAATATAACATGTGTTGCATTACTATTTTCTCATATTATTACAATATCAGTCACATTTACATATATATTTTTTTATCTATCACATTTCACACAACATTAATTAGTGTTACATTATATGTGCATATGTTGACTAGCACACATGTTGTCTTGCAATGATTTATAAGAAGTTTGATTACTTTTCGTATTGTCAATTGATTTTACGATAAATTTTTAATTTTCTTCCAATAAAAGCTACAGTGAAGAAATGAACAATTACTATGGTACGATATACCTATGTATATTATGAATATTTTGATCCATATTGTCTTGGATAGACAATTACACACGACACTTTTGTATTTCATTAGTACAACTTCATCCCCTGGAGCGAAGAATACGAACACTTTATTATTAACCTAAATAGCCAGCTTTTAGTCCTAACCATGCAAGCATGTCGATAGCTAGTTGTTGCAGTAGGTATTGGAAATTAAGAAGTATGTAGTGTCAAACAAGCATGTCCAAATGCTACACCAGTTGTGCGTACACATCGATGAACTAGCTAAGCTAGGTAGTAGTAGTATATATTTACGGACTATATATATATATATATATATATATATATATATATATATATATATAAAATCGTTTAATTTCGACACTATGATCTATAGATTATCTATCTTTAATTATTATCAAAGTTATCTTCTCCGCCCACCAGAGCCGCTCTCCCTTTGGCAGTTAAAATAGACGGCAGCCACCGGTAATCCAAGATTATAAAGCTCGGCGAAGTCTCTGGTATTGAAGTTTTGGCGCCATCCCGGAGCATACACTGTTTGCCTACCCAATTGGCGAAACAGCACAAAAACAAAACGATGAATCCCAACTGTAGGCCGTGGACTTTCATAACACACGATCTCTTGCCCTGCATGATCAATATATATGGGTTTCATTATCAGTGTCCATGCTTAGAGACTGAGAGTTAGGATTTGGGTTAAATTATTACCGCTCGGAAACCCTAGCTGATGACAAAGCCTTCTGAAAAGACCTTTACGATAGAGCTTACAGGCCCAAGAGGCCCAATATGTGATTTTCCTCGTCATCGTGTGTGACGTCGTTCGATATATTTTGCCACTCTTTTTTCACATGAGATTTGTTTTAAGTTGTTCTTGCATACTTGGACATAGTCAAATTGTATTCAAAGTTTAGGGTTCAGAACAATATTATTGACACCCTTTCGCTATGTGATTTAATACTCAGACCTAATCAAGTTGAATCTAGGTTTACGAGTAAGATACGTGGGCTTGTTTAGTGTTAATGATACAACACAATTAATGGTTAGATCCTAAAAAGGTATAATTATACTTGATTGCTCTCAAATAAACATAAACAAAAAGAGAAATGCTAAGGAGACTCTCTTAAAAGTGGAATTTTTCGTGCCACCTCATGTTTTTAGCATAATTCTCATATCAACATTATAAAATATTGTGTCAAAAACATAAGGTGACGAAAAGTATACGGAGAGTCCCACTTTAAGAGAGACTCCTTAACATTTTTCTAACAAAAAAGAACCGTAGTTAATGACAAAGCTGATATAGCCAATGGCCGGGCATTGGAAGTGCAGTAGAAACAACTCACCGAAGCTTGCCGCAGTTGTCGCTGGAATATCCGTAACCAACCTGAAACATTCGTACAACCAGAAGTATCAGTACTTATCACACCAACCTTATCCTTCTTCATCTACACTCCTTCCCCACTTTTGAAAGACAAACGCATAGAGATCGAGTTGAATCCTCGCCAGTATAAATATTGTTGGCAAATTACTTCGTACTATATTAGCAATTTTATTTAAGAAGTGAAGTATACTAAAGGGAAGGATATATATATAAATATATATATCCCTGTACAGAGAGAGAGAGAGAGAGAGAGAGAGAGAGAGAGAGAGAGAGAGAGAGAGAGAGAGAGAAAATACACACCAATGCAAATATTCCTTTAGGTTGGGGTCACTTGGGCTGGGTGCATCAGGATCCACCATGACCTGCAATTAGTGGAAGTAATTAATGAAACCGGTGCATGTTAATTTCCCATTTTCTCAAAATTCAGTATGTCAATTGAAAAAGTAGGTCAATTGAAGAAGCATATATGGATGGATGGATGGATGGAAGATGGAAACTTACCAGAGTGTAGAAAGTCCTGAGATCGTCACCACCAGTATCAACTCTAGGTTGGTGGACAACTTGAGAAGGTTTGAGCTCACAGCCATTGTTAACCTCCTTATTGCCGTAGGTCACCCTCAGAGAAACGGACCTTGTGAAGGGGTCTAAAACATCACCTACCACTCGTCCAACAACAAGAGGGTCCCTGTCCCGAGGCATTTTCTTTCTTTTGGATATATAAGATATAATTTAGATATATTAAAAAAAATAAAAATAAAATAAAATAAAATAAAATAAAACTACTTGTACTACTAGCTATCTTGCTAGATCTATGCGTGTGTTATATATGCTAAAACTCCAAGTATCCAAATAAGTTGCGACTTTGGATATTGAGAGTTTTGTGATCAAAATCGGGAGGCCTATTGGCTATTTATATTCCGTTGCGTTGCATGCTATTCTGCCCAGTTAGCTTTTGTTTCTGTGCACACATGAAAGATTCTGCTCCATCTGTCAATCGCTTTTTCATTTTTGCCTTTTGCTATCTTGAATTTTTTATATTCTTTTGATTCTTACTATGAGTTCCTCTGATATGAAAACACGGCGATTGGCGATGCCCTTCCTCTTTCATCCACTGTTAAAAGTAGTGGACCACCAGTTTTTATTCCCATTTGATCAGTTTGTGCGCTGTCGGTCCAAAGCTCCCCCATCATCGTACACCTCGTCAAATCTTCTCTTTCCCTCCAAAACAAAGAAAATTCTAGGCCTCAGCTACCTCGGAAATTAGATCGTACAAAATTAATTCATTTTAATTTCCAGATTTACATGTGTATATACAAACAACTTATTTAGTCAAGGGGTAGTCAAGTAGTAGAAGAAAGTTTTGCATTTGTTACTTCATTAGATTGTGTTAGGTTAGGCTTCTTGTCTCCTAATTTGTTCTACTTTTCATTTTTATTTTGTTAATATGTTCCCATATGCTGCATTGAATTTGACACGTATAGCTGTTTATAAAAAAATCTTATTTTATATTTTCAATGTTAAATTTTATATACAAATAAGCTACAACCCTAGCTACTGAAACAAATCACTAATATTAGTATAAATGTGAAGAAAGTTGAGGTTACATCATACTATCAATTGACAATATGGAGAATAACTCAACTATTTATAAGCACTTAAAAGTAGCCCCTCTCATCAATTTTGGATTCATTCTCAACACGCCCCCTCACGTGTGGCGAATTTTCAAGCCTAACACGTGGACAACACAAACAAAATGTCGTAGAGCACGTGTGATCGTTGAGCTTCACACGTGAGACAACCTACTCTGATGTGAAGGAAGTTGAGGTTCTACTATAAAACCAATTTGCAATATGAGATGTAGCCCAACTACTTACTTATAAGCACTAGCAATTTCCCTCCTCTCATGACTATGAAATTCATCCTCAACAAGATGATTCCAAAATTTTGTGCAAATTCAAAACTTGACTTGCAATTTATTTTAAAGCGTCTTCAAGAAAGAAGTGATTGGGTTTATTCTCTCTCTATGAGTAATGCTAGGGAGACTAAATTTGAAGGCAAAATTTAAAAACTAAATGACGTGTCACCAATAGGAATAAGCACGTTTATTAACACTTAAGTAATAAACCAATTATCAAATTTCATGTCTTTCAGTTTTCAAACTTTTGTTTACAAATTTAGTCTCATTACCATTGCCCCTCTCTTTACATATGAGAAGATAATGATAAATGATTCCTGAATTGATCCAGTATGTATGTTGATAAGTGCTATTTGAGAAATGAGATTATCTCAAATTTGCTCTTAAATCGGTCGATGTATTGGAGTCGAATAAGTCAATTGTGATTAAAATACAAACTAGCTAGAAAGCATCAATGTTTTATTCGCTTGTGAGGTTTGTATGGCATAGGCAATGTAGGCATCGCTTTCTCAAGGAATCTGGTTGATTCAAACATGTGTGTAGAGACTGCAGAGTGAGCCGGATATGTGTGAATATGAGGAACTACGCAAACTCGATCAGTCGCATTGTTATTTACGCAAGTCGACATTAGGAATTGATTTTCAAACACTATATAGTACCTAGCTAGCGCTCTGTCTCTCTAGAGCTAGCCATGCCACTTACCAGCAGGTATCCTGAACCCTCATACATGTAGATGGTAATGAATTACAACATTGGCCAGACATTGACAAGATATATATGTTCAACAGCGAACGACACAAACCACTAAGTATATATCTACCATATGCAGTCACTGTAATTACAACCAGAATAGATAGATCATGACTCGTACGTGAGAGATGAGTGTTGTATGCCTGCTCCGTTCTACTAACCAACGACCACACACTTAAACACTGTCTACTCATCATCACACCCTGTCTATTCTTGTTAACTTGAACAAGTACATTTCACCCACGATATATCCTTTGTTTGTTGGAAACTTTAACTAAAAACTCACAGTACTGTTCACTTTAACAAAAAACCATATTTTTACACTAAAAAGTCAATTCTTATACTATTCACTTTATCCTTTATTTTGTCCTTATCGTTAAAACTCAAAGTTTTCAAACTATTTTCATTAGTTTTCCTTTGTTTGTTTGGTCCATAGAAGGCCCTAGCTAGCTAGTTGCATCTTCATACACTTAACACAACATTGCATGCTCATGCCACTTAGTACTACAGTTTATTATTATTTCTTTTCACTTATAAGTGAGAGCTCTTAGGTTCGATTTTCACCAAAGACGAATTTAAACTACATTATTGTTAACTCATTATGAGGCTAAGTCATTGCCTTCCTCCTTAATGTAAATAATATCCTTTGTTAAAAAAAATTAAAAACCATTGCATGCTCTCATCAACTTTTCTCTTCTTTTACTGTTGAATTGTTATGCATAGTGCATAACTAATCCATATATTGTTTTCACATATATCACCAAAAACTCAAAATAGCAGGCAAGTTCTTGTAGAACTATTAGAGAGATGGGTTGAATGCACACTTCACAAATATTATCTCTAATTTGTTAATTATCACATGTACAATCTGTTGAGTGTAGGGTTTTATTACAAAATACCTCGGTATTAGTTTGGAGTGGAGTTGAGATATTTAAACTCTTTTTTTTCTCATAAATATGGTCGATGTGAGATATTTCATCAGTTTTAATATTTGATTTACTATGTATCTATTTAATTATTTTCTACCTATCCATTTGAGAGATCTCTCAACTAACCAAGTTTTAGTCCCGTCCATTGCATCACTGTAGATAGGGAGACTAAATTTTTTAAAGCAAATGATATGGTTGTAGATGATTAGATTATTGATTAAGTGTCAATTAACGGGATTATTTCATATTGGTGACACATTATTTGGTTTTAAAAATTTGATCTCCCTAACATTACATTTCGAAAAGAAAAAAACCTAAAAATGTAGAAAAAAATCCTCTGGCACCAATCTCTGAAAACAAGAAGGAAATATATATATATATATATATATAATTATGGTGAGTTAGATAGCTAATTATCATTGACATGTAATGATGGCATAAGATGTTTGGGGGTTAACATTTGCTATAATATGAACATGGAACACATATTGATATTGTGGTGTTGGGTTGTTACCTTTTGGGCATGTGAGAGGGGGAGGATGGGTGTGTGGCAATGTGGCATGCACTCACTACACAAAGAAAGAAAAGATGGAATTCATTAGTGGGAAAGTGACTGACAAGGAAGAGCTAGCTAGCTAATAGTCGTAGTTGAAGTTGAAGCCTTGAAGGAAAGCTGGGAAGGGATCGTTCATCCATTCATTCCTTCCGAGTTCCAACCGAAAACGAAAAAAGGACAAGAAGATAAATAAAAAATAAATAAAAAAACAAAAAAGGACAAGAAGATAAATGAGATGAGATGATGAGAAACAAAAGGAAGCCGGACAAAGACTGCTTAGTGCGTAGCCAAACAAACAAAAAGGAACAAAGAGAAAGCAAAGGGGATACAGAATCAATTGACTAATTAGCAATTGCCTCCCATCACTCGCACTTTATTTCTCCGGAGAGATAAAGCATTGGTCACCAGAGAACCTTCCCAATAAGGAAATTATTCGCTTCGGTGGCATCTGTGTGGGTGTGTGGTAACCCACAATTCCCCTCCTCCCATCAATCCATCCGTTCAATTGCTGACGCGCTTTTTCACCTTGCCAGTTAAATATTCTTTTTCATACAGCCAGAGCCAGAGCCACAGCCAGCAGTGCACCACCCTTCTCCTGGATAGAGTAGAATTTTTTACTATCCTAATCTCTTTACCATTTCATGCCCTCTTATTTGAACGGTCACGGTTAAGTCACGTCAACATCTTATATTCATTTTTTATAGAAATAATAAGACAAAAAATAATGTGTGAGATTATGACATGGAAGGGAATGAGAATACGAGGGTAGAGAATCCTACTCTCTCCAGAATAACACCTTCTATTCTATAATTTAGAGCATCCCTAATGAGAGGCCCTATATAAGGCTTGAAAAGTGGTGTATATAGTCCAATTTAAAGCTCTGATAAATCTTTGGGGCTCTAGAAAAGAATCTCTCTCAATGAAAGGCTATACATCTTTCGTGCTCTATATGGGGCTATATATTTTTTTATGTAGTAATTTGATTACGCGGTAAATTTATTTTTGTCTTAACTTGATTTTTGGACGTGTTATTTTAAATTTAAATTTATGAACTTTTTAACCTTAAAAAATTCAAATTATGACAAAGTTAAATTTCATCACTTATGCACTATTGTAAACTCTCTTATCTCAATTTCATTTGTTGGTTTGTTTCTATGAAGCCAAACAAGATAAGATTTCATTTCATAACAACCATTGAATTTTGATATCTAGTCTCGATCTCATCCGTTGGTTTATTTATCTGATTGACACATTTTCCAAAATCAAACAACATTTTCATTTCGTAACAACTATTGGTTTGAATTATCTTATCACAATTTAGTTATGTTATTTGTTTATATATTCGGCTTAGGTCTTTAAACTACCAATGTTAATTTTCATCACTTTTTATGAATTTTTCAATCTAGAAAAATTAAACACAAAGCACTACGTTTTTTTTTTCTAATCAATCACACAAAAAATAGTTGTTGTTTATATATGTTTTCTTAATCAAACAAACGGTTGAAAATAAACCCTTGAAATCCTGAACGGTTGAAAAATAACCTTAAAATTATGTTTTGGAATTAAAAATAGGGCTAACTCATTTATAAACTAAAAAACAAACAAAAAACCAAGACTGAGCCTTCAATTTGGTATGGATCCCCCTACTTTTTGGGGTTAGATGTAGCCTAACTTTTTTTCATTCAAGGATTGAAGTTGTTAGTTCATGTGGTGGATATAGCCCCATTTTCTGCCAATTATGGATGAAAATTTTCATTATAACTACAAATGCGGTTGCCTCAAGAAGGATACCCCCATTGAGGATGCTCTTAAGGCTTAGAACTGCATTGCATTTTAGTGTTCACTACTAATAAAAATACATAAAGTTTCACTCTAATCTTTGAAAATTCTCACTTTTAGAATAAAAACCTTGTGTAAGATTAAAAATTCATTCTAATTCTTAACATTTAGTTGTAGTTTTGGGATACTAATTAGCTTGTATTAATTATTGAGTTTTGTGTGTGTATAGGGTCTCGTTTGGCAGCTTAAACTGTACTGACATTTTTGTCGAATATGATAAATAATCATCAAATAATACTGACTAAATTAGTTGGGTGTTTAATGCAGTATCAGACTAATGACCATATTATTTATACTGTGTTTGGTACTGAACCAGATAAGAAAAGGGAAGAAAAAAAATTGACAAATTTTTGTTTGTTTGTTGAACTTTTCTCATATTTATACCTATTGAAAAACACACTTTCAAATAACAAAGAAAAATAGTAAATTCCATACATCAAATTCAAAATATTTTCCAATAACATAAAAGAAAGTTCACAAAACACAACTACACTTGTTACATTATATAGATTAATCCAACCACATATCCAAGTTCACAAAATATACAAATGCAAGTTGGTTTCAGTAAAAAAACAATTTATCCAAATAGCTAAAATATATGCATACTGCTAATTTGCTTTTAGTAAGAAGCAGTTTGTTCAAGTACCCAAAATATATGTATGTTGCAACTTTCAACAAAAGATATGTATGTTGTTTTTAACAAGATATATTGTTGTTGTTTTCCAATGTCAATTGCGGTTACTTTGTCCAAGTAACATGAGTACGATGGATTTTTTCATTGCACCATCCAAAGACAAAAATGTCCTCTCATTATGTGGCTTTTCGAAAAGGATATTCAGTGCCTCGATTTGATCCTCAATAGACAAATCTATCTTTGACAATTTTGAAGCAATCTCAAGTTTTGGATCCACTCATTTCCCAAAAGCAACTTGTAAAACTTCACCCAACTTATCAACTAATTTAGAAAGCATCTCTTTAAATGCCACAACAAGATCATTATCATTAGTAGCTGACCTCTTCCGTTTCTTGGTACTTGAATTCCTAGAACGTCGAGCAATAGAGGGAGAACTAGTCTCCACCTTTGCTTCATCTTCATTAATTTGCTCAGGCTCATTCATCATCCTAATAAGAGTTGCAGTTCCTACTCTGATTGCTCGGTCTTTCCCAAAAATAACATTCAATTTATCATACAAGGGATACAATTTTCCTAGCCAGCTCTCTGCTTCTTGGTTAACCTGCACTGAGAAAACAAATCACACTATCCATAAAATACAAATAATCTTATTTTGTTCCCTTAAACCTGTCTTTATATAATCAAGTATCCATTAATAAATTAGCAGCTGACTTCTTTCTTTTCTTTGTACTTGAATTGCTAGAGCGTCGAGCAATAGAAGGAGAACTACTCTCCACCATAGCTTCATCTTCATCTTCATTAATTTGCTTATGCTCATTCGTCATCTCAATAGAAGTTGTAGTTCCTACTCCAGTTGCTCGGTCTTTTCCAAAAATAACATTCAATCTATCATACAAGGGATACAATTTTCCTAGCCAGCCCTTTGCTTTTTTGTTAACATGCAATGAGAAAACAAATCACACTATCTATAAAATACAAATAATCTTATTTTGTTCCCTTCATCCCGTCTTGATATAATCAAGCATCCATTAATTTAATTAATCTGCCATAATGAATGAGGCTAGATGATATGGTTTGGTACACAATCATACTATTAAAATGTGTGTAAAAGAACATGTTAAGCAATCAAATATGCAAAGTTAAATTCTAGTATTATGTTAGAGAATTACCTTCACATAGAATTTGCTATACTTCAGTGCTATCAACCTCAATACATTTTCGTACATTATTCCATGCAAAACTAATTTTATTAACCATGTCGTAAACTATTGCATATTCTATTTTCCACCTTCTCATTTTGGACTCAATATGTGGAACTACCTTTATATTGGCGTTAGAACATTTCAAATTAATAGCTGTTTCAAACTGAGCCATTGTTTCGAGTTTGAAACAACCATTATCACATCGCAAATTCTTAACAACTGCCTCCTCAAGTATGGACATCAATGCATCTTCTTCTGTTTCCAAACCTTTTTACTTCCTTTTGGTTGACTACTTTGTTTACTTTCCATTCCTATAATAACATACACAATGAGATAACATATAATCAATTGTGCATATAATTAATAGTAAGTGATAAAAACCATAAGCAAATCATCACACTTTTTAAATAAATAGATAACCAAGTCACACTTTATTCGAATAAAGTATTATAACTGAATCACACTTTGTCCCACAATACATAAGAAATCATTATTTGTTTAAATAACAAACCATAACCAAATCACAACATGCATATATAAGTTTTTTTAATCAAATCACACTTGTGCACGCCACTCATTGTACATATTCATAGCCAAAGTGTTTCTCCATGCAATCCATTCTTGTGTAGGTTAAACAGTCTCAATCATATCTTCATCATCATCATCATCACTTTCAAATTCGTCCAAGTTTAGGACTTCATTTTCTATTAGATCAACTAACATATGTCTTCTAATAAGATTATGTAATAGGCAGCAAGCTGTCATAATCCTAAGTTGTGTTTTAATTGGGAAAAATGATGGACCTCTTAAGATGCTCCAACACATCTTAAGTAGTCTAAAACATCTCTCAATGACATTTCTAACTGCAGCATGTTTCATATTGAAATACTCCTCATGATTAATCAAGAGTCTTCTATTTCTCCACTCCGAGAAATGTAACGCACTCCCCTATATGGAGCAAGGTATCCTTGACCATTTGTGTACCCACCATCCGCAAGGTAATAATACCCTAACATACCAAAAAATGTATATTACAATATATAAGAAAATTGAGGATTCAAATTACTAATATAAACAAATAATCTATTGTTACCGGTGGAAACTTTTAATCCTGATGGCCTACTTATCACATCTCGGAGGACTCTAGAAGCAAAGGCCGACCCTTCCTAACCTGAGTACACAAATATAAAATTCATGTCTATATTACAAACTCCCAACATATTGGTCGCAATCTCTCTCTCTTCCTTGATCAGTATCTTGGTTTATCTCGCTCAGGGACATGAATGTTAATGTAAGTCCCATCCAATGCCCCCAAGCAATTCTAAAAAAAAAAATCATTGACATTAATTAGTAAGCTCAATATATTTAATTACATTAATTTTGGAAGTAATTTTTATAAAATATGAACACTACATCAAACCAACTCCATTTAGGATCTGGGTAGGCATTAGGAATGGGTTCTGGCACTTTTAAAAGTCTACCTTGTAACCTTAACACTCCACGTAAAATGAAATTGAAATACCTACTTATGGTCTCCTCCAATCAACAAAACCCACTGCCAATTGTACGATTCTTTACATGATGTGCAAGTATAAGCAAAAACATGCAAACTTGTTCTTCCATTGTCATTACACCATCCAATTTTACTCTACCGTAGTTACAGAGCATCTAATATAAATAATGGAACGTTCTTCTATTCATTCTAATTTGGTTCACACACTGAACATCATCATATCCTATTATGCTATCTAAATAGGCTAACCATTTTCCTAACAAATGTGTGATTTCTAAGTGCAAGTTGCCGATTCCGCCTTCTAGCTGAATTATGATTCATCATGAACCACATCATCAACCAAGTCACAATATTCAAGTACCACAACTTAACAATGAAGCATGCCACAATATTTCTTTCATGTCTAGTGAAAATATAAAATAACATTATTAGATAGTGACAAATAATTAAGTAACTGGAGCATGACATTATATATGTAAGTAAAGACATAAGAAAGATACACGAAGACATGATTATTGACTAATTAAAGCAAAAATGCTAAGGAGATTAAACATTTGCAGTAGTAGGACCTGACATTCGTGTCGTGTTTTCCGTGTTTGTGTCGTTTTCGTGTCATACCCGATATCTTAACGGTTCGTGTCGTGTAATACCCGTTAAAATAAACAGATAAAATAACCCGACCCGAAATCGATCCGATAATATTAACAGGTAATATGACCCGACTCGTTACCCGTTAAGAAAAATATATTTTAAACCAATAAATAAACAAATAAAAAACATAATACTAAATAAGTATATACATACCATATTATCACATTCAAAACATAAAAACACATTTGTCTTTCAAGTATTACATATTTACATACCCAAAATAAGAGCATAATAAAAAAAAAACATTAGAACATTACAAAATATCAAATGTTAAAAAGATTAGCAAAATTAAGAGAATTATGTTTTAAGGTTTGGAACCTTGCACATTTTCTTACAATCAAACTCTTCAATTTTCATCAATCACCATGGGAAATGGTATTGGAACTTTGGCTTGATATATTGTCTTCAAGGGTTATATTGATGATATTTTCAGTGAGGCTTTCTACATTAGCACTCTCTTCTCATTTATCATATGGCTATTATTTAAGTAAAGTCTTTAATAGTTTTTTAATTAATGTAGAAGTGTGAAAAATATAGAAAAAATATATTTAAACACTCTTAATGACAAGCTTCACAACTTTCATGAAGGGCTTAACTTTGAAATGTGCCACTATAATCATATAAATTATAGATCAAAATTTAACCGTCGATTGTTGTTTACATTTATGCTTCATTTTTCTTACCAAATTTTGTTTTTTTTTTTCAGATTTTCTTTTTTGAAAACATGATCTATTAGAGGATATATGAAGATGAACGGTTCAGATCATTGATATTATGTTCAGAGATTTACTGTTAGTGAAAGTATTACTTGGTGTTTCTCTACAAACTATATAACATCGACTCATATTTCAATTAACCCTAAATATCAGAACGTAATATCAAAGATCCGAACCGTTCATCTTCCTACATCTCCCAGAAGATTATGTTTTCAAAAAAAAAAAATTTAAAATGAAATTCAATATAAAGAATAAAACTCAAACGACAATCAACGGTTAAATACAAATTTAAGATTTATGGATTATAGTGTCGGATTTCGAAGTTGACCCCTTTATGAAAGTTGTAAAGCTTGTCACTATGAGTGATTGTATATATATATATATTTTTTCATTTCTTGCACTTCTACAATCATTATTATTAATTTTATTACTTTTACACTCAAAATAAAAAACACTATTTATGACAATTTGAAAGGTTTTAAAAATCTAAATGATAATGTAAGTGTAATCATTGTCTACTCGTGTAGAATGATGAATCACGGGTGTTTATATATTCTCTCACATTTTTCATACTTGTTGGGATGTCTTATTGCCTATACTAATATTATACTAGTTTATTTTAATTTTGGACAACATGTTAAGTAAAATTTATCCTATTAATGATAATACGAAACTCTCATAATAAAAATAAATAAATGAATAAAACTTAATTTTTTAAACTTATATAGAATAATAATACAAAAAAAATATTTAATATAGAATATACAAATATATACAATATGGCTATTGTATTTTATAATAATTTTTTTAGTAATTAAACTTTAAAATTATAATTTATTTTTCTTAACGGTTCGAAACGGGTTACTCACGTGTTACCCGCGTGTATACCTGTTAAGAACCCGTTATTAACGTGTTCTTAACGGGTCACCCGATAATGACCCGATTAGTTATCGTGTTGACTCGAAACCCGTTATTTTCGTATCGTTTTCGTGTCGTGTCACCGTGTCATGTAAGAAACTGCCAAAAGCTAAACATTTTGTTTTAGCTGCAGTTTTGTGGTTTCAAGTGTCAACCAATGGAGCCCGAGAGTACAAAATATTTAATTATCTCAATTTGATTATCCCGTTTCATTAATTCAATGTAACTTGCATTATCTCGTTTCGTTCTACTTTAGTATGCATGTTTTATGCTTTCCTCTGCAACCAAGTTCGAACAAGTTCTCTTCCCATAGTTTAGGATTTAATTAATTATATTATCGAGTCAAGTTGTTAGCATTGTTTGGACTGGCTTTTTTGAATCATTTACCATGACATCAACCTCATCCATGACATATACCTACACGTATGTTATCTGCCTCATTGTTTAAGACTCAGTCAAGTACTAATTTAAATTATGAACAAAACCAACTGTTGTTTCCTTTTGTTTTTTCCCCGACGTATACAACGGTTTTATAATCTCTGAAACTGTAGAGGAATATGTTATTCGTATGGTAAAGATCTATATTCTAAGCACATCAATACAATGAACTAAGATCCCAAAAGACAGAAAAATAAAGTACATAGCAGCATTAATGGATAGAGGAACACAGCAGCCGTATGAGAAAACCAGAAAATTGACCTCAAAAAGCAGAGCTGGGAGGCTAATAGAAAACCCTGACAAGTATAGAGAAAAACACTGCAGGGCCGTATGCAGCACCCCGAGAGAACCAAAGAAAGCACCCAAAATAGCCAAAAACTGTAAAGCTAAACACACAATCAAATCCAAAATTCGACCCCAACAGCAAACCCTAAAATTCGAAAATTCTAATTAAAACACAAAATTACATAATCAATTGCATAATTAGAGAGAAAGCAATAATTAGATTTAATCAATTGAAAGAAATTTGCAAGAAAAATAGGAGAGGGAAGAACATAGAGAGGAGTGGAACCTGGGAAGAAGATGAACTGGGATTCAAACGAAGAAGACGAAGGCGTTTGAGAAGACGAACCTGGGATTCAGACGAGAGAGCATGGCAGAGAGCGTTTGGATTGGACCGTACGTCTGGAGAGGAAGGAGAGAGAGTCTGCATCAGGAGAGAACCCGACCAAATTGTACCATGATTTTGGAAGGTATGAGCAAGCGGGTTTTAACTTTTAACCGTGTAAAGTTGGTGGCCCAGATTAATTAGTCTGGCTATTTAATACAAACGGATAATAAACACCGTGTTTTGTGTTATTAATATTATTCGGTATGTGTCAAACAAGGCTTAGGTTATCTATTGATTTTTATAGACAATAAAATTTTAATTTCTCATTCATAATTGTTGTTAAGTTTTCCTAATGAAAAGAGTCATATCATCATCATCTATTATTTTTTTATGAGTAAAATTTCTCATATGTATATACTTATTACGCACATATATATTTAGATACTATAATTACATATCAATGCATTTATAAAGTAAACTTAACGCAAGTTTTGTCTTAAAAGACATTAGTAAAATAAAAAGTGAACAATCTGTAGTTGAACTCTATTATATTATTGTTGTACTTTTTCAATGTATGATTTGCTCCATATATTTCTTGGCTTGAATTGGTCGAGCCAACTATGAACTTACAACAGGTTGATTGCTGGCCTGAACTCAATGGTTTAAAGTCCATAATATAACCTAAGCTTGGCCCAGGACCCGCTCTTTTTAGCCCAATTTGACTCTGACCCACCTAAGCACACTTAAAACATAATATTTGAAATTGAATATAATTTATATCAGTCTCTTTTCCTTTAGGGATCCCTTAAATAAACTTATCTGAGTGATTCATTGTAGGGTTCAATTTTCAATGTGTTTCGACAATCCAACTATCTATTCAAGGTTGGTTTCGGTTCGGTAACTGAATTGAAAAGTGGTTACAGAAAACTGAAGCAAAAAAAAAATCAAAATAAGAAGAAAAAAACCTAATCGTAAACAACATCAAAAATTTGGTTTACCGAAAATCAATAATTCCGAATTCTATTTTTTTTTATTTTGGAAAACTAAAACAATAAAATGCTAAATCTTGAAAGAGAGAGGGAGAGGGAGTGAGTATAGGAGAGAGTGACGGACGTTAACGGTTGAATCGAGAAAATGGTTATGATCGTTGACGGTTGAAACAAAATAGATTTTTGTCAAGTTGTCGCCAGACGAAGAGAGAGAGAGAGAGAGAGATAGGTTGTTGATGGGTAGCTGATAAAGGAATGGGGTGGTGGAGGGTTGAGAAGGTGAAAGAGTCCGTGCAAGCCAGAGCTAGAAGATGAATTTGGTGACGAATTTGACGTTGCGGTTGGAGCATATGAATTTGGAGGTATGGTGAGGTGCGGTGTGGTCTGTGGTGTTGAGTCCCCGGAGAAGAAACAAAGAGAGAGAAGGCCAGAGTCGTCGATGAGAGTGAAATGGAGAGTTTTATTTTTTATGAATGATTGAGATCTAATCTCAGTCAAATCTAACGACAAACATATATTTCAAATACATATAATTTTCATATATATAATTATATTTGGTTCAGTTTAGTATTATTGAACATATGGAGCTGTTGTAATATCCTGAAAATTTTAAATATATGAATTGGATATAAAATTTAAATATATGAATTTTATATTCATAATTGTGAATATGTGAAAAGAGTTGAGAATTTATATTAATTTATTTGAGTTTAGTTTTAAATTAAATTGGTTAAAAAGTTTGAAGTTTGGAAATTAATTATTTAAAAGCTAGAAACCATTCAAGGTCACAATTTATATTTTTAAATAGAGCTCAATCTCACAAATACATATGCGCAAACCACTAGGGAAACGAAATTATAATGAAGAAGTTATAATTAAACAAAATCAGGCATGAAAAATGGTCATTTGACCATTTTATGGAGGGCTCCAGCTCTTTTGGAGCAGAGAGTAGTGGAGCCACGTGGCGAGCTGTGAGTGGAGGGAATAGGCACAACCTAATCAGAAAAGGGAAAGGAGGGGAAAGGAGAAGGGGAGGATGGAAGGAAAAGGGGGAAAGGAACAAGTCATCCCTTTGACTTATGTGGTGTGACCCGGTTTTATCAACTGATTTCGGCGGTTTTCCATCGATATTTCCAGCAAACCATAACATCTAACCACGGTGAAAATACTCCCCATCGTTCCCTCATCTCATTGAACCGCAAAATTAAATGAATTTTGATGTTGAAATAGGGAAGACCGCATCGGTGGGTGCGGGTGTTCTTCCCGTCAAAGCTCCAATTTTTGTAACTATTCCCTTCAATTACCACCACCAACATATCCCTTTAGAACCCAGGAACAAAGCCCAAACAAGTTTTGGGATGTTGGAGCTACTATGGAGTCAGATCGAGGACACCCAAAAATTAGGGTTTTCGGTGGGTTTGAGGAAAATTGGAGCCTTTCCACGCCAAATTGGACTTGGGCACAGGTATAAAGTTTGTTCTACTCTTTGAGATCTTCATTTTTGTAATTTTTTAGAATTTTTAAAAATAGTTGAATTTTCCGGCGAGTTGGGGCGGCCGACTGCCACCTATGGCGGCGCGTGGCTAGAGTGATGACATTGTTCTTTTTAAGCTAATTACAATGTTATGAGTTCCTATCTAAAATATGTTTGATGTGGATCAATTGGTTGAACCGAATGGTGAATTGTTGGTCACTAAAATGTTAAAGATAATGAAATAGGAATCGTGAATGTGAACTACGAATGACTTAATCCCTGTTTAAGGTACGTAGGCAATCTAACAAAACATTAGATGCAACCATAAAACAAGTAAGGTTAAGTAATTTGAGAATTAGTGTGGAAATGTGGAAATTTGTCCATATAAGGGAAATGGTGATAAAGTAGAAATATAAATGGTACATTTGATAAGGAATTTTAATTAAGGGTCATTTGTGGAATCAAGGTTTTATATAAAGAATTGTGGTGCATGATAGTGAATTTAGATAAATATATTAAATTTTGGGCCTACCATAGAAATTGTTTTTCCGGAAAAATAAATATTTTGGGGTTGGGGCGTTACAGCTGTGATCCTAATCTTGTGCCGAAGTGTTGGAAATTGTTTGGTTTTAATTACTGGATGGTTTGGTATTATCGGTTAATTTTTTTTTCCTAGTCGTGTTCGGTATGGTTTGGGTCAAGCTCGATTTTTTCGGTTATTTTTTTCAATTTTATTATATCTTTAAGATTTTCTCTCAAAGGTTATCTCTACAAAAATATACAAATATGAAATAATATTACCATTAAATCAAATGATAGAATTTTAGTGTCTTTTTCTAAGAAGTGTATTCATTATTTTATTCAACTATGAATATTTTGTAACTTATTTTTACCATGCTACCACAGATGAGTTATTATATTTGGCGAGGTATAAATTTTCAGACTGCCCTACTGCTAAATCATTGTCAACATAAATGTAAAGGGGGTACAATGGCTCAATTTTGACAATTTTAAGGGTAAAATTAGACATATTTAGTTTTAGCTGGTAAAGTAAGGCTCAATGGCAGTTACAAGAACACAAACCAATAAATAAGCCTCGTTTTTATCAGGGTTGGTCCCTGTAATCAGACATTCCAATCAAAATGGTCCTTGTTAAGTTTGATCAACTTTGATTTTTAAATCTTTAAAAAAAGTTTGTTTTATGATTATTAATCCACACAAAAGCATATGATTGGATAGGTAGAATTCACTCACGTGTTACATTATATATTAATAAAAGAGTGGTGTTATTCAAACAATTATTTTTATCTCTCACACATTATTTGTTAATTTTTTTAACAAATGATATTATCTATATTAAACGAGATGAGGATGAACTTAACCTTACAATGAGGCAATGAGCTATCAATAACGGGCTAGCATTCCTTGTTAATTTTTGTTCTTCGTTTTTCTTCAATTCATTTATTTAGACAACTGAAAATTAAGAGACGTGTGTAAGTAGGGATGGGCAACGGTTATAGCGGGCCGGTAACCGCGGTTATTTACCTATAACCGTTTATGCTCATATCCGCATAACCGTTTACCCATTGGGTAATTGCCTAAACGGTTATACCCATAACCATAACCGTTTATAAACAGTTAACCATACCCATAACCGCATACCCATTTAACAGTAACCGTTTAATACTCGTTTACACATTTACCCTTTTTAACCGTTTAATACTCGTTTACACATTTACCCTTTTTAACTCGTTTATCCTCTTTTTTTTTTTACCATTTCCTTTTTTTCACCCGTCTACATGTTTTTTAACAACTTGAAAATTTTAAAAAAAATTGTCATAATTTTTTTTTTCAATTAAACACTGTTATAGGTACATTCATCATACATTTCCGTATTTTAATTTTTTGAAGTCCTTATACCATTTCAATAATTGAAATAATAGTTTACGGACTATATTTCTAACTGTTACTAATACCCATAACTGTAAGTTTATAACCACCATAACTGTAAGACTATGAAATTTCTTCTTAATTAGAAAAAGCACCACCATAGCTGTAAGTTTTAGACAATATCACATCGGAAGTCGAAAGGGTTAAATTGAAAGAGCAAATTTAAACTCTTTGAAGTCTATAGATTTTGAAATGTTATGGTTATAACTGTAAGTTTTAAATTTACAATTTAACACCGTTATAGGTTTGTGTTAATTTTACATATATAAAATAAATAGGTAAACGGTTACCCGTTTATAACCGCGGTTAATACCCATAACCGCCCATTTAAATTTTGCGGGTAAACGGTTATACCCATAACCGTTTATTTATCTAAACGGTTACCCATAACCGTAACCGTTTAATTTAAATGGGCGGATAACCGTGGTTACCCATAACCAATACGTATTTGCCCATCCCTATGTGTAAGAGATAAAAAACGGATACAGATAACACTAATAAAAAATAACAAAAAAATTGCAGAATGACCAAATTAATTTAGAGAAATCATTTTCAAATCTAAATTGATATTGTTTTTTTCTATTTCAAGATTACTTTTGATTGGGCAAAGCCCCAAATTTGAGATTTGATTGCTTATGTTCCGCGTAGAAATTTCACTGAAAAGAAGGCACGAAATAGAAACGCCGCGCTTTCCCCACGTGCCTAATTTACTGGTGGCCAGGCGCGGCCAATCCCATTTCCCATTACCGCTCAAATGCAATGGCATTGAGGCGCGAAAATGGAAATTCACCCATTAGTGTTATTTTGGAACTTTGGGAGGCAAAACCAATTTGGCGGGAGAAACAAAAAAAATATGACAATTAGAAGAAAATTTAAATAAATAAAAAAAGAAAATTGTCTCGCTCATCGAAACCATTTTATATCATTTACAGAAAACAATCTGTTTATTCTTCAAAATCATTTCTATTTGGCTCTTGGATAAAAAATTTGTTAATTTATATATGTACTGCCACTCTCTGCCTCCACTACCGTCACCCCTTCTTTTTCAGAAAACAAAAATCTCAAAGAATGTTTTTTGTTTGCGTGAATATTTTTCCAAAAGGCCATCTCTCTCTCTCTCTCTCGTTAGGGTTTCAGAGTCTTAATCGTTTTTCTTCTTAATCCCCAATCCAATTGACAGCAAACGGCGCCCTTATTCGTCCGGTTCAGATTCCGTGGGAGTTCTGGATTCGTATCTGTGACTTTCATCTGCGGTTTGACTGAATCGGACTTTTCTAGCTCTAGGGTTTTGAGAATGACGTGTGAAGCGGCGGTAATCGACGGCGGAAATGACCCGAGCAGCCAGAAATCTACCAACCACGATCGGGTGAGGAAGACCCAGAAGCGAAAGAGGGCTAGCTTGGACCCAGAGTGTTTGGGAGTTGAGGCGAAAAGTGTGAAGGTTCAATCTTTTCGCAAGCAGCTTGATGGGTTGTTTGGGTACTATAAGGAAGTGATGGGTCAGAAATTAGATTTAGATCCGAAGCAATGTGTGAACAATGTGAACTCGATCATTGGGGCTTTGATCGAAGAGAGTGGGCTGCCATTGTCCAAGCTTGTTGAGGAGGTCTTTGACAAGGTCAAGAACCGAAATGAGGTTTTTGGGAATGTGACTTTGGCCTATGTGAAGAGCATTGTGCTCTTTGTTGGGCAAAGAGTGATGTATGGCGTACCAAATGTTGATGCTGATGTGTTGGAGGACGAGTCCGAGTCCTGTCTCTGGTGTTGGGAGGTAATGAATTTTTGTGCAGATTCAATATTTGCCAATCTATTTCGTTCTTGGTTTGTTCAAATTGTGGTGATATATTTATGAACTTGTGTTTTGGTTAATCTAGTTTTGATTATTATTCTTATTGGGTATGTTTTTGTTCATGTTATATTGTATTTAGATTGTTGTTTAGGTCCTCATTTAATTGCTGTTCCATTATGGGCATTTAGTTTGATGCTTGGAGAGAAAAACCGAATACCCTGGCAGTTTAGCTTTGTTTCTGAATATTTGACAATTTTATGTTCACCCATAGCTTTTTGCTCTTTTGAGATGTTACCTATAGCTACTGCTTTCTTGCTTGCTTGTGTATTGTTGGGCCGCCTTCTAATTGTTGCTGTTTGTGAACTTTCTGTGGTGCAGTGTTTATCTTATCTTTGATTTAATAAGTTATTATGCTTTCTTATGTATTGTATAGACAAGAGATGTAAAGTTGATGCCAGCATCTGTAAGAGGAGTATTGAATATTAGGCGGACCTGTCGAAGAAAGATCCATGAGAGGATTACTGCTGTTTCTGGTATATACGTGCCTCCTTAAATAGATGGCTGGTTTTGGTTGTCTTTTGCAGTCCTTACAAATATTGAGCAATGAATCCAATGATGCAAAGGATTTTGTTGTTGTTGTTGTTGTTGTTGTGTTTGGTTTTGTAATAACTAAATCACATGAAGGTTGTCACCACAAAGCAGATTGCTTCACCATAATTCTTATTGTCTCCAGTAACATTCTCTGTCGCTACGGTACCAATATATTCTTAAAAACCTTGTAATGTGATACTTGTTCTGTTAGGCAGAATGAAAAGCATGCAATGGCTGGAGTGATTTACTGCATAAGTTGGGCTTTGACTTCCTTTAAGTTAAAATAGACTTTTCAAGCATAAGGGAATTTGGATAATTGATCTAATTATTCCTTGTCCTCTGTGTTTTTGAAATTTGATTGCCCCCTATATACCAAAGGAAAAATCATGTTATGCTTTCTCATATGCACATAATGTATCTGGCTCAAAGACTATTTGTTATGTTACTAGCCATGCATAAACACTTCTCGAAGGCTAACCTAAACAGAGAGAAGAAGGGTTCTGGGGGTGAGGGGTAGTCTTTCATTTACTTAATACAGATTTGGGGGTCAGACGAGTATAAGATCAGAGAGAGTGGAAACTAGAAAAGAGTATGATGCAGAAAGTTGAACAATAAAGACAGGAAGTGATTACTTACATTCATCTGCTTTAGGTTGATGTTTCCAATCAACAATCACAAAATTTGTTAATGCTTTTTAGGGGGTGCGCTCCCACATTAGTACGGATTATCTTTGACAATTATGGATTTGATTTCTTTATTCTTTTTGGGTATTGACATACTACCGAGAAATAAAATGGATAAGAGTGTAGAGTAATTAAAGCTGATGCAAAGTGGAGGTCGATTCTTTCATACACTGATGTGAGGTAGTACGCACAAACCTCTTGTGCTTGTTGATCTTGTTTCTACCCTCATCTTGTGTCTGTTAGTTATACACTATGTGCACTTGAGTTCAGCTCAGCTCACTGATGTAGGTTTTATCTATTCCTTTTCCACGTGGCTATGAAAAGAAATATAAGTTGGTTTTTTCTTTGTACATGACTCCAGGCTGACTTGAACCATTCTGCACCTTTATTCTTGCACTGTCATCTTCATTCAGTTCATTTGGGGTTTTTATTGTGAGATGAGTTACTGACATTTATGTTTATGTTAGGAATGACAATGGCACTACAAAATCCCGAAAGCGACCAAAATTACATACATTACCTGATGAAGGCATCAGAACAGCTTGATAAAGCGCTGTCTGAGGAAAAGATTCGCGCGTTAATAGACCGCTTATCAGTGAAAAATGGTGCAGACGTGTAAGTATATTCTGCGAGTATCAGTAAGAGTGTTTCAATTTTACATTTTATATCCATTAAGGTTTTATTTTGTTTACCTATTTGTTGCAGGGCAAAGAAGGAAGCGAAAAGAGAAGAAAAACTACTCATTAAACAAATGGAAAGAGATAAACGAGGGGCTGAGAAAGAGAAAAAAAGATTGGAACGTGAGCGGCAAAAGGAAGAGTTGCAAAGTGTAAGTTATTTGTTGATGCCTGTCATGCTTTCTAGTTGTAGTGTCATGAACTTTAGAAGTATTTCAGGAGAAAGAGTTAAAGCGGCTGCAAGGGGAGTCAGAAAAAGATGAAAAGCGTCGTGAAAAAGAAGAGTCTGAAATGAGGAAACTGCAGAGGAAGCAGCAAGAGGATGCTGAAAGAGAACAACGCCGTCGAGAAAAGGAAGAAGCTGAATTGAAAAAAAAACTTTCCATAAAAAAGCAGGCTTCAATTATGGAACGATTTGTCAAAAGAAGCAAAACCAGAGCTGCATGCCAGAATGACCAATTTTTAACTAAAACAATTGTCCCTGAATCGTTGCGTAAAAACAGTGAAAGTATACCTGATGTAGTAACTCAGTCAATGGATTACATTCTTTCATCTAATGTGGAGATTAGTGCTGAGGATATACGCAGGTTGGTATTATCAATATTCAAACCATATAACAAAAAAGATGTATTCGTCTCAAAGTAAGATAGTTTCTTCACACATTGCAGGTCACACTTCTCTTCTTGGCGCCATGTTGGTTATGTTATTCGTTCAAACAGAAGCCAACACTGGGGCCAACGTCAGAAGCCTAAGACTGAACTATTTAAGGAACTGAAGCTCACAACCAGTAAAGAGCTAGTTCATGGTGATTTAAGCACGGAGAAACTTGCAGATAGATGGGGAGAACAAGTTTGCAATGATAAATCATGTCAGACTAATACAGATTGTTCTCTTGCTGATGCTAAAAGATGCAAGCTGGGAAAGCAGTTGTTACAATTTGATAAAAGCTGTAGACCTGCATTTTATGGTATATGGCCTAAGAAAAGGTGAGCTCATCTCCTTCATGGCATTTTAGTTTTTTGGGTGTGAGACTAATTTGAGATTTATTAAGCACATATTGTATGGTTCAGAGGAGGTCTAAATAGTCAACCTGCACAGTGTCCACTATTTGATCATTTAACTTTAATGACTGCTTGACGTTTCAGACAGCAACATAGCGTTTGTCAATTGTCAAGTAATTTGTTGGAAACATGCCAATGTGCACATACAAGTAGTTAAAACCCACAGGCTGGCACATAATCTGTTTATGTTTGTGTCTATCTGTAGCCGACCCTAATTAGTTGGTATCACATTTTTGTTGAGCACTTCTGATTGGAAATTCTTGGGTGCAACTGCAAAAGGGAAGCAAGAAAGTACATCATTTGAGCCCTTTACAGGTTTTATTTGTCTATTTTACATCTAAATTTACATAGTGCATATTTTTGTAAATGCCATTTTTATCGTGTCTATGCAGTAGTGGAATCAAATCATGAAATTTTATGTCTTATGTGATGTCAAGAATTCTCAACTGCTGTGTGCTCAAATATGACGATGCTCATTTTTGTTGTAATGTAATGTGGTCTTTCAGTCATGTTGTTGGACCATGCCACCCTTTTAGGAAGGACCCAGACTTGGATTATGACGTTGACAGCGATGAGGAGTGGGAAGAGGTAATATATGACTCTTTTCATATAGTTGATATGTAGGAGATGATTGTCAGTAATGACTAATGACTCTGTCATTATCCAGGAGGAGCCTGGAGAAAACCTCTCAGATTGCGATAAAGACGACGAAGAAGAAAGCTTGGAAGAGGGTTGTTCTAAACCTGATGATGAAGATGAAAGTGAAGACGGCTTTTTTGTACCTGATGGGTATCTCTCAGAAAATGAGGTGAGAAATTGTGAAGTTGCTTTTCACCCTTATGATAATGCTTTGAATGATCATTGTGTCTGTCCACCAAAATCTGGTTGGTCTGTTAACGTCCTTATGAAGCCACTTTAAGCAGTCATGCTATCCAGTAATTCCATAGGCATAACATTTTCCTTTCTGAATCTTTCTACAATTCTACCTATTATTGATGAGGGAAATGTTGCCCATTCTCCTCACCTAAATTATCTTTATATGAAAATATCTATTTGTGAAACTTGCTATTTTATGCATGCAGGGTGTACAAGTTGACAGGATGGAAACTAATACAACATTTGAGGAGACCAGAAGCTCACCCAGTATTAAGCAAGATTTAGAGAGTGAAAAATTCTCTATATTGCTTCGACAGCAAAAATATTTAGGGAATTTGACAGAACGTGCTCTTCAGAAAAATCAGCCCTTAATTATATCAAATATGGTGCATGACAAGGTCTCTTTGTTAAAGGCTGAAGATCCTAATGGTACTCTTAAGCTGGAACAGATGTGCTTGCAAGCTCTGAGTATTCATGTATTTCCTGGTAGCTCACCTGTGGAGATATCAGTTGATGGCATACAAGAGGACGACCGAGAAGTTTGTCTTTCAAGTGGCAATCGTTGTGGTAAATCAACCTCTTCCGTGACAGTTATACCAGAATCAGATTTGCCTGCAATAGTAAGTATTGCATTTGTTTCTACAACTTAATTCAGAAACCATTTATGAGAGTGTTTCTGGTTAGCCTCATAAATAATTTTGCTTTGTTTAAATCTCTTTTTTAATGGTGCCAATGGTTGGCTACTGAGAATAATCTTTGCAATTTTCAGGTGTCTGTCATTCAATCATGCTCACAGAGCATCAATAAGGTGTTGCAAACTTTGCAGCACAAGTTCCCAGCTGTACCAAAGTCTCAGTTAAGGAATAAAGTGCGTGAGATATCAGATTTTGTGGATAGCCGCTGGCAGGTTAATGACTCTTTAACTTGGTTAAGTTACTCACACACACGCACAGAAACACACGAGGTCTTGAATATTTGGGATGTTGCAAATTGGTCACTTGGGAGTGAGATATGCCTTTTTGGCTCAGTCATATATATGTTGGAAATTATGGTTTGCTAATATACGATCATCTTAATGCAGGTGAAGAAAGAAATTTTGGACAAAGTTGGCTTGTCAATATCTCCTGGTATGTGTGACTGTGTTCAGATGAGTAAATGCGTGTACACTTAAAAAAACATTTTTCAGATGACATTTGTACCATCTCTAATAGAGGTCGTTTACCATCATGAATCTGGTCAATTTATTTATTTGAGACTAATAGAGGTCGTTTGTGATTAGCAGAAAAGAGTGCTGGGCGGAGCAAGAGTATAGCGACCTTTTTCTCAAAAAGGTGCTTGCCGCCTACTGGTAAAAGCTTTACTCCTAATGAAAATTCACCTCAGGTAGCTGCTGGGAAGGCAAGTTCCGTGGAAGGGGATCAGAGTTTTTAAGTTCCCCGCTGTCTTTTGTAATATACGGGACGGGGTACGTGGCTGTGTTTTGGAGAGTGGCATGGCATGTATAATAATTACTATATACTGGCAAGCAGCATGTATCTCTGAAATCCCACGTAGTAAAGGTGGGGTTTGGTGTAAAATCTTAGCTTGAGAATTCAGATAGTACAACAGAATCCACTTACCGGTGGTACAAATTTTTACTGTGTCTGATTGACGGCGTGGTAATACTAATCCTCCTGCTGCTAACCTTGTTTTGGGACTACTGAAGTACCGAGGAAGGTTGGAGGAGGAGAACTTAGTTGGTCGAAATGAAGAGATGTATCTACTAGTGACCGACTTTTCAACATAATAATTAATTTTGGGGGCGGTGAGTAATTAATTAATGAGCACCTATCTTGCGTGATTAGACTAGAGAGTCATATCATGTGTACGGATTCGTAATGGGTAGGGGCGGGTATTGGTGGAAAAGCATTGACCATTGTATGAATTTTGTGGATGTGTTTTGTCCCAGAAGCTTTTAAAGCAAAGTAAAACCAATTTTGCTTTCTTGCTTGCCTTGTAGCCTAGACTCGCTGACTTGTACTCGACAACAAAATTGAATTGGAAGGAAAATACAGGTGGGAGATTGTGGCTTTTTTTCCTTCTCCACCCACCGCTACCAGACAACTGAGTGTTAACCCTTCCGACCGATTGCTAATTGGTTTTACTATTTGTTTATCTTTGGGATTTGTCTACCTTTTCAAGGCTTCAAATGGAAATGCCTCTCCATGAGTTTCATTTCCTCTTCCGGTTTGTGTTTCAGCTGCAATTTTCTGTCCATATTGCATGTTTTTGTTTTCAATCAACGATGAGATTGGATTCGATTCGGTTCGATTCGATTCAAGAAAGAGATAAGTTTCTGTCTCAAGTTGTTTATTTTCTACCACAAAGCTAAGGTTGCTTCAACAGTTGAACCAAGTACAACTCTGGCTGCTACTTGTATGATGCATTCCCACTCATCTGATATGACAAAACACAGAGGCACAAAAGAGATGAATATTCGGCATCGGGAAAAATGAGAGGGACTCCAGATGAATATTCACTATTATTCTGTTCATATTTTTGTTTTATTTATTTTATTTTAAGGGGTGTCACCGTCGACGCCAATTCATGTACAGCAAGAAAACGAATCCATGTGGAATATTATCTCCCTCTTTCGATAATCTCTCCATGAAATTAAATGTTTAATGATTTGTCTGTCTCAGATTTTGTTGAAGTGAAAGAGAGAGACTCTCCTCTTCCGGAATTGAGGAGGAACTCCTTAAATATATTGTGGTTTATTCACAAAAATTACAACATATAATCGTAACTGTTTAAATTATAAATACTTACGTATATAATATTTCTATAAAAATCAATTAAAGCTAAAATTGTTTAGTCATCAAATTATATAAAATAGATAGACGAATTCAGTAAAAACATTATAAACCATCTATATATTTGTTACAATTAATTAACTAAACGATCTTAATTTTAATTAGACCACCGTGTTTTAAGGGAACTTTAACGAAAACCTTATGGTACTGTTCACTTTAACGAAAAACCATATTTTTACACTTAAAAGTCAATTCTGGCACTATTCACTTTACCCTTTATTTTGTCTTTATCATTAAAACTCAAAGTTTTCAAACCATTTTCATTAGTTTTCCTGTGTTGGTTTTAAAGAATAACACCTCTTTAACCCGAAGGAACCATGCTCTTCTCAGCCACGTGAAAAACAACACCATTACCCATAGTCCCCAGCGGTTATCTTGTGTGCATTGTTCACCCCATACCTATCTATCCCTAATTCCAGCTTAATTTACAAGTACACGTGGCTCCTATTCTCTTCCATTTTCATTTGTTGAAAATTTTACACCAACTATTGTTAGCAACCCAATTAATGAACGCTCACATAAGTATATATTATCTACACTAAATGAGTGGGGAATGGACCATGCCTCACAATAAGCTCACAACAGTGTGGTTCAAATTCGTATTTGACGAAAAACGAACCTAAAACCTCACATTTACAAGTGAAGATAAATACAAAATGACATATGGAAATATTTTTTGCACTCTCTTTTTAATATAAGTATACACTCCCCTTGTTTGGTATAAGAAATTAAAATTTTGTGGTCAAATTGAAGGTACGAGATGTATTACTTAAGAATAAAAGTTATACATGTCAATTTTCTTCAAAATTGGAAGATTACAATAAAGAAATTTTCTTCATGTGTAATCCTTTTCTCTTCAAAAAAAAAAAAACCATTTTCATCTACCATTAAAAATATCTTGAATTTAAAAGGCTATTCATTCACATTCAATTCTCTATACCAAAGGAGGCCACTAGGTGATGTGCATGCATACATAAATGTGTGTCTGTGTGTACGTTTCATTTTCTTTTTTTAAAAATTATCACGAGTCAAGACGTTGGTTTCACTACTAACTCATTTTCATTCAATAATTGAAAACTTATAAAAACTTTAAAATTTTTGAGTTGAGAAATTTTCGATGTGGCGATATGACCACCACATGGTATTACTACTTTACTTGTATTACAACACATATAGTTAGTTATATTATACTATGGCTCCTATTATAACAATTTTTGACGCATAAAAAATTATCATCGTGCACGTGTTGGAAAATCAGCCTATTTGGGATTTAGGTCTCGAGTGGAAGACGTTTGGGGATTTATGCAAGGCATGAAATATTAAGTCTTGAGGGTTATTAGTGGCTTACCGGCCAAAGAGTCTCCAATGCTCAAGCTGCCATGGCTTTAGACTAAGTAAATTGCGATTACTCTCAAGGAGAATAACGTGTAAGAATATGAGCATGTGTATGAACCTATAAACTTAGTTATGGGATAAGAGAGTAAATAGGAAGCCTTATTGAGTAAGGATTGATGAATCCATATTATGACAGAACTGCTATTAGGAATTAGATTCCTACATGGATTTTAATAGGGAAATCCTTGTAGGACTTGGTTTGGATTATATGGGATATATATGATGACCTCTGCTCTCACAGTGTATGCTCGATATACGGCTAAGACTTATTATTAGTCAAGAGTCTCGTTCACTGAAGAGAGGAGAAGGTTCATCTCTGTCAATCTGTGGCAATCTGGTATGGCTTCGGGATCGGGCTCTTCTGCAGGTATGTATTCTTTCTGTATGCAATGTTCTGATATTGTGGTTTGTGTTTCGATCACTGTGACTTGGTTTTACATGTTCTTGGTTCTAGGTTTAATCTAACATGTGGTATCAGAGCCTTGGTTCATAAATTATTAATAGTTCTGTGATTGAAACCAAAGAATTCGGCAGTGCAAAATTATATTTGAATAAAATATGACCTAATTACCGTGAAGAGGAATCGAACACAGGTTCTAATGCTAATAATAACAAAATATGAATATAATATTGATATAACCGTTGGAATTTAAAAGGACGGTTGTTGGGTTCTCTGCAAATCTGATCGAAGGGGTTTTTCTTTATTTTCGAATTGGGATCTTTTCTCCCGATTAGGGATAACATCCAACAAGAATGCATTTTGGGTCGTAATTTTATCTTGCATTGGATATAATTGTTTTGATTATTCCGCTGCGCTGCTTCACGATTGGATCCGTGCAAGGTACGATTAACGAATGCAAACTTTTCCCTTGGTTGCTTCTGCAACTAATCTGTAAAGAATGAATCGAAAGTTTATATGAAAGATTTAGATTTCAAATCTTATATAATTGAATTTAATTTTGCAAAGTTTGGGTGTTAGATCATATGTTGTTTGCAATTGCTTTGTTTCTGAAGATTACTAATGCAGATTTTTGTGTGCTCAATGGATAATGGTCAATATGCATGAGACATCTCTTGATTGTCTGTTGTTGTATATTTTCTCATGATGCTGCTAAATCTGGGAATTCAATTCTTCTATGTATGCTTATCAACTATGTGTTGTTAAGACTATATATATGATTTATTGATGAGAGTTGTGATGTGCTAAACTGCAAAATGAAATCAGGAACTTAATCAGTTCATGTTTGTGACTTCTTCTGCAGCTTCAGCCATGTCTCTCAAAACTCTGAACTTAGCTAATATACCGATTCTCACTGGAGGAGGTAATTACAAGAAATGGAGGAGAGAGATTGGATTGATATTGACAATTAACGAGTATGATATCGCCATTGATACTCCAAGACCTGTAATTACAGATCAATGTACAAGAGCTGAGAAGTCTGATCATGAAAGATGGACAAGAGCCAACAAAGTGGCACTTTCAATTCTGGAAAGTGGAATGACTGATACAGTTCGAGGTGGAATCAAAAGACATGAATTAGCTGCAGACTATTTGAAAGAGATCGAGAAAAAGTTCAAAGAGTCACAAAAGGCAGAGATCAGTCAATATATGTCACTCTTGACAACTTACAAGATTGACAACACTGGTTCAATTAGGGATCATATTATGAAAATGACTGATGCTGCAGAGAAGCTAAATTCTATGGATATTCACATTGGGGAGAAACAGCTAGTCTTTATGATTCTCCAAGCTCTTCCCAACAAATTTTCTCAACTAAAAGTGTCCTACAATACACAGGACAAGAGCTGGGATGTGGATGAATTGATTGCACAGTGTGTTCAGGAAGAAACCCGACAAAGACAAGAAAAGGCCAAAGACACTGAAATTGTGAATTTTGTGCAAGGAGGAAAATGGAGGAAGTTCAACAATGCTGGAAACAATTCAGGTAAGAACTTTAAGCACCCTAAACCTTTTGATAAGACTGCTGTTTCTGTCAAAATATCTGAAGCTTCTAAAGGATCTAACAATCTTAAACCAAAAGTTAAAAATGTTGCTAAACTTAAATGTTTTTTCTGCAAAACTCGAGGACACTTGAGAAATCAATGTGAACTTTTCAAAGACTATCTAAAAGCCAATGGAAAAGATGTTGTTAATGTCTGTGTGGAGTCAAACTTGGTTGAAGTCCCAATTGATTCATGGTGGTTTGATACTGGCTGCACAGTGCACATAACTAATTCAATGCATGGTTTTGAAAAGCAAAAGGACTCTAGTTTAAACTGTTACAATGTTTTCGTGGGGGAAGGAACAAAAGTAGCAGTCAAGGCTGTTGGGACAGTCAAGATAAAACTGGCTTCTGGTTTTGTTCTGCAATTGCTTAATGTTTTATATGTGCCGAAGATGAGGAGGAACTTAGTTTCAGGATCTAAACTTGTGAAAAGTGGTATTTCATTCTTAGGTGACACTGATTGCTTGAAATTTTTCCAAAAGGGTTGTCTTGAGTCAGTCTTAGGAACTGCCACATTGTTTGAAAACTTATGGCAATTAGAGTGTAGTGTGATTTTTGATAATCATCATGCATTAAACACTAGCACAAAGAGAATGTTAAACACGGATGGTTCATATATCCTTTGGCACAAGAGACTAGGTCACATTTCAAAAGAAAGAATTACTAAGCTATCAAAGGCAAATTTGATTCCATTACTTGATTTGTCTAATGAAATAGATTGTGTCGACTGTTTTAAAGGAAAACTTACCAACTTTCGGAACCTTGAAGCCAAAAGAAGTAAAGATCTACTTGAGATTATTCATACAGATGTGTGTGGTCCTTTCCCTACTAAAACAATCTGTGGAAATAACTTTTTTGTTAACTTTATTGATGACTATTCAAGGTTTGGTTACACATTTCTGATAAAAGAAAAAACAGCAGTCCTCAAATGTTTTACAATTTTTAAGACTGAGGCAGAAAAGCAACTAAATAAAACCATTAAGATTGTTAGATCAGATATGGGTGGAGAGTATTTTGGCAGGTACACGGAGTCAGGTCAACAGAAGGGTCCATTTGCGCTATACCTTGAAGAACAAGGCATTGTGGCACAGTACACTACACCTGGCACACCACAACAGAATGGTGTATCAGAACGAAGGAATAGAACCTTAATAGGCATGGTAAGGAGCATGATGTCAAGGTCAAGACTTCCTGGTTTCCTTTGGGGTGAAGCTCTCAAAACTGCAAATTACAT
Organism: Crataegus laevigata; assembly: GCA_963580275.1. NCBI lineage: Eukaryota > Viridiplantae > Streptophyta > Magnoliopsida > Rosales > Rosaceae > Crataegus > Crataegus laevigata. Next base: position 43,023,168 of record OY756938.1, read on the forward strand.
ACTTAACAGAGTTCCTAGCAAATCGGTTTCAGCCACTCCTTTTGAAATATGGTATGGAAGAATGCCAAGCTTCAGGCATTTTCATATTTGGGGATGCAAGGCAGAGGCTAGGTTCTATAATCCAGAGGAAAAGAAGTTGGACCCGAGGACTGAATCGTGCTATTTCATTGGGTATTCTGAGAAATCGAAAGGCTTTAAATTCTATTGTGCACAAGCTCACACTAGAATTAAAGAGACTCACAATGCAAGGTTTTTTGAAGACCAGGATGTTTCACACTTCACAATTGAGAATTTCATTTTTGAAGAAATTGAACATCAAAATTCTGAAGAACAGTCAACCGAATATTGTCCAGTCTTGATACTACCCCAGTCTAAGGATCAAGTCGCGGATGATGAACAATTTGAAGGGCCTGAGCAATTACAAGAGCTTCAAGAGACCATTGAGATGGGAGTTGTTGATATGGAAGTTGCACCGTGTCAAACTATCCCAGGTCATACTGAAACTGTGCAAGATCAACATGAGAGAAGAAAGTCTACAAGGGCAAGGAGACCTGCAATTTCGAAAGATTTCCTGTGTTATCTTCAAGAAAGTGATTACAACATTGGGGACATTGATGATCCACTGACTTATTCACAAGCCATGAAGAGTTCACAGTCAGTCTTATGGCTCACTGCAATGAAAGAAGAGCTGGAATCCATGTTTAAGAATCAAGTCTGGTTGCTGGTGTAACCTAGGTCTGATATAAAGCCTATAGGGTGTAAATGGGTTTATAAGACTAAGAGGGATGCACTAGGACAACTTGAAAGACATAAAGCCCGTCTAGTGGCTAAAGGGTTCACTCAGAGAGAGGGGATCGACTATAATGACACATTCTCACCAGTGTCCTCCAAAGATTCATTAAGACTTATCATGGCTATCACTGCACATTTTGATTTGGAGTTGCATCAAATGGATGTTAAAACGGCTTTCCTTAATGGTGATCTTCAGGAGAACATTTACATGCTTCAACCCCCTGGATTTATTGAAAGGGGGAAGGAGCATATGATTTGCAAATTAAAGAAATCAATCTATGGTCTCAAGCAAGCCTCCAGACAATGGTACTTAAAGTTTGATCAAGTGGTCACATCAAATGGTTTTGTTGAGAACAAACTTGATGATTGTATCTATCTCCGGTTCAAAGGGGCACAATTCATAATTCTAGTCTTATACGTTGATGATATACTACTTGCTAGTTCATGCATTAAGCTGTTGCAAGAGACAAAGGTGTTGCTTAGTGCAAACTTTGAAATGAAGGACCTTGGTGAGGCACATTTTGTTTTAGGGATAGAGATTATTAGAGATAGACAGAAAAAATTGTTGGGACTCTCTCAGAAAGGTTACATTGACAGGATCTTGACCAGGTTTAATATGGAAGACTGCAATGGCTGCCATGTACCAGTGAACAAAGGGGATCGACTGTCAAGAGAACAATGTCCTAAAACCAGTCTTGAGGTCAAGAAAATGTCTGAAAGGCCATATGCATCATTAGTTGGAAGTTTGATGTATGCAACTGTCTGTACAAGGCCTGACATTGCTTACATAGTCGGAATTTTAGGTAGATTTCAATCTAATCCAGGGGAAGCTCATTGGAGTGCTGCCAAGAAAGTTCTTAGATATCTGCAACAAACCAAGGGCCACATGCTTGTGTATTGTAAAGAAAAAGAACTTGAATTAAGAGGGTATACTGATTCTGACTTGGCAGGTGACTTAGATGATAGAAAGTCAACTGGAGCATATGTTTTTCTGCTGGGAGGAGGGCTGTGTCTTGGAAGAGTGCCAAACAAACAGTCATTGCAACCTCAACCATGGAGGCAGAATTCGTGGCATGTTTTGAGGGCATGAAGCAGAGAGTCTGGCTAAAGAATTTTTTGGCAGAACTGAAGATTGTACGATCAATACAGAGGCCTCTAAAAATGTATTGTGACAACACTTCTGCGGTTTTCTTTGCAAAGAACAACAAAAGAACTTATGCCTCAAGATTAATGGATGTTAAGTTTCTAAAGGTAAGGGAAGAAGTCAAACAAGGAACTATCGATGTGCAGCATATAAGCACAAGTTTAATGATTGCTGATCCTTTGACAAAGGCTTTACCTGTAGGCATGTTCAAAATACAGATTGCGAGAATGGGTATATTCGGGTTGTTGGAAATGTGCCCTAAAACCAATCATATGATGATACTTTACGGACATTTCACAAAGTTAAACTAATGTAGTTTAAATATAAAGGGCAAAGGTTATTGTTTGAGCCGTCTCATATAAATGTTATATGCTTAAACGATAAGTCCAAGGAATATATGATTGGGAGAATGCGATCTAAAGAAGTTAGATTCATGAGACCATTCTTTCGTAGACACATCCTAAACGTTCCTGATCATAGGATTGCCAATTGGGCATTGACAGTCCGTTAAGATCAGTACGTGCTATGTCTTCTCTCAGGGAGAGTGACTAGTCTCGAGTTATTGGTGTAAGTAACACCAAGACAAGCATGTAGGTGCTCAATAGAGAATGAGTTCACTGAACACGATCAACGAGGAGTTCTCATACTCATGTCACATGAGAACTCATGGTTGGGATAATGCAAAGTAGTCCTTTGACCTGAGGCATCACAGCTGTCTTGTGGTTAGGTACTTGATCTTTGATTATGTCAAACGACATTCCTTTGGAGTGTTCACGGCATGGTTGGGGTCAAACTATCTAGTCATGGAGACAAGTGAATGCGCAACAAGGGATCTCTAACCTTCAAACCGTTGAGGGAGAATACTCTATGATATGATTTAGAATCTCTGGCCAGAGTATGAATGAGATGAAGGAAGGCGTTCCAAATCACATTCAAGGTAATCATATAAGTACATGATTCACATTGGATAGTAGACATGAATAAACTATCAAACCAAACAATGTGGTCAAGAGTATTGTATTAGAGAAAGACCGTATTGCATTTGTAATCCTAAACTGAATAGGTTCTCCACCTCTTCTGATTAGCTTGGGTAACCATGATATGCTGCTAGGTGTCACTCATGGTTTGTGGAAGCCCTAAACGTGTGTAAACACTAAAGGGAGAATTGAAAGTAAGTTTCAATTCACAATCGATTTGAAAGAGTTTGAATCGCCCACTGCCTCGCTAAAAGGAACCTAATGGATCGTACACCGTGTAAGGTAGAGATTGAAGATTCAACGGAGATGAGTAAGAATAATTAAATGGTTTAATTATTTATGGCAAGGATTAATTAATATGTTAATTAATCAAACGAATAAGTTCGTTAAAGACCTCGGGATGTTTTTTGGACCTTAAGGCCCAATGGGCTTCGAACGTCAAGTCCATTGACTTAAGATGTATGACAACTTAATGAATAAAGATTCACAAAGGCCCAAAAGCCCAATAAATCCCCTTAGGCCGGCCATATAGAGGGAGGGTAGTGAACTTGGCTTAATTGCAAGTTTGCCACTCCATTGTGAGGTGGTATAAAGACAACTTTATAGCCATTTCATCCTTAGGGTTTTCTTTGGGGAAATTGGAGAGAACAAACCTTTCTTTGCTCTCTAAAGAGGCCGGCCACCTAGAGGGGAAAATCTAGCAATTTAACTTCCTCTAGGTCACTCATTTCTTCTACAATATGCCTTGGTGAAGAAACTTAGAGATTCTCAATTTTGGGAATTTTGGAGAAACCTATTCTTCCATCCAAATCCATGGATCTAAGATGCAAGGAATGAAGGCCCTCTCTTTGGGTGATTAGCCTTTGCTTATGCAAAGAGGAATCTACAAAGGTATAATTTCAACTCACTTTGTTTTGAGTTGATTATTGGTTCACCAAACTATTAGGCTTTGAACATTCATGGTTAATGTTTTGTTTTTAAGTATATGCAAGCATGATTCCGCCTTTAATTTGTTAATTGCATGCTATTGATATTGCTTAAATGAACATGTATTCCAAAAATAATCCTTCACGGGTCTTTTGATCAGTGGGAGTAATATTGATGCAATAATAAAATGGAGAAGTATTGCTATTGTGAAGTTCAAAGAGCTGGTATAGCAGTAAGGCTTTTTCCTTGAATCTTAGTTTTCTGTTTTAGATAGTTTTATCAACAGTTCGTATTAAATATATGCTGATATTTGGAGATTCGATTTTTGTAATTGAATGTTCTGATATATATACATTTATGAAATAGAATTCAATTTGATGCTTTTAGAATCTTTGTGATTTGTCTTGAGCAATTGTTTGAGTTCAGAAAATTTCAAGTTGACAGGTCTTTAGATATCTGTGATGAACTTGATTAAGAAATAGTGGGAGTGAATGTTCAGATTCACTAAAGTCTGTTTGGTCATAAGGTTGTGAGTGCAGATTGGACATAAGTAATCTAAAAGCATTAGTTACGTTTTGGTCGTGATTATATGCTTCTAGATTCTGTGTTTTGAAATGCACAGATGACTGATTATGATGTAACTTAAAAGGTTTGTGATCACCCTGTTATACTCTGAATCGGACTAAGTTTTGGTTGATACTTGCTCAAGTGGGAGAATGTAAGAATATGAGCATGTGTATGAACCTATAAACTTAGTTATGGGATAAGAGAGTAAATAGGAAGCCTTATTGAGTAAGGATTGATGAATCCATATTATGACAGAACTGCTATTAGGAATTAGATTCCTACATGGATTTTAATAGGGAAATCCTTGTAGGACTTGGTTTGGATTATATGGGATATATATGATGACCTCTGCTCTCACAGTGTATGCTCGATATACGGCTAAGACCTATTATTAGTCAAGAGTCTCGTTCACTGAAGAGAGGAGAAGGTTCATCTCTGTCAATCTGTGGCAATCTGGTATGGCTTCGGGATCGGGCTCTTCTGCAGGTATGTATTCTTTCTGTATGCAATGTTCTGATATTGTGGTTTGTGTTTCGATCACTGTGACTTGGTTTTACATGTTCTTGGTTCTAGGTTTAATCTAACATAACGAACTCTTTCGATCAGTAGAATAATAGTGATACATCTCCTTATTGAACGGCAAGACATGTTGCTTTGCCCGTATGAGACCCTTTTTCTGGTTTGCTTGAGTTCAGTGGCGGAGCCACCCACAAGGTTAAGGTGGGCTGTAGCACAAGGAGGTTTTTTCACACTCATTTTTATTTCTCACACACTTCTCTCAATTTTCAGCTGTCGGATATAATGAATTGAAGATGATCTCAATGACACAAAATTCATAAGAGTGTGTTGGAGGTAAAAATAAGTGCGTGAATAACCCTATTCTTTTGTAAACTCATGCTTATACCCCACTTAATTTCAATACAGGTTATCATTTAATGTATAATTTAGTAGATGATAGGTACTATCTCATGTCCCCCTTCATCCTATTTGTACAAGAAAAAGACCATTTAGCCTCTGCTTCTTACCAAGAAAAGAAAAATAATTTTTTTAAATCTACAATTAAATCCCTATCTCCACAAGTGCTTACTTTCTGTTGCAATTTTCCTAAGAAATCACATTTGTTACATTCCTAATCTCTTTATTTACTTATTCTTGATTTAATTACTAGCTTAATTATTTATATGGTCCTTGAATTTATCGGCTAGGTTATGATTTTGAGAATAATTTATATTCTATTGTTGTTCTTTTATATTGATTATTATATTAAAAAAAAACTATATAAAATTACTAATTTCAACTAGCCCACCCAAGAAAATAATCCTGGCTCCACCCTTGCTTGAGTTGCCTTGCTCATGTTAGAACTCATTTCACCAATCGGTACATTAGGGTGTTCCTTACCTATTCTTAGTGTTAACTAGTATTCGACATGCAATGAGGACGAAGACACAATGCGTTGACATGTTCAACTATGAGGCTTCATGTTAGATTTATAAGTTTGAGAGTTGTCACTCATTATATAAACATCAATTATGTTATCTACTTATTTTATATCATATGAAATAGTAACATTACGTAATACTATCGTGGTGTACTAAAATTTCTTTTAGAGATGTTTGTAGAAATGAAAGTGTTTACAAACTTACAACCTAGGAATTGTAGACTTCGTTTAATTCCATGGTAAAGGTTCATGGGTAATTGGATATCGTCATAAAGACCTCTTTGGCCCTTCGGTTGGCTCAATTCGGCAGTTCCCCGAAAGAATTGAGAAAATATTAAATAAGTAAAAGGGAAGGGAGCAAAGCCAAAGCCAACCGACTGTCCAAAAAGTAAAGTGGCAATGACGTAATTAGGTGGGAATGAGTGGCCCTTATTAAATAAAGAAACTTCTCATTTCTCTCGCCAAATATTTCCTCGTTTGGTTGCGGCTGTCTTCTCTCCTTCTCTCGTCGTGTTGCCTTCCCCTTCTCTCACAGTAAGCTCCTCACGTCACATAACTTGAAACCAACTCTCGCAATTAGCACTTCTCTGAGATTCACGAAAGCGGAAAGCTCGAGAGAGAGAGAGAGAGGGAGAGAGAGAAAGCTGAGAGAGAGAGAGAATCGATGGCTCTGAGTCTGAATTCGATGCTGACCTTCCCGTCTCACAACCTCACTGCCAAGTCCCACAATCTCAGATCTCCCAAAATCTTCATGGCCTCCACTCTTCACTCCTCCACCAAGTGAGTTTCCTTCTCTTCAATTCATTTCTGCACTTTCAGTGCGTGCGTGCGCGGCTGATCATCTTGGGTGCTCGGATTCTGTGCCCACTTGGGGAAAATGCAGATGGGTATCGCCAAGAACGAATATTTAACCATTCTGCTGATCTGGGTTTTTATTTTGCTAAATTTTTATGCTAATTCAGCTGAATAGGGGGTGTTTTTGGATTTCTGGGATTCTATTTTGCATTAATCTCATTCATTTTGTGTACTTTTGGAGAAATCTTTGGTAATTATTGAGGTTGCTAAGCATAATTGAAATTTATTGTATTCCTATTTTCCTTTTTTTTTGGTTTAATTTTTGGGATCCGCTTGTTAGCTAATTCCTCTTATCTTTCACCTGCATGAATGGTTATCTGTTCAATTTTGGCTACAGAAACATATAGAAGAACTTCTAATGATGATTGGATGCTTTTTGAATCTTATTTTCTAAAAAAAAAAAAAAAAAAAAAATCCTCTTTTTGCTCTTATTGCTATTGAATTTTATTCTGTTGATCTTGCTGGGATATTTTAAAAAGTGATACGAAAATCGCTGGTAAGTTTTCCCTTTGTATTTCGCTATTTCTTACATTAGTTGAGGGGTAGGTCTGATTTCTTGGGTTTAACTCTTTCTTTTGGAACTGTGTCCTGTAAGTTGACTAAATTCATTTATTTAATCGATTTATTCAGTTTATGTTATTTCATATACAAGTGTAATGTATCAAATTTTCCCCGTGTCTTATTCTTTTTCTGCATTTTGTTGTTTTTTATTTCTCCGATTACTTGGTTTTAAAGAGTTATGGAGAAAGTATATGGAAGAAAGTGTAGATGAAGACAGTTGGTGGGAGGGAGAAGAAGAAACAAAGAATAATTAATGAAAGCAATATCTTGAAAGTAAAAACAGATTTAAAATAATTTTTTGGTTTTTGGTTTTTAGTTTTCATTTTGTGTATTCGTACATTTTTCCTACTTCATTCAGACGATTCTTTTTCATCCTTCTTTCCCCCATAGACTTTCTCCATACCTCAAGCACAAAAAAGTGAACTAAAACTAAAAATTAAATGGCCTTTTCTGTGATTTGAGTGGTTATTATAAAGTTTTTTTTAGTGATTTCTCCTTTTCTGTGATTTGAGTGGTTATTATAAAGTTTTTTTTAGTGATTTCTCACTAGTTTATTTTTTTCCCATTAAAGTCGGCTACTTTTGTGTGCTTAATGCTTGAGTCTATGCATTTGCTTGTTTGTCAATTGTAATATCATTTTATGGGAATGTAGGTTGTCAGATCATTGTTTCTATTGTGCTAGACACTTACTCCTTACATTTTCAAGCATTTAGGTGTCATATTCGTTGATATGGTTAGTGGTATTCGTATTGAGATTTACATGGGTATCCATGATATCCATTTTTTCCATGTTCTCAAGTTGTTTTCACCTTTTCAGTTTTAGCTGTTACGCCGTAAGCAACAACTACTGTATGTTATGTTCAGTTTTACTGCTGAACTGGTATCTGCCTGTATATTTGATTTCTCAGCTGGTCATGTTCGCTCCACCCCACCCACCCCCCCTCCTTCTTTTCTCTCTTTCTTTCCCAAAAACAAAATCGGCAATCTTAATCTCTTGGTCGTTTCTTGTTTTTGTTAGCTTTGTATTACCATATGTACGCTCTCTCTCCCACCTCTAGATAATTATATCGAGAACGATGATGTTGTTAGAATCATTATTTGAATTATACTAATTTTTAATCTATTTTTTCTGCTTTATATAGAGAGACTGAGAATCTGAAGAAGTCTTTTGGACCTCCACGTGAGTTACACGTGCAGGTGACTCATTCAATGCCTCCTCAACAGATTGAGATCTTCAAGTCATTAGAGGGTTGGGCTGAGAATAACATCTTGGTGCACCTAAAGCCTGTTGAGAAATGTTGGCAACCACAAGATTTTCTTCCTCTCCCTGAGTCAGATGGATTCGAGGAGCAAGTTAAGGAGTTGAGGGAAAGAGCAAGGGAAATTCCTGATGATTACTTTGTTGTGTTGGTTGGAGATATGATCACAGAAGAAGCCCTTCCAACGTACCAGACAATGCTTAATACCCTAGACGGAGTTCGGGATGAGACTGGTGCAAGCCTTACTTCCTGGGCTATTTGGACCAGGGCGTGGACTGCTGAAGAGAATAGGCATGGTGATCTTCTTAACAAGTATCTTTATCTCTCTGGACGAGTAGATATGAGACAAATTGAGAAGACAATTCAGTACCTTATTGGATCTGGAATGGTGAGTGCTTTCTTTCCTCTCATTTTATCTGTTTTTGTTATTTTTTGGACACTGATATTTTTAGATAACTTTTCTGAGCCATGCTTAGGAACTTCAGCATTAATGTTATATTAATCTTGAAGGATGCAAACATGTGGAATAAGGGGCAATGCTATTGTTATCTTCTTTTTTGTTTTACATTATTGCGCTGACCTGAGTTTGGGATGCTTAAAACCTTTTAGCTAGTCATAAATATATTACAGTAGGGAGACGAGAACATGTCATAGAATGTGAAAAGTACATGTTGTCTTAAAATTCCTGTGTCATTTTTGTTTACGGAAGTCTTTCTTTATGTTCTTTTATAGCACTATGCTTCTGGTACCTAGAGAACCTCTGCATTGTAACCGTTTGTTGAAAATGAAGCATTTATGTGTGACTTATTGAGTTAACAAACTACTTTAAGGAATAGCCATTAAGAGATTACATTTATTGGAATGTAACTGCATGTTTGTCACTTATTTTCATGGATGTAATCTCACGAGTTATCACTACGATGTTTCAGACATATACAAACACACACACACAGTCTTCTTAAAAAGGAACATCTACCCCATTCTCCCTCTCTCCAATTTTGGTTGCCTGATTTAAACTCTGCACAGCTTACGCCTGTTAAACATAGCTGAAGTTTTTTTTATTTTTTTTTATGCTGTTAATAGTTAGTACTATTATTATTATGAATAATTAATATTACATTTATACTAACTTGGTTTTCAATTTTGCTTTTCTGTAGGATCCTAAAACAGAGAACAATCCTTACCTTGGGTTCATTTACACTTCATTCCAAGAGAGGGCAACATTCATCTCCCATGGGAACACAGCCAGGCAAGCCAAAGAGCATGGGGACTTGAAATTGGCTCAGATATGTGGCACCATTGCCTCGGATGAAAAGCGCCATGAAACTGCGTATACAAAGATTGTGGAAAAGCTGTTTGAGATTGATCCAGATGGCACTGTGTTGGCCTTAGCTGACATGATGAAGAAAAAGATATCAATGCCTGCCCACTTGATGTACGATGGTGAGGACGATAATCTGTTTGATCATTTCTCAGCTGTTGCCCAGAGGCTTGAGGTGTATACTGCCAGGGATTATGCTGATATATTGGAGTTTTTGGTTGGAAGATGGAACGTGGAGAAGTTGACTGGTCTTTCTGGTGAGGGACGCAAGGCACAAGATTTTGTGTGTAAATTGCCACCGAGAATCAGGAGGTTGGAGGAAAGAGCACAGGGAAGGGCCAAGGATTCATCCCTTGTTCCATTCAGCTGGATTTTTGGTAGAGAAGTAAAGGTTTAAGTGGGCGGTGGTTGAGTGCGTTGTGCACATTCCCCCTGCGCCCACCCACCCAACCTATCCATGTCCTATTGTGTCTGGTAGAGAGTAATTTCGGTAGGGCTTGTCGTCGTGCCTCTTCAGAGGGTTGGGAAGTTTAGAAGAATGTGGGATGGAGGAGTAAACTTTTGTTGATGCACTGTTTTGTTTAATCTTTCTTGTATTGGTGCTGACTAGTATTTTGTTTAATCTGTCAACCTAGAAACTAGAAAGAAAGAAAAGAGAAAAAAAGAAGTAAGAATTGTGTTGGTTTCGTATTCCCTTTAGAATGAATGTATGTGTTGTTTATGAGAGTATCTGCTGCTACTGCCCTTGCCCCCTTTTACGGATGATCATTTCTATTTTTTGTTGGCTGTTTTGGGGTTCACTTTATATGGTTGAATGATTTCCTTCCTCTTTAGGATTTCAAGGCTCTAGATTTCCTTCTTAATTCCAAAATTTTCATCAATGAAAGCCAAGCCTCGCAATCTTGGCTGCCAATTTTATCATGCGGTTGCCGTGTTTAAAGTTTTAATCAACTCGTTTTCATTACAAATCAAAGCTATGAATTCCGAAAAACTTGAAATTACTAATCATCGAGCAAGCGAGCGAGCAAGCAATTGAATTTGAATGAACGAATGAAATACATAATAAATTTATTTTAGAGAATAAAATTATAAAATGAAATGAAATCAAAGGAGAGCAGCAGATCCAGCAGGCCTATGTTCCATGTTAGACTTGGAACGGCCATGGCCAGTCCTTCAGATCCTCGTCAGCTGCTTGTTGCACCTTGGAACTCCTCATACCAGCAGCGCCGCCGCCACCACCACCACTTCCCTCAACAGAGGCATAGTACCTCAGGAAGAAGGCGAGTGTGAGCACCACCCACTCCAAGCAGAATATCACCACGCTCAGCCCTCCTGCCAATTTCAGAATCACACTCCCATCCTCTTCCCTCACGTACGACTTGAGCTCCCCGAGAAAGTCCCCCGTCCTCGTGAACACCAGCACCGCCACCGACCCTTGGAATATCGCCGTCAGCACCGTCGACACCATGTGCGCTCCGTACCACTTGGAGCTCGACCTGCTCCCCGCCGCCGCGCATCCTGATATGGCCCCGGCAATTGTCAGCACGTGGAGCAGGATCAAGAAGAAGCCGCACACCGACGGCAGCAGCCGCAGAGACAGCGTCAGGAAGATGCAGCTGGAGGCTGCTCCCAGCAATACGTAGTTGCTCAGCAGGAACACCTTGTGGATGTGGTATTCCGACTCTGACCTTGCTCCTCCCAACTTCGCCACATTCATCGACATGCCACCCATTTCCGAACAATTATCGAATGTATATATGTGTGCCTAATTTGTAGTTTGCCTCCACTAAATACAATACTAAATGGATCTGGACTTCTCAAAGCTGATGACCAGAAACTAATCAAAAGGATGGATTTTGGAATTTGCAGGTGATTTACCCCTTTTCCTAATCGAGAGAGAGAGAGAGAGAGAGAGAAGTTTGTGATTCAGATTGTGGGGGAGCATCCCTGTTTTATAAATAAAAAAGGGGTTTGGTGGGGTGGAGGGCTAACGGTCACTTTTTCTTTTGGCTGTCAAGTGGAATGTGAGAGGCTTCCATATCAAATGTGTGACCTGTGAGTGAGGATCGGAAATATGACCGTTGGGAGTAGTATCGGAATCCCCACCGCCCCCACGTTACCAATTACCAAGCTTTTGTAACGGCTACTTAATTAATTTTTGCTCCTTATTTTTATTGTCTGATTCAATTATGTATACTGTTGCAGCCTTGCAGTAGCAATCGTTTGGTTTTTTTTATTTTTAATATTTTATATCTTATTTTTATGGTGCCATGAACAATATGAAAGTTGACTTAATCTATAATTCCCATTATACTCAGTTCTCATTGCCCCTAGTAATTTTGATCAACATGTATGAAAGCAGACTTAATTTATGCATTTGAACTAACTACGTTTCAAAATTGTAGCTCCTTCAACCAAAAACTGATAACTCTCTGTATAAATCAAAAGAAGCACTTCATCGCTGCACTTAAATTGTCACTAGTGCTACAATCGAGTAGGATTTTTTTCACTCATACACAAAAGTTATGTATTCAATAATTTGACTAAAACATAAGGATATGCAATCAGACAATTCAAATTCAAATTCAATATCCCCTTGTCCGAATGGGCCGTAAACGAATTTGGTTTATCAGGAGAAGGGCTTTGGACCTCAATTAGAATTAGACGGGTCGGATGGCAAAGTTTGTACCGAAAGAAGCAATTAGGCCCAAGTGACGGGAAAGAGCCCAAAGTTTCCCATTCTTTTTCCAATTAGTTTATTATTACAGATATTACAATCACAATTTGGTCTGTTGGTCGGAGTCGCAGAGACAGAGGATTTCGTTGGAGAAGGGCTTGCAGAGTCACCACCTAGAAGAAGAAGAGCAAGCGCAGCAAATTCATTCGGGTGCGTGGCGGTCATATTGTGTATATTTCGTAATTTTCGTTGTTGAGCAAAATCACCTCAATCCTAATCGTTGTTGAGCAAAAAACCCTTGGAAGTGGGAACTTGTATAAATATATACATATAATTAACATTGTATGTACAAATACAATGCAAGAATAGAATAACGAAAATGTTTTTGATGTGATTTGATATGGTTTGATTTGTAGGAGTTGCAGCAGCAGCAGGGTGGGAGCAGAAAAGATTGGGGATGGAAGAAGAGTTGAGTGAAGTAGGATGGTTCATTCTGGGCGAAAATCAACAGCATGTTGGTCCCTATGCATTCTTGGAGCTGCGGGGTGAGTTTGTTTTGTTTGCCTAGCCCTAGCCCTTAGCCCTACCCTTACCCTAGCAGCACCTTATATTATATACAACCTATAATATTATTAGTAACAGTTGATATGAACATTCAATTGTCTGTGTGGAATGAAGAATAGTGATTCACCTCGATTGCTATGTAATGTTGAATATGGAAATTGAATTTACTGCCACATTATCTCCTTCTTCTGAATTTCAGTTCTACTCGTAATCAATTGAATAGAGCACTCTTTCAGTCCCACTTATCATGTTCAATTGCACTTCTAATTTGCTTACTTCCTTGGCTTGGACAGAGCATTTCTTAAATGGCTTCCTCACCCTCCATACGCTCGTCTGGGCTCAAGGAAGAAGCGCATGGCAGCCACTCTCCTCCATTCCCGACCTCGTCACTGCAATATCCCATCACGACCAAGTACCTCATGTTTCAACCGCAGGTCAATTCTTTGGATTTGGGATATCATTTCCATGATTTACTCGACTTACAATTTATTCACTTCTATTGCAGTGCCCCCAGTCCCAACTGATGATGAGGACGACTTCGACAAATGGCAGCAGCAGGTATGCGAGGCAGAACAAGCAGATAGTGACAGACCTTCCACGCCCCCCGAAGGAGAGGAAGAATTCACCGATGATGATGGGACAACATACAAGTGGGATCAGGGTCTTAGGGCTTGGGTTCCTCAGGTTCGTTCATGGTTGCCGCAACTTCTTATGTTTTCTTATATTTAATTTTATTGTCTGTGGTGGTTTTTTTGTTCATGGTATATCTGGTAGCATGCCAATGAACACACACAAGTAGATTTTTGTTGTTTGGTTGCACATTGGCGGATCTTGAAGAGAATGTTCGGTACCACGTTTCTGAACATTTCACCTGAGTGTCCATCCATGGTCTGTCGAAAAGATCAGTATTCCAATTTTATTAAATAGGAATTTTTTTGATATCTTTTAGTTGAATGTATATTTGACTGATTTAATGTCTAATAGGATAGCGCTTTCGGGGTAGAAGATATGACTTTTTTGCAGGAAGAGGAAGTTTTCCCAGCTGCCAATTTTTCTGAGGCCACCGCAAGGGAAGAGGTTAATGCACCTGTAAAGGCTTCCAATCCCTCTAAAGAAGATGATGTCAATGGTAGCAGTGAGTTAGAAGGCAATCAAAGTTCTAAGAGGAAATTGTCGGATAAGGAAGCTGACAAGAAGGTTTGCCCTTTTTTATCTTGTTCTTTTACTTTTGATGATAGTGTATCTTTTATTTATTAAAGTCTACTAATCAAACTCTATTGTTCCGGGGGAATGTGATTGGATCCTATTATTAAATTTGGTTATGCTAGTCTAGACTGGAAATGGTCTATGTGTATAGGATTTATGAAGCAGTACCAGTTCACACCCCCCCTGTCTTATTACATGTATTTTCAGGAAGCTAATAAGCCTCCTGATAGTTGGTTTGAGCTGAAGATCAACACGCATGTTTATGTAACCGGATTGCCTGATGACGTCACAGTCGACGAAGTAAGTCCCCATCATTGTTTTATTCTCTGTATTTATTGTGGCATACTACTAATTTCAGTGATATTCGTCAGATGGTAGAGGTGTTTTCCAAATGTGGGATTATAAAGGAGGTAAAGTTTTATTCTTTTCATACAATTCATGTTACTTTGTTGATTAGTACCATTTTTTAAGACGGTTCAATGATGCTTAAAATTGAGTTCAGAATTGAATTAATATCTTTTGGAATGGAAACTTTTAAAGATGCATAGTACTTATCAGAGGCTTAGAGCAAAAAACTACGGGGTTATATAGCTTTAAATCATTTTCTGCATAATGATTTTTTTTAGTCCAGTGTTTGTCCGCAACCAAATTCTTAGACTTTTTTCTTAAGAGTTATTGTCAAATTATAATGGAAAGTGGCCTTGTTATCGTATCATGAAACTAAGTGTGAACATTATACTTTGTTTTCCTTGTTAAACATCCAGCACTGCGTAGCTAAATTGATAAATATCTGTCCTCATACTTCACACCTTATAAGCTCGTTACTCAATGGAATTTATAGGATCCTGAAACAAAAAAACCTCGTGTGAAGCTGTATGTTGACAAAGCGACCGGAAAGAAAAAGGGAGACGCACTTGTTACTTATATGAAGGTAACAATGATTTTTATTACTTCTGCTGTCTTTGTGATGTAACGTGTCATTTCTGGGTATTTTATTATATGCGTTTATGTAAACTATAGGAGCCATCGGTTGTTTTGGCTACCCAAATTTTGGACAGAACACCTCTACGCCCTGGTGGCAAGGTTCTTATGTCGGTCACCCAAGCTAAGTTTCAGCAGAAAGGTAATTGTTAGTAGTCAGATGATATTTGTTGAACTGTTTTTTGTCTTGTACTTTTTAGTGTAAGATTTTAAAATTTTTGCTACTTTATAGACAAATGAGAGAACTACTTAAAAACATCATCAACACAGTATTAGAAATATTTTCAATAGCATGCCTTAGATTATGAGCTTTCAAGTGTGTTCTGTTTTATTTAAAAGCTTTTGTTATGTATGCAGGGGACACATTTGTTGCCAAACAAGCAGACAACAAGAGGAAAAAGAAACTGAAGAAAGTGGAAGAGAAGATGCTTGGCTGGGGTAGGTTCATATATTAATATTAGTCGTGTCCTTACTTAACCTTATTTTTCATGCTGATTCGTAAACAGAAAGCTTCTTGCATTAGACATCTTTATTCCGGTGAAGGAATACCTCATTTTGTGATTCCTTTGCACTTATGCTTAAAACTTCTAGTCTTGTTTTCCAAATGTAGTATGCGTAGCTTTTGCAGTCATATGACATATATTATAGAAATTCTTCTAAATCTTGAGTTTTAAACTACTTTTTCTTCTGCCCGCAGTGATTTTGTTGTTTTAATCATAAGGAAATGTCTGCGGATCATATATATATTCCTATGTTTCACAAGTAGTTTCTTTGTGTTTTGGATTTTACAGTGAAGCATAGTGTGAACCTGACGTGGATGTCTGTGGATAATTAGCATATGCCTATGCTTCATAACCTGCTGGACATTTTCTGTCATAAATTTTGGCATGACTCTACAACACTAATAGTATGATCACATTTTCTTCTTATTGAACAGCCGGCCATGATGATGGAAAGGTGTCAATTCCAGCTACTGTTATTCTTCGCTACATGTTCACTCCTGCTGAAATGAGGGCAAGTTGATAGCTGTCTTAACAGAATATATGTAATGTCTATGCTGTTGGAAAACTTGTTTTTTCCTTTTGCATATCATGTATCGACGGATCAATAGTTGGTGATGTTTATTTGCACACACAACTTTCTCAATATATAAAGCCTTGCGAGAAGGGTATTTATTATTCTGATCCTGTTCTGGTAACCTTTCTCCAAAATAATGTTTACAGGCAGATGAAAATTTAGGTCCAGAATTGCAGGCGGATGTTCAGGAGGAATGTGTGAAGCTTGGTCCAGTGGACTCAGTGAAGGTAATATACCCTTCATGTGTGTGATGAAGAATGGCATTCAGAATTTTTCTGTGATATGGGCATACATGTCTGTATGTTCTTTTTTCTTTTCCTTTTCCTAGTATCCTCGGGTTCCCGTTTTGTTTTCTTTGTAGGTTTGTGAGAATCATCCCCAGGGAGTTGTTTTGGTCAGATTCAAGGATAGGAATGATGCTCAGAAGTGCATAGAAATGATGAATGGGCGATGGTAATCAATATTGTGTGTTTACTAAATTACAATTGCAGTTATTGTGCAAGGTTGGGCAGATGGTGCTGCTGCGGGAGATTTTTCAGTGTGCTCGGAAGTACGAGCTGGTACACCACTTCATGACATTGAAAAATTTCTCGCCGCTAAGAACTTAATTGTTTATTTTTTTAGATTTCCAGTGATTATAGTCTTCCCATTTTCTTTTGGTTCTACATTTAATTATTATTATGTTCGTTTAGGTTTGGCGGTAGACAAGTACATGCAAGTGAGGATGATGGTTTAGTTAACCATGCTTCTGTCCGGAATCTGGATGAGGATGCTGCAAGGTTAGAGCAGTTTGGCGCCGAACTTGAAGCTGAATGAGTTTATATCAATGCTCAATAGTTATGTTAGTCATACATCTGAATTAATACTCCTTGTAAAAAGATCCAGCATTCGATGCTCGTTTACTGTTTGTAGAATTTGTTATCACGGGATTTATGAATTTGAACAGGGCTGAAGGTGTTTTAGTGGGATCTTGTAGGTTGAAATACCCGTAGTGCTTAGAAAGCAAAGAAGCGTTTCTGAAACTGCAAGTAATGTTGTATATTCTGTCCAATTAGGGTGTGTTTGTTGCGCCGGACTGTCTCGAACTGGACTAGCTGCAGGAACTAAGCTGGATTGGCTTAGACTAGACTAAGCTGGACTAACTTAGTGAAGCGTTTGGTGCAGTGTCGGACTAAGAAGCAGGATAATAAAAACAATATTGTTCACCAGATTTGTGTTTGCTTAGACAAGGACTACAAATTTTGCCATTGTGTAATAAAATAATGCTACAAATATATGGCTGATGTTGAAAAAAAAAAGTTTTCTTAATCCGAGCCCGAGCCAACAAATATACGGCTGATGTTGAAAAAAAAAAAAAGGTTTTTCTGATTCTGAGCTCGAGCCAACAAATATACGGTTGATATTGAAAAAAAAAAAGTTTTTCTTAATCCAAGCCCGAGCCAACAAATATACGGCTGATGTTGAAACAAAAAAAAGGTTTTTCTGATTCCGAGCCCGAGCCAACAAATATACGGCTGATGTTGAAAAAAAAAATTTCGAGCCCAAGCCAACAAATATACGGCTAATGTTGAAAAAAAAAAGTTTTTCTTAATCCGAGCCCGAGCCAACAAATATACGGCTGATGTTAAAAAAAATAAGGTTTTTCTGATTTCGAGCCCGAGCCAACAAATATACGGCTGATGTTGAAAAAAAAAATAAGGTTTTTCTGAATCCGAGCCTGAGCCAACAAATATACGGCTGATATTGAAAAAAAAAATTTAGTACTGCATTGCATCATTGACACGAAACTGGGTTAATTGGAGCATATTTTTGCCCTGTATATTATGAATCTTAAAAAGAGAGTACAATTATTTTGTTTTTAGTACGTGCTAATAGAATTGGAACATGCAACTTCAACAAATGAAGGTACGTAAGAAGATACTTGTGACAAGTCAATCTTTGCTATTGATTGACTCTCTAAAACATCATTCACAAACTTTCATCCATGATATTTTACAAAATGCTAGTTAACCATAGTACAACATTCCAAAGTACATATCCATAATTTACAAAATCCTAGTTAACATTAGCCAAAATACTTCATAGTGCAAAGCTAAGTTAGAATCCATAACCTAAGATTGTACGATTAATAAAATACATCCATGTGAAAAAGCACCACATAATATACTCATCTACTTGCTTTGTCGTTTAACAGCCTTTGGACGAACACTTTCTTGAGTTACGAATTGAGAGCCCTAAACAGTCCCACATTTTGTAGTTTTTCCAAAATAAGAGTCAATGCATCAATTTGTTCCATAGGAGAAAGACCCATTGCTTCCAGTTCGTTAGCTATGTCACTATGATTTGCAGTACTTTGAGCTATAGCTTCAGTTACTAGTTGCATCCTTTTCCCACTTTCAACACAAAATTCTTTCAGTCCACTGATAAGTGCCTCGGTTCCATCACTTGAACTTCCCACACCTCTTTTCCTCTTTCTTTGGCTATTTTCAGATGGGGTGCTTTGTTGGCTTTGTTGGTTCATTGGAGAAAAAACTTTTTCATCTCCAATATCACTTGCACCAACCCAATGATGACTTTGTTCTTCCATCATTTCAGCAGGGGTTTCGGCCCCGATCCTTTCCAAATACATATGCAAATCTATCATATAGTGGAAAAGCTTTGCTTCTCCATCTATCGGCTTCTTTATTTTTCTAAGATTATATCAACATAACAAAACTAAAATTTAGCATGCGTAACAAATATAGACGCAAGAATATAACTAATGTATAAATAAAATAGGATATGAACCTGCACATAAGTTTGCCATGCGTCATCACTGTCAACTTCAACGCACTTTTTGACATCATTCCATGCAAATCCACTTGTGTTTATCATGTCAAGGACCAAGCTATATGTTTTTTTCCATTTCTTCAACTTTGACTCAATGTGTGGATTTGCCTTTATATTTGAATTAAGACATAAAACATTGACAACTTTTGCTATTTCAATCAAAGTACCTTGTTTGAATGCACATGTGTCACATCGTTGCTTCCGAGCAACAAAATCCTCAAGAACGGATAGTAATACTTCTTCCTCAAATGCTTCCCATTTACGCCTTCTTCCTTTTGGCTCTTGAGCAGCATTCAAATTATTGTCGTTATCCATACCTAAACAAAAATTATTTGAATTTACTAAAGTACCAATACAAAGAATCAATTTGCATAATATCCAATCAATTTGCATAATATCCAATTAATTTGCATACTAGCCAATCAAGAAATCGAATTACATTAAATGATGAGCAATCTAATCATTTTGCTAATATCCAACACATGCATGATAAAAAGGAAAACTAAAATAAAATGTTATCATTAACACATATAGCTAATTTCGTTGTTGGTTCCTAATTGCTCTCCACTCATTATACATTTCTTCAGCCATGGCATTCCTCTTTGCAGTCCACTGGTCAGAGGTTCCAACACTACCAACATATTCACCTTCTTCTATATTTTGTCCATCTTCTATTATTGGCAAATTCTCTATTGGATCTACAGACATCTCTTGCCTAATAAGATTGTGTAGGAGGCAACAAGCGATAATTATTCGACCTTGTGTCCTTATCGGATAGAAAGATGGACTCCTTAGTATCCCCCACCTTCCTTTTAGCAAGCCAAAACAACGTTCAATTACATTTCTAGCCTTAGAATGCTTCATGTTAAAATATTCTTCCTTATTGGAAGGTGTTCGTCCCTCCCATTCAGATAAATGATAAGGTATTCCTCTATAGGGTGCAAGGAATCCTTCACCATTTGTATAACCACCATCTACAAGGTAATAATAGCCTAATAAACAAAACAAAACAAAAAACCTTATATTAGTATTTTGTAGTTCACAAACAAAACTAGACCTACCTTAGAAAGTTGAGACTAACTAATAGTCTTACCCGCTGGTATCTTTAAACCATTAGGCCTAGTAATTGCATCATGTAGCACTCTAGAATCTGATGTGGAACCCTCCCACCCTGGAAACACATATATGAACTGCATATCTCCTGAACACACACCTAACACATTAGTTGCGACTCGACCCTTTCTTGTTCGGTATCTTGGTTTGTCAATTTCAGGTACATACACATCAATGTGTGTTCCATCTAATGCTCCCAAGCAATTCAAAACAAAAAATAAGCTTTTGTTAATTTATACAAAGGGAATTTGTAGTTAAAGCTTAGGGAAAATGAACCAAATTATCAACATACCTTAAAACATCGCACCTAGGATCTATAGAATCAATAGGCACATGCTGAGGGACTTTTAGTAGGATACCTTGTAATCCCAAAATTCCTTGCAATACACTATTGAAATACCTACTTATAGTCTCTCCCGACCTATAAAATCTACCACCAACACTACGATTCTTATAATGATGTGTTAGTATTTGTAAAGTCATACACACCTGCTCCTCTAGAGACACCAAACCATCTGTTTTTACCTTCCCATCTTGACGAAGTAAGTCACATAATATGCCAAAAGTCCTTCTATCCATTCTCAATTCATTGACACATTCAATATCAGTATTTCCTATTATACCATTCAGATAACACAAACTAATACCTCGTCTAACAAGTGAATGGTTGGTCAAAGTGCGTCGTTCAACATGTCTCTGTTTGGCCCTTAGCACAAGCAACACAAGAACCGTACAAATGCAAATTGTCTCTAAATGAGACATCTGTAACAATAAGATCAATAAAAGCTTCCTTCGATCCATATCTATCCAAACCAAAAAAAAAAAAAAGGAAAAAAAATGAGGACATTATATATTAGGAGCAGTAAAAAATCTTTGTGCAAGCAATTATGCTAACATATGCTAATCTCAATATGATGAACAAACTTATAATCTCAATTTTGACAATTTCTTGTCGCTACATTCATCGGGGATTTGAGCTTTTGATTGAATTAGAGGAATTGGGTTGGGCGCCGAAATTGTTTTGTACACTACATTGATCGATGGATGCTGCAAAAATGGCGATTTGGAGCATGCCAAGAAGATGTTTTCTAACATACAGGAGGTTGGTTTGGTTGGTACACTGTTTTGATTCATGGGTTTTTCAAGAAAGGGTATAAAAAAGATTATATTCTAAACTCAAAATAAATTAAGAAAATGTTACTAATCTGTTGGTGAATATTTATAAGAACATAATTAAAGCTCAAGATCAGCAATATCACAATCTGCAAGAGTTTCTCAATACGAAAACCCTAATTTGTGCAAAAGAATGTTGAAAAACCACACAGATTTATGCTAACATAACAGAGTTGAAATATGAAAACCCTAAATTCTAATCTGTTCAAGTGCACAGGTCTATGAAAACCACACAGATTTACCCCAAAAATAAAAACCCTAATTTGTGAAGTGCACAGGTCTATGAATGAAAATTTCTCAAACCCAGACCAACAAAATCAAATCAAGCTTAGTAATATCACAATCTGCAAAAGAAATCGACCAAATAAATCAAAGATTTGAAGTTTACCACACGGCGCTGAGGGAGCAGGGTCAGGACGACGGCGTTGAGGGAGCAGGGTCAGGACGACGGCGCAGAGGGAGCAGGACGAGCCACGCAGAGATGAAGCTGAAGACGCTGAGGACGACGACGACGCAGAGATGACGCTGAGGACGACGCGGAGATCCTCGGGACGACGCAGGCTTGTACGACGACGCAGATACCTCGGGACGACACTGGGTTGTACGACGACGCAGAGATCCTCGGGACGACGACGCAGAGATCCTCGGAACGACGACGCAGGGAGCAAGGCGAGCGACGCAGGGAGCAGGGCGAGCGACGCTGGGTTGTGCGATTGTCTCGTGATTTTCTGAAGGCCTTAAGGAGTCCGGCCGAAATTGAGGATCTACGCTAAGAACTCGTTGGGAGGTATATAATCCAAGCAAGTCCCACCTAAGCTCATTAAACCTAATCCCTTTCCAAACCAAACAAAGGACTACAATCTAATGTAGTCCAGTCCTTCCTAATCCGGTCAAACAAACACGCCCTTAAGGTCTTTGCTAGTAACTAACTTGGATGCTCAAGTTTGTTGTCATTTTTCAATTAACTTAAATTGATTCATGATCTTTCTTTGTTCACGATTTCTCCCTGTTTTTCTTTCAATCTGCCTGCTAAAATGGAACCCTGTATCGCCCGCCGCCTTCCGAGCTTTTTGAACTAAAATGGTTAACTTGGGGTAACCTTAAGAATCAAGAGATAAAAATAGATCTCGAGTGTAATTTTGGATTGTTTCGCTGCGGAATTTGCTGGTTGGGCTTGGCCGAGATTTGTAATGGTTCAATTGTGTTCGGCTTCTATCCCTCCCCTATCAGGCTATCATACCCGAAGATGGACTTCGATGTAACCACGTGGAGACTAGAACGGATTTGAAAAATGAAGTCTTAATGTTATTACTGCTAGGCCAACGGCCCAACATTCTAAACTTAGTAGTCCAGAACCCAACGAGGGAGCAGTTAGTTATACGGGTCGCACCCGAGTGCAAAAGCCCACGTTTCATTTTCTGCGCTTCTCCTCCCCGTCTCCCCCTAGAGATTAGGGTTTTTGAATACGAACGCCACAGTTGCTCACTGTTTCAGATCCATAGATAGAGATGTGGAGGTATGCAGCGACGGCAAGAGCAAGAGCAGCGTCCCTTTCGACGCAGGCGGCGGCACGGAAGCTGTGCGCAGCTCATCCTAACCACAAGGTGCTTTCCTCTAAAGCACTAACTCCTCCTCTAGTTGATCAATTTCCTCATTTTTACACTAGATTCCAAAACCCTAGGTTCTTCTCTCAGCTCTCAGAAAACCCTAGCGATTCTGATTCCGCTCAAGGAGAAGAGCTGCCTGCCCCTGTGGATGGGCACGCGGAGGAAAAGTGTTCGGAGGGTAGTGATGTAGAGTTGCGGAAAGGCCAAGAGGTTTATGAGATTGATTCGGAGCAGCTGGAGAGTGTATTGTCTCTCCTTCAGAGCAGTGCTGATGGGAGTCTTGAGTCTAGTTTTGATGCTTTAAATTTGACTCTGCATCCTGAGTTTGTGGTTAAACTAGTCGAAACCCCGCTTGTTTTGGGTGAGAATTTGATTAGGTTTATTAAATGGGCTTTGAAGGAGAAACCCGAGTTTAGAGTCACTACTCACGTCCTCGATGCGCTTGTACGATCCACATGTAGTGGCCTTGTTAGGAAGAGAGATGTATACTTTCTATGGGATTTGGTTAAGGAGATAGGTGAGAAAGAAAATACTCTGTTGAATTTGGAAATTCTCAATGAATTGATATCCTCATTCTCAAAATTGGGTAAAGGGAAGGCTGCTTTTGAGGTGTTCAACAAGTTTCCTGATTTTGGATGTGTCCCGAATGCAGATTCATATTACTTTACAATTGAAGCACTCTGCAGACGTTCATTTTTTGATTGGGCTCAGTCTGTTTGCGAGAAGATGCTTGATGCAGGAGTCTTGCCTGATGGTGAGAGAGTCGGTAGGATCATAACTTGGTTTTGCAAGGGCAAAAAAGCTAAAGATGCCCATTTGGTTTATTCGTCAGTGAAGGTGAATAAGCAGGACCTGCCACGCTTGCCAGTTAATCTTTTGATCAGTTCACTCTGTAGGGAGGATGAAACTGTCAATTTAGCTCTAGAGATATTGGGTGATTTATCTGGAGAAGCACGGAAATATGGGATTAAGCCTTTTTCAGCTGTTGTTCAAGGATTGTGCAGGAAAAAAGATGTTGATGGGGCCAAAAAATTGCTTCTTGAGATGACAAGGGAGGGCCCACATCCAGGAAATGCAGTTTTCAATTTGGTTATCAATGGCTATTCTAAAGCTGGAGATACGGGAGAGGCAATGGAGATGATGAAGCTAATGGAGAGTAGGGGGTTGAAACCAGATGTGTATACTTACACTGTTATTATGAGTGGTTATGCACATGGTGGTCTGATGGAGGAGGCTTGTAAAATATTATCCCAAGCCAAAAAGAAGCATCCTAAACTGAGTCCTGTGACTTACCATACAATTATCCGTGGATTTTGTAAACTGGAAGATTTTGATGAAGGTCTAAAGTTGTTGGGCGAGATGAAACATTTTGGGGTCCAACCTAATGTTGACGAGTACAATAAGTTGATCCAATCTCTCTGTCTTAAGGCTTTGGATTGGGGAACAGCAGAGAAATTGCTTGAAGAAATGAAGGATAATGGGTTGCATCTCAATGGGATTACAAGGGGTCTTATAAGAGCAGTCAAGGAACTACAGGAGGGGGAAATAGAGATTGCTGAAGCCTAGAAATGAAGGATAACGGGTTGCATCTCAATGGGATTACAAGGGGTCTTATAAGAGCAGTCAAGGAACTACAGGAGGGGGAAATAGAGATTGCTGAAGCCTAAAAAGGTTATCTGGTTTTTGGTACGCGGATGCTACTATGAAGACTTGCTAAATAAAAGTGAAGCTTTGCAGTTTGTTTTGTTCATGGTGCTTGTTAAACATCTCCGCTTCTCAATCATATAGAAAATGAAGATGGGATTTTTTTTTTCAATTTTTTAGTGGCCACTTGGGTAACTTCATAGCTAAGCCAGAGGCACGCCCCTGAAAAGTGGGGACTAGGTCCCTTTCCTTGCAACATGCAAGTGTGCTCTTATTTTCGGGGTGCCCATTTGCTCCATCTTGATATCAATGGGGCAAAATAGCTGCAGCCTTTGGCTTCGTTTTTACTATGAATTTTATACCTTTTAACTTTTTTTCTTGTTTGGATTTTGATGTGATTTATGTTCTTAAACGCTATTTGAAGGTTAATGTTACTTGCTTAGATGCAGTTAAAGCTCAAGCGAGTTGTTGGAGCTTCAGTATTTGTACTGAAAGAGGAAATTTTGTTTAATTGTGCCTCCAGCTTCTTTTATTTCAGTGGCAACCCCGTCCTCAAGTGGGTTTCAGTTCCTCTATTGTGTTCTAAATGTGCATATGAGTAAGCTTGGTATGGTTATTTACGTGATTTTCTTTTCGAAGATCGGAAATCTGAATAGCATTGAAATTTGAAACTGATGGTTCGTCATATAGCAGAGAACAGAAATGCTTCTCTTAGGGCTGAAGAAGATGTCTGCGAAGCTAGGTAGTTCAAGCGAGATAACAGTTTGTTATTCAATAACCTATTTTTCTTGGTCATATGGTTTGAATGTTATATGGCAAAACAAGATAACACATCTAGTCTCACTGTTGATAAGCGTTGCAGTAGAGAATGTCATTCATTGACGATCAGCAGCATGAAAGCTAAAGTCATTCGGGGCTCGGAAATTGTCGTCGTGACATAATTACAATGAGGAGCTTTGCTCTCCTGCTCATCAAGGGACATAAAAGAAGGGTTGGGATTTAACTAATTCTCATTTAGTTAAATTTTTACTGTTCACTAGTGAAAAAAAAAATGCTCGGGAGAGAATTTCTGTTGCAGTGAAGTTGCCTTTCCTATTCATCTTTTCTTCTTTTATCTTTTTTGGGGTACACCAATGCGCAAGAAGCCCATACAGAAAGCCTATGCAAGGAGGCCGCGACCGAAAGCGAACTCTGTTGTAGCATCTACACAGCAACCCAGCCCAAACAAACCCTCCCAGTCTCATGGAAAAGGAAAAAAAATGCAAGCAAATTAGATGAAGTTAAAAGTGAACATAAAAAGGGTCATCAACGATATATAACATAATAAAATACTCTATTTATAGAATAATAAATTCAAACTTGAATATAGCGAATATTATCCTCGTCAATTGGCGTGACTCAAATCATTTTCCTCTATATATATATATATATTAAGTTACAATTCGATCCATGCGCATATATTGTAGCTCAAACATGAATTCTTACATTCAAGTAAAATTTTAGTAAAAAAGACTACAAAATTATTTGATGGACTCATTTTCAAGATTTCAGAGAGAGGGTCATTGGTTCCCTACTAAGCACACTAATATGGTCTCTCTACTTGCATTTTACAGTGCGTACAACTCTGCAAGTATAGAGTTTTTATTACAAAATGACGTTGGTGCTATTAGCAACTTTTCATTTATGTATTATATTTTATTATGCTAAAATCTGATGTGAGATTTTTAAAATTTCCAACAAGCCTTCTCATGTGAGACCACATTGTGAGCCACATGTGTAACGATATCAAGTAAATTTGTATATAATACGTATTTTATACACGTCGTACGTATTTTTTTTATTAAAAAAAACTGCTTACCATAGAAGTATTACTTACTGATTCATTAAAACACGTTATTTTCACAAATTTTTTAACAATACATATAAAATTCAACCATTTTACTCATATTTTAACATATTATTGAATAAAATATATTTTTTTTAAATGGCCAAATTTTTAAAAATATTATTTTAACAAAGTTGCTGAATAATACATGTACGTATTTCTTCACGTACTTTACCTTTTTTCGTATTTTGCTAACTATGTGTGCAACCAAACTCAATACTTCAAGCAAGGAATGAAAAGTAAATACTCGCTAACTCGGTCCTATTTAATCAACTCTCTTTGATATTCTATTAAAGTTAGGGAGAGATGGGTTAGCATTTTTAGTATTAACCACACCAATATTGTCTTTAAGAAGCTCGATGCAATTAAAAGTAATACCATTCACTATATATTGTCGATTTAGTTATGAGGATGCCTAAGTTAACATACATATATAGACAATATATATATTTGAGAAAAAGATAGTAAATATTAAGTCGTTAGTTCCTTGAAGAGTGAAGGCAAGGGTTTAGAGTTGGGAGTTTGGAGGGGGTGACAAAAGGCACGAAATTAAGGAAGGGGGAAGAAAAAGATGTAACAGGTGTCGCTACTGATGGAACGTTCTTTTTCCCCTTTTTCACTGTGTGCTACCCATTCTTTCTTTTTGTTTGTTTTGTAAGTTTGATTTATATATATGTATATGTATTATAATATAAATATTGGACAGGGTGTGAGGCCAAATTCCAAGAAGGGCAGGCTGTTGAATTAAGTAAATGGTAGAAGAGAGAGAGAATAGCCAAGACTCAAGGCCCTGTCCTGCTGATGCCTGCCTGCGCTGCCTGGAATAATACTTGCTGATTGATCAGTGTGGGCTGAGGATTAGTCATCTCGTATTCATGCTGGCCTGCCTGCTGGAGAGAGAGAGAGAGAGAGAGAGAGAGAGAGAGAGAGAGAGAGCCTGATGGATGCATGGAGAAGGAGAGAATAGTGATGGAGCTGGCACTGTCCAATATCTGCAAAAGGGTTGTGTTAGGCATTGAGTAGTAAATACTGGATGGATTTGTCCTTGAATTACACATGGGGATCCCCTTCGTGCTTTTATGGGGTATTATTATTTCACTGCGTTGAGCCTGAGGCAGAGGGACAACCCGGAATAAATGCTAAATATTTACACCTTTCTACCAATTTGTTTGCATGCTCGTATACTGATATGATTTGCCTCTTTCCTCCACTAGAAAAATAGATATTTGAAAAAGAAAAAAAAATAGGGAATTTTAACGAAAAGCTCTCGGTACTGTTCACTTTAACGAAAAATCACATTTTTACACTAAAAAGTCAATCCTGACACTATTCACTTTACCCTTTATTTTGTCCTTATCATTAAAACTCAAAGTTTTCAAGCCCTTTTTATTAGTTTTCCTAAAAAAATAGTCATGTGCAAATTGCAAATGTTTCTCTAAAAAAATAGTACAAGTAGATTTCATCTTTATTAAAGAGATGATATAACCTCATTTCCCTAATATTTCTCTCAAAATATATCCATTTGCCCCTTTGTCTTAAGAAGGACTTGTATGGCATAGGTAAATTGAAATTGTGACATTCTATTCATTAATACAAGGATTGCCAACAAGGGCGTTATAGTGCATTGTATATTCTTATCCAAGACTTGTATTATCTGATGATGCCATATGAATCGTTAGAAACATGTAAAGTGTACGGCTAATCCAATAACAAAAGTAGAATATGTGGAAACAAATTAAGAAACGGTTGTCTTTAAAATTTCGGAGGCCCTATGCGAAATTTATTGTGGCGATCCGTCCCTAATTTTCCTATGTGAATTCTCCCCGCATGTGTATAATGACAATTATGCCCTTATCGTTGAGTGACGTGGACGCGTGATATCAATTTTATTTCGTTCACGCTTTCGTGTTCTAATTTTTACTCACGCATACGAATTTAACAATACTTGAAACACGGTATTAAAACTTAAATCCTACACCAAAGGTGTATACTGTCAGAAAATATTCTATCATCTCTTAAGGGATCCGTGTTCCCTCAACCAACCCACTCAGCCTTCTTTTATCTGAAACCCCATCCTCCATCCCTAAACAACTCACCATTCCATTTGCTGTCATTCAATCATAACCCTACGAAAACAGAATAATACAACGCACTCTCTCACTCCCGTTTCCCTCAAGCTCTCAGCCACTCTCTCTCTCTCTCATACTTCGAATTCACTCTCTCTCTATCATTTCCATACGGAGCAAATTGGAAAACAACTCAAACCTTGAAGATTTGAGGATCCAAGGCTACCTTTGGATTGTTTGGAACCTCACAAGTCCATCTACATCAATTCCAGGTAAAAACTCGATCGTTTTTACGTCGAATTATCAAATTCTGATTTTGGCACTATTCATCAAGTTTTAAATGGTTGTGTTCTAAAGGAAACCAAGATCACCACTAGTCTTAAAATTCTCCCAGGAACCCCGGAGTAGTTCGTTGGAAGGAATTGGACGTCGGGATCGTAGGTTTCAACGTTGGCCGAACTTCGTGATTTTATTCCGACAAGATTTCGAAGGATTTGAAGCTTTAAAGAGGTATAAACCTATTCTACGTGTTAAGGGCTTCATTTTGGTATAAAGAACACGAAAAATGGATGAAAAATGACAAAGATATGAAGTTTTAAATTTTTTTCTAGAAACCGGCAAAGTCACCGGCGACCGGCGACTCGCCGGAGAAGACGACGGAATATTCTGACGCCGTCAGTCAAAGATAACGGTCCCAGTTAAGACTTAACTGAATATTCCGAAGAATATTCCTGACGGCGTTGACAGAAACCGTCAGCATGCATGACACGTGGCCGCGCGTGGGGGGCGCGTAGGTCCGTGCCATTTTTGGCGCGTGGGGGCGCGTGACAAGTCCAAAAATTATTATAAAATTATGGGTGTGTTCGTGATGACGAGTAGATCAATTTGGTATATTTAAACCTTAGGATTGAGTAATCTATGAGAGTTTTATTTAAGTTTCCGTATATAAGCTTTAATTAATTCGTTATAAATTATGTATAAATAGGGGAAACATATCCGGGAGAAATTCAAGGCGAGGCTAGGTCCGGAGACTACGACCTAGCAACGTACTTGTGAGTGGGCAGTTTGTTTTTGTACTTATACGTATTTATAGTTTCCAAAATGCATGAATAATTCACTTTACATATATATTGCCAAATAAACGTTAAGTACGATATAATTGTGATAAATGCTGCTATGTGGTTGAGATATACTTGTCATGATATTCATACATGTTTATATACATACTCATCTGCTGCACCGGTGTTAGTACTCGCCCTAGGGCCAGGGCCAGTCCTTCACGTGTATGTTCACATCGCATCGTTCGCTCGTCTGGATCCAGGTTAGGTGCCAGTCCTGTCGGGTAGATTGCATTAGGCAATCCGACTTGTATGTGATGTGCTTCTGCACCAGTCTTCACGTGATCGTAGTACTTGAGCGCATTGATTATACCCAGTCCTGTTCGTGTCAGATTCCGTCTGTTCGAACTTGTGTGCAAGCATTAGATATATGAGAATTGCATTACATTATTGCCACATGATTTTACTTCCGCAACATCGACTTATTCATGATTCGACTTGCATATTGTCATTTATACTTAGCTTTAGTATCGTGGATATATATATATATATATATATATATATATATATATATGTACTTACTCATAATGTACTTTTTATTAAAGGAAACTATAATTGTTTTACGGTGAGGGGTTAGTATATTCAAAACCAAAAGTTTTCACATAAGTTTGTTTTGCTGACCCACTCAACTTTGTTTTTCGCCCCTCCAGGACCTAAATAGCTGTTTTTCGTGGCATTCGAGGAATCTTGAAAGTTTCTGACATTCGGCATCAGCTTCTGATGTATGAACTTATAACTGTGTGTAATAAGCGTACTTTGGTTGCTTGACTACTCATCAGTAGTCGTCCTATCTTTAAGCTTTGAATAACTATAGTGGGCTACGCCTACATTTGTGCACTTTGTCACTATTTTAATTGAATCGATCCTAAGTTCGATTTAAATTTATGCACTTTTTACATCACTTACCCCTATGGTTACGTCACTTCACAGTGATGGCCAGCATGCGTCGACCTTTCCGGCGGGTCGGGGCGTGTCATTTATGAAGGAGCCTTCCTCTTAAGATAGTCTTCCAATTTTATTTTTTTTACAATATTAATTATATTGATACTAGAGAGCAATAATTAAAACTCAAACAAACTTTACAACTCATGCTAATTATGAGTTTCCAAATTTCATTACATTATAAGTAAAGAAAGCCACAAAAATAATCATTGCTAAATAATCAACAATCGTTCAATCTTAAGAGACCAAATGAACAAAAATTGCAAAAAATACAACATTAAATTTTCACTTATAGATGAATGTCTGTGTATTCTTTGTTGTAAAATTATCAATTAAATCATAATTGTAAGGCCCACTAAAGTATTATTTAATTGTTAGAAGAAAAAAAGTGGAAAAGTTTTTTTTTTCTTTCCGAAAAATGATAAGAGTTGGAAAAGAGGTGAATGTAGATTTTGAATCTCTCTTTTATTTTTTTTTCGTGTTTAACTATGTAATTTTATCCTTCAGTTATATTAAAATATAATGTTGACATTTATATTAAATAACAAAAGTTTTTTGGGCGTTTTTTAAACTTTAGAGTTTTGTGCGGCCGAACACCTTGTTTCTTCATACGAGAGATTTTTTAGTATGATTGATACATAGAGTAGTATATTACGCGTTATTATATAAATAGTGAGATATGTGTGTTAAAAAATTAATAACTTAAAAAATAAAAATTTTCATTACTTATATAAAAATATGTGGTGTACCTTTTGTGTTCCGATCACAATGAAAATTTTCTTCCTCCCGACCCCACCCCAACTGGTCCTTCTACTATTGACACGAAAGGCCTCATGTCAACCATGCATCACCCATTCATCTCTTTTTTCTCATACACTTTCATCATCTCTCTATTTATGTGATCACGGTTAAGCCACGTCTTTTTGTCTTATATCTCTATAAAAAAAAATCACACCATCGCATTCGCAATTACAGCCTAGGCTATCTTGAGCTTGATTTGACTCACTCCATCGCATTCACAATTATTTCATCGAGGCGATTCCTAGACAACTTCTAATCCCCTTTGATTTCTATGTTACTCTGTTTCTTGAAGTTTAAGATCTAATGAATTAATTAATTACTATATATATAATTCCATTTTATCGACTTTTTAAAACACTATTACTGGGGAGTGCGGGTATAAGAATGGTTTAGTTAAGTTAAGCGGTTGTAAGAATTTAGAGTATTTCGATATGGAGGCAGATTGTCTACCTTCCTAATACTATATCTTTCTCATTTTTTCTTATTTGTGCGGTCACAGTTAAGCTCCGTCAACATTTTATATTCATATTGCTTTTTGTCTTATTATTTCTATAAAAAATTAATATAAAATGTTGACGTGGCTTAACCGTGACCGCACAAATAGAAAGAGACGTGAATGGTATAGTAAAGGAAGAGCAGACAATCTGTCTCCTTTCGGTATATCCTTAACAAATGTAGGATGTCAATCAAATCACTCTTGTGTCTATGGTTAATTGTGAGTATTTTACAGATCCCTTTAATAGTAAACAATAATAAATTACTTTTCTGTTGAAAGAAGAAAATATTAAAATATTTTTTTTAATAACTAAATATGAACTTCAACAATTAATTTTCGCCATAAAATTAAAAATTTGAAAACTTTTATTTGAGCATTTGGCCTGATTGACTGTATGTCAATTAGCGCATAATTGACCTACAAAAGTGATCATACAGTACTAATTAAAGTCACTTATACGTCCAACCCTCAAAAGCTGGAAATAACAAGAACAACAACAATAAAACGAATAAATGGATCACAACCAAATTGATATTATTGTGGAAATGAAATATAAAATTTGTAATTGTATATTTGTGTATAAGACGTACTCATTCTACTCAATTCTTAATGAATATGTATTTTTTTCTTTAAAAAAAAAAACAAAAATTAATGGACGTACCTTAACTAATTTTATGGGATTGGTTGAAGTTGTTGTGAGTAGATAAGGAAACGAGGAAATCCTAATTAAGAAGGATCAATGGTTCGGCGGTCGTCACCAGCAGCAGCCCTAGTTTGCTGGAACTGTTGACTAAGTTGGCCATAAATGCCCCTTGCAGCAGCGTTCATGGCAAGAAGGCTTGCATCGTAGTTGTTTCCGACATCAAAGCTCCTAATCATCATCTGTTGCTGATGATCTCGATCTCTAGGAAAAAGCTGGTGGGGGTAGTGTTCTCGGCCTCCGCCGCCTGAAATGAGATTGATCCCCATCCCCAAGTTGTTGAGTGAAGAGGACTGTAAATGTAGATGATGGTCGTGATTGTTATTATTATTGTTATTGTTATTTTTACTGTGGGTGTGGGTGGCAGCAGTGGCAGTTGCGGCGGCGGCTATGACTATGAGTCCGTGGCTGGCAGTGAGACCCTGCAGATTTTGATATTTGGAGAGTTCGGACTTAGCACAGTTCAGATCCATCTGAAGTTGGCAGAGTTGGTGTTGGAGGAGAGAGATGACTCCAACGCAGCCGTAGACGGGATCGCGGAGGCGCATATCGGCCTCGTAGGCGAGCGAGTTGACGGCGTCCTCATGCTGGTGTGGGTGCAACTCATTGAGCAGTTTAGTGACGTTGCTGGCCCCAAAAACTTTGTGAACATTAGCAAACTTATGCGGCTGGTCCGGTGGGAAGTATGGCGCAAATACGCACTTTGGCTGGCACTTGCGTCGCAGGAACTTACACGCCGCGCATGGCGAATTCGTCGACGACGATGCCATCTTCCACCTCTTCCTCCTCTGTATTTGACCAATCCATTCATCAATATTACATATATAATATACGTATTCAATAAGACCATCACCATCATCATCAGCATACAAAGATCGCGAAAATTCCAAAACTAAAATTCCCATGGCATAAACTGAAAATAAAAAAAGGTTAACTACAAAAGAAATGAAAAGAAAAAAACCTTATACATTCACAGAATCACAGATGGAAGAATAATTTTTTGGTCGATGTTTAATTTTCTTATCAGTATCTTTAAACTTGTCCCGTTACCATGACGGACAGTAATTAAGTGGTATAGATGATTATCTCACCAAAACACTGATCTGAATTCTTGCACTGAATAACAAATGCTGCAAAAGGGATGAGAAACGTACGGCAGAAAAGGAATATTCAATGAATCATGATGAAGGAATAGGTCCAACGCGAGTGGAAAAGAAATTAAACAAACAAACGGACTTAATAAGAAATGAATTCGAACAAGAAAAGAGAGAAAATGCGAAATCTATGTCATAGTGGTGGCTTTGCCATAGTAAGATCAGCACCGGCCAATCAAAGGTGGAATTTCCCTCTTAATTATTACCTTGAATAATTCCCCAAGAAAATCAACTAAGTAATTAAAGATTCAAAATTCGCGTGAACGCGATGGTCAGGTAAAATTGGTATATGGTATTATTTGCCAGAAGAAGAAAGTAAAAATAAAAAGAAAACATTGACATATATCACTGATATTCTTTTTTTTTTAAAATTTGTTTAAAAAAAAAAAAAAGAACCAAAATGAAATCTTTTTCGTCTGAAAAGATCTGGTCTACCGAACTGTAAAAGGGGAGTTAGATATACAAAAGAACATGCATATGAACAAGAATATTACAGATAAAATGTATGTGTATAAGTATGTTTTTGAAAACCATAAAGAGATCCAGCAAAAAATAAAACTATAAAAGAGAAAGAGAGTGAGAAACAGTCAGATACATATTTATTATTTATATTTATATATTAATTTCTAGAGTAGTCATTCTTGTCTAGTTATTTCTCTCACCACCCCAGAAACCTTAAGCGGCAGGTAGCGGTGCAAAAATATCGATTCTTCTCTTGTAGGGAATAATCGACTACTAGATAAACACGGAAAGAAGATAAGATGCAGAGGAGGAGAGAAGAAGAGATGATTTGAACGGGACTTTAAATTTGCAGGGTCGTCTCTCTCTGTAGGGTTTTTATCAGAGGAAGGAAGGAAGAAAGGATACAGTAGTGATAATATTTAATTAAAAAAAGAAAGGTTATTTACCCGTGGGTTTGAGCCTGAGAGATTAGATCTCGCGATGGAAGGAGTTCAAGAAAATGGGGTTATGTTTCACCGTTCTCGATGAAAGCTTTGGAAGCAGATCTTGCTTGAATTTCATACTAGAAAAATTATATATAGAAAATGGAAAGAGATATAAATATATATGACTACTTAAAGTTTAATTAATTAAGAAGACTTTATTGGGATGGACCAACTTAATTACCTGTAGTAACATGTTATAAGAAAGTCAAAAAATTTAATGTAACACGTTGAACCAATTGTATTGTGTGTACATGTTAAAAATGAAAAGGAAAAAACAATAAAGGCACGTGTGTTGTAAAGTAATTAAAATGGATGGCCACCCATCCCACTTCCAATCCACCATTTATCCCACTACTTGTTTTTAATGCTTATGCTTTGCTATAAATCAAAGAAGAGCTTCATAATTGAAAGGTGTTCACGGGTTGGGATAGAAGTCATACGGGAGAGAGGGAAGAAAGGAAGAGGAAGAGAGAGAGGAAGAAGAGAGAAAAGAAAGGAAAGAGAAAGGAGAGAATAAGAGAGAGTTATCTTTGTACTCCTATTATTCCAGATTATAAATGAAAGCACTACTGCTGCCCCGAGGATGTACTCCAGTCACACTGACTGTAGAGGAACCTCGTAAATTTTGTGTCTTACTTATTTATTCCACTGCACACATCGTCAATTTTACAACACGTTATCAGCACGAGAAGCTCTCGTGTCAGTGGAAAGCACAACGCCACAAATCTTGTTCACCTATGTCGCCTGGAATCTCACAGATAAGAAAATCTTTTCATTTCATCTTAAAATATTTGTACTACTGATTTTCTTGAAGCAAATATGTATATGTTGTTGTATAACTGTATATCATCATTTGTAGAAACAAAATTGTACGAACTCAAAATCCGTAGAAAATCTAATAGCCATGGAAACAGCCTCGGAACTCCAACTTACAGACCTCGGATTGAAAAAATTTCTTCTTGAAAGTTGTCCGTCCGCTCAGTACCTACAACATATCAAAATTTCAGAATTTTTCAACGGTTCGATCGTCGCAGATGTCTGAAATACCAAACCAGTTTCCAATTTCCGCAGAAAACTGGACAGCCATCTTATGAGTACCAAAACGCCATTTTCAGTTGCTCAGATTGAAACCGTTAATTCACGAAAGTTGTTTGGTATCCTCTTATCCATATCATACTAAAATTTGAGCTAAATCTAACGGTTTGATCTTCTTATAAGTGGCAGATAAAGAAAAGGTTTTGGAATGGTGAGTTGCACCATTTGAAAAGAGAAAAAAAAAATTTGATGGAAACTTAATCATCACCCTTTTCTATTATTACTTTATTTATGTGAATGGTGTTGGTTTAAAATCCATTCACAAGTTTTATTTACTTTAAAGCAATTTACTTACCATGGACGGTTTTACCGCCTACTGCTTTAAGTTTTGATTTATGTGAATGGTGCTGAATCAAAGCCCTTATCACAAGCTTTATTTACTTAAAAGCAATTTATTTACCATAGTTGGAATTACCGCTTATTGCTTTAATTTATTTATTGTACTTCTTTTGTTACGATGAGTATAACAAGGACTCGAAGTTCCTTGATCAGATTAGAACCTGCAGTTTCTTGATCCTCATCATATAAAAATGATTGGACCAGAAGTTCCATCATGCAAAAAGATTGGGCATGAAGACCCTTGATCCTCAGAGATCAGACATGAAGTTTCTTGATGAGTACTTTAAGTTTGAAGAGCCGAAGTGCCACAACTTAATTGTAATAAAAACCATGAAAGTACCAATCCATATGCAATTAAATAAGGACTAGAAGTTCCTTGATGTATGTAAATGATAATATAATACATGTTTGCTGGAGAGCTTACATCTCGAAGTTTTGATGATTATTGCATAACTTTGGGCATTGATGTTGAACATCATGTTCCTCGTGTCCGTACTCAAAATGGTTTAGCAGAAGCATTTATTAAACGGATGCAATTGATTACCCGTGCTCTGCTCATGAAAACGAAATTGCCAAGTTTTCTACATGGAGACATGCCATGTTACATGATACATTATTAGCTTGGTTGAGACATGTTGCCAACCACTAATACTTCTCAGTATAACTCGTGTTTGGGCACTAATTAAACATTACACGTTTACGAGTTTTTGGTTATGTTATCTATGTGCCTATTGCAATGCCACAAACGTATTAAAATGAGGCATCATTGCAAATTAAGAATTTATGTTGGATTTGATTTATCATCCATCATTCAATATTTTGAACCCTTAACTGGGGATATATTTACCGCATGATTTGCGGACTATAATTTTAATAATACAGTTTTCCCATCATTAGGGGGAGAAAATAACATCGTTGTAGAAGAATGATGAGAAAATACCGTTCCAGAAGAACGAAGAGAATTTGTCTTATTTTGATTCACGAAGTAATCAATGAGAAAATGAAGTAAGAATAATTGAATGATGTAACGAAAGTGATGAAATCACATATATTTGCTACAAATGTGCCTACAAGAATTGATGTCCCTATTGGAAAAAATAATGTGGTAGCAAATGATTTATCTGTTACACGCCTGAAGCGTGGCAGACCCTCAGACTCAAAAGGTTCAGTCCTTTGAAAGAAAAAGAATATGGCACTAAAGAATTATTGCATTCCCGGAGCATAACTGTTACATGCTGGAAGCATGACAGTCACCGCATGGATAAATGTTCCAGAAGGACAATCCGTGGACATGAGAATGTTGGTGTCTCATGCATGAAGCATGATAAACGTATAGGTTCCAATTACTCAACTCCCGGAAGTGGAGATTAAAATCCAAGCTCTATAACGCTCAAGAAGAGGTTATGATCCGCATTCTCTAAATTATGGCTATCCTGGAAGAGATAGTGTAATGCCCTTGAATAGGCAATGGATATCCAAAGAAATGAAAAGTTTTTTTTTATGCATGCGCATGCACATGAGAATATGGGATCACGAATTGATGATAACCAATGGTAAATTTGGTTTTTATAAGTAGCTACTAAATTTCATCAATAAGCTGTGTTGATAATGAGTCACGTTCTTTTGTTCGTCGACGAAAGGAAAAATTATTGGCAAAAATGGAGAAAGGCAATTCCATTACAATCTTGTAAGAACGTGGAAAAATGGATCTATATATATTTGAATATAATACAAATAGCCAAAAGATGTTGAACCAAAGAGGTTACATATGGGCATTTGTAATACAGTGAATTACACTCACATGATATGACACAAGGTTACTAATTGAAACCTGAAATTATACTCCTGTAAACGAGTTCATATGAATGGAGAATTATATACGAAGGGTTGTGAGTCGCCCACATCATATCTCCATAAGTAAACCCCTCAAGTATACATGGGAGCAAATTGCTCTGTATAAATTCCAAAAGAAAATGTGTCATGAAGTGTAGAAAGTCTCTGAAGGATTCAGATTGCTTGAAGTAAGTCCTAAAAGGATAAAGCATAAATTATGTACTCAGTACCAATGGATGGTATAAATTGCTTGAGTAAGTACTATCATAATGATATTGTTGCAACATACTAAAATCTCTTGCAAGAGTCGATGACATTAAATTAGAACTCCTGAAGAGTTGATGATACTAAATTGGAACTCCTGAAGAGTTGATGATATTAAATTGGGACTCCTGAAGAGTTAAGAAAGATTATAAAGTGTTTAGAGAAATATTGTCTTGAACTGCAGAATCGAACAATATGCCAACACGAATCTTATCCATGATGTTTATGATATTAAAGAATCATATGGATTGAAGATTATAAGTTGAATACTCAAATGATTTAGACACTAAGGATGATCATTTATCTTCGAGAGGGTAAAGATAAATTGATATTTGGTCTAAAAGTACCACATCTTAGTGAAGAATATGCTTTATTGTATTTGGCACAATACACTGAATGAAATAAAGCTTATCTATTGATATTTCAAAGAAATTACAGATATGTGCATACACATGAGCTACAATTATGAAAAAAAATATATATATACAAAGTGCAGATAAACATGAGGGAGCCTTCATTGCTCATGTGGAGCCTCAGCAGTCGATGGAGCTCTTGAAAGACGAAGAGCCAAAGTTGGATTCTCCGGAGCCTCAACACTTGGTGCAACTCCAGATGACGAAGGTAACATAAACCTCGGGAGTAACGCCATAAACCTTTGATGATCACTCTGGATCCGACCTTCAGACTCCTGCAGCTGGTCCAGCTTCCTCTTCATGCTGGTGGAGTAACTAGTTGCGAGCATGTGCAACTCCTTATTCTCGAGCCTGAGTCCTCTGACCTCTTGCCGAAGACTAGCCACTTCAGCCATCAGAGACTCGACCTGACGAGATCGAGCAAGAAGACGTTGGCCCATATTTGATACAGAGCCTGCACACTGAATGCTGAAGGCTAAAGAATCCTGAACAGCCAACTCGTCGGACCGTTTGGAAAGAATCCTGCTATCCTTGGGGGTGAGAAGATTCTTCGCTACCACCGTAGCGGTTATGTCGTTCTTCATCACAGAATCCCCAATTGTAAGAGGACCGTTAGGGGATAAGAAGGATGGGTGCCATATGTTGTCTGGAGAAGACATGTCAGCGTCTTCCCCGACATTCAAATCAAGACGACGGTCAGATGGGCAAGCCATTTTCAGAAATGATGAAAAAGAAGGTTAGATAAAATCTCAGAAGTGCAAGAAGGGAAATTTCTACAGGCAGTAATTTTCTGAGTGTATCTGAAAAAAAATTAATATCTCAAGTGTGTTTTGGAAAACAATTAACGTCTTCATAAAAAGAAAAGGCAACAAGGCCTGTTGTTCAGAAATCAAAGAGTTTCTCGTTCAGAAATCGAAGAGGCACTACCTTTTTTCAAAATTCGGATTTTCTGGATCAAAATTGTCAACACTGTTCACACGTGATCTCAGCTTTGCAGAAGTCACGGACGGGTCTAAAAACGCTTGAATCTTACTGTTCTAATCACTCAACAGTTGCTGACCAGAGTAAATGAACAGCATCACTACCGGCTATTGGGAAATTCCTATATATGTCAATCTTCATTCTCTATGGCAAGCCAGAATTGAAAAATAGCTAACTCTTCCTCTCTGAGAATGCATCTCCAACAAAGCATCTCAAAATACTCAGTTTTCTTTCTCTCAGAGAATACCTCTTCAAACAAGCCACACCAGAGTAAGAGTATCTCATATCATCAGGGTCGAAAGCAAGAGTATCTCATATCATGCTTTCTCCATGTCCTTTTCTTTGTCTTTGTTATCACTTGCGAGACAAGGAGAAAGAGAGCGATCAGTCGCCACTTGGAGTCAAGCTTCCGATCTGGGACTGATTGTCTGGAACCCTTCCCTGATTGCTTACCTAGCATTGCTCTCGAGCAGTCATCTTCAACTGATCTTGGAAGCTGGAAAACATGATGAGTCGCTGAGAAGTGATGTTCTGATGCTTTCATGGGAATTTTTGCAGCATAGCTAATCTCCACATTAAATGTTTTGGAGCGGCATCTCCAATTGCTTTCATGGGAATTTTTGCATTAGAGGAAAAATACTGCAAAAGAAGATGCCAGACCTGCATGAAGATCCGATTACTTGAAACATGTAGAGACAACGT
Organism: Crataegus laevigata; assembly: GCA_963580275.1. Taxonomy (NCBI): domain Eukaryota; kingdom Viridiplantae; phylum Streptophyta; class Magnoliopsida; order Rosales; family Rosaceae; genus Crataegus; species Crataegus laevigata. The sequence continues at coordinate 43,063,616 of OY756938.1, forward strand.
GCTGATTCATCCTCAACTAAGCTGAGGATCGCTTGTAAGTAAAAAGGCCATCCAGCCCAGTTCAAGAATAAGCCTGTGGAAAGTTAACTACCAGTAAAGCACATCTATTGGCAACTCTTCTCGCTAAGAGATCGAAATAGAATGATCAACGATCAGCCTAAATGATTTGAAATCAGGGGGAGATACTCATCAGGAGGAGCATAAAAAAAAACAGATCAAGATTTTAACGAGTCAATCAAAGACTTGTGGCCATCTAAGGGGGAGTGTTGTAAAGTAATTAAAATGGATGGTCACCCATCCCACTACCAATCCACCATTTATCCCACTACTTGTTTTTAATGCTTATGCTTTGCTATAAATCAAAGAAGAGTTTCATAATTGAAAGGTGTTCACGGGTTGGGATAGAAGTCATACGGGAGAGAGGGAAGAAAGGAAGAGGAAGAGAGAGATGAAGAAGAGAGAAAAGAAAGGAAAGAGAAAGGAGAGAATAAGAGAGAGTTATCTTTGTACTCCTATTATTCCAGATTATAAATGAAAGCACTACTGCTGCCCGAGGATGTACTCCAGTCACACTGACTGTAGAGGAACCTCGTAAATTTTGTGTCTTGCTTATTTATTCCACTGCACACATCGTCAATTTTACAACAACGTGGACAATATAAATTGTTATATGGAGCACATGTGAAAGGTTAATATGGCTATGATATTATAAAAAAAGTTAAGATTTTACTATAAATTAATTGGTAATATGAGGAGTAGCCTAACCTTTTATAAACTATTGCAAGATATTTTTATTTTATTTATTTTATTTTTTATGAAACTTTTTTACATGTACATCCTCGCACAAAACCCCGACCCATTACCAACTGTGACCTCGCAATGAACTTCTTCAAGCCGTGAGTATTGATGGAGAATACAAGAATGAGATAAAAGAATAATTAAGGCCATCTCCAACCAAAGGGTCCAGAGGGCCAGAGGCCCGAAAATAGCTCGAAAATCGTCTCCAACCGAGGGCTAGGCCAGAAGGCTGTAGAATATGGGAGGGCCCCACGAAATCGGAGAGGGTTAGAGGGCTGGAGGGCTAGAGGGCTGGCCACTTCCAGCCAGCCAGCTAGCCCCGGGCTGGCTAGATTTTTTTTTTAAATGTGTCAGATTAACTGACAGGAATACATTCTATTACTTAATATAAATGTATTATTGTCAGTTATTTTTTTTACAGTTTTATTATTTTTTTATTTACAAAATTTTTCATATAACTTCTATTTTTTCCTATAACTTTTATTTTACAAAATTTGTTTCATATTTTTTTTAAATTCCATTTTTTCCTATAACTTTTATTTCACAAATTTTGTTTCATTTTATTTTAAATTCTTTTTTTTTCCTATAACTTCTATTTCACAAAATTTGTTTCATATTTTTTTCCTATAACTTCCTAAGCCATTATACAACATTAAATTAAATTAAGTAACATAAAACAACATTAAACAATATGAAATAACATTAAATAACATTAACCAACATACAAATTATACAACATAAAAAAACATAAATTATGTTTGGCCCTATGGCCTTTTGGCCCTCGATTGGAGACGGAGACAAATATGACCATGTACTGTTCATTAAAATATTAATATCTTGGTGAATCTTAGAAGACAAAAGGACTAAAATGAGCCATCTGGCCAGCCATAGGTTGGAGATGACTTAAGAGAATGTGACTCGAAAACTCTGACCGTGAGGGTGAAGAGAATATTATCAACTCTCTCGACTTCTATTCTTATTCTTTGCTTCTCCTGAAAGTTTAGCAAAAAGTAAGAATAATAAACAATGATAAATATATATTTATTGTTGTGGACTATTTTTATCTGACAAAGGGAGAGAGAGAGCCGACGGCAGAGGGAGAGAAAGAGAGAATTGTAGAGGAATTATGTTGTGTATTCCTCCTACTTTGCACCTTTATTTATAATAATAATAAAGTAAGGGTATTCCTTGCTTTCCAAGGAATAAGAGATACAATAAGATAAGAATAACAACCCTAATCAAATCTAATCTAGGATTTACACAATCATATTTAAACTAGGATTTGTTTACAACACTCCCCCTTGAGTGTGTAAATACTCAAGGTAGATTTAGCATCATGCAGAAGTTGATGAAGTCGACTTCTAAGTGCTGATTCCAAGGAACAACGCTTATTCTCAATAAGGTAGGAATTTGCATAAGTAAGTAAGTCTCACTAAAAACCTTAAGGCTATGGCAAAAACTCGAGTCGGGACAAAATCCATAGTCTAAGGAAAAATGTGTGAGAAATGCAAAGTCAAAAGAAACGTCTACAAGACGTCATCAGGGATATGACTAGCCCAAGATGGGTGCCTCGTTAAAACCTAGTTAGGTAGCAAAAACCCAGTGGGAATAATGCTCCTAATTGTAGGGAAAAAGAGTACATTAAGATCAAGCAAGTATCTACAGGATACTCCCCCTGAGTTTGACATAATTCCAAAGAGAAATAGCAAAGTTACAACTCAGAAAGTTTACGCATACCAATTTCATGGACAAGCTTCTGAAACGTCGCCTTCGGCAGTGATTTGGTGAAGAGGTGGGCCAGATTATCTTGTGAACGGATTTGTGTGACTTCAATCTTCTGATGCTCTTATTGTTAATGTGAAAAGAAAAACTTCGGCGCAATGTGCTTGGTGTTGTCTCCTTTGATGTAACCCTTCTTGAGCTGTTCGATGCATGCTGCATTGTCTTCAAAGATCGTCATTGGGACATCAACAACGGGATGAAGATCACAGGAGCTTCGAATATGGCCCACTACTGATCTCAACCAAAAGCATTCTCGAGTTGCTTCATGTAAGGCGAGAATTTTAGCATGGTTAGACGAAGTGGCAACTAAGGTCTGTTTCGTTGACCTCCAAGAGATTGCGGTGCCTCCAACGGTAAAGACATAACCCGTTTGAGAATGCGCCTTGTGCGGATTAGATAAGTATCCAGTGTCGGCATAACTAACAAGGCGAGAATCAACTCGATGAGCATAAGGTGTAGCATCATTCGAGGATTCGTAGGGATAGAACAAGCCCAGATCCGTAGTACCCTTAAGGTAACTGAAGATGTCTTTCACGCCAGTCCAGTGTCTGCATGTAGGTGCATTGTTGTATCTTGCCAAAAGATTAACAGCGAAGGAGATGTCGGGTCTAGTGCATTGAGCTAAGTACAATAAAGCGCTTATTGCACTTAGATAAGGAACTTCAGGCTCCAAAATCTCTTCATCATCCTCCTTCGGATGGAAGGGATCTCGTTTTACATCTAGCGTGCGAACGACCATAGAAGTACTCGAAGACTTCGCTTTATCCTCATTAAAGCAGCGCAACACCTTTTGGGTGTAGTTCGATTGATGTACTAGGATTCCATCCGAACAATGCTCTATCTCGAGACCGAGACAGTATCGAGTCTTTCCTAGATCTTTCATCTCAAATTCCGACTTCAGGTGCGAAGTAGTTCTCGCGAGCTCTTCAGGAGTTTCAATGAGATTCATGTCATTGACATATACTGCAACAATCGCAAATCCGGAATGTGACTTCTTAGTGAACACACAAGGGCATAATTCGTTGTTCACATATCCCTGACTAGTCAAATACTCACTCAGACAGTTATACCACATTCTTCCGGATTGCTTCAAACCGTAGAGTGAACGCCTCAGTCGAATTGAGAGTGTGTTTCGAGGTTTGGAAATATTTGAACTAGTCAACGTAAGTCCTTCGGGAACTTTCATATAAATTTTCGTATCAAGATCCCTATAGAGATATGCGGTTACTACGTCCATCAGCTGCATATTCAGTTTTTCGGAAACTACCAAACTGATAAGGTAGCGAAAAGTAATCACATCCATAACGGGTGAATAAGTTTCGTCATAGTCAATCACGGGGCTTTGTGAGAAGCCTTGCGCAACAAGACGAGCTTTGTAACGCACAATTTCGTTTTTCTCATTACGCTTCCGAACGAAAATCCACTTGTAGCCTACGGGCTTCACATGTGGAGGAGCAGGAACTACAAGTCCAAACACCTTACATTTTGCAAGTGAATCGAGTTCGACTTAGATTGCTTGTTTCCAGTTTGACCAATCAGCTCTACGTCGACATTCATCAACAGAACGCGGTTTAATGTCATCGCTCAACATGATCTCAGTAGCTACTGTAAATGCTAATGCATCGTCGACAATCATCTCATTTCTACGCCACACATCATCTAAACTAGCATAATAGACCGAAATCTCACGATTCTCGGGAGGAGGATTCGTCTCTTTAAGGACGCTTCCGTAATCTAGAATTTCCTCATGAGTTGGGCAGAATAAGTAAGCGATAGTCGGATTCACGGTAGGCTCTTTAGGACTTTGTGCCGTAGTTTTCCTCTTCCAGGGGTGTGAATCCTTTGAACCAAGGGGTCTACCACGCTTTTGTGTAGGGGCAGATGACTGGCTAACCGCAAATGTACGTGGATCACCAGAATTGGTGTCCCGGGCTTCCAGGAGGGCAGTTCGTCATACATTTGGTACATTTATCTTTGCAGGCGTATTCGCAACTGGAATGTGTGATCTTGTCACGTGCGTTAGATCGGTGAAAGCATCTGGCATGCTCTAAGCTATACTCTGAAGATCTAATATGCGCTGCACTTTAGTTTCAGACTGAGCGGTGCGGGGGTTTAAGTGAGACAAAGTGGGAGTTGTCCACGATAATTCGCGTCGTTCTTCAGGAACATTGACGTTCTTATCTCCCCCTAACGACGGGAAAACTGTCTCATAGAAGTGACAATCCACAAAACGAGCGGTAAATAGATCGCCTGTTAAAGGTTCTAAGTAACGAATAATCGAAGGAGAATCATATCCGACATAGATTCCCATCCTTTGCTGAGGCCCCATTTTTGTACGTAAGGGCGGCGAGATCGGCATATATACCGCACAACCAAAAACGCGCAGATGCGATATGTCGGGTTCGTATCCGATAACCAACTGAAGGGCACTGAATGGTTGTGTCGCAACAGGCCTCAGGCGAACCAACTTTGCTGCATGCAATATTGCATGGCCCCAAGCAGCGATCGGGAGCTTGATACGTATGACCAACGATTGAGCAATCATTTGTAAGCGCTTAATGAAAGCCTCTGCCAGGCCGTTCTGGGTGTGAACATGGGGTACTGGATGTTCAACTTCATCCCCAACCGACATGCAATAGTCATCAAAAGTTTTAGATGTGAATTCTCTAGCATTATCTAATCGAATAGATTTGATTGGATAATTAGGGTGGTGAGGCCTGAGCTTGATAACATGAGCCAACAGTTTGGAGAATGCAGCGTTCCTTGTGGGCAACAAACACACGTGTGACCAACGTGTGGAAGCGTCAACCAAAACCATAAAATATCTAAATGGTTCGCATGGAGGTTGAATCGATCCACAAATGTCCCCCTGAATCCGTTGTAAAAAAATGAAAGGATTCGAACGAATCTTGTCATAAGAAGGCTTAGTAATAAGCTTTCCCATAGAACATGTTTGACATGCAATTCCTTGGATCGAACCTAAACTTTGGGTTAGTGGATGCCCGTGTGATGATTTGAGGATTCGGCGCATCGCTATTCGTCCTGGATGTCCCAAACGATCATGCCAAAGTGTAATTTCGTGCGCGGTCCCAGTAGTAGAGCCGGCCACATAGTGACTTTTTATGGGGCGTATGGTTGTAGTATACAGACCACTCGGGATACGCTCCATCTTCTCTAGAATTCTCTAGAATATTCTTCTGGCCATATTCGTAGGAAGTTATGCACAGAAATTCAACTCCGTTTTCTACGTGGATTTCAGCGTGAAATTTTTTATCTCTAATATCCTTGAAACTTAGTAACATTCTTCCGGAACGTGGAGAATAGAGTGTCTCAGCAATGGTCAAGATTGTACCATTAGACAACATTATACGTGCCTTACCGTATCCTTCGATCAGGTTGGATGGGCCTGAGAGGGTTGTCAGAGGTGCATTCTTAGGTATGAAGTTAGTGAAATAGATGCGTTCACGTAAAACGGTGTGTGTGGTTGCACTATCTGCCAGACAACTAACTTTCTCCCTAGTCATACCTAGAATGAAAAAATTAATTTGAATCGGTCACATGCATAAAAATGTATAAAACAATTATCAATTCAAAATAATTTCATTTATTCAAGGATTAAAACTTAATATACAAAAACAAATCACCAACTAATAATCCAAAAATATAAAGGAAAATTGTTCAAAAATCAACCAAAAAATAAGGTGGGTTCGGCCACTAGGTGGAATTCGGCCCCATTTGTCTTATTTCAACTAGAAAATAAGTCTATGTCTAAGATTCTAATCTTCCATAGGGGTGGTATCCTCCTGAAAGTCAGAAACCTTCATCTTTGTAGTCTCTGGTTCGTCCACTTGCATGAAGTTTGATTCAAACTTCTCACGACGAGAATGATATTCATCTACAACCTTCTTGGGAGCGCGGCAAACACATGACCAATGGTCTTTTGAACCACATCGATAGCACATATCGTCATCCATGGTTTTAGGTGCTTTGCCCTTATTCTTGAAGTTCTGGGCCTTGGGAGCGAGGTTTTGCGCTGCTGGGCTTTGTTTCCTCCCTTAGGTGGGCCTTGGCTCTGTTGACCTTGGTTGGATGGCTTCTGGCCGCCCCTACCACGCCTCTTTTGGCGTCTTGGGTGCTGATTAGTGCTATAATGTGCTTCAGGCACAACAGTAGCCCTAGTAGGTCGAGCTTGATGATTCTTCATCAACAGCTGGTTCTGCTTTGCAGCGAGAAGTAGAACAGAGATCAAATCCGAGAACTTGGTGAACTTCTGAGCTCTATATTGTTGTTGCAGGACAATATTAGAAGCAAAGAAGGTCGAATAGGTCTTCTCCAGGAGATTCTCTTTAGTCAAAGTTTCATTACAAAAATTGAGAAGTGATCGGATTCGGCAAACTTCAGAATTATATTCATTCACAGACTTAAAGTCTTGGAAGCACAAATGCTGCCAGTCGTGTCTTGCTTCAGGCAAGAATATGTCCATTTGGTGATCAAAACGATCAGCCAAAGCAACCCATAATGCACGTGGATCCTCGTCAGCAAGATACTCAGTTTGTAAAGCGTCATGGATATGTCTTCGAATGAAGATCATAGCAGTGGCTTTTTCAGCTTTTGTAAAGCGTCATGGATATGTCTTCGAATGAAGATCATAGCAGTGGCTTTTTCAGCTTCGCCAACAGGTTCATCTGTTGCTTCTTTAATAGCAGGACGCAAGTTCTTTGCGGTGAGGTGGAGCTTCATATCTTGAACCCACTTGAGATAGTTCCTTCTAGAAACTTCTAAAGCGGTGAAGTCGAGTTTGTTCAAATTCGACATGTTCCTATCACAAAAAGAGATGGACAAGATGTGGTTAGTGTAATGGAGAAAAAAATCAATCCATTCACATAGGAGTAGAACATACAAGTTCTAATAGACATTTATTGGTTTAATTTTGCATGAAAAACTTCAGGTTTTCATGGGTGATGTTTTAAATGAAAACTTCAGGTTTTCAAACAAGGCATGTTTATAAGAAACTTTAGGTTTCAAATTAATTATGAACTTCAGGTTCATATATTCCTGTAGGCAAACACAAATATATATGCAAACAAGTATGCAACAAGTATATGCAAAAATATAATTTTAGGTTTACACTTATAATTAATTTATTTAATTATTTTAGGTTGGGCTGCTGCCAGGCAGACTCAGAGAGAAAAACATGTGGTCCACTGCAAGCAAGCCCAAAAAAAAAATTCCATTGTTTTTGCTGGCCGAGAAGAGGTGGGCTAAAGCAGGGGGTATATGTGGGTCACTGCAGGTGAACCCAATGCTGAAAACGGGTCGAGAGAATCTCAGGGCAGCAGCAAGCCCAAGTGGGCTTGGTGTTGCTGTGACCCAGACACCCCAGCGCGAGCTGGGTGAACTCGCCGGAGAAGAAGACCAACGCCACCGCTTCAGGCGGTCATGTCATGGTGCAAAAATCAAGGCGAAGACCGTGGGTGTAATCGGCAAACCATAAAATTGAACGGAGATTTGAAAAATCTCGATATTTATGGTGAAGACCCTAGAATTTTCGAATTGGGTTTTTTTTTTTAAAAAAAAAATCCGATGAGATTTAATTGAATCTCGGTCAGTTGATGTTTGCGACGAGCTGCATGTCGTCGAACATGGTGACCCGAGGTGGGAGGATGGGCTGCAGGCCATCCTGTGATGATGGAGACGCCATGATGGGCGTCAGGATGTTCTGGGTTTCAACGTGGGTTTTCTCGGTGCAGGCTGCAAACTTGGCAGCACGTGGGAGACAATAGGAGCCCAAAAGGCTCAACTATGTGTGCACGGGGTAGCCCATCTTCAGGATGGTGTAGGGCAAGACACGGGTTCAAAGAACCCTAACTTTCCTAGTCGCAAAAAAAAAATTCTGTTTTTTTCAATTCAATTATATGTATACGAAATTCAAGATATATCACATATTTACTTTGATGCATATGCAAAATAATATTTTCAATGCACGTACATATGTGAGATTCAATTCATGACAAATATCAAATTCACATAATTGAACAATTATGGTTATGAGGCATACATAATTTATGTAGAATCTAAAATACGTTAAACATAAAGTTGGGTCATGCATCATGGTGAATGTTCATGCTATCAAGGCTGCAAAATATCGAGTTCAAAAGCCGTTGTTTTGAAAGAACCTGATTGCGTGATGATATGGATGAACTGGTTTGATGCAGAAAATTTCTCCAACGTCAGATTCCTAAGCGCAGTGGTAGGAGCATGCTAATAACGTGTTGTGGACTATTGTTATCTGACAAAGGGAGAGAGAGAGCCGACGACAGAGGGAGAGAAAAAGAGAATTGTAGGGGAATTGTGTTGTGTATTCCTCCTACTTTGCACCTCTATTTATAATAATAAAGTAAGGGTATTCCTTGCTCTCCAAGGAATAAGAGATACAATAGGATAAGAATAACAATCCTAATCCAATATAATCTAGGATTTACACAATCATATTTAAACTAGGATTTGTTTACAACATTTATCAATTAAAGATATAGAATAATAAAAAATTATGGAAAAGGAGGTCAAGAGTAGTCTAGTTGCGTGCGTGCGGTGGCCTCGATTTCTTCGGTCAAACCTTTTATTTTATTGATGGAAATTTTACCAGGACTACCACTACTGTACTAGACTAGCGGACTAGCACTAGCACTAGCACTAGCAGCCTAGCAGGGTAGTGATGAAAATGGAGGAAGGGAGGACCGATCTCTGCGAGAGATCTTTTAATGTGATATTCACACGAAGTAGTATATTATGTGTTATTATATAAATAGTTAGATATGTATATTAAAAAATTAATAATTGAATTTTTTTTTTATCACTTATATAAAAACACGTGATGCACCACTTGTATTCAAGAACTGTTACTTTATTCTTCACGTACGAATTATGATACGATGATAATACTATATGCATGTATATTTTAATAGGAAAACTAATGAAAAGGACTTGAAAACTTTGAGTTTTAATGATAAGGACAAAATAAAGGGTAAAGTGAATAGTGCCAGGATTGATTTTTTAGTGTAAAAATGTGATTTTTCGTTAAAGTGAACAGTACCGGGAGCTTTTCGTTAAAGTTCTCTATTTTAATCTCTCTTGGATTTGGGTATCCATATATTTGTTTTAACTTTCTTGCTATCTCTCTCCCTCCTTCTCTGTTTAGTTTTTCCCTTCTGGCAGTCCTCTCTCTCTCTCTCTCTCTGCCCTTTCTCTGTATAGTTTTTCCCTTCTAGCAGTCTACTATTAATCAGGAGAGAGAGGCGTTGGAATACATAAAATTATATCCAGGGGTTCATGCAAATGTCGTCTCTTCTTTTTGGTACTCTTTTTCTTATCGATCGCTTCTAATTCTTCGCCGGAAAAACAAATGGCACGGAATATGCATGTAAAGATGATGCTCACAAGGCATCCTAAGGCTAAGGAAATAACTCGTACGTTATAGAAATTGATATATACACTACATTTTGTTGTATATAGGAAATTAATTTATACATTAATTTATTAATTTTTGTATATAAATATTTGGTTTATCTTCAAGGGTTAAAATTGATTTATTGTCACTTAGTATTACAATATAGTTATATTAATTACTCATCACTTGTAAGCAAGAGATCTTAAGTTTGATTCTCACCAAAGACGAATTTGAACCACATTATTGCTAGCATATTGTGAAACTAAACTTATCTACTCCACTTTAGTGTAGATGATATCGTTTGTTAATAAAAAAATTGATTTCTTGCTATTGCACTTTATAACTATTATATATCGTCTTCGTAAGCTTAAGTTATCTCACTAGGTTTAGAGTTAAGTCAAGCATTTAGGTCTCATTTGGCAGCTCGAACTGTACTGACTATTTATGTCGGATAGGATAAATAGTCACCAATTAGTACTGACTAAATTAGTCGGGTGTTTAATGCAGTATCAGACTAATGACCGTATTATTTATACTGTATTTGGTTTTATACCGGATAGAAAGAATTCAAGGTATTAATACTTTTAAGATAAAAATTAATGATTAATGAAAAAAAAAATTACACGTTCACTTCCACCAAATGGATCAAATTAAAAAAAGAACAAAATTTTGCTTTATTTAAAGGGTTTTAATCACAAATGGTTCCTGACATTGATCAAACACATTATTTTGATCCATGACATTAAAAATTAATATAAATAGTCACTGAGATTGTCCACCATCCATCATTTTGGTCATTCTGTTAAGTGTCCCGGAATTCTTGGCCAGAAGTTTGGGCAAATTTCAAAGCTTCGTAACTCAATCGTTTCTTAACCAAATTCAACCCATAATATATTAAAATGAAGATAGGAAAGTGTAGAATAAGATTATACATATTTGGAAGCCCAATGGTTACCGAAGATGGCCGGAAAATAGATATAAGCTATTCTACTAAAAATGCTTACTTTTATTAATCTAAAATTTTAGATTTTCCCCATAAAATTTAAAACATGTGACAGTCCGTCCTGGGATTTTTATTTCGCCGTTATGAATTGACAAAATTACCCCTTTCGGGGTTGTATACGTGGGTGCATGTGTTTGTGTGATGGCCAATAATGAACTGCCCTCAATTATTGGGGCCAATTAGATTTTGGGTCCTTGATATCTGATTGGGGACTTTTGACCACACACATCCATTCCTCTCTCTCAGTCCCGTCACTTTCTCTCTCAGTCCATCACTTTCTCTCTCCCCTCTCGAAAACACTCTCTCTCTACCATATACGTACAGACAAGCCACAAACCCCTCGGTTCTTCACAGATCGAAGCAACCAAGACCACCATCGTGATCCTGAGGTCCTTGCGAGCACAGTGACACCCATTTCAGGTATGAACTTCATCGTTTTCACGTCGAAAATCAAGCACCGAAAATGGGCAATGTTCATGAACTTTTTTATGGTTGATTTTTAGGACAATCTGAGATCACCACGAGCCTTAGAAAGTCCTCTAGAAGCTCGGGGACTATCGGTTGCTAAGTTTTGACATCGGGATAGTGTAGAACGAAGGTGGCCGGTTTTGGAGAAATTCCCAACAAGATTTCAGACGTTTTTCGAAGTTTTTGAAGGTATAGACTTCTTCTTCATTTGATTTTGAGCACGTAGGAAGAAAAATAGGTTAAAATGGTGTAGAAACGAGGGAGAAAAATCGAGTTGCAAGTTTCCCAGCGCCGGCGAGATTTTCCGGCGAGTTGGAGGTAGGGGACGACACGTGCCAGGCACGTGCTGCGCGTGGCACCTTGGCCTTTCCGGCTCGTGGGCCTGAGAAAAATTATTTTAAAAATATATTGACGTCTGTGACGTCGAGTAGGTCGCGTTGGTATATTCCTATGCCAAAATTGAGCTATGTATGAGAAGTTATTTTCGTAGTTTCGTATATGTGCTTAAATAACGTATTTTTAGTAATTTCTCATATAGGTGAGACTTATTCTGAGGATGAGCGTAGCCATGCTAGACGTGGGGGCTACGACCCGGCAACCTATCAGTGAGTGGGCAGCTATTTTTTCGTATAAACCTATATATATAATGATTTTTCCTGGAATCAGCTTTTAAATGAAAAGTATGTTTTTATCGCCATGCATATAACTTAGTATTGATGCATGAGTATTCATATATACATTTTATGCATATGTTGGTGCCGAGGACGCCAGGTAAGTACCAGGTAGGTGCATGCATTGTTAAGAAAGAATAGACGAGATACGATGTGATATGTTGTTAGCTCATAAACCTGCACATATTGTTAATGCTCACGCCCAGAGTTAGGGGCACATTCTTTCACGTGTTGTTCACTTCTCGCACCGCATGCTCGCCTTGGATCCAAGTTAGGTGCACAGTCCTGTCGTATAGACCACTATAAGTGGGTTCGACTCGTAGGTGACCCGTGAATCTTTCGCACAGTCTTCACGTGATTGTAGCACTAGAGCATTCTTATATTGATACATTGATGTGATGATGACCTCATGAGGATATTGATGTATGTGCAGAGTATATATATATGATGAGATTGAGATGTTATGAGCTATATGTACAGCCGAGGGCTGAGTTGATATCTAGTAGCTATATGGTTATCCAGATGCATCGCATGACATGGTTTTTGAGATTCAGAATGGTTATTGAAATGTATTGCATGGCATATTATGAGATACGTTTGATAATGAATAACGCTGAGAAAGTTTGTGATATATATGTACGTATTATTTTCTGGGAAACTATACAGGTTTTACGGAGAAGGGCTATACTTTTGAGAAAAGAATGATTTTGAAAAGATTTGTTTTGCTGACCCACCCAATTTTGTTTTTCGCCCTTCCAGGTTCTAGATAGCTAGAGTATCCATGGTGGCTAGCGAGGACCATTCGGCAGTTCTGACAGACTCATTCTTATGTAGGACACCCGTTGGTGTTATTCGAATTTAATTATTCATGCTTGACTACACTTTGACTTAGTACACTCTGGTTCTGTATAAGTACTATTTTATCACTCTAGCACTATCTCTTTTAGGTTGCTAGTGGTTTGGTTTTAATTAGTTCGTATTCTGTTAATGATTCTTGCTTTCGCACTGTGCACTTGGCTACGTCACACTCACGTGACAGCCAGAATGCCCCACTTACGGGTCGGAGTGTGTCATGTGACATCCCACATCACCCAGGGAGTGATCCTTAAATGTATATTCCCATCCCTACCTAGCACGAGGCCTTTTGGGAGCTCACTGGCTTCGGGTTCCGTTGGAACGCCGAAGTTAAGCGAGAAGGGGGCTAGAGCACTCCCATGATGGGTGACCCACTGGGAAGTTGCTCGTGAGTTCCCAGAAACAAAATCGTGAGGGAGTGGTCGGGGCCCAAAGCGGACAATATCGTGCTACGGTGGTGGAGCGGGCCCGGGAAGTGGTCCGCCCCGGGCTGGGATGTGACAATTGGTATCAGAGCCAATCCCTGGCCGGAAGTGTGCCGACGAGGACGTTGGGCCCCTAAGGGGGTGGATTGTGACATCCCACATCGCCCAGTGAGTGATCCTTAAATGTATATTCCCATCTCTACCTAGCACGAGGCATTTTGGGAGCTCACTGGCTTCGGGTTCCGTTGGAACTCCGAAGTTAAGCGAGAAAGGGGCTAGAGCAATCCCAGGATGGGTGACCTCCTGGGAAGTTGCTCGTGAGTTCCCAGAAACAAAATCGTGAGGGCGTGGTCGGGGCCCAAAGCGGACAATATCGTGCTACGGTGGTGGAACGGGCCCGGGAAGTGGTCCGCCCCGGGTCGGGATGTGACATGTCAAAACATCATATATATTTTGACCTGACTTAAACCCTTTATTGGGGTTTAACAAAAAAATAATCATTAAATTTGCATTATGACTCAAATTATAAAAATTTATAATTCTAAAATGCCCCTTATATGTGATGAAACATTTGGTTGTGTTTTTTGTAATTTATTGCAATTTGGCTAATTAATGATTATTTTAAATTCCATATGAATTAAAATAATTGTATTAATGTTCATGGGCATTGATGGGTGAAATTTTCAAATAATTTTTTTAAAATTATATGATACTAATTTACCAATTAGTGCTAGGTGTAGGTAAATTGTTATGTAGTACGTGAAAATCAAATTATTAAGAGGCAAAGTGGGAGTTTGTATCTTTCAACAAATGAGATTGAGATAAGAGAATTTATTCCAACGAGCGATTCATAAGTGATGAAATCTAACTTTGTCAGAATTTGAAGTTTTTTTAGGTTGAAAGGTTCATAAAAAAATTAAGATAACGAGTCCAAAAATCAACTTAAAAAAAGTTAAGGAAAAAAAAATTATCGCATAATCAAATTATTACATACATAAATATATAGAGCCCCATATAGAGCACGAACGAAATAGCCCCTCATTGGGAGAAATTCTTGTCACACCCCTGACTCGCAAATAAAGACTACTCACGAGTTAGGGTGTGAGTCATATCTATTAGCTATAGAAATAAATTTTACAACCAAGATATGGTGGAAAATAAAATAAAATAAAATAATTTGTAACAATTACACAGTACATTGTATAATACCGAGTACTAATATTTACAAGACCGTAGACATCAAAATTTTGGTGAAATAAATGTTGATCAATAATTAAAATTTCAACGTTCACGTGTCACGTAAATTTTACACGTAGTGTGTGATTCAACGAAAAAATCGAAAAGAGTCAGAAAAGTCATCAAACAGGACACGTGTCAACACCTGGCAGAAATAATTTATTTCATCTGAATATTATATTCAAAATTAGGCCTTGAAAAATTCTATAAATACAAGGCCATTTCATTCACCAATTCATAACCAATTCACATATACATTTCTCTACTCCCAAATTGGAATAGAACTCCCCAAATCCTTGAAGTTTTGAAGTTCTAAAGCTTTCAAGCATCCAACCATCCAAATTCCCAAGAATTCCGAAGGATTGAGAAAGCACTATTCGTTCTTCGCCAAAACCTTTGGAGAATCAACAAGCACTTTGGTCACATGTCGATTCTTCCTTCGCCGCAAATCCTTGAGGTAACCGTTCATCTAAGATCAAGCCTCGACAGCCCTTGAATCAACAACAACTGTTCATCAAGATTAAGCCCAAATGCCCTTGAAGATCCATTCATCGTTCATCAAGATCAAGCCCTGAAGGCCTTTGAAAAGATGTTCATCGTTCTTCAGGATCAAGCCTCGAAAGCCTTTGAAGATTCATTCTTTCATTCATCAAGATCAAGCCTAAAATCTCTTGAAGAAATTCACAACTATTCATCAAGATCAAGCCCAAAGGCCCTTGAAGATTTGTTCATCCGTTCATCAAGATCAAGCCCCGAAAGCCCTTGAAGATCCGTTCATCCGTTCATCAAGATCAAAGCCGAAAGGCCCTTGAAGATCCGTTTATCCGTTCATCAAGATTAAACCCAAATGCCCTTGAAGATCCATTCATCCATTCATCAAGATCAAGCCCCAAAGGCCTTTGAAGATCCGTTTGTTGTTCATCAAGATCAAGCCCTGAAGGCCCTTGAAGATCCGCTCATTCGTTCATTAAGATCAAGCACAACGCCCATTGAAGATCCGTTCATCCATCAACTTTCAAGATCAAGCCCCGAAGGCCCCTTGAAGAAACTTCCATCAACCTTCAAGATCAAGCTCCGTAGGCCCTTGAAGAAACTTCTGCCAACCTTCAAGATCAAGCCTCGAAGACCCTTAAAGAAACTTTCCCTGTTCATCCAAGATCAAGCCTCGACGAGTCTTGGATCAACAACATCCACAAAGCTATATCTTACAGAGATCGAATCAGAGGATCAAATTGTAAAAGAGATTGTAACCCCAAAATTAATATAAAATATTATTTTGCACACATGTTCTTGTCTTGTTGGAAGCATAAAATTTTCGTGTTTACATAAACTTATTGAGTTTAATACATAATATTTATTGAATATGCAGCGAAGTAAAATTAGCGCAAAAGTTACTTTACAACCAAAACTACCAAAAAATAATAATTAGATTGTAACAATTATTTCAAAAGCATGAAATAATGCAAATGAGATGGAAGAATGTACTCACTCCCTTCTAATCCCGCTAACACATACCTAAGGCACCTAAGCATGCACGTCCCATACCATGCTTATACCACTTGGCTCCAAATACCTTAGAATATGAGTTAACTCCCATTCATCCCTTAAACCCAATTTTCGTAATTAAATTCTTAGTTTTTCCACATTATTATATATGCACTTTTCCTGACGCCCAATTGTATATTCAAGTCATTCTCCCAACGCCTGACTTATACAAGATTTCATTATTTTATATTCAAGGCCAACCCTTGAATGTCTTCACCAATCAAGCACTTTACACAAGTGAGTACTTGACACCACACAACTTTTTTTTTCCTGCTTTGCATGCTTATGAATATGCAAAGTAATATGGATATAATCACTAATCACATGCTCTATAATAATCATACAATCTGCAAAACTAATCAAAATAGTTAGCAGCAAAAATGGTATTATATTATCAATAATAACGTATTGATAACACAACAATATAATTGAAAAATATTACTTTATCATTTTACTCCATCTTTCTCTAGACGATATTAATGCATAACTCCATTTGGGTTCCATAGAGCAATTCTGTTGGAATGGAGCTTGCTCGGTTGTACGAGTCTTAACCTTAACATTTTCTACGTCCGCCATGTCTCCCATTGGGGTGAGGTTGATTGGCGAAAGGCAACGTTGTCGTTGCAGGTGGCGTCCCCGACACTTCTAGCTTCTTGCTGACAATGCAGCTTTTGGTGGTGTTAAATATGTAGTATGGCATTTTATGACGATATGTGAGTTTGTGGTTTGGTTTGTAGAAACTATATGTGAGAGATGAGATTAAGTTGATGAATAAAGATGTAAAGAATTAGGTTGGCCATGATGAGCTTGATAAGCAACGGAAGACAAGAAGAATCCATTGTAAGGAATTAGATATGTTGGTGTTGGTTCTTTTGCTTTCAAATACTTTCTTCCCCTTTGCTTTGTGATTCATGTCTAATCTACTTGCACATAAGCAGCTATTTTTTTGGGTTGATTGGTGGTGTATTTTCATAGTTTTTGCTGGGAAAGGATGGAGGCAGAGAGTAGTATAAATCTAGTAAGAGTAAATTGTAGCTATGGTCCCTTAACTTTTAACTCAATTGGAGCAATGGTCCCTCAACTAAAAATCCATTACCATTGGTCCCTCAACTTATTAAAACGTGCAGCTATGGTCCCTCAACTAAAAATCCATTACCATTGGTCCCTCAACTTTAATTCAATTGGAGAAATGGTCCCTTAACTTTAACCCAATTGTAGCAATGGTCCTTCCAATATAACTCATTTTGACAAATTTTTTGACATAGCTGACTAAAAGAACCATAATTATACACTTTGATGAGTTGAGAGACCCTAATTGTATAAATGGTCATTCCAACATAGCTTATTTTGACAAAATTTTGACAAAATTGATGAAAAGGACTATAGCTACACATTTTGATAAGTTGAGGGACCAATGGTAATAGATTTTTAGTTAAGGGACCATTGCTCCAATTTGATTAAAGTTGAGGGACCATTTGTACAATTTACTCATCTAGTAAAACACAATGACACATCGAATTTAAGTGGTTCACCAAGTCGTCTACATTCACTAGAGTTGCACATGCATTTGGATTTCACTAAGTACGAGAGATTTACAAAATACAATGAAGATGACATAGAGACTTTACATAAGGTAAAAGAAAAGGATGGTGGGGAGTGGTCTAAGAAGGAGAGATATTTCTTGTTGCTGATGTGTTGTTTTCTGGCGTGGTGTTGTTCCTCCCGTGTTCTTTCCTCCCTTTGCCTTTATGGAGAAAGAAATTGAATCCTCAATTAAGCCTTCAGTGCGCGTTTCAATTCTTTGGCAACACTTGGACATCAAGCATTGAAAACATTAGTGACTAATCATGATTATAATCATTACCATGCAGGTGGACAAATACTCAAAAGCCACGTCCAAACTCTAAGGGATATAGAATCCCACCTCTCCAATTTGGGGGGTGAATCATTGCCAATAATTGATTCCTAATGATTACAAACTTGCTAACTCACCCTTATTTGGTAAAAATATGAAGCCAATCCCATATAATCACTCTTCTCCAATTCAAATTAAAAACATCTATAATTACATATGAATATGAAATAATACTAGCTAGTTTTTGAAATGATTTTGTATTAAAATTAACTTACGTTGAGACTATTTTACATAACAAAAGTATAAGTTTGTGTACATATCTCTATAATTAATGAAACCCTCTTTGTCAACAAAAAAAAATGAAAAGACTATTTAGTCTTCTATCACAAAAAAAAAATTATGGGCAATAATGTAATTTGACAAGTCCAAATTTTACTATTTTTATTGAAGCCTCACCTACAAGTGATGTTAAAATACCTCTAATATTTAAAATTAAAAAAACCAAAAACCAAAAACAAAAACCTCCCGCCCCTCCTACGCTCTCTCTCTCTCTCTCTCTCTCTCTCTCTCTCTCTCTCTCTCTAAAAAAATGTGTTCATACACACACAAAGTGCATATGCAAATGCTAATAACGTATAAAAAGAAGCTCAATAAAACCATTACATTTGAAATAAAAATAATTAGCTATACACACATATATATTTTCATTTTTTTTAAAATAGGAGGTTTTTCAATTCTTTTATACAGCCCTAAAGATTCATTATTGAAGTTTTAAAATAAGCTATATCTACCTCTTTTTCGATCCCATATAATGTGATAACAAAGGATTTAACTCTGTTAAATTGTGTGAGTGGATGGACAGGTGTCGCCTTTTTAGAAGGACCACAATGACTGGTGGTGACGTTTTCCCCATTTTATATTCTCTTTCTGGTGATCACCTACTATTAGGTTTCTGGATCTGTTGATCTTTGTTTAAAAATAAATTTTTGCAGTAACCAGATTCCAGATCCAACGCAGTCCTTTGGTTCCGATATGTATAAACCATAAATCAAGTACTTTCCTTACTTTCTTGGCTGCTCTAAGTAGGAGTAGGAATGGCAAAGAAGGGCTTGTTGAAGGAATATGATGAAGAAACTCATGAAGTCTGTCGCAGTGACTTTCCTCCCAACTTCGTTTTTGGCGTTGCCACTTCCGCATATCAAGTTAGCGGCTCTTTTTCTTTTTTCTTTTTAAATTGATTTATTTTCATTGATTTATTTCATCAACTGGGGAAGGGATTCAAATTGGGGATCTCTTCCAATAATGCAGCGGAAACACCAGACCAAAATCTAGTTGCCTGAATTAATTTAATTTGATTATGAATTCCGTTTTTCTTTATTTTATTATTTTGATCAGTTTGTTATACAGTGGAGTTATTTTGCTTCTTATGCATTTGATTGGGTGTGGTTTCCAGCAATCTTTCATTGGATAGTTTTAATTTACGTTTCTACTTTGTAAATGAAATTTTAGCCATCACAATCTCGGTTTTTGTTGCATTGCATGTTACTCGGCAATTTTATTTATTGTTTATTTAAGTATCTGTACATGTTTGTTTCAAAATATGTACATGATTGTTTCATGGTTAAAAAACAAGTGAACACTAGATAATGTAGTGTTTGTAATTGTGAGTATCCTGTCTTCAATCATATTTTTGCAAAATAACAATTCCCATTTTCTACTTTTGAGTTGTCTGATGCACTGTCTTGAATTCCAAAACTCAGTCTATGAATTTTGGTTTAGGGGCTTCTTGTTTATTTGTAGGTAGAGGGAGCCTGCAAGGACGGTGGTAGGGGTCCCAGCATTTGGGATGCTTTTTCACACTCAAAAGGTACCTTTTCGTCATTGAGCTTGTGATAAGATCTTCTAGGACCTGAATTTTTCTTTATTTTGTCCAGTCTGATACTATTTTAGTTAGCAACTTATGGAACCTATTATGTGCGTCTTGGTTCATTAGGGAATATCATTGATGGAAGCAATGGGGACGTTGCAGTGGATCAATATCATCGGTATAAGGTTAGTAGAAAGTTGGTCATAACTGAATCAATCCTTTTGGTCTTTGGCAGTATGTCAATGCTATCTTCCCAAAACTGTTAGTATTTGCGATGTCTCTACTAGTTTTCAATGTCATTTCCCCCTATTTATGTTGATGGTTTAGGAAGGGGAAGAATGTGGTCAGTTCTGGCCTCATCTGTTAGTAGTGTTTTCTTTTTATAGTGGTTTAAAAGAACATGATAAAATTCTTACACTTGCCATTCTTCATTCTGTTCAGATAGTTGTGCAAGTCTGAAATTTCAATTCATCTTAGTCATTTAACACAACTCACAATCCATTTAATGCTAACAGGAAGATGTTGAACTCATTGCCAAGTTGGGATTTGAAGCTCATCGTTTTTCCATATCATGGTCTCGAATATTCCCTGGTATGCTACCTTTTGCCATCTCTAGAGTTCTTTCTAGTGCTAAAATGCAGGATATTATCAATTCACTGTCCTCTGGTTTTTTGTTTAAAAATTACTTTCTCACCTTCATTTCCTTTTTAGCATTTACCTTCTCATTTGACTCTTCTTGACATCCTACCTCTGGGAAGTGATCTCTGCATTTAAATATGGTAGTGAAGGTGATTTGAATGGCATAGATGCTTGAGCTAAGTTGAAATGTTATTGATCAAATCTTCAAGATTAATGGTCAATAATAACTTCAAGATTGAATGGATCTTTCACAAGTTCGGCAAATGAATGGACAATGTTGTGGTGATGTTTAGACGAAAATATTTATAATTGGCTTCTTGGGAAAACTTAAGATAGTTGTGGCAGAAGTCTCCTTAGCTGTCTAAAGTTTTGAAAACATGTGGAGATTACAATATGAGATGTTTGAAGTGTATATCCCCAAGCAGAATTCAAACAAGGACTTGAAAAAGTTCTTGAAGTGTACGTCCATGTTAAGTTCTTGAAGTGTACGTCCATGTTTCATTCTCTTGACGTAGCTTAATTGTGATGACGATTGTATATTTCTTCTGGTTCTGTTTGTGCAGATGGTTTGGGAACCAAAATCAATGAAGAAGGGATTACTTATTATAACAATTTCATTAATGCTCTCCTTGAAAAGGGTATGAATTTGTTTATTTTCATTTTCTTCTGGTTGATTGGCTCCTTAGGAAAACTTAAGGATAGTTGAGGAAATACTTTTCTAATTGGCAAAACTTTTCTTGAAGTGTATTTGCATGTTTATTCAACAATTTGTTCTTGCAGGCATCCAACCTTATGTAACACTGTACCATTGGGATCTACCCTTGTTCCTTCATGAGAATATGGGAGGGTGGATGAATAAGCAAATTGTGTAAGTACCATATCATCATTTAAATATCACTTTTGTTTTATTATTGCACAAGTGAAGGTATCTACTCAATTCATTCCAACTCTTTTCTTGAAATTGAAAGCAAGGAATAGAGAAAAGTTTATGTCTATGTGCCAACGAATTGCAGAGTGCTGTAAGATCCTTCCATTGTGAATTTTAGATAGATATGTTAACATCGCATGACGCCTTTCTATTAACAACGGCAATCATTTCTGTTAGACAAACACTAGACTCTATAGCAAGAGTTAGGAATTATTCTAACATTAAATTATGATATAGGACTACCTAACACTTAATTCATATGTACAAGGCACTAGATAAAACAAATTAATAGACTTGTGAAAATAAATTAAATGCTCATATAGGATGCAAATGATGAGGCTGAGGTAGGAATTAAAATAACAATTAGGAAGAAAATTAAATAACTCACAAATGTTAACACGCAATTCCAGAAATACCTAAAAGATTCACCGGCAAGGTAACAACCACTGTAAGATGCTTGATTCCTCAAAGAATGCTGCACATTTCGGATTGGGTCTTATGCGGTTGTTTAGGGCTCTTGGGATCACAACAAGAGTTCCCAAGAATCACTCGAGAGAAGATAAGTTGAAGCAAACACAATATTATTCATGGACTGAATTGTACAAGTACAAAATGGGTCTTATATAGAGCTACATGAGCACCGGAAGGCTAGTAATTAATGACTCACATTAAAGACTTATAGGAATTATAAAAGTCTAATTATATTGACTGATAAAAACAAGACCATATGCCCTAGGAAAACTAAAGAAAGCCTAGCAAAACAGTGTTTAAACATCCAGAAGCTCCAGCATTTTCAAATAAAATAGACAAACTCTGAATTCTTCTAGAAGCTCCAACAAGTATGGGCTCATTTGGAAGTGCTTTTAAAATGCCTGAAAGTGCTTTTGGTGAAAATGTTCTTGAAGCTCATCCTCAGTAAAAATGCTCCTGGAAAAACACTTAAAAGTGTTTCCTGCAAGAAGCACTTCAAATGCTTTTAGAACGCCTTAAAATTTTGTGAATCAATTCACAAGAATCCAAGTTGCAAGTTCATCCCTTTTCTTCCTTTTGGATGTATTTAACTCAAGGCACGTGAGCTAAAATATATTTCTGCCTTTTAGAGCTCGATCCATCGGTACCTAATATATGTGTTGCTTTTATTTGACCAACCGTACATTGTTCATTCACTTGGACAACCCCGAATTGCTTTTGGTACAACTATTCTGTGAAAACCTTCATGAGAGAAGCAAGTTTTTGATTAGTGTAGACTTATATCAGGGATCAACACAGAGGCCCTTTCTTTATGGACAAACTGACTAAACATACTCAGGATGAGCTTTATATATGGTCAGACTATTGGCATATTGTTTTGATTTAATAGACTAAAGCATGCAAGAATGCTATAAAAAAGAGTTACGGAGAGAAACTTCAGAAGCAATAGACTTAAGATAAGTATATATAAAACTGAATACATATAATACAATTATAACAAAAGAAGAAATACAGGTGCGGAGGTGGTGACAGTTGTGAGTCAAAAGAACTCCAAAAGAGAAGAATTTGTGCCATCTTTTCTCCATCGTTGATTGAGAGATTGAGATAATGTGGCTTAGAGTAACTAACTCAAATATGAGAAGGTTAAGTGGCACCTGTAGAAGATAAAAAGGAGGCATGGACTATGGTGGTTACTAGACCCAATGAAGATTAATAAAGCATGCATTACAAAGAATGACTAATTCAATAGAGAAGGTAGTTCTATAGAAGAGGAACAGAAACTCTGGGTAGCAAGAGCATTAAGGGTCTTCTGGCTAATATTAAATGTTCTATTAGGGGATACAGGTTATTAACAATCTGAAAATCATCTACAATGCAGCAGTTTGTCTGCATGCATCAGTATTGGCAGAGGGAATAAAAAAAATGATATTCAACACAAACTTCTGTTACTTTCAGGAAACAAATATAGTAATTTTTTGTATGTGTTTATCTCATTGTTAGACAATTGCCTCATAGCCTTTATGTTATCAAGTGCTGTGAGATTCTATCATACAAGTAGTCAGTTGGATTTTGTGAATGCAGAGAATACTTCTCAGTCTATGCAGACACCTGCTTTGCAAGCTTTGGCGATAGAGTAAAGAGCTGGATCACTTTTAATGAGCCTCTTCAGACTGCTATTAATGGTTATGGTGTTGGGATATTTGCTCCTGGAAGGCATGAATGCTCGTCAACAGAACCATATTTGGTTGCACACCACCAACTATTGGCACATGCTGCTGCTGTTTCCATATACCGAAGCAAGTATAAGGTTTACTGTTTGTTTCTTTGTCTGCTTGTCTCCTTGTTACTCTTTTTATCACTGACCAAGCTCCTGGTATTTGCCATTTATTTCATCACTTTATTTATTAAAGGCAAGATGTTTTACTCAACAAGGGAAGTAATATATTAGTCAGCATTTTAGTAATTTATAGCTTCCTCGTGTAAGATTAGATTGTGATTCTGTGAACAAGCAAATCTTAACACTCGTGTTCTCTCTATTATTTTTTTTCCTTTATTTGTTTTTCCTTTCATATATGGGAAAGTGCATGTAGTCAGCTAAAGAACTCATTTAGCTGAAAATCCAGAAATGTTTCACATAATTCGTTTATAAGTTTAGGATATGTTTTTAAGTAGAACTGACATCATATGGGAAAATGTAAACATAATAAACCGTGCTCAAATATTTGGGTTCAAAATCAGATTTCACGTAAAGTGCAATGAATGTGAAATTGATTGGAAGACAGTCAAGGCTTAAGATACTTACATAATATAGATTTCTGAATATGGACATAGTTTAGTGGCGGTATCTTTTTTCTCCACTCCACTACCCAAATATTATATATTGTTCTTACTCTTGCTGCTACTATTGTCTTTCAGGACAAGCAAGGGGGACAAGTTGGCTTGGTTGTAGACTGTGAATGGGCAGAGGCTAATTCAGACACAATTGAAGATAAAGTTGCTGCAGCAAGGCGCCTAGATTTTCAGCTTGGATGGTAATTACTTGTTCCCTAAATTATGTAACTGTTTGGTCACAAAAATACTGTTAACTAACTATGTAAGTTCAGATAATATGTATGGATCTCTCTCTCTCTCAATCTCTCTCACACACACACAGACATGAGCCCTCATACAGACACTCATTCTCAAACAATTTTACTGTGCATTCAATATTCATACAAGTACAATGTGCATGATTAAAGCATCCATGCTGTCAAAGTACATAGGAAAACCTCATGGTAAATTAGTCGGAGTAACTGATCTCAGTGTAGTTATTTAAATTAGCCGGAGTAACTGATCTCAGTGTAGTTATTTAATTCTCTCTCTCTCTCTCGCACACACACACACAAACACATACATGAGCCCTCATACAGACACTCATTATCAAACAATAAGTACACTAAGTGTGCACGATTAAGGCATCCATACGGTCAAAGTTCATTGGAAAACCTCATGGTAAATTAGCAGGAGTAACTGATCTCAGTGTAGTTATATTTATTCTCTCTCTCTCTCTCTCTCTCTCTCTCTCACACGCACACACACGCACACACACGCACACACACACGAGCCCTCATACAGACTCATTCTCAAACAATTTTATTGTGCATTCAATATTCATACAAGTGCACTAAGTGTGCATGATTAAAGCATCCATACGATCAAAGTATATTGGAAAACCTCATGGTATAAAGTTAGCAGGAGTAACTGATCTCAGTGTAGTTATTTAATTGGTGAGAGTAGGCTGTAATTAATGACAAAAGAACTTAGAAATACAATGTTAGCAGGAGTAACGGATCTCTGCAGTTTGTTAGATGAATTTAAATGGTTTTCTCCTCTTAGTATTGTTTAGAATCCATCTCAACTGATTCCAAATGCAGGTACTTAGATCCAATATATCATGGGGAATACCCCAAAGTTATGCGTGAAAGACTTGGGGATCGGCTTCCCATATTTTCAGAGAAAGATAAGGAGTTGCTTAAGAACTCAGTAGACTTTATTGGTCTGAATCACTATACATCAAGATTTATTGCTCATGGAAGAGATAACCATGATGAGGGTGATTTTTATAAAGCACAAGGGATAGAGAGAATTGGTAAAATACTGTAACTACTATGTCAATGGTTTTCACAACAAATTTTCTCTTGATCTTTATATAATACTCTCTCTTTACCATCAGATGAATGGGAAGGGGGTGAGGCTATTGGTGAGAAGGTATGAACTCTCTCCTGCAGACATATTCCACTAACTGTCCAGTCTACTGAAATATTTTGCTTGGCAGGCAGCATCAGAATGGCTGTATGTTGTTCCTTGGGGCATGCATAAGGTTCTGAATTACATAGCACAGAGATACAATAATCCCCCAATATATGTTACTGAGAATGGTATGCTTGGAGAGACTTTCCTTGGAAAACAAAATTGAATCTAGAATTTCAGTTGTGATTTAATGCACTTGCCCATTATATAAATGAAATATGTACTGAGGTGAAATATATATAGATGAAATATATTGAATTAAAGTTCTTTTGATTATTGGTCTGGAAAACTATAGTAGTTTGTACTTTTCAACATTATGATTCTTTTAATTTCTTTTTTAAATTACAGGTATGGATGACGAAGATAATGACACCTCCCCACTTCATGAAATGCTGGATGACAAACTGAGAGTGAGTTACTTTAAGAGATACCTTTCAGCAGTTGCCAAAGCGATAAGGTAGGTCGACTTCATTTCATCCATTTTATCATATGAACAAGCTTTCAAGTCATTCTTTATAAGTCCTGCATGAAAGACTTTACAAATTCTAGGTTATCATGTCATTCAGCCCCTGCACGGAGTCGTGCTACCATTACAAGGTGGATGAGTACTTAGTTGCAGCATCCATTGTCTTGATGTATAAGGCTGAGGCTTTTGGTGCTCATCTATTTATGCATGAAAATATGCATGTGATATTAAGGTCGCATAGATGGGTTATTAGGAGACACGTGGGTGGCTGATACACACCTCCCAACCCAACCCAATCCACAGGCGTCCCCAGGGTTCCATCCATGGCTGTTAGGTTTCTAAACCCTAGTATCCTGTCAAATTCAAAATCTTGTATAAATGGGAGGTGGGTTTATAACTGGTGGCTTGTGCTACTCATCTATTTATTTGTAGCGGGAAACTGCAAACGGGGAAAGGCATAGATGTCACATTTCACAAAATATCTTCAATTGGTATTAACCAAAGAAAAGATTTAGTTGGTCATTTTGTTTCTCCATCTTGAGCATCTTCACATGTCTAGTACATATTTTCACCTTGCTAAAAAGTAATTAACTCATATTAGTGTGCGAACAATGATCTGAAAAGGTAGGTATAAAGGAAAACCAATACTGTTACATTTTTCCTGGACAGGGATGGGGCAGATGTAAGGGGATACTTTGCGTGGTCATTACTGGATAACTTTGAGTGGGCTCAAGGATATACTAAGCGTTTTGGTTTGGTTTACGTTGACTATAAGAATGGGCTCTCGAGACACCCAAAATCTTCTGCTTACTGGTTCTTGAGGTTCTTCAAAGGTGTTGAAGGCAAATATGGAAAGGAAGAGTAATGGACAATTAGGTCCTTAAAGCCGGCCTTATGGACTTCACCCATGCATTGTACCAACTTTAACTGCTTGATGCTTCCGTTGTTTTGAAGACGGATAGGGACTCCCCAGGAAGCTCTCTGGCTTTTGCAAGTTACCCGGAAGTTTTACTTATGTACCAACTCACTCTTATCCCCAATTATGCCACCCCCTGGAATGTAGATTGTTTATTTTTTTTTTACGTCAATGACTGGAACCATCCGATGATGGAGTGTTACGAACACTTTATCTTTATTCTTTTTTTTTTTTAAATGTCACAAACTATTTGTTCTAATTATTTAAATCACCCCAATTGGGCATTGGAACCCTATAGCATGCAGTGCAGCTGCACACTGGTGTTATAACTAATTAGTAATTACTCGAGGTTTGTATGCGGATGTTGTGCGATGCATAATGGCAAGGGACGGATAGGCTCAACACATCCCCTCGAGTGTGGCATTATTCGACATCTTGCCTTACACTATAATATGTACCCATCCATGTCTCATTTCACCAGGAGGGAAAGTGACGCCACTGTTTCTATGGATCAATGAAGTAGCCTCTCTGCCCGACAATAGATCACGAGAATTCAGGGTTCTCAACGATACCTCCCGGTGCATCCTTGAACTAGAAGAAATGTGTATGGGAATTGTATGGAGAAATTTGGAAAAATAACCAAAATTTGGACATCATATAAAATTATGACCAACTTTTTAAAATTATGATAATTATAACCAAAACTTGATAGAAAATTACTCATACACCCTTAAACCTAGCTTTTTTTCTTTCTTTTCAGAGTGTGGCACCCTAGAAAGCTTCATTTCTGCCGAAAAGTAAAACCCTATTTCTTCATATCTTGTTCACTGAGGGCAAATTGCCCCATTAGCATAAATTTGCTGGCAATCTCTAGGAATTCAAATGAAACCCAAAAGTCAAGTCCACAATTCTGTCCCAAATGTAGCTTTGCCCAGGGCATATTTACTTGGCAAGGGATTATTTGAAGGCGGAAGAAGTTTGGATATTTACGGCAGTGTAGAGAAAAACCAGAAAGAAAACGGGACCAGACGCAAAGAAAACCCATTTCCAAATCAATTTATGTTGTTGCATTTCCTTCCACGTGTATGCTCCAGGCTTGTGACTCCAAAAGCAAATAACAAAAATGTCAATTTTTTTGGGTCTGATTGTATAAGCAGAACAGAAGTACCAAATTAAAGAAGGAAGAATCGAAGAGATCTATGGTGGACTATGGAGGAGAAAGAAATGGAGTTCATTGGAGAATTTTATGGGTATATTAGTACTTTCATATTAAATTTTGGTTATAATTATTATAAAATTAAAAGGATGGCTATAATTCTATATGGGGTTCAAATTTTATTTATTTTTCCAAAATTTCCAATTGTTTGTCAATGTCTCGGTATCCAAAAAATATAACAGATTTACAAGCTCCAAGACTGAGGTGCGCACCTTCTCCCTCAAGACATCCACCAACCAATGGATGCAGAGAACTGAACGTCGAATGGAAAATATATCTTAACCATGTCAGCTGGAGGCATGTCCCTCTGCTGATTCAGAATTTCGTCCAACCACTGCAGAAATATTTTGGTATTTTTCTTTTGCCCATAAAAAATCAAGTCCATAACCAGACATGGATTCGCAACAACTGCATGTCCCAAATGCCTCAAGATGTAAGGGCAAATCTCCCAATCGAATTCGAGAACGAGAATTTGATAGGGTACTGCCTAGTAGCTGCCAAGTGGCTTAATAAAATGACGACACATGTGCGTGATTGTTAGTAGTTAGTTGGAAATGGGAGGATAAATAGCTGGTTGTAACAAAGAAGGAACGGTGAATGAAAAGTTGTTGTATTTCTGTTTGTTAGACTCTGTGCAATTAGGAAGAAGTGGAGAAATGGCTTAACAATTGGTATCGAGCCAGTCGTTTCTTCCCCTCAATCCTTCCTTTTGTATGACGCGACAAGCCTCGCGAAGATCCATGCAGACAAGGGTTTCAGACCTCGAATCCAAGCTCGGCGACGTTCAGGCTACCCAGGAAAAATTCAGTGCTGCACAGGAAGAACTCAAGTCGACACATAATTCGATTCTTCATCAGCTTCAAGAACAAGGTTTGATCCTCCATCAACTGCAATCCTTTATGGCGCGCTGCAATGGTGGGTCGATTGGTGAATCTTCAGAAGCTATTCTCGGCTACAATCAATTTCGTGATCGGGTGAATACAATTGGTCATCGTTCTGATTTTGGGCAAAATTGCAATCAGCAACCAAGACAACCATTCTTAAAGATGGTTTTTCCAAGATTCATGGAGGGTGATGACCCATTGGGATGGATTTACAGAGCGGAACACTATTTCAAGTTCTTCAACGTTGAAGACTCCAAAAAGGTGAGGCTCGCATCGTTCCATATGGAAGGAGATGCTTTACAGTGTTTTCAATGGGCACGTTGTTTGGAGAACTTTTCTTCGTAGGAAGAATTTTCCAAGGTTTTGTGCCAAGAGTTTGGTCCATCAGAGTTGGAAGATGTTGCAGAAAGTTTGGTGAAATTGAGGCAAACCGGTACCTTGCGGGATTATATCACGGAGTTCAGACCTTTGGCAAATCGAACTAAGAACATCAGCTCGTCTCTTCTCAAATCTTGCTTTATTAGAGGTTTGAAAGCGGAACTCAGGCACGACGTTGTGGAGCCAAAAATAATCACAAGGCGAGACATGGATTTTTGGGTACAAGAGGACCAAACTACCTCTGAGGTATACCGGGATTTCTACACGCGAGCAGCAGACAATCGTCCTTCAACAAAGTCAAAAATGCTCCAAAGAGAGGTAACCAATTCAAGATCTATCTTATCAAATCTCTTTTTGCAAGGTAACCTCCAAAATAGTGTTAATTGGTTAATTAATGGGTTAATTACCCAATTAATCCATTAATTACCAATTAAGTTATACAAATTAACCCCAAAAATATCAAAGGGCCAGCCACCGTTCCCATCCTCACCTTTCCCATTTACTCGATTTTATTACCCAAATTAAAATAGACATTTATTTTTATAACCACCCATTTATGCCTTTCATATTTAATTAGCCAATAAATTGGCTAATTAGATGAAAAAATTGAACCCAAAGAACCCTTGAGTGGCCGGCCATCTCTTCTCAAAATTGGGCAAAGCCTAACCCTATAAATAGGCACCCATTCTGACAAAAAAGTCATTCCAACACTCTTGCAAAAAATCCCAAAATTCTCTAAACACTCTTTCTCTCTAAATTCTAACTTTGGCATCGAGGTTCTTCGGCCAAAGCCCCCATTCATCGTGGGAGCATGAGGCTTGTGGCCATAACCAAAGATGTTATTTATTTTGTAGGTGCAATTTTGTCCAAGATCAAGGAGGAGGAAATTTGCATCCACAAACGTGAAGTTGTTGCAACCCAAAGATGTATTGGAAGCTTCAGCAATGGCACAGCAACTTGATGCCAAGTTGTCTGACTTAAAGGTGAGATCTTTCTCTAAGACACCCTAGTCTACCTTCCGATCAAGTTTGCAGATTATTAACACAAACGTCTTGCCTGAGAATAAGACTCGAATTCCTTCTGTGCGCAAAATGACTCTTGAAGAAGTGGAATTTTGTAGAAAGAATGGTTTGTGTTTCCATTGTAAGGAAAAATATTTCAGAGGGCATTCTTGTGAGAAAAAGCAATTGCTATTGATTAATGTTCAAGATCCTGAAATTTGTGAGGATGAGGAAGTTAATAATGAAGAACTGGAAATCACAGCATATGCATTGTTTGGTATTCTTGCGCCACCCACTATTAAGACTATGAAGGTCAATGGGTTTGTAAAAAATTGTCATGTCACCATTTTAATCGACTCAGGAAGCTCACATAATTTTGTGAATTATGGATTGGTTAAAAGGGTAAAGGGTAACCTTGATACTGGGCACACTTTTAATGTGAAAATTGTTGAAGGGGGTAAGGTATCTACTCAGTGTACCTTGGTTCAAATACCTGTGAAAATTCAGAATTATACTTGTCTTACAAATTTGTATGCTATCTATCTAGGAGGTTGTGATGTTGTTCTTGGAGTTCAATGGTTGAGAACCTTTGGGCCAATTCTCTGGGATTTCGAGAAGTTGTATATGAAGTTTCAGGAAGAATGAACCACTTATTGAATTGCTAGTACAGAAACACCTACTACCCAATTGGAGGACATTTCAGCTTTACAAACGAGTAAGTTGCTGCAGCAAGAAACTATTTTAGGGGGCAGTTTTGTGTCACTTAGAGACCGAAGGTGCAACATTGTATAATATGGAACCTGAAGCTGTGAACGCTAGTGCAAATAACCTCTCTACAACTCAAGCTCATCAACTACATCAACTTGTAATTGAATTTGAAACACTTTTTCCTACACCAACCCATTTACCACCTCACAGACCTCAAGATCACAGGATTCCACTATTACAAGGTAGTAAACCACCAAACAACAGACCTTATAGATATGGTCCAGTGCAAAAGACCGAGATCGAGAAGTGTGTGAAAGAATTAATGCAGTCTGGATTATTAGGGTCAGCAATTGCCCCTACTCTTCTCCAGTAATTTTGGCGAGGAAGAAAGAAGGTACATGGCATATGTGTATGGACTACAGAGGCCTCAATGACATCACAGTGAAAGATCGATTTCCTATCCCTCTTATAGATGAGCTATTAGATGAATTGTTTGGTGCCAAATATTTCTCGAAGTTGGATTTGAGGGCTAGATATCACCAGATTCGTATGCATCTTGATGATGTCGAGAAGACGGCATTTTGAACACATGATGGACATTACGAGTTTTTAGGAATGCCATTTGGATTAACTCATGCTCCAGCTACCTTCCAATGTCTTATGAATGAGATTTTTTGTCCTTATCTCAGGAAGTTCATTTTAGTTTTCTTTGATGACATACTGGTATACAGCTCATCTTGGTCTCTGCATTTGTCCCACTTGAAAACAGTCTTTGAAACATTACATAAGCACAATTTATTTGTTAGGCAATCCAAATGTGCATTTGGCAAGTCTCAGGTGGAGTATTTAGGGCATATTGTCTCTGAAAATGGGGTTGCTGCAGATCCTAGCAAGTTGGATGCAATCTCCAAATGGCCAATTCCAACTATTGTCAAAGCCTTGTGAGGGGTTTTAGGGTTAACTGGTTATTACAGGAAGTTTATACCTAATTTTGGTAAGATAGTGGGGCCGTTGACTGATCGGATCATATTTATACATATTTTTACATCAAATTCACTCGTATTTTCTTAGTTAGTTCGTTATATTTTGTGCTATTTACGTTATTTTTATGTTTTATGAATTTTTCTAGAAAAGAAAATAAAAATAGAATAAGTGAAGTGTTAAGTATTAATTTCATCTAAACTATCTTGTCTGTTGAATTATACTTATCATTTAGAAAATAATATATATATATATTTATATTTATTTATATATTTATATTTATTTATATATATATATATTTATATATTTATATATATATTTATTTATATTTATATTTTCATTTAAATATATTGTGATGTGTGTGTGTGATAACAGGTAGCATGGCACGGCACATGCAAAATTTAGAAAAAGGCAGACCTTGGGGCAGAAAATAATGATGATAGACGGCATTGAGATGGAAAGCAGATGCAAAGCATAAGAGAAAAAATAAAATAAAATAAAGAAAGAGGGGATTAATGATGAAAAACACAGGAAGACAGCTACAAAGCACATGCATGAATCGGTGGAGTGAGGTCTTCGGGGGAGGAATAAACAAAAAGAGATTAAAAAAAGAAAGAAAATAACAGAAGCTGGAGAGCGTAATACGGGGGTCAGCCAATTGAGGGGAGATTAGAAAGAGCTGCCTTAAGGCAGCTTTGTGAGGACCGCAAGCAGCAACGGAGAAGAAGAGACGAGCTCTCGCACGGGGAGCCTTGAAATCAGAGGCAGCTGCGAGGCGTGAAGCCTTGGGAGGTCAGAAAGTCAACGGGGAAGAGGAGTCTGCCATCACCGAGAACAAAGCTGAAGCCAAGCTGAGGCGCGGAGAGCTGCCTTTGGCTCTCGGGAAGGTGAAGCTGCCATTGGGCAGGAGGAAAAAGGACTAAGCTGCGAGGCAGCTGGAGGTTGCCAGCGAGGAGAGGAGAAAGCTGCGCACTCGGGGGGGGATTTTTAGGCGGTGCAGCAAATCAAAGCTGCCCTTTGGGCAGTGCATGAAAGGCGCAGAAACTGGGCAGTTAGAAGAGTTGACGAAGGGCATACGCAGTCAACTATCCAGCACAGAAACAAAGCCAGCGCCCATAATTGCGCAGTGCACAGATTTTTGCACTCCTTCTTTCGGTTTAATCCCTCCAACTTATGTTTTTAATTTCTGTTTTAATTTCTGTTTTAATTTATGTTATAAATAATGTGTAGTTAAATTTGTTTGGCTAGAGGATAATTCAAAACCATGATTATATTTGTAATTTGAATTGGTAATTTCAGTTGTGATTTCTGAGTTGTGATTTAATTTACTTAACTGCTTGATTAATAACTTATTTATGTTTGTCGATTAAGAATGCATACTTAATTTACATGCATGAATTTGATGCTAGAATATAAGTGAATTTCACCTAATCGTTATGAACTTATATTCATGAGTAGTGAAGGTTGCTAGTCACAATCGCGTTAAGTAAATTCCTGGCAAACGTATCATGCTGTTCATAGTTACGAATGCCTTGTCAACACTTATGATTTTCATAGAATTTAATGATTCTCGCTTGTATCTCTATTATGCAATTCATGTAGGGAACTTGTGGGGAATGTTTTGGGTTGTCGTATGCAATCATCCAATCCATTAATTTAAGGAAAATCTGAGAATTAATCTATGCAATTCATGGTTAATTTGGGGCGTTGAGAATTCATAATTTATTGAAAGAACAACTGAAAATCAATTTAGGTTGCTTATGTGTCATGTGTGGAGAAAAACCCTCTAGCCAATCCGTCGTCTATCTGTTCACTTTTAATTTTATATTTTTGTCAATTTGTATTTTATTTAAGTTTAATTTACTTCGTCAAAACCAAATCAATCCCCCCAATATTAAAATATTATTATTTAGTTAGTTTTTATTATTTTTAATCTTTTAATTTAATTTCCGTCCATTTCAATTCCTAGTTTTTATTTTAAATTGTTTTCATTATTTTGAGTCATTTTTAGTGTGTTTCGAGTTTTTAGCTTAGTTTGTGTTTTCTAGAGTCTTGAGTTGTTTTGAGTCTTTTGATTTGTTTTAGTTTATTTGTTAGTCTTATTTTGAGTTATTTTAGTTAAGTGTTTTTATTTTTGTTTAGTGTTTTAAACTTTGTTTTTACGTTTTTAAATTATTTTAGAGGTTTTAGCAAGCCCTCCTAATCCCCGGCCTAGAACGATACCCTACTTACATCTTTACTACAACTGTCAAAAAGAGGGTTTAATTTGTGTCGAGTTAATTCTCGCATCATTGACTGCATTAACCAAGAAAGACAATTTTTATTGGTCAACCGAGGCAACTACAGCATTCAACACATTGAAAAAAGCTATGTTTTCCCCTCACGTGCTTGCATTACCCAATTTTAATGAGCATTTCATCATTGAAAGTGATGCTTCAGACATTGGTATTGGTGTTGTGCTTCAACAAGATGGAAGGCCAATTGCTTTCACTAGCAAAGCCTTGTGTCCAAGGAATCAAACCTTGTCAGCCTATGAACGAGAGATGCTTGTGTTGAACAAAAAAAAATATAAATAAAATAAAAAATAAAAGAAGTTTGCAGCAAACAAACTTCTCAAAAGAAAAATACTGCCCACGTGAAGTTTTGTTTAGACTTGGAGATCCAAGTCGACAGAGAGAAGAAACATGAACCTAAAATAAAATAAAATAAAATAAAAAAAGAGAAAAGAAAACAGGTTTCTTCCTACAAAAGGGGAGAGAACGTGGAGCAAAACTCCCCATCTTCTACAAAATGTGGAAGGTTTTTTGCAAGACATGGGAGGTTACACAGTTAGCGGGAGAGGGTGGCAAAAATGGCCTCTATATCCCCCACATAAAAGCTCCAAAGGCTTCCTATGATGCCTATAAATAGGCATCAATCGCAGAGGAGAAAAAAAGAAGAGAGACTCTGCAGAAATTAGGAGGGAAATCAAAGAAGGAGTGAATTGCTGCGGAAGTTCAAGGAGACGTTGAGAGGAGAAGACAACAAAGAAAAAAAAAAGAAACAGAACAAAGAAAGCAACAAGCATTCAAAGCACTCAAAGGTATAAAATCATTTGTTTTTTGGTTATTTTTCTTGGTTCAAATCCGCCTTTTTGGTGAGAATCGAACTTAAGACCTCTCGCTTACAAGTAAAGAGGAATACTACTGGACCGTAGTACTAAGTGGCTATAAGTTTCTACATTGAAGTTGGAAAATAATTAATATTCATGGCTCAAAACTGCAGCTATAGAAATTGTGATTCAGGATTATTTCTTCTTTCATTCCATATATGCGTCGTTTCATTATAAAACAACACTTTATCATGCAAAATAGTGAACTAACTAAGGAAGACTAGTTGAACAAAGACTTTGGTTTCATAACAATACTACTGTAGAACACAATTTTTTTGTCAATTAGAGAAATATAATAAAGTCAAAGAATGCAGAGTATAACCAACCAAAAGAATACAAAGAGAAGCTACATAATGAAAAAATTTCAGGGTTGACGCTGTTTTAGAATGCAACGAAGTTTGTTCGACAATATCATGAGTACTATTTGCAACCATGATCCATACTTTGTGCAAAAAAATTGATGCATTTCATGTTCTAGGTCTTATTCCCTTAGCAAAAAATTACGGCTACCTTGCGAATGCTTGCATATAGAGCATCTACAGATCAAGTGGATGAGATCGCGAAGATGGGAAAAACAACTATTTTGGATTCCCTAATGCGGTTTTGCTCTGCAATTGAAGCCTTCTACACTAATGAGTACATCCGGAAACCCATGCCAAGGGACATGCGAAGGCTTCTGAGGAAGGGTGAGATGTGAGGCTTCCTTGGCATGATTGGAAGCATCGACTGCATGCACTGGACTTGGAAAAACTGTCCAAGTGCGTGGCAAGGAGCTTATGGCGACAGGAAATGAGCCAAAAGTGTCATTTTGGAAGCGGTGGCTTCATTTGATACATGGATTTGGCATGCTTTTTTTGGTGTTCCAAGAGCTCAGAATGACCTAAATATCCTTGCCCAATCTCCAGTGTTCGACAAACTATTGCAAGGAAAATCGCCGAGATGCACATATTGGGTTAATGGCCATAAATACGACAGAGCATACTACCTTGCAGACGGCATTTACCCAAGGTGGACAACGTTTGTCAAAACAGTGCCACATCCACAGAGTGAAAAAGAAAAACACTTCGCAAAATGTCAATAGGGGTGTAGGAAGAATGTGGAGCGTTGTTTTGGTATCCTGCAAGCTCGTTGGGCAATTGTAAGCATTGCAGTGTAGTAAGTTATTTCAAAATTCAGGTACGAAATTTCTTTTAAGGAGGGTAAATTGTAAAACCCCTCCCCAAAATTTGTATGTAATTTTACTTTGTTTTGGGTTTTTATTTAAAAATTGTTTTTGGGATTATAATTGGTGAGCCCAAGGGGCCTACCCTTTGATTTGTGTCCCCCAGTCCCAATCACTCTCCTATCCTGTAATTCTCTCACCTCTATCTTGTTTTCTATCTTAGCTAGTTCGGGCGAGAGCAATCCCAGGATGGGTGACCCATTAGGAAGTTCTCATGTGAGTTTCCAGAAACAAAACCGTGAGGGTGTGGTAGGGGTCCAAAGCGGACAATATCGTGCTATGGAGAGTCGAGCCCAGAAAGTGGTTGAGCCCTTACTGAGATGTGACAATTTGGTATCATAGCCACTCCCTGGCCGGAAGTGTGCTGACAAGAACGTCGGGCCCCTAAGAGGGGTGAATTGTAAGATCCCACATTGCCCAGGGGTGGGGATCTTGTAAGCCTCATATGTACATGCCCATCTCTAATTAGCACGAGGCCTTTTGGGAGCTCACTGGCTTCAGAGTTCGTCAGAACTCCGAAGTTAAGCGAGTTCGCACAAGAGAAATCCCATGATGGGTGACCCAATGAGAAGGTGATGTGCCTTATATGTACATTCGCACCTCTATATCGCACAAGGCCTTTTGGGAGATCACTGGCTTTGGAGTTCGTCGGAACTCTGAAGTTAAGCGAGTTCGGGCGAGAGCAATCCCAGGATGGGTGACCCATTGGGAAGTTCTCGTGTGAGTTCCCAGAAACAATACCATGAGTGTATGGTAGGGGCCCAAAGCGGATAATATTGTGCTATGGTGGAGTCGAGCCAGTGTCAGGATGTGACACTTCTAAGGGTAATTCGACATCTTGAATCCATTTTTGACGTCCGTTTTCCTAAATTCAATTGTTATATTATATTTTCATTAATTGGACCCTTTATGTGCTTAGGGGCAATTATTTGTGGTGTTTTCGTCTTCGCTAGTTTGCGTGGCTCTTCAGCAGCGGAATATATGTGAGTGGACTCCTTCTAAAATGCATGTTTTAATAGTAGAATTGCATACATGAAAAGCATGATTTAATGATTACATTTTATAAAACGTTTTATGAGATATTACGCTTACTTAGAATATTTTGGAATATCATATTTTCTATCGAACCCATGTTTTTTGTAGGATATCTAATGGATGATGATATACTATTTAGAACATGTTTTTACACACTTCTTTATAGTATAGACGATGGATGACTTTATGCTATGAAAATGTTTTTGAGATATATGTACCTATGTTTGGAAAGACTATATTAAATGTTTTTGTGCGTATCTAGTGGTCAGTTTTTCCTGTTTGGCAATGATATTATATTGGCTTCATGCCGAGCGTAGGTTGGGCCTGTTTTGGCAATGATATTTATATGGCTTCGTGCGGGGCGTAGGATGGGCCTGTTTGACAAATGAATGAAGTGTTTTAAATGGCCTGTTTGGAAAATGAAGGGTTATGATTGAATAGATATTGATACTAGTACCACTAGTTAGCACACTATATACGAGATATGATTTATGAAGGTTTTATGGCATGCTAGGGTTTTCAGAAAACCTATTACATATTATGCTATTGAGTTTTCATAAAACTTTGGAGGTTGGTATGTTGATAACTGTTTTATTTTATATATATATATATATATATATATATATATATATATATCAACTTGGTTCACTCATGTTTGATTTGTGCCCACTTCAGGCTTGTTTTATTATACATACAATCCTGGCTTCAAGGCACTTCCTCATTGGCATCTTCGAGTCCTCTCGGTGTAGGGCCGATCCTTTTGTTCATTCAATTTTATATTCTTCCTTTTAGTGTTCTAGTTAGTTGTATGCTCTAAACACGTTCCTCTTTGCATATTAATTATATTTAAATTTCTCTTAACTTATTCATATTTTAGTTCTCATGTTTTCAATAAATGACTTTTGTCACCTTCGGGTGTCGGCCAGCACGTGACTATCTCGATGTTCCAAGGACATAAGGATCGGGGCGTGGCATTATCAAAGTATTGTTGCAGATAGGTTAAGTCTGCATTAAGTTCTTTTTCTTGCCGTGTAAACAAGAACTTTTAGTTCATGATCTTGTATATTCAAATGGAGGGAGTTCATAACCCTTTAAGTCATTTGTTTGATTCCAGGTTACTCTTAATGAAAACTGATCTATTAAGTCAACCAGATCCAGATGCAAATGAGACTCTTAAAATATAAAAACTGGTGGAAATGACTTGAATACATGTTGAAGAATGCATTAATCAATAGATATACTAATTTAGAGGACAAACAAAGATACTCGGGCAAGATTTCACCTTATTTGGTAAGGTTGAACCTCTTGTAGCACTTCTCTTTGAGTTTACAGGGGTTGTATGCTAAAATGGATGGATGGTAAACAGGTTTACATGAGAAAATCGATACTACAGCACTGGGGAAGTAGCAGAGCTTTTATACTAGACAAAAGATAGCTTTCCTAAGGAAGTTATTGCTAAAAAGACTGAATCAAGGTTGATTTCAGCTTTTTGGATGCAAATTTGGCTTAAGAGCAGAGTTTGTATGTTTGTTTGTTTGATGGGTTGAGTGTCCTTATCTCTGTTGTCTCTTCTTCCTTTTATAGACGATTTGGCCAAGGGTCAGGGCTTTGCTCTTGCCCGAAAGCTCTTAAAGGGTCGTGAGTCATCAACTTTTTACTTGTAGTGCCACTGGAAAGTGGTTTTTGGCTAATGGTAAGTTAGTCTCCATCACATGTCACTTTTGTTATGGACATGTGGCTTGTGTCTTGGCTGAGAAAACTTCAATTTACTTTGGATTTCGTGGTTGGACTTTGGGTAGATTTATCTTGTTTTAACATCTTTGGGCCTTCCTTCAATCTAGCTCAATATTCAAATATTAACACAAACAGAAACTGTGATTGGCTCAATAGTTGAGGTAGTTTTGTGTAATTTTTCCTTAATTAAACTATCATGAGATGTTTTTAAATCTAGTCGTTGAATTTAAATAGATTATTGCAATTGAGGAGCTGGACCCCAAACAAAAGGCTAAGAGGGAGAGGTTATATTTGGCTAGCTTGATGCCCCTTCATTGGCATAGGCGGCATCGATTCATTCGATTACGTTTTTGGCCAAATAATTGCATGTGGGCTCCATAGAGTTACAGCCTTGCCATCGCTTGGAGATCACAATTTGTTATCAAAGACAATTTGTCGTGTGGTGCGAGTGTGTCGACGTCATACCCGATATCTTAACGGGTCGTGTCGTGTAATACCTGTTAAAATAAACAGGTAAAATGACCCAACCCGAAATCGACCTGATAATATTAACAGGTAATATGACCCGACCCGTTACCCTTTAAGGAAAATATATTTTAAACCAAGAAATAATCAAATGAAAAACATGATACTAAATAAGTATATACATACCATATTATCACCGTCAAAACATAAAAATGCATTTTTCTTTCAAGTATTACATATTTACATACCCAAAATAAGAGTATAATAAAAAATAATAAAAAATATTTGAACATTACAAAATATCAAATGTTCAAAAGATTTGCAAAATTAAGGGAGTTATGTTTCAAGGTTTGGAATGTTGCACATTTTCTTACAATCAAACTCTTCAATTTTCATCAATCACCGTGGGAAACGGTATTGGAACTTTGGCTTGATATATTGTCTTCAAGAGTTATATTGATGATATTTTTAGTGAGGCTTTCTACATTAGCACACTCTTCTCATTTATCCTATGACTATTGTTTAAGTAAAGTCTTTAATAGTTTTTTAATTAATGTAGAAGTATGAAAATAATAGAAAAAATATATATAAACGCTCGTAATGACAAGCTTTACAACTTTCGTGAAGGGCTTAACTTTGAAATGTGCCACTATAATCATATAAATCATAGATCAAAATTTAACCGTTGATTGTTGTTTACATTTATGCTTCATTTTTCTCCCAAATTTTGTTTTTTTTTCTTCAGATTTTCTTTTTTAAAAACATGATCATTAGAGGACATAGGAAGATGAACGGTACAGATCGTTGATATTATGTTCAGAGTTTTACCGTTAGTAAAAATATTGCTTGGTGTTTATAAAGTTTCTACCAACTATATAACATCGACTCATATTTCAATTAACCGTAAATATTGGGACGTGATATCAAAGATCCGAACCGTTTATCTTCCTACATCCCCTAGAAGATCATGTTTTCAAAAAAGAAAATTTAAAAAATGAAATTCAATATAAAGAATAAAGCTTAAACTACAATCGATGATTAAATACAAATTTAAGGTTTATGGATTATATATAGTGTCGGATTTCGAAGTTTACCCCTTCATGAAAGTTGTAAAGCTTGTCGAAACTCCGAAGTTAAGCGAGTTCGGGCAAGAGAAATCCTAGGATGGGTGACCCACTGGGAAGTTCTCATGTGAGTTCCCAAAAATAAAACCGTGAGCGTGTGGTAGGGGCCCAAAGCGGACAATATCGTGCTATGGCGAAGTCGAGCCCGGGCCGGGATGTGACACTTCTAAGGGCAATTTGACGTCTTGAATCCGTTTTTGACGTCCGTTTTCTCAAATTCTATTGTTATATTATAGTTTCATTAATTGGACCCTTTATGTGCTTAGGGGCAATTATTTGTGGCGTTTCCGTCTTCGCTAGTTTGCGTAGCTCTTCGGTGGCGAAGTATCTGTGAGTAGACCCCTTCTAAAATTCATGTTTTAATAGTAGAATTGCATACATGGAAAGCATAATTTAATGATTACATTTTATAAAACGTTTTATGAGATATTATGCTTACTTAGAATATTTTGGAATATCATATTTTCTATCGAACTCATGTTCTTTGTAGGATATCTGATGGATGACGATATACTATTTAGAACATGTTTTTACACACTTCTTTATAGTATAAATGATGGATGACTTTATGCTATGAAGATGTTTTTGAGATATATGTACCTATGTTTGGAAAGACTATATTCAATGTTTTTGTGCATATCTAGTGGTCACTGTTCTGCCTGTTTGGCAATGATATTATATTGGCTTCGTGCCGGGCGTAGGTTGGGCCTGTTTGACAAATGAAGGAAGTGTTCTAAATGGCCTGTTTGGAAAATGAAGGGTTTTGATTGAATAGATACTGATATTGATACCACTGGTTAGAACACTATATACGAGATATGATTTATGAAGGTTTTATGGCATGCTAGGGTTTTCGGAAAACCTATTACATATCTTACTATTGAGTTTTCATAAGACTTTGGGGGTTAGTATGTTGATAATTGTTTGTTTTGCGCCCCCTTCAGGGCTTAGAATCGAGGCATACAATCCTTGCTCCAAGGCACTTTTGCATTGGTATCTTCGAGTCCTCTCGGTGTAGGACCTATCCTTTTGTTCATTTAATTTTATATTTTCCTTTTAATGTTCTAGTTAGTTGTATACTCTGAACACGTTCCTCTTTGTGTATTAATTATATTTAAATTTCTCTTATCTTATTCATATTTTAGTTCTCATGTTTTCAATAAATGGCTTTCGTCACCCTCGGGGTCCGCCAGCACGTGACCATCTCGATGTTCCGAGGACATAAGGATCAGGGCGTGGCATTATCAAAGGGTTATTGCAGATAGGTTGAGTCTGCATTAAGTTCTTTTTCTTACCTTGTAAACAAGAACTTTTAGTTCATGATCTTGTATATTCAAATGGAAGGAGTTCATAGCTCTTTAAGTCATTTGTTTGATTCCAGGTTACTCTTAATGAAAATTGATCTATTAAGTTAACTAGATCCAGATGCAAATGAGACTCTTAAAATAGAAAAACAAATGGAAATGACTTGAATACATGATGAAGAATGCATTAATCAATAGATATACTAATTTAGAGGACAAACAAAGATACTCGGGCAAGATTGCACCTTATTTGGCAAGGTTAAACCTTTTACAGCCACTTCTCTTTGAGTTTACAGGGGTTGTATGCTAAAAATGGATGGATGGTAAAAAGGTTTACACGAGGAAATCGATACTACAACACTGGGGAAGTAGCAAAGCTTTTATACTAGACAAAAGATAGCTTTTCTAAGGAAACTATTGCTAAAATGACTGAATCAAGGTTGATTTCAGCTTTTTGGATGCAAATCTGGTTTGACAGCAGAGTTTGTATGTTTGTTTGTTTAATTGGTTAAGTGTCCTTGTCTATATTGTCTCTTCTTCCTTTTATAGACGATTTGGCCTGAGGGTCAGGGCTTTGCTCTTGCCCGAAAGCTCTTAAAGGGTAGTGAGTCATCAACTTTTTACTTGTAGTGCCACTGGAAAGTGGTTTTTGGCTAATAGTAAGTTAGTCTCCATCACTTGTCACTTCTGTTATAGACATGTGGCTTGTGTCTTGGCTGAGAAGGCTTCAATTTGCTTCAAATTTCGTGGCTAGACTTTGGGTAGATTTATCTTGTTTTA
This sequence comes from Crataegus laevigata, assembly GCA_963580275.1. Classification (NCBI taxonomy): domain Eukaryota; kingdom Viridiplantae; phylum Streptophyta; class Magnoliopsida; order Rosales; family Rosaceae; genus Crataegus; species Crataegus laevigata. The sequence continues at coordinate 43,106,760 of OY756938.1, forward strand.
ACATCTTTTGGTCTTCCTTTAATCTAGCCCAATATTCAAATATTAACCTAAACAGAAATTGTGACTGGCCCAATAGTTAAGGTAGTTTTGTGTAATTTACCCTTAATTAAACTATCATGAGATGTTTTCAAATCTAGTCGTTGAATTTAAATAAATTATTGCAATTGAGGAGCTGGACCCCAAACAAAAGGCTAAGAGGGAGGGGTTACATTTGGCTAGCTTGATGCCCCTTCATTGGCATGGGCGGCATCGATTCATTCGATTACGTTTTTGGCCAAATAATGGCATGTGGGCTCCATAGAGTTACAACTTTGCCATCGCTTGGAGATCAATTTTTAGATAAATCAGGTCATTTTTTGACTTTTGGACATTTAGCTCTCTCCATTGGAGATGACCTAAGTTGTTCGGTTTGGTTCTACTAAAAAATAAGTAAAACTGGCAGGCTTTGGTTTATTCGATTTCCATTTCAGTTCGACCGGTTTTCGGTTTTAATGGAAAATTATATTTTATTTCAAAACCTGCTATTTCAACACACTAGACCCATGTATTTTTCACCCAAATTATAAATAAATAAAAAAACATGTGCGGGTGAAGAGAAGAAGAGGAAACAAGAAGAAAAAAAGATCAATGACCCATGGTGCGAGCGAAGAGAAAAGAAAGGAAGAAAGAAAAAAATATCGACGAGAGAAATGTAGACAATGGAAAAAAAAAATTAGACAGAAGAAGAAATAAATAAAAAGTGAAAAAATGAAAGAGGAGAGCGGCTGATAGGATTGGGCACGTGGTACAGAAAATTGAAACCGATACACGAATTAAGTCGGATCGCACCAAACGGTTCAATTTTTGAAGTTTAAATAGTTTCGGTTTGAAAACTGAACCGAAAGTTCAAATAATGATTTGGTTTCAATTCCTAATATTTGAAACCGAACCCAACCGCATAATATAAAAAATATATATTTAATTTAATTAACAAATTAGGTGTTTGGGTGTAATTGATTATTTAGTGGAGTTCATACATGGATTTGGATTTGGATGCTTGAATATCAGTATAGTGGTTATTGGTTTATGAGATTTGTTTTTTCCTTTTGATTTTGAAACAAAACCAAACGGGAGTTCCTTGAGTTTTAGTATGGTGGTTATCAATTTTGGATTTACTTATTGTGAATTGCTCCTCTCCCATTTGGGGCTGAAAAAACTATAAATTAAAATTTAAAAAAAAAATTGGGAACCCCAAATTGAAACAGACATTTTAAGGTAAACCCAATTTTTAATGGGCTTATAAGTTAGGCTCGAATCTAAACCAAACCATTTGAAACCAAACCAAACTAAAACTGATTGAGTCAGTTCGGTTCTCACTGTCAATCTGAACCGTACCAAATAAATTGACAACTTTATCCTTATACCTAATTATTAAAGTTTACCAAAAATTAATTAATTGAATAATAAAGAAATATATTAGAAAAAGAAAATATTAAAAATAAATAAATTAAACATTAAAAAATTTCACAACACCCCCAATTGTTTTTCGGAACCCTATGGCATGTAGCTGCAGAATGTGTGAGATGAAATTGATTATCTACATGCAAAGGATACTAGAATACCCCTCGTGTGGCATTACCATCTTGCCTTGCACAATAAATTTACTACACCCGTCTCACCTACCTCATTGATTCATCCAGCTGTGGAGGATCTGTGTACCTCTAAACTAAATCATTTTACAAAGCGATGTGGTAACCAAATACCCGTCTCACCTAGCACATTGATTCACCTAGCTGTGGAGAATCTGTGCACCTCTAAACTAAATCATTTTACAAATCGATGTGGTAACCGAATCAAATTAATCAGTGTGGCTAAATGATTCTGTCCTTAACTCTTATCAACCCGTTAAGAAAGCAGGTTGTGTCCAACATGACCCAAACAGGAATGAAATGACTCGTTTGTCAAGTCTAGACATAGTGACGGTCAAAGGGCCAAGGCTTTATTGGAAAATGAAATACGAGCACCGATACAAATGATACTAATTTACAGATAATATATACATTATACTGACATGATCCACCGCTACAATCAACAAGATGTATCCCTCATCAATTACACAACCTAACGCGAACTTAATTCCTAGACTAGGGGAAAAGGAACCATTTTTTTACGAACAAAAAGGAAGATTCTTTTGAGAAAATACCTAATGAAGGAAAAGAATGTTCCCAATTCTTAATCGAGCATCACACAAACTAAACTGTAAAGGCTTTTCAACAATATCTGCCTTTCCTATGTAAGATATTAAAACTCTGACTTCATGAGTTTTACTCGAGATCTTATGCTGACGTTGTCAAAGGGCTTTGCCTGTTCCACATGGATGTAATCCCTTGTCTTAAGAACCTGCAAAACAGTGAGTACAACCACGATCGAACCAGATTATTAAGCATTTCAAACTACACACCCACAATTTGGACAATAACATTTAAATATACGAAAACACAGTATTAAACTTAATGCCTACTAAGCCTTATTTTATTACTATTTTCTTTTCTTTTTCAATTTGAAACATTTAAGGGGCGTTTACATGGGAGAAATGAGAAATGAAGCATGGAGGAAGAAGTGTGCGAGGGTTGTGGAAGAAATGCATAGGGAATGGTACACAAAACGAAAGCTAAAATAAAACTAAAACAAAATTGTTATCAAATAGGCTTAAACTAGTTAGACTAGAAATTATTTACCAAATATTTTTCAACAATATATATACAGGCCCTTTATCCAAAGGGATCCCCATTTTTGGGTAAAAATGGGGACTAGTTGTAGGGCCACCTCCCATCGAACTTCAACGATTTGAACCGTCTCACATTTATATATATACATATCTATATATATATATTAAACATACATAAACTTAAACCTTCCATTGATAGTTCAATATCTTCCTTCTTTTGTAAAATTAATGATGTCACATGCTCTAACCTATCTTTAAAGATTTTGCTTGAGCTCAGTTAATTTCATTACATGCTTTTGGGGTTCCCAACATTGTGCTACATATAATATATATAAGAATACGCTATCATCCTTATTAATGAAGTCCTTCGTGACTAATTTAGCAGATCACCCAGATAAAAGAAAACCTTAGCATAACATTGATCATAACACTTACCAATGTCTCAAAAAACATCCTTGATGCTTCCTTTCGAGTTTTACCATTTAACAGACTGTCCATGCCAAGAATTTTTTTCCCATGCGCAGGTTCCTTATCAAGTAAAGTCTGGAGATACTTGGCAACAGCCCTATATGAAACTCAACAGTTGGTTTTTAATAATAACAGAAAACTGATATCAGAATGTCTGATGACAAATAATAGATAATCAATATCACAGAAAAACAATCAGCAATTTTAACTTGGGAATTGTATAGCATGAGAATTATGAAAAACCTGTTTACCAGTACACAACCATTTTCTCCAAGTGGATAGAGAGAGGGTTTAGGGTTTTATTATTCAAAATCCTTATATCGAAATATGGAAAAAATTTCATATTGTAACAATGCTTCAAACACACAAACTTGTCAGTATCACCTTCAATGACGTCATGCAAACCAGAAAAGGCAATTCCACTGTCTTGCAATAAAATGAAAATAGCAGCTTGCATTAAACATAGAACCGACCATATGAAGCATGCATACCTGGTACGGGAAGACCATCCACTGTTCTCAAGAAGACGAGTATCTTCAGCGCAAGGCATGTCATCGACATCTTCAGTTATTTCATCATCATCTACATTCAAAAACTCTGAGAAGAACAATAACATATGTTATTCAAAGGAACTCCAGCACATAAGTGCGAGGGAAAAAGGGAATTTTACTTTAAAATGCAAAAATACTAATACAAGGAAGCACATAGTCATCAAATATGCAAGCACAGACAGATCTTCATTTATGCTCCAGGTGATTTGCGCCAAGTCCACAGAGTTAATAAGAAATTTGGAAGTGCCAAAAAAGTACAAAGAGTACACTCATAAAATGCATAAATAGTTCTGTGCTATGTGGATAATCCATGTAGACAACACGTTCATACCAATAGGTCCTAAGCAGGTACATAATAAATAAGACAGTCCAATAGATGAATGGAAAGAGTCAAGAAGGCAGGAAGAAGACAAAGTCAACCTGTATCATTTCCAAAACCTACATCTTCACAATCCTGCACAATATAGCCACAATGTGAAGTTAAAAGCACGATTTGTACTTTAGAAAGGGACATATCTTGAAATGGAATTTGGGACAAGAGAACAAAATGACTAATGCACAAAATGACCCTGTTTCCAGAAGACAATGCCTATCTTCCAGGCAAAAACATATATAGTTAAGGAACAGCATTACAAAGTCACGTCATCTTCAATATCATTATTAAGGAACTTCAATAAGACAATTCTCAAAGAATCAGGAGTAAATATGGTAATCATAAAATGAAAAATATGGCTCAGAAGGTAGTTTTGCCAGGCAAGGAATGGATCAAATACTTGTTCAAGGAATAAATTTTTATTTGGTTCTAATAGATATAGGGGACCACCAGCGTGTGGGTGTAAAATTATAACAATTAAACGAAGCCAAATATAGTGTACGTGTGTACAACATGTTTCTGTCCCCAAGAAAAATAAGAATACATGCACTGAGTTTCCTTTTTCCCTTTTAAGTGACATTTAAAAAAATAAAAAATAATAAAATAATAAAAAAAACTTTCTTTTCATATGTAAGAGACATTCCAAATAACTTTCAGAACTAAAAATAATGAATGTTAACAACTTACACCACGATCTTCTGCAACTGCAGCGACTTCTGCATCAATGCCACTCTGTGGATCAACCTCCCGAAAACCAAGACTTTCCTTACCATTCAAGGAAGCATTGTCATGACAATGCAAGTATGCCTCCAGGACCTCAGTTTCATTCACAATATGTTGCTCACTATTTCCAATTCCTTCCACAGGTTGATAATCTGAAAAACTAAGGTTTTTGGATTCTCCAGTTGAGAGTGTAACATTTACATTGTCGGTGAGTTCAGACGCACCTATCCGAACATCTGCTTTGATTTCGACATTACGGTCAACAACTTCAATGGCATCAACTTCTTTCTGGATACTTGCCTCCACTATCAATGCATCCACCTCCATGGGTTGGGCGTCCAACTTATTATTTGGTGACCTGCATAATGCATCCATCTGTAGCAACACATCTTCATCATCAGTTTTATCCATAAGCCTTGACTGGACATTAACATCAGCTGACACCTTGTAAATATCTTCTACAATAGGATCAGCAACTTCAAAATTTTCTCTGTCAATTTCCATTTCAGCTATCTCCCCCAAGGGTTCATGTTTGGAAGTATTAAATTCTTCCAGGTCAGTGATCCCCTGTTCTTGAGCATCAGTATGGTGAGATCTTAGGTTATGATCTTCCTTCTGGTTTTCGTTCTCAATAGGAACGCCAGCAGGCTGTGCCGCTGAGTCATCTCTCATTATTACAGGTTCAGTGCTTCGAAGGGGTTCAATTTCTTTAGTAACATTTGGCTCCAGAAATGATTCTACATCATTCAATGGCTCCGCAGAAACATTGTTTTGCTCATTTTCGGAAACCCTGGTTGTACTTGTATCAAATGTTCCAGTGTGCAGATAAATCAGTTCTGCCGACATGCCTGATAGACATCAAAACCAATTCAGGTGGCTTGTACAGATTTTGTGAAGTATATCAATCGTTCACATTTCTACTGGTCTTCCAAAATAAACCAATAAATGACATGCAGTAATTGGATATACATACGTCTAAGTATAATTATCGTACCAGTAAATATGGGTTCAGTAAAAATTGCATCTTCCAAAAATTGTCGCTGAATCATTGAAATTTCTGGGCGAGTACAAGGAGCCTTTTTTCGCACACGACGTATGTCTTCAGTATTTGTCAGCTGCTGGCGTATTTGACTTCAGAAAACCGGCAGGCAAGTAGTTAGCGCTTAGTAATGTAGCACACAACAACTTATACAACAAGATAGGTCTAGCATGCTCAGCACGATTATTTTCATCTCAAAACTTACTAAGTAACTAAAGTAACTACCAGTTAGTCAGGTCCCACTCTATTAGCATAATCATTACAACTACCGATAATATACTTCAAAAGAACAAAATGTGAAATTTCCCATCAGAACATGCTAATTGCTCAAAGAGACCCACCATTAACTTCTATGTCAAAATATGTTGAGGTGGATGCAACTACAAATCTCAATTATACATAGTAGTATAGGCTTTTCATATTGTGGAGGTCTTAAAACAAGCAGCAAATATTCAAAAGGAAACACTTTTCTTATGCTCAGTAAAAATTAGTTGGTAGCTGTAATTCAAACAATGTAGATATATGGAAATTATCACATACTCGCCATGCAAGACCATTGTATCATCCATTAGCACTTTCCTCTTTGAGCCAGTACCGCGGGCAGCAGTTCTTGAGCGTTTAGTGCATATCATTTCAGGTGCAGGCGGAGTGGGTTTCATTTTTAGAACTGAAGACCTTCTTCCAACTGAATCAACAATAATTTTCAGTTTAGTCAATCATATAAGCCTTAGAAAATTCTTTCAAACAAAGATTCAGGAAAAAGAAAAGGATAAATGCCAGACTGATCTATCAACTCTTGGTCATAACACAAAATGACATGTACAAATTTCTGAAGGCGTGAAGAAAGAATCCTTTTGATACCTAAAATAGAAGACAATAAATCATCATCATCAGGGATAGATTCTGCAGTTCTCTCTCCTCCGGCCTCCCCAAATGATTCAACTGAATTCAAACTATGCACTGCCAGTGTACTTTCTGTGGAACTACGTTTTTTCCTTGAGATGAGTTTAATCCCATCACCATCACCAGCATCCCCACCTATGACTTCTTTTTCAGGCGTAGGTTCCACTAGAAAATCACTTGGTTTAGAAGTGAACCCCTCCGGTACAGAGAGCAACTTTTCAGGTGCAGGCAAGTTAGAAGTGGCAAACCTATCCAAGTTCTCCAATTGATTGTCCAAAGATGTTGCATTGTCCAATGAACTTGGCCCTACAACCTCAGATGGTAAGTTGAAGGGGATTTCCGAAATTTTATCGGCAGGAGATAGCATATCACGATGACTCGGGAGGGAGCCACACGCCCGGAGCACAGGCACTTCAGCAGATGCCGTATCTTCATGAGTAACAGACTTGAAAGGATCTGTAATGTTAGGTATGCATGATTGTTCCATATTATTAGCAGTTTTAACATCATTCTGTATTTCAGGCTTTAAACATGTCTGCTGATCTTCCAAATAATCTTCTGACGCTCTCGGACAGGAATTACTTGAACTAATCTTACGAGCAGGGTCGTCCAACTCAGATGTGACCTGGGAGCAGCTAGGAGATGCAACAGTTTCATCAAACCTAACTCCAGCAGGTTCTGCATGTTGTGCATCCTTTTGATCTAGGAAAGGCATAAGTGGTTCATTGTTTATAACAATACCATTGTGTATATCTTCAACCCTGTTTCGGCCATCCAATGCACCAACTGTCCCATTTAAACATTCTAATACGGGAGAAATGGATTCAATCAGCTCATGCTCCTGTGGCTTTGTTTGTTTGATCTCCATATCGCTCAAATGGTAGCCATTCTCTTTGGGAGAAACCATTGTACTATCATCCCCACAACGCGGACCTGACATACGACCAGCATTTTCTGAGCTGCCCATGGATGCTAAATTTGTTAAATTATGGTCTTCGAAATCCAAGTGATCACTGCAGGCCATAGGCTCCTGAACCGCAAACAGGTTTGGCTCTTCAAATAGTCCAGGAGTTGATGGAGCTTGAGCATACGTAACAAAATCAGTATTTGCAGCTAGGACATCATTCTGTTCAAAAGGGATATAAAAAAAAAAATTCATCATGGAGGCAAGAATTGTATTATACAGAATAGTACATGAATCGCACTCCCTCCATCCCTCAACAACAATGAAAAATAAAGAGAATAGAACCTCCTTGCTTATACATGGTAAATGAAGAATAATTAGGACAAGACTTTAAAAAGAAAGATGAGGAGTTTTTGGGTAGTACTAATAGATACTAGACCTGGTTTTCAATCCCATTCATTTGTATGGTTTCTGAAGTTCCAGGTATCCCGTCATACATATCATGCTTTTCCAGAGGTGTTACTGATTGACCCAATGTTTGAGGATCACCACTGAAATAGTTGAAAATGAATACGGTACATCAGAAAATTCTTAGTGTCCTAAGTCATTCCATGGATAAAAAAAAAGTAAAGAAACCACACAACCATCCACATAACTGCACAACAGGGACCAACCTCTTCAACATGAAGAAAAAAATTCCAAATAAACAAATCAAATCATTGAGGACAGAAACACCCAACTTCAATATGATAACAGGCATACCACTCATAGCTTTCTTCTGCAGCTTAATGACATCGGGAAAAAAATAAATTTTGCTTAAAAGTTAAAATAAGAAATCACCACCAGTAATCATATTTACAGATTATTGGATTCCAGACAGATCAATTACAAATTTCAGAGTTCAATTATACCATGATAACTTGAGATAAAACATGAGAATTTACAAATCCTATCACTTCAAATTTGTAGTCTCAAATCCCGTGATTTTAAAATTTATTGGTACTTCAAGTTTGAATTACCTTATCCAAACCCAAGCTTATGATTTTTTTCCATAAATAATCAATCTTAAGGATATGGTGGTCAAAGAAAACATGGGTTAAGCAGAGGCCTTGTTTACTTGAAAAGAGGTAGAAGCATAGGGCCAAACAATCCAACAAAGAAGTTGAGATGCTCTAATCCTAACTTAAAGGATCCTCTTTGTGCAATCAAACAATGTGTGAGAATTAATAGTAATCTGCGCTTGACACTAAAGAGATATAGAGTTTACTCTGAAATTCCATCATTCACTTGAGCTGCAACCTTGCCAAAGAACAGGTCCTGTTTTCCATCATTCAAAAAACAATAGCATCTATAAGTGACATATATACATATGTGAGATAATAGTTTTGTATAGTAGAAAACATAAAGATTATATTAATGAGGTCTATGAAGGAAGTAAAATCAACGTGGACCAGCTATTTGTAAAAGTTTACAAACAACCCACAGCCTACAGAAAACAAACCGCCATAAACAAGATAAATGACAAATAAGACAACAGTTAGGCCACTAGATTCTTGCATAAGCAATGCATAACACGAGCACAAAAAAAACCAATGAAAGCCACGCACTGCCCAAAAGATTTTAAACATTGAAAATTGATGAAACCCTACAATTGAAAATCATCCCACTCTGGCTTTGTGCTTGGTTGCTGAAAAGAGGGTATATAAGAGATTTAAACAAAGACACTAACAATACGGGCACATATGGTTTCTTGAACTGGTTATAAATAATATACACCAGTCAGTAAAAACCCACTAGCCCACTTTTTACTTAGTCCCAAAGAGCCCATATGAGAATATGAGAGCTTGCACGTGTGTGAACTTTAGCGACTCCAACCAACTTTAAGCATTCTGAGAAGGCTTTACTTTTAGTAGGTGAGTGACACAGGTAGAAACATATAGTCATTCTTTAATCTTCATCAACTACATTTCTCATAGGATCGTTTGGGAGCTGAATATATCTGCAAGCCCTGAATCCTTAATTCTGTAATGCCAAACCCTATAACAACCAATTAGCCAAACCCTAGTAACAAATTAGTAAACGCAGCGGCGAGCCATAATTTCACTGCACCAACACAAATTCAAGGAAACCATGCACACAGATGAAAAAAGATTAAATTTCCATGTGTACATACGGAAGGAAGTAACTTGTAATTCCATAGTATTCAATTACCCAGTCTTTCTTTTTTTTAAAAGAAATTTACTATTACTAAGGGGAGGGGGGAGGGTTTGAAACTATAACATTAATTCAAGGGAGGGAGGAGTTTCGAACCCGGGACGCATGGTAGAAACCCAACACCCTATCCACTAGGATATTGGACCACATGCAATATTCGACTACCCAGTCCATTACCAAATTATTCTATTTAAAAGTTAATACTACAAAGCAGGTACAAAAAATTACCTCATCAAATTCCAGACCAATTTGAGAAGTATCGCCATCACCAAACCGCTCTGAAAATAAACCACGAAATATTGGACATTTAAGTTAACTCATACATAAACATCATTAAGATTTATCCATCAAATTTAACTCAATGTACAATGATATCAATCATGAGTCATGACAGTGAACTTATGCGTACTAACCATCCAATCCAAATTGAGATGTCGAGTAAACCACACCCTCCATTGTATCTTGGAGAGTTATTTGCTCCCGTGTACTGACATGATGATCAACATAGTTACTGCAAAACAACTGAATGTTAAAATTCACAAAAATACAAATTTTCATATCCAGCATCTCAACAGCTAAAGCTTTAGCCCTAAACATAATGGAACATACTAACCCCTGAAAAATTTCATTATCTGGTAGCTCAAAATCATCAAGATCAAAAGTCTCAGGCAAGGTGATGGAATGATACGGAGCAGTAGATTCTTCTGGAGGTAAATCAACTGCAGTGGAGCGAAAGGCTTGCTTTATCTTAAGCAAAGCCTCACTGCAATCATCAAACAGGTAATTCACCTTTCTAGAATATATCCTCACAACACCAAGCAGAAGATGGCTGGACAACCTGAGAGCAATTGGAACTTCAGGAAAAAGAATAGAATCTGTACACAAAGATAGACCATGAAAGTTAGACGAGTGGATAGATGAATTTGACATTATTAAAATATAAAAAAATATAAAAAATAACAACCAGCAATACTAAAAATAGAAAAATAACTGAGATCGGAAAAGAAAATAATACTACATAAATCCCCAAATTATAACCCAAAAACAAAATTTGAGTTAAGAAAGTATTCAGAAATCTAAGAACAATATTTCATATTGAGAAAGCATATGACCCTGACTGGAACTACCTTAAAAACTAGAGAGTTTTCTATGAATGGATGTAGACAACAAAAGCCGGAGCATGGTGCTCAGACCTCAGACGAAGGTGATAAAAGATCTCCCTTATTTCTTAACTGCATCAGTTTTTTTTATCTTTCTTAGGTCTTGTAATGGCGTGCAACTGCTACTACATGCCCTTATAAATTTAATGCAAGAATAAGATTTAAAAGAATTTAATTGCATGGTATAACTAAGTGTGCTCTGCACTTCAAGAAAATTTTTTTTTCTTTTTTTTTTTTGGCAGAGAAGAAAGCAATATCAACTGATAAAATTGCACCATAACTATAGATTATGACATGCACCAAAGTCTGTCTGATGAATACAAAGCCTTGATTTATAAAACAAAAACTGAATAACAAGCCCTGTGTAACTAACTTACTAAAACAATCCTAGCTTTGAAAACCCTGAGTTTATAATACCCGAGCATAAGCAAAGGTAACGCATAAGTAAAAATACTTGAGAACCAGAAAACCCTATATTACAATAATCCTGGTCCATTCTGCATCAGGTAGACTTCTGGGCATCATTTTGGCCTCAGTCTCTTTAGAACTCAAGGATAAGTAGCCTTGTCATATCTTTTCACATATTCGGTATAAGTGTATTCTGCATCAGGTACACTTCTGGGCATCATTTTGGGCCTCAGTCTCTTTAGAACTTATGGATAAGTAGCTTTGCCATATCTTTTGACATATTTGGTATAAGTGTATTCAGTCTTAGTTTTCTTAGCCCAGTGGAAATCCTATCCACCTTCTTTTCTTTAAAATAAGGTTTGTTTTCTATCAAAATAATAATAAAAATAACTCGGGAAGGAAATTTAGAAAAGAAGGAGAAAATGCAGCTCTTCTTGGAAATGTTTGTGGAGATTTCCTTAAATATAACTCTCTTTGGTTTGTTGTGCTTACACGCAAATGGGGGTTCTTTTTGGATCACCATCAGTACGATGGTTACCAGGTGTTTATGGTCCTTGAAAAATAGAGAGCGAAGGGAGTTCTGGGAAGAATTGGCTGGCCTTTACGGCCTTTACGGCCTTAAAGGCCTTTGTGGACCAAGATGGTGTGTAGGAGGAGATTTTAACGTGGTGAGATTTGTAAATGAGAAATCAAACGGGGGAAGGATGACTACAAGCATGAGGAATTTTAATGATTTCATCCGAGATACAGAACTCAAGGATTTGGAATTGCTCAACGCTCAATTTACTTGGTCAAACTTCAGAGAAGAACCTGTGTGTCGGAGGTTAGACAGATTTTTGTTCTCTGTAGGTTATGAAGAGATTTTTCCAGAGGTAAGACAAATGGCTTTGGCAAGGGTCATTTCTGATCATTGCCCAATCCAGCTAGATACCAACAAGGTGAAATGGGGGCCAAGTCCTTTCAGATTCGAAAACATGTGGCTACAACACCCAGATTTCAGGAACAAGTTCAAACAATGGTGGCAATCTGAGCAGGTGGAGGGTTGGGAGGGTTATAAGTTTCTGATCAAATTAAAAGCCACAAAAAAAAGGTGCAAAGATGGAGTAAGGAGAGTTTCGGTGATGTCGAGAAAGACATTAAAGAAGCTGAGGCCAGCTTAGAGGAGTTAGATAGGAGAGAGGGGATGGAAGGGCTAGATGATGCTGCTAGAAGAAAGAGGGAAGAGCTACTTTTCCTTGTGGAAGATATGGCTTACAAGGAAGAAGTGAAGTGGAGGCAGAGAGGTAAAGTGGAATGGGCTAAAGAAGGGGACGGTAATACTAAATTTTTCCATCGAATTGCAAGCGGGAGAAGGAAGAGAAACTATATAGAAAGGTTGGAAGCGGATGTCGGGGGAGTGATAGAGGATGCAGAAGAGATAGAAGAACGTATCGTCAACTTCTTCAGGCCTATAAGTCTAGTTACTGGTTTGTATAAAATTATGGCGAAAACCCTGGCTTCAAGATTAAGGGAGGTTTTGGGCAGCACAATCTCTCCACATCAAGGAGCGTTTGTTCAGGGTCGACAAATTTTGGATGCTGTCCTTATTGCAAATGAAGTGGTAGAAGAGGTGAGGCAGAAGAAAGAGGAGGGATTGGTGTTCAAAATCGATTTTGAAAAGGCTTATGATCATGTCGAGTGCAGATTTTTGGACGAAGTCTTACAAAGAAAAGGCTTTGGCAATAGATGGAGGAAATGGGTGCAGGGATGCTTAAGTTCTACGAATTTCTCCGTTTTGATCAATGGGAGGCCTAGGGGAAAATTTCAAGCTTCAAGAGGTCTGAGACAAGGCGACCCACTGTCACCTTTTCTTTTTACCTTAGTAGTTGATTTCTTGAGTAGATTAATGGAGAAGGCTCAAGAAAATCATCTGATCAAAGGTTTATGCATTGGGCAAGAAAATGTGGAGATTTCTCATCTTCAATTTGCAGATAACACCATTTTCTTCTTGACAGAAGATGAGGAAGTTTGGAACAATTTACTAGAGGTACTCAATTTATTTTGTACTGTTTTAGGGTTGAAAATCAACAAAGCTAAGTGTGACCAAATTCAAAGGAGACGCCCTTTTATTTGCTTTTCCCCCCATTGGTGCAATTTGTGCAAAGCTAAGGAGGAGAGTGTAAACCACATTTTTCTCCATTGTTCTTGCACGATTCAACTGTGGTGGAAATTGTTTCAAGAGGTTAGAGTTAGTTGGGTCATTCCAAAGGGTAGTTTCGAGCTTCTAAGCACCAATTTTGAGGCCCTAGGAATTGGGAGGAAAGCTAAAGCTTTGTGGGGTTGTCTGGTCTCGGCAGTTTTTTGGAACATTTGGTTGGAGCGTAACAAAATAATTTTTGAGGATTATACCGATGTGGGGGTAGCAGTACTTTGGGGAAGAGTAAGATACTGGGGAGCCCTCTAGGCTTTAGTTTCAAATGATTTTAAAAATTACTATCCTTCTCAGTTACTGTGGGATATGTTAGCAGCAGTAAAGTGATTTAGGTTTAGGTTTTGTTGTTGTAGCCAGATCCTCTTGAGAGATTTTCTTGTTTTTGTTCTTGGTGGATTTCTTATCCACTTCTGTGCATTTCTCTGTTCTTTTATAAAATGTTTGTTTCTTCTAAAAAAAAATAAAATAATATTGTGGTTAGAGGCTCCAATCATTGTCCTTGGAACGCCATTTTGGAGGGCATGAGGTCATATTTACTAATATTGTGTTGTGCAAATCATTTCATTGTCTTTATAGATTAAAAGATAGTGTTCTCGTAATGTATCTATGACAATGTAGCTTTTTATTTTATTTTATTTTTTTTTTAATTTTTTTTTTTGGGTAAACAGGTTGGTTTTCTTTTCCATGGGTTGATATCATAAGTTTTGTAGGGTCCCTTTGATAGAAAAATGTATCCTTACAATCTGCTAGATCAAAGAGAAGGTCTTGGAAACTTAGAGGTGAGTCATTGGGCCTTGTGTAAAGCATATTTCAGCAAGTTAAGTGATGAGCCATCTTCCAAAGGTTAAAGTACCTAAAAACTTGTGATACTATGCAAAAAGAATGCTTAATTTTGCATATATACCACCTGTGTACCATATGCAAAAAAGAGGTCAAGACTATTGATAACATTATTCTTCATTTCTCCATTGCTTTAATGCCCTGGGGTAAGCAGTTTATGGAAGTAAAGCTGTTATGGGTAATTCCAGATTCATGCAATTTCAATGGTGTGTGAGAAGCATTTTTTTGTGTGGTGTGTGTGTGCGCGCGAGGAGGAGGAGGAGGAGGAGGAGGAGGATGAGGAGGGGGTGGTGGGGGATGGCATTTTGATTCATCAGGCAGCTTGTCCATGAAATTTATTGCTGCGTATTTCAAAAAAGGAATGAATCTATGGGTTTCAGCCTTATGGTTTGATTTGGGAATTTAAAGCGCCCCTCGAAGTCAAAGTCTTTACTTGGTTAGTGGCTCGTGGGAAGGTTAACACTCGACATGCTTATAAAAGGAGACCCAATTCTAACCTATGCTCTCAATGGTGTCTCCTTTGCAAGAATTGTCTATACTCTGCTGATGGCATATTTTTACGTTGTCCAGTGGCTTTGATTATATGGCTGCATTTGTTTAGGGAATTTGAGATTAGTTGGGTTGTATCCATAGGTTGTTCTTACCTGGGGAAGAAAACTAAGACTTTATGGGGCTGCATGGTTTTGGTTATGTTCTAGGTAATGTGGATGGAAAGAAATAGGATAGTCTATGAGTATTTTCCGGCAGCAGAGGAGAGAAGTTATGGGAAGAAGTTCGCTTAAGGTTTTCAATATGGGCTTTGGTTTCTACAAAATTTGAAGAATAATCCTTCTGAGTTATTTGGCTTGACTGGAAAGCTGCAACAGTTAGCATAAAGAGTTTTTGTAACTGTTTCAATTTCAGGGGGACTTTATTTGTTTTCTCGATTTTGCCTTCTGTTTTTCTTTGTGCTCAGAAGCAATAAAACTTTGTTTCTTTCTCCAAAAATAATTTGTTTGAAAGAACACAAGGATTTACAAATAAATAAATAAATAAAAACGTATGTTTAGAGTCAGACAAACCAAATTTTCTTTATTCGTGCAGATTGGCAAGCTGTTACAATTATGATGGTATATTTTCTCCGGGTTAGCTGTTCTGTAATCACTGTGTTGCTATCTATACATTTGGTTTCCACTGCTGTAGTTATATTGTTTCTGCTTCTTATAAATGTAATTGCTCCAGCGTTTACAAAATTCAACACAATCCACAATTAAATCTGAAAAATTGCTACTTTTATTTTTCTATATTTTCTAAAGAGAAGAAATAATAAACATGGACCATAAGGTAAAAAAAAAATGAGAACTGACCTACGGAGACGCCAATATCGGTGTCGGCGACCTGATTCTTGCGAAGCTTGCGCTCCAAATGTGCCGCTATCCATATCGTCCCAAGAGGACCTTTCTTGGCCAATATAAACTGAGAATAAAACATTTCTCTCTGATTTTTTTCCCACCTTAAATCTCACCAGATTACATACAACAATCTTTCTATACAGGTAAAGGCGAAGCGAAACCCCAAATTTTCACGCCAACCCAGCATCAAAAGGAAAAACACCAAATTTACATGACAAGACTTATCCTCCAAAACCTAAAAACTTGCAATCTTCTCCTCAACCTAACAGTAAGGATATAGGAGAATCCCAAATTAACAAACCAGAAAACCCTAACAAACCATAGCTGGTATTCCACCCTTTCCCTGAAGCTTATAGAATCACCTCACTATTTGGTCAAGAATTTGGAGCTTTGGAGAGAAGAAGATTCAGCAACTTCCAACTGGTTGGAATTGACGAAGCTAAGCAAAATAAGAGTTGGACCTTTGAAACCCAGGCGTCGTAGAACAGGGCCGGGTAGATGGAGAGAAAATTATACAGCTTGGCGTTGGATTTGCAAGGTGCCAAGGACTGAGTTTGACCCACTGAGTCAGAGATCGGACCGACTCGAAGCGTTTTTGAACAGAGAGAGAGAGAGAGTCTATGTGAAACAGAAGAGAGAGGCAGCGCCCTCGGATTTTCGAACTTGGTTATGTTATGGTCTGGGTTGGTGCACCTTTGGTGATAAATTTTAGATTTTGGGACTAGGAATCAAATGGCGTGGAGCTATATGACCAAAACGAAAGTAAAGTGGAACAGTATTTCAACTCACCATCTCTTTTTCTTGGAAATGATTTTACTGTCTTAAATTATAATTATTTTTTTTGGTAAATTAAACAAAACTATCTTAATTATCGGTCGAATTAGAATCTCATACCTCATATTTTAAACATTGCTAGTTTCGTATTCTTTTCATTTTTGGCAGAAATGATCTTTAATGGATGTCCTATGATGTACAGTTGGATTTTTGAAATTATATATACTAAAGCCGCAAGCCCCAAAACATTGTTCATAAGAGCAGTGTAATGACGGAATTGCCCCTCCTTTTGCAGCTCTTATTGGCCACTTAATTTGACATCACAGTAAAATTTCGAGAATACCCCTGCCCATTCAGCAGACGTATGGACGCTTCCACACGCATGTTTTATTCTCTCACTGTTTTACGAATTATAAATACTGGATTTGTTTATTTTTTATTTTCTTGCTGCTCTGTTTTCTCTCTTCCCTCTCGCTCTCTCCGCGACTCAGCTGCTACGACTGACCACCAAACCATCCAAAAACAAACCCTCTCCTCACACTCAAGATGACCCTCAAATCAATTTCTAGAAACTATCAGCAGTTTTATATCATTAAGCAGTTAGGTTTTGGTGCTCCGAGTCCGGCGAGTTGTTTCTGCCCGAACGCCGGCGAAACAGACCTCCCCGTTGCCACCAATCATCTTCCCTTCATCTTAGGAATCAAAACCACCAGTTGCATGCCTCGATTCGTTTTGGTTCCAGCGAGGGTTTTCGTTTTTTGGGGCAAGTTTCTATCTCTCTTTTTATTTTTTGAGTTGCATATAATAATTATGGTCAATGGGATCCCGTATCGTGTTTTCCATTATAGTTGTGTTTAATTTGCAAATTTTATGTGAGCTTACCACCAATAGTCTCAACCTCGACCACGTCCTCATCATCTCCCAGTACTTCTCCAACGACAGCCACAAGATCCAGCGGTCAGTGACAGTGGAGAGCAGATATCCAACTCAATGGACGATGATCCTCTTGCGAGCCTTTGCAAATCCTTTGCATATCTTTCTTTGTCTCCTGATCATCAATCCACTTTCTCAGGCCACATTCAGCCGAACGCCCGACTCTGTTGGCCTTTACCATTCGGAGAGAAAGGCTAATCAATTAATCCCCTTCTCCTGATTTTCCTGAGACATTGAAGAGGACATGGGTTAATTAGTGTGTGACAAACATATGAAGGAAAATATGCATGATTTAGATCTATGTTGAGGCAGGACCAAGCCATGATGCATCTATGATAATCATCCCAGTAATCAAAAGAGAACTACTACAGATGACATAAATGGTGGTTTTAAAATCTTAACCACAATTTTACACATACATTTTTAAATAATTCAAAAAACAATCAAAGCAGATGAATCCACACGGTAAAATAAGTCTTTAAATTTGTATCTATATTCTACAAGAAAAAAAGGAGATTTAAAAGAGAACGGAAAAAGTCTTTTATTTTTTATTTTTAACCTTTTTCAGCATATCCTACCAGTGGTGTTGGTGACAATACAGAATCCTAATTTCTTTGTGATGGGAATCAACTGTTCAAATGCAGTTTTCAGTCCAGTTAATAAATCAACAGTTCAAATGCAGCATTGAAGCCAGTGGAGGTGACATGTGCTTCAGATAATTTTCTAAATCAGGTTCAACTTTGTCTCAAATATGCATAAAGTTGTTGTTCATACCTATAGTAAATTTTAAATTGAGCTTTGATAAAAGTTTCTTTTATCGCTGACAGATTGTGTTGCACCACCTCATTTTCTACATATGCTACAATGAATTATGACTCAATTTTGAGTCTCTCATTTTTGCCACATCACCACCAACTACTACTGCACCTTATATACCAATTAAACAGCCATCACTTATAAATTTACATGAAAAACTCATTATGTAAACTGTATATAGCTAGTACGTTGAAATGCACTTATTTTGTTGTGCATAGGCTCTTCATCTAAATTCAGTAGAATATAGATACAAATTTAAAGACTTATTTTACCGTGTGGATTCATCTGCTTTGATTGTTTTTTGAATTATTTAAAATTGTATGTGTAAAATTATGGTTAAGATTTTAAAACCCACAGCGGAGCGCGGGGGTTTTTACTAGTATAACTTGTGATTCCAAAAATTTCATCCCCCTCCGTTTTGAACATGAATGACTTTAGAAGCAGGCCTGGCAAACGTGTCGTGTCTGTCGTGTTCGTGTCGTTTTCGTGTAACACCTGTTATCTTAACGGGTCGTGTCGTGTCACACCCGTTATCTTAACGGGTCCTTAACAGGTCGTGTCACTTTACCCAACAGGTAAAGTGACCCGACCCGTTATGACCCGTTAAGAAAAATATATATTTTTTTTTAAATTTGCACATACCACATATATTATTATATATTACTTCAAAACATTAAAACATTTGTCGTTTAAGTACTATATCTACACTCGAAAATAAGAACCTAATAAAAAAATAATACATACACTACTAATTTATTACAAATATTAAATGTGCAAGCATATGCAAAATGAAAGAGTTTTTGTTTTCAAGGTTCTAATTCTAAGTCTTTCTCAAAAGTTTAAACCTCAATGAACGAAATGGAAGGGGAAGTGAAAATGAAAATGAAATGGGAACGAAAGTGAACGAAATGGGATCTCATTCTCATCTAACCTAAAAATAAATGAACGGCACAGATTAAATCTAAAACAATCAATGGTTGAAATAATTCTCTTATAATTAAAATATATATATATAATATTTATTTTTGGGTGAGTGACGACGAAAAAGTCGATCGAGATTCGAGAGAGAGAGAGAGTGAGTCTATCTGAGTCTCTGACTTGTCTGAGAGTAAATGAGATTATGAGAGAGAAGAGGAATAATACACGGCTGAGATTAAATCTCAGCCAATCCAAAGGTTATCAATTTTTAAAATTTAATAAATAAATATATATATATATATATATATATAATTATGAAATGGATGGCTGAGATTAAATCTCAGCCGATCCAAAGGTCATCAATTTTTAAAATTTAATTTAATATATATCATTATTATAGTTTTTTTAGAGGTTTAAAATTGTTAAATTAATATATATAATTATTATAGTTGATTCATACTTTTATTAAGTATATAACATAAGATTTTGTGATATCCACTATCCACATCCACTGGTGTAAATATTTTAAATTGAAGATCGAATTCATTCATTGTATTCATATAGAGTCAAGGAGTGTAGCTGTAAAAAATCATCAAAATCGGATTTAAAATAACCGTTAAATCGTGATTTTTAGTTTATAACCGTCGAAAAACTTTGGCCCGTTACTTCATCTCTGAATGTTTGTTTTTTGTGATTTTTTGGTGATGTGATCTCGAAGCATATACATACAAGTTTGACGGTTGCGATCGTTGAAATTAGTTTTGGAGAATTCGTATCCCATTAAAACGATAGATTCACTAACACTTAGAGTTTATTTATACTTTCATTAAGTATAACATAAGATTTTGTGGAATCCACTTGTATAAATATTTTAAATTGAAGATCGAATTCATTCATTGTATTCATATAGGATCAAGGAGTGTAGCTGTAAAAAATCATCAAAATCAGAGTTAAAATACCCGTTAAATCGTGATTTTTAGTTTATAACCGTCGAAAAGCATTGGCCCGTTACTTGATCTCTGAATGTTTGATTTTTGTGATTTTTTGCTGATGTGATCTCGAAGCATATACATACAAGTTTGACGGTTGCGATCGTTGAAATTAGTTTTGGAGAATTCTTATCCCATTAAAACGATAGATTCACTAACACTTAGAGTTTATTTATACTTTCATTAAGTATAACATAAGATTTTGGGGTATCCACTTGTATAAATATTTTAAATTGAAGATCGAATTCATTAATTGTATTCATATAGGATCAAGGAGTGTATCTGAAAAAAATCATCAAAATCAGAGTTAAAATAACCGTTAAATCGTGATTTTTCGTTTATAACCGTCGAAAAACTTTGGCCCGTTACTTGATCTCTGAATGTTTATTTTTTGTGATTTTTTGGTGATGTGATCTCGAAGCATATACATACAAGTTTGACGGTTGCGATCGTTGAAATTAGTTTTGGAGAATTCGTATCCCATTAAAACGATAGATTCACTAACACTTAGAGTTTATTTATACTTTCATTAAGTATAACATAAGATTTTGGGGTATCCACTTGTATAAATATTTTAAATTGAAGATCGAATTCATTCATTATATTCATATAGGATCAAGGAGTGTATCTGTAAAAAATCATCAAAATCAGAGTTAAAATAACCGTTAAATCGTGATTTTTAGTTTATAACCGTCGAAAAGCATTGGCCCGTTACTTGATCTCTGAATGTGTGATTTTTGTGATTTTTTGCTGATGTGATCTCGAAGCATATACATACAAGTTTGACGGTTGCGATCGTTGAAATTAGTTTTGGAGAATTCTTATCCCATTAAAATGATAGATTCACTAACACTTAGAGTTTATTTATACTTTCATTAAGTATAACATAAGATTTTGTGGTATCCACTTGTATAAATATTTTAAATTGAAGATCGAATTCATTCATTATATTCATATAGGATCAAGGAGTGTATCTGTAAAAAATCATCAAAATCAGAGTTAAAATAACCGTTAAATCGTGATTTTTCGTTTATAACCGTCGAAAAACTTTGGTCCGTGACTTGATCTCTGAATGTTTGGTTTTTGTGATTTTTTGGTGATGTGATCTCGAAGCATATAAATACAAGTTTGACGGTTGCGATCGTTGAAATTAGTTTTGGAGAATTCTTATCCCATTAAAACGATAGATTCACTAACACTTAAGAGTTTATTTATACTTTCATTAAGTATAACATAAGATTTTGGGGTATCCACTTGTATAAATATTTTAAATTGAAGATCGAATTCATTAATTGTATTCATATAGGATCAAGGAGTGTATCTGTAAAAAATCATCAAAATCAGAGTTAAAATAACCGTTAAATCGTGATTTTTCGTTTATAATCGTCGAAAAGCTTTGTCCCGTTACTTGATCTCTGAATGTTTGTTTTTTGTGATTTTTTGCTGATGTGATCTCGAAGCATATACATAAAAGTTTGACGGTTGCGATCGTTGAAATTAGTTTTGGAGAATTCGTATCCCATCAAGTTTCAATGAATCAATAGTGTGTATTATGTGTTAGTAGTGATGTATGTGTGTGTGTATATATATATATATATAATTATTAAGTAGATTTAAATCCATTTATTTTGTACGTATAATTATATTAACACGTGTTAATCATTATAAAAATAGTGGGATATGATATATGTGTGATAAAAAGTTAATAACTTAAAAAAAAAAACAAAATTCTCACCACTTTTATTAATTTTCATTTTTCCCTCTCTTTTTTGTTTTCTTTTCAACTTTTCTTATAATTTTCACTTTTCCCTCCAGTAGCCTACCCATCTTTTCATAATTCCCTCTCCTTTTTATTTCATTTTCAACTTGTTTTATCATTTTCATTTTCCCTCCCTTTTTCTTCAAAAACATTTTTCTTCAAAAAGGGCGGCACTTTAAAGTTTAAATGGAATCAAAATGAATGGATTGTCTGTCCGATGGTTAGACTTGGATTGGAATATTGGATGCATCATGCATTGCTCATCGATTCATGCATATTATTAATGAATAATTATTATAGTTTTATAAAATTTAATATATATATATATATATATAATTATTATAGATGATTAATATTTTGGGGTATAATTATTATAATTATAATTATGATAGTTAATTTTTTTTGATTTATTTATTATAGTTAATTAACTTAATTTAATATATATTAATTTATTTATTATAGTTTTTAGGGGTATAAAATTGTTAAATTAATATATATAATTATACTAGTATTTTTTTAGGGTTATAAAATTATGAAATTAATATTCTGCTTATCGTGTATCGTGTTACCCACGTGTATACCCGAATTTACCCGTTATCTTAACAGGTACTATCGGGTTACCCGATAACAACCCGATTCGTTATCGTGTCGACCCGAACACCTGTTAATTTTGTGTCGTGTTATCGGGTCGTGTCAGAAATTGCCAGGCCTATTTAGAAGGTTCTGTCATCGGGGAAAACCCTGCAACACCCCAACCAACCATAGCCAACAACACATTAGCATTTTCAGGCACAACCCAATTTCAAACAACACCAAATACACAATAGCTGTGTAATAGCAATGCAAATTCTTAAGTTCAGTGACAACCCCAAATTAACCAGATAAAAATGGCTTCAAACAACAATAATTCCCTTCAAAATACAAAAAATTATTGAGATTTTCTTAAAAAAATTAATTAGAAAACCAAATTAAGCTTTTTTTTTTCAGCGGGCAAAACAGTAAACGAAAAGGGTAAACTGAGCTGACAAATTTGATAAGAACTCAAAGCCTAAAGACCTGTTTGGTTGCCGAGAAAGCAACGGAAGGAAAATAATAGCTGAAGAATCAAACACGTCCAGTGATGTATTAGATCCCAGTTACCGGATTAAGATTTTCCTTGGCTATTTCTCTGCAACCAAACGCACGTTCATATGCCTAAAACGACATCGACAATGAAAGGTAAGACAGAAAACCCTAAACCCTAAACCCTAAACCCTAAACCCTAAACCCTAAACCCTACCGAAATATAACTCGTAGACCCATAAAGTGGAATGACGTTCTCATTACCCGCATTAATTTGAAAAGCTGTATTTCGTGCACTTTTCTTTTAATTCAAGGGTCATATAGTTTTGTATTCTCTTTATTTTTGGTGTAGATGATCGTCAAGGGATGACATATGAGATGTACATTTTGGATTTCCGAAATATAACTCATAGACTCGTAAAGTGAGATGATGTTCTCATTACCCGTATTAATTCGAAAATTTGTATTTTGGGCACTTTTATTTCAATTCAAGGGTCTTATAGTTCTTATTATTTTTAATTTTGGTAGAGACGATCGTCAAGAAATGACTTATGAGATGTAAATTTGGATTTCCAAAATATAACTCTAAACCCGTAAAGTGGGATGATGTTCTCATTACCCGTATTAATTCGAAAATCGGTATTTCGGGCACTTTTCTTTCAATTCAACAGTCATATAATTTCGCTTTTTTTTTTATTTTTGGCAGAAATGATCTTTAAGGGATGACCTATTAGATGTAGAGTTGGATTTCCAAAATATAACTCCTGGATTCATAAAGCAGGATGATGTTCTCATTACCAGTATTAATTCGAAAATTTGTATTTCTGACACTTTTCTTTCAATTCAACAGCCATACAGTATCATATTATTTTTATTTTTGGCAGAGATAATCTTTAAAGATGACCCTATGAGATATACAGTTGGATTTTCAAAATATAACTCGTAAACACATAAAGTGGGATGATGTTCTCATTACATATATTAATTCGAAAATCTGTATTTATGATACTTTTCTTTCAATTCAACAGTCATATAGTTTCGTATTATTTTTATTTTTGGCAGAGATGATCTTTAAGGGATGACCTATGAGATATACAGTAGGATTTTTGAAATATAACACTTAGACCCATAAAGTGGGATGATGTTCTCATTACTCTTATTACTTCAAAAATCGATATTTCTGGCACTTTTCTTTCAATTCAACATTCATATAGTTTCATCTTTTTTTTTTGTCTTTGGCAGAGATGATTTTTAAGGGATGACCTATGAGGTGTAAAGTTTGATTTTCAAAATATAACTTGTGAACCCATTAAGTGGGATGATGTTCTCTTTACCCGTATTAATTCGAAAATCGGTATTTCGGGCACTTTTCTTTCAATTCAGGGGACATATAGTTTCATATTCTCTTTATTTTAAGTGTAGATGATCTTCAAGGGATGACCTATGTGATATACAGTAAGATTTTCAAAATATAACTCGTAGACCCATAAAGTGGGAGGATGTTCTCATTACATGTATTACTTCGAAAATCTGTATTTTTTACACTTTTCTTTGAATTCAACAGTCATATAGTTTCAAATTTTTTTTTGTTTTTGGCAAATATGATCTTTAAGGGATGACCTATGAGATGTATAGTTGGATTTTCAAAATATAACTAGTGGACCCAAAATGTGGGATGATGTTCCCATTACTTGTATTAATTCGAAAATCAGTATTTTGAAAACTTATCTTTCAATTCAAGTGTCATATGGTTTCGTATTCTTTTTATTTTTGGCAGAGATGATTTTTAAGGGATGACTAATGAGATGTACTGTTAGATTTCCGAAATATAACTCGTAGACCCATAAAGTGGGATGATGTTTTCATTACCCGTATAAATTCGAAAATATGTATTTTAGGCACTTTTCTTTTAATTCAAGGGTCATATATTTTCGTATTCTCTTTATTTTTGGCATAGATGATCCTCAAGGGATGACCTATGAGATGTACGTTTAGATTTCCGAAATATAACTCGTACACCCATAAAGTGGGATGATGTTCTCATTACCCGTATTAATTCAAAAATCTGTATTTCGTGCACTTTTCTTTTAATTCAAGGGTTATATAGTTTCGTATTCTCATTATTTTTGGCGTAGATGATATTCAAGGGATGACCTATTAGATGTGCATTTGGATTTCCAAAATATTACTTGTAAACCCATAAAGTGGGATGATGTTCTAATTACCCGTATTAACTCGAAAATTGGGGCACTTTTCTTTTAATTCGAGGGTCATATAATTTCGTATTCCCATTATTTTTGGCAGAAATGATCTTCAAGGGATGACATACGAGATGTGCATTTGGATTTCTAAAATATAACTCGTAGACCCGTAAAGTGGGATGATGTTTCCATTATCCGTATTAATTTAAAAATCGGTATTTCGGGCACTTTTCTTTCAATTCGATAGTCATATAATTACGTATTCTTTTTGTTTTTGGCAGAGATGATCTTTAAGGGATGACCTATAAGAGGTACAATTGGATTTTCAAAATATTACTCGTGGAATCATAAAGCAGGATGATGTTCTTATTACCCGTATTAATTCAAAAATCTGTATTTCTGTCACTTTTCTTTCAATTCAAGGGTCATATATTTTCGTATTCTCTTTATTTTTGGCATAGATGATCTTCAAAGATGACCCTATGAGATGTACATTTAGATTTCCGAAATATAACTCGTTGACCCGTAAAGTGGGACGATGTTCTCATTTCCCGTATCAATTCGAAATATGTATTTCGGGCACTTTTCTTTCAATTCAATAGTCATATAGTTTCGTATTCCTTTTATTTTTGGCAAAGATGATCTTCAAGGGATGTCCCTAAGAGATGTACAGTTGGATTTTCAAAATATAACTCGTAGACCCATAAAATGGGAGGATGTTTGCATTACCCGTATTACTTCAAAAATCTATATTTCTGGCATTTTTCTTTCAATTCAACATTGATATAGTTTCATATTTTTTTTTTGTTTTTGGCAGAGATGATTTTTAAGGGATGACTTATGAGATGTACAGTTGGATTTTCAAAATATAACTCATGGAAGTGGGATGATGTTCTCATTACCCATATTAATTCGAAAATATCTATTTCGAGCACTTTTTTTTTTTTCCAATTCAACCTTTATATATTTTCGTATTCTTTTCATTTTCGAATGGATGATATTTAAGGGATGAACTATGAGATGTACAGTTGGATTTTCGAAACATAACTCGTAGACAAATAAAGTGAGATGATGTTTTGATTACCCGTATTAATAGGAAAATCTGTATTTCGGGCATTATTCTTTCAATTCAGTCGTCATATAGTTCGTATTCTTTTTATTTTTGGATGAGATGATCATTAAGGGATGACCTATGAGATGTACAATTGGATTTTTAAAATAAAAATCGCAGACCCATAAAGTGGGATGATGTTCTCATTACCCGTATTAATTCGAAAATCTGTATTTCGTACACTTTTCTTTTAATTCAAGGGACGTATAGTTTCGTATTCTCTTTATTTTTGGCGTAGATGATCTTCAAGGGATGACCTATTAGATGTGCTTTTGGATTTCTGAAATATAACTCGTAGACCTGAAAAGCGAGATGATGTTCTCATTACCTGTATTAATTCAAAAATCTATATTTTGGGAACTTTTATTTCAATTCAAGGGCCATATAGTTACCCGAATTAATTCGAAAATCTATATTTTAGGCACTTTTCTTTCAATTCAAGGGCCATATAGTTACCCGAATTAATTCGAAAATCTATATTTTAGGCACTTTTCTTTCAATTCAACAATCATATAGTTTCGTATCGTTTTCATTTTTAGCAGAGATGATCTTTAAGGGATGACCTATGAATGTATAGTTGTATTTTTGAAATATAACTCGTACACACATAAAGTGGAATGATGTTCTCATTATCCGTATTAATTCGAAAATCTGTATTTCTGGCAATTTTCTTTCAATTCAACGGTTATATAATATCGTATTATTTTTATTTTTGGCAGAGATGATCTTTAAAGATGACACTATGAGATGTATAGTTGGATTTTCAAAATATAACTCGTAAACCCATAAAGTGGGATGATGTTCTCATTACCAATATTAATTCAAAAATTTATATTTCAGACACTTTTCTTTCAATTCAACAGTCATATAGTTTCGTAATCTTTTTATTTTTGGCAGGGATGATCTTTAAGAGATGAGGTATGAGATGTACAGTTGGTTTTTTGAAATATAAATGTTAGATCCATAAAGTAGGACGATGTTCGTATTACCCGTATTACTAATCTGTATTTATGGCACTTTTCTTTGAATTTAACAATCATATAGTTTCATGTTCTTTTTTGTTTTTGGAAGAGATGATCTTTAAGGGATGACCTATGAGATGTAAAGGTTGATTTTCAAAATATAACTCGTGGACCCATAAAGTGCGATGATGATTCCTTTACCCGTATCAATTTGAAAATTGGTATTTCAGGCACTTTTCTTTCAATTCAACAGTTATATAGTTTCGTATTGTTTTTATTTTTCCAAGAGATGATCTTCAAGGATGACTTATGAGATGTACAGTTGGATTTTTGAAATATAACACGTAAACCATAAAGTGGGATGATGTTCTCATTACCCGTATTAATTCGAAAATCTGTATTTTGTGTAGTTTTCTTTCAATTCAAGGGACATATAGTTATGTATTCTCCTTATTTTAGGTACAGATAATCTTCAAGGGATGACCTATGTGATGTACATTTAGATTTTCAAAATATAACTCATAGACCAATAAAGTGGGAGAATGTTCTCATTACCCCTATTGCTTCGAAAATCTGTATTTCTGACACTTTTCTTTGAATTCAACAGTCATATAGTTTTATATATATATTTTTTAGGCAGATATGATCTTTACGGCATGACCTATGAGATGTACAGTTGGATTTTCAAAATATAACGAGTGGACCCAAAACGTGGCCCTTGAATTGAAATAAAAGTCCCTAAAATACAGATTTTTGAATTAATACGAGTAATGAGAACATCATCTCACTTTTCAGGTCTACGAGTTGTATTTCAGAAATCCAAAAGCACATCTAATAGGTCATCCCTTGAAGATCATCTATGCCAAAAATAAAGAGAATACGAAACTATATGTCCCTTGAATTAAAAGAAAAGTGTACGAAATACAGATTTTCGAATTAATACGGGTAATGAGAACATCATCCCACTTTATGGGTCTGCGATTTTTATTTTAAAAATCCAATTGTACATCTCATAGGTCATCCCTTAATGATCATCTCAGCCAAAAATAAAAAGAATACGAACTATATGACGACTGAATTGAAAGAATAATGCCCGAAATACAGATTTTCCTATTAATACGGGTAATCAAAACATCATCTCACTTTATTTGTCTACGAGTTATGTTTCGAAAATCCAACTGTACATCTCATAGTTCATCCCTTAAATATCATCCATTCGAAAATGAAAAGAATACGAAAATATATAAAGGTTGAATTGGAAAAAAAAAAAGTGCTCGAAATAGATATTTTCGAATTAATATGGGTAATGAGAACATCATCCCACTTCCATGAGTTATATTTTGAAAATCCAACTGTACATCTCATAAGTCATCCCTTAAAGATCATCTCTGCCAAAAACAAAAAAGAATATGAAACTATATCACTGTTGAATTGAAAGAAAAATGCCAGAAATATAGATTTTTGAAGTAACACGGGTAATGCGAACATCCTCCCATTTTATGGGTTTACGAGTTATATTTTGAAAATCCAACTGTACATCTCTTAGGGACATCCCTTGAAGATCATCTTTGCAAAAAATAAAAGGAATACGAAACTATATGACTATTGAATTGAAAGAAAAGTGCTCGAAATACATATTTCGAATTGATACGGGAAATGAGAACATCGTCCCACTTTACGGGTCAACGAGTTATATTTCGGAAATCTAAATGTACATCTCATAGGGTCATCTTTGAAGATCATCTATGCCAAAAATAAAGAGAATACGAAAATATATGACCCTTGAATTGAAAGAAAAGTGCCAGAAATACAGATTTTCGAATTAATACGAGTAATGAGAACATCATTCTCCTTTATGAATCCACGAGTAATATTTTGAAAATCCAACTATACCACTTATAGGTTATCCCTTATAGATCATCTCTACCAAAAACAAAAAGAATACATAATTATATGACTATTGAATTGAAAGAAAAGTGCCCGAAATACCGATTTTCGAATTAATGCGGTTAATGAGAACATCATCCTACTTTACGGGTCTACGAGTTATATTTCAGAAATCCAAATGCACATCTCGTATGTCATCCCTTGAAGATCATCTTTGCCAAAAATAATGGGAATACGAAACTATATGACCCATGAATTAAAAGAAAAATGCCCAAAATACCAATTTTCAAGTTAATACGGGTAATTAGAACATCATCCCACTTTACGGGTCTACAAGTTATATTTTGAAAATCCAAATGCACATCTAATAGGTCATCCCTTGAAGATCATCTACGCCAAAAATAAAGAGAATACGAAACTATATGACCCTTGAATGAAAAGCAAAGTGCACGAAATACAGATTTTTGAATTAATACGGGTGATGAGAACATCATCCCACTTTATGACCCTTAAAGATCATCTCTACCAAAAATAAAAAGAATATGAATTATATGACCCTTGAATTGAAATAAAATTTCCTGAAATACATATTTTTTAATTAATACGGGTAATGAGAACATTATCTAACTTTTCGGGTCTACGAGTTATATTTCAGAAATCAGAAAGCACATCTAATAGGTCATCCCTTAAAGATCATCTACGCCAAAAATAAAGAGAATACGAAATTATATGACCGTTGAATTAAAAGAAAAGTGCACGAAATAATACAGATTTTCGAATTAATACAGGTAATGAGAACATCATCCAACTTTATGGGTCCAAGAGTTATATTTTGAAAATCCAACTATACATCTTATTGGTCATCCCTTAAAGGTTATCTTTACCAAAAAATAAAATGAATACAAAACTATATGACTGTTGAATTGAAAGAAAACTTCTCGAAATATAAATTTTCGAATTAATACAAGTAATGAGAACATCATCCCACTTTATGGGTCTACAAGTTATATTTCGAAAATTGAACTATACATCTCATAGGTCATCCCTTAAAGATCATCTCTGCCAAAAATAAAAAGAATACGAAGCTATATGACGATTGAATTGAAAGAAAATTGTCCGAAATGCAGATTTTCGAATGAATAAGGTATTGAGAACATCATCTCACTTTATTTGTCTACGAGTTTTGTTTCGAAAATCAAACTATTCATCTCATAGTTCGTCCTTTAAATATCATCTATGCCAAAAATGAAAAGAATAAGAAAATATATGACGGTTGAATTGAAAAAAAAAAGTGCTCGAAATAGATATTTTCAAATTAATATGGGTAATGAGAACATCATCCCACTTTATGGGTCCACGAATCATATTTTGAAAATCCAACAGTACATCTCATAAGTCATCCCTTAAAGATCATATCTGCAAAAAAAAAAAGAAAAAAAGAAAATGAAACTATATAAATGTTGAATTGAAGGAAAAATGCCAGAAATACAGATTTTTGAAGTAATACGGGTAATGCGAACATGCTCCCACTTTATGGGTCTATGAATTATATTTCGACAATCCAACTGTATATCTCATAGATCATCCGTTGAGGATCATATCTACGAAAAATAAACTATATGGCCTTTGAATTAAAATAAAACTGCCCAAAATACAGATTTTTGAATTAATACGGGAAATGAGAACATCTTCCCGCTTTACGGGTCTACAAGTTATATTTTAGAAATCCAAATGTACATCTCATATGTCATCCCTTGAGGATCATCTATGCCAAAAATAAATAGAATACGAAACTATATGGCCTTTGAATTGAAATAAAAGTGCCCGAAATACAGATTTTCGAAGTAATATGAATAATGAGAACATGACCCTTGAATTAAAAGAAAAGTGCCCGAAATACAGATTTTCGAATTTATACAGGTAATGAAAACATCATCCCACTTTATGAGTCTACGAGTTATATTTCGGAAATCTAACGGTACATCTCATTAGTCATCCCTTAAAAATCATCTCTGCCAAAAATAAAAAGAATACGAAACTATATGACACTTGAATTGAAAGAAAAGTTTCCGAAATACTGATTTTCGAATTAATACAAGTAATGGGAACATCATCCCACGTTTTGGGTCCACTAGTTATGTTTTGAAAATCCAACTATACATCTCATAGGTCATCCCTTAAAGATCATATCTGCCAAAAACAAAAAAAAATTTGAAACTATATGACTGTTGAATTCAAAGAAAAGTGTAAAAAAATACAGATTTTTGAAGTAATACGTGTAATGAGAACATCCTCCCACTTTATG
Source organism: Crataegus laevigata (assembly GCA_963580275.1). Classification (NCBI taxonomy): domain Eukaryota; kingdom Viridiplantae; phylum Streptophyta; class Magnoliopsida; order Rosales; family Rosaceae; genus Crataegus; species Crataegus laevigata. Next base: position 43,138,349 of record OY756938.1, read on the forward strand.
GGTCTACGAGTTATATTTTGAAAATCTTACTGTATATCACATAGGTCATCTCTTGAAGATCATCTGCACTTAAAATAAAGAGAATATGAAACTATATATGACTGTTGAATTGAAAGAAAAGTACCATAAATACATATATGTGTAATGAGAACATCATCTCACTTTATGTGTTTACGAGTTATATTTTGAAATTCCAACTGTATATCTCATAGGGTCATCTTTCAAGATTATCTCTACCAAAAATAAAAATAATATGATACTATATGGCTGTTGAATTGAAAGAAAAGTGTCAGAAATACAAATTTTTGAATTAATACTGGTAATAAGAACATCATCCTACTTTATGAATCCAAGAGTTATATTTTGGAAATCCAACTCTACATCTAATAGGTCATCCCTTAAAGATCATTTTTGCCAAAAATAAAAAATATGCGAAATTATATGACTGTTGAATTGAAAGAAAAGTGCCCGAAATACCAATTTTCGAATTAATACGGGTAATGAGAACATCATCCCACTTTACGGGTTTACGAGTTATATTTTGGAAATCCAAATTTACATCTCATGAGTCATTTCTTGACGATCGTCTCTACCAAAATAAAAAATAATAAGAAACTATAGGACCCTTGAATTGAAATAAAAGTGCCCAAAATACAGATTTTCGAATTAATATGGGTAATGAGAACATCATCTCACTTTACGAGTCTATGAGTTATATTTCGGAAATCCAAATGTACATCTCATATGTCATCCCTTGACGATCATCTACACCAAAAATAAAGAGAATACAAAACTATATGACCCTTGAATTAAAAGAAAAGTGCACGAAATACAGCTTTTCAAATTAATGCGGGTAATGAGAACGTCATTCCACTTTATGGGTCTACGAGTTATATTTCGGTAATCCAACCGTACATCTCATAGGCCATTCTTTAAAGATCATATCTGCCTAAATATAAAAAGAATACAAAACTATATGACTGTTGAATTGAAAGAAAAGTACCCGAAATACAAATTTTTGAATTAATACGGGTAATGAGCAATCATCCCACTTTACGGGTGTATGAGTTATATTTCGAAAACCCAACTATACATCTCATAGGTCATGCCCTTAAAAATCATCTCTGCCAAAAATGAAAAGAATACAAAACTATATGACTGTTGAATTGAAAGAAATGTTCCCGAAATACATATTTTCGAATTAATACGGATAATGAGAACATCATCCCACTTTATGAGTCTACGAGTTATATTTTGAAAATCCAACTGTACATCTTGTAGGTCATTCCTTAAAGATCATATGTGCCAAAAATAAAAAGAATACGAAACTATATGACTGTCGAATTGAAAGAAAAGTGCTCGAAATACAAATTTTCGATTTAATACGGGTAATGAGAATATCATCCCACTTTATGGGTCTACGAGTTATATTTCGGAAATCCAACCGTACATTTCATAGGTCATCCCTTAAAGATAATCTCTGCCAAAAAATAATAAGAATACAAAACTATATGACTATTGAATTGAAAGAAAAGTGCCCGAAATACAGATTTTCGAATTAGGGTTAATTTGAGTTTACTACTCTAAAGTTTCTTGGTTTTCAACATTTGCTACATGAAGTTTTTTTCATCTCAGAGTGGTACATAAAGTTATAATTTTGGGACACTTTCAAACATCCGTTAAGGTTACTGTTAAATTTGTTGTTAACTGATGACGTGGCATCCACGTGAACAATAACTAGACGCCACGTGGATATTAAAAACTAAATTAATAAAATAATAGAAATTAAAAAAATTAAAAAAAAACTTTTGGGCGTTTCTCCCTCACCCATTCCGACCCCCCATCTCTCCTCTGCACCCACCCTCCCCTCTCCCTCTTTGACTCCACCCTCTCCATCTCTCTCTCTCTCTCTCTCTCTCTCTCTCTCAGGCAAGTCCCTTTCCTCTGTCTTACCTTTCATTGTCGATGTCGTTTTAGGCATATGAACGTGCGTTTGGTTGTAGAGAAATAGCCAGGGAAAATCTTAATCCGGTAACTTGGATCTAATACGTCACTGGACGTGTTTGATTCTTCAGCTATTATTTTCCTTCCGTTGCTTTCTCGGCAACCAAACAGGTCTTTAGACTTTGAGTTCTTATCAAATTTGTCAGCTCAGTTTACCCTTTTCGTTTACTGTTTTGCCCGCTGAAAAAAAGAAGCTTAATTTGGTTTTCTAATTAATTTTTTGAAGAAAAGCTCAATAATTTTGGTTATTTTGAAGGGAATTATTGTTGTTTGAAGCCATTTTTATTTGGTTAATTTGGGTTGTGCCTGAAAATGCTAATGTGTTGTTGGCTATGGTTGGTTGGGTTGTTGCAGGGTTTTCCACGATGACAGAACCTTCTAAAGTCATTCATGTTCGAAACGGAGGGGGGTTGTCCCTGGACGTGTTTAATTCTGTCGGTTTACCACGCTTTGGCTCCCGGCCCGTCTCTAGCTCCAGCTCCCGCACCCAGACCCGGCGGGCCCAAACACCACTTAGACGGCGAGAGCCAGGTGAAGGACTTCATCCATTCTCCTCCACTACGACGGATACAATGAGATGGCGGACATTCTGGTAAATTTGACGTCTTTGGCGACGGAGAGAGAGAGAGAAATGGAGTGGGTGGAGTCGAAGAGGGAGGGGGAAGGGTGGGTGCAGAGGAGAGAAGGGAGGGGGGTCGGAAGTGGTGAGGGAGAAATGCCCAAAAATTTTATATTTTTTTATTTTATTAATTTTTTTTTAAATTTTTTAATATCTAGGTGGTGCCCAGTCATTGTCTACGTAGATGCCACGTCATCAGTTAATAGCAAATTTAATAGCAATCTTAACGGATGTATGAAAGTGTCCCAAAATTATAACTTTAAGTACCATTCTGGGATGATAAAACTTCATGTATCAAATGTTGAAAACTAAGAAACTTTAGGTAGTAAACTGAGATTAACCCTTCGAATTAATACGGGTAATGAGAATTTCATCCCAATTTATGGATCCACAAGTTATATTTCAAAAATCCAATTGTACATCATAGGACATCCATTAAAGATCATTTCTGCCAAAAATGAAAAGAATACGAAACTAGCAATGTTTAAAATATGAGGTATTTACCAAAAATGAAAAGAATACGAAACTAGCAATGTTTAAAATCCAATTGTACATCATAGGACATCCATTACTGATTCGACCGATAATTAAGATAATTTTGTGTAATTTACCAAAAAATTGAAATATTGTTCCACGTTACTTTCGCTTTGGTCATAGCTCTATGCCATTTGATTCCTAGTCCTAAAATCTAAAATTTATCACCAAAGGCGCACCAACCCAGACCGTAACATAACCAAGTTCGAAAATCCGAGGGCGCTGCTTCTCTATTCTGTTTCACATAGACTCTCTCTCTGTTCAAAAACGCTTCGAGTCGTCCCGATCTCTGACTCAGTGGGTCAAACTCAGTCCTTGGCACTTTGCAAATCCAACTCCAAGCTGTATAATTTTCTCTCCATGTACCCAGCCCTATTCTACGACGCCTGGGTTTCAAAGGTCCAACTCTTATTTTGCTTCGCTTCGTCAATTCCAACCAGTTGAAAGTTGCTGAATCTCTTTCTGTCCAAAGCTCCAAATTCTTGACCAAATAGTGGGGTGATTTTATAAGCTTCAGGGAAAGGGTGGAATAACAGCTATGGTTTGTTAGGGTTTTCTGGTTTGTTAATTTGGGATTCTCCTATATCCTTACTGTTAGGTTGAGGAGAAGATTGCAAGTTTTT